>CM066330.1:196041482-197241482 GCA_033807585.1 Hydrophis major
AAATCATAAAACAAAGTCAATCAACAGTTAGAATAAATATGAAACAAAATAATGCAGTTTTCAGCATTGGGAATTGAAAATACTAATTGTATTACACCCAGAATAGGCAATCTGCTACTTTGCAGATGTTTTCTACTTCAGCTTCATCATCACTGCCAGCAAGAATTTATGGAAATTACAGCTGAAAAATCTAGAGGGCACCAGAATGTCTGTTTAGAAAACTCAAATTTATTTCAAATAACATAAGCTGACAGTCTAGGTTCAAGAAAAATGGAAGGCTGATTTTCCAACAGAACATCTCTGATTATGTTTGTACAGAATGATTGTGAAGCAAAGAGAAACAATAGACAATTTGAGTAAGTGAATTTTCTTTTTTCTCTTCTCTACCCATTACACTTTCTTCAAGTTGTCTAAAGTTCTGGAACAAGAGCAATACCAAGTTTATATCCTTGGTTTGTACCTCTCAAGTATCTGAATATATGCTGGCATTTCTAAGGGACTGAAAAAGACTTCTGCCTAAAACTATGGAAAGCCACTGATAGCCATAATCGGATAAGCTGATAAAGATGGATCATTGGTTTGACTTGGTACTAAACATCTTATGAAGGGCATTTGTAAAAGAGATGGGGATTGTTATTACCATCAGATTTAGATGTGCCATTTTACAGATTTTGTGCCTTTAAGAACCCCATCCCAGATAAAAGTCTAATAAGAATAATATTTCCCAGCATGCTTTCTGAATATCTGTTTCATTGTTTTTAGATTTTCCTGAGACTAATTGTTCAGGATGGAAAGAATACTGAATTTTGGTGTTGGAGAAAATTCATGGCCCAGCCAAGAAAACAAACAAATGGTTTATTAAACCAAGTTCTCATTTGAGGCACAAATGACCAGTCTTAGATTCTCTTCTTGGACACATTATGCAGAGACCTATCTCTCTGGAGAAAGTTGTAATGCTTGGACATGTAGAAGGGAAAAAAAGAAGAGGATGACCAGCAACAAAGGGGATGCACTCAGATTAAATGAAAGATGTACCTGAAAGATGTACCTGAAAGAACAGGATAGGGACAGATTTAGTGTAGAAAATCTATGTGATCACTAAAGGTTGTCACCAATTTGATGGCAAATAATCAATGAACCAACCAATCAATCAATAAGAGTCAAGGAAAGTAGCAACCAGGAAGAGATGGACTATAATAGGAGAAAATGGTTGAGTTTCTTCTCCTATAACAATTCTGGATTTCCAGACCATGGGGCTACATGGCCACCACTGCCTGGGAATGACTGTCTTGTCCTCTAAGGTATCTGGATGAATATATCTTAGTGAAATTCAAATAGAGAAATCTACATATGTTCAAAATTTTTCCATCATATTTCTTCAGGGTTTCTACTGGCAGTGTATTTTTGGAACCATAAAAGCACTTTGATCTTCCTATCCTGTTACATATTATATCCTCCTTTGATGCTTTCACCATGCCAATCCTGTTTTCAGAGCTTCTGGATGCCATAAATAAAAACTGGTCCTCTCTGCAGTTTTCATCAATGCTGCCACCATAGCTGATAGATATCATATTTATGTAACTAATATTTATTCCTTACTACTGCGTTTCCCAGCCTCAGCAACTTTAAAATGTGGGGTCGTCAATTCCCAGGATTCCCCAATCAGTATTAGCTGAAGAATTTGGGGAATTGAAATATTCACATCTCAAAGTTCTTGAGGTTGAGAAAAAAACTGGCCTAATACTTATATTATTATGGTTATTATGACTGCATTTTAAAATTGTTGTTTTTTTAAAGAAAACCTCTTAATGCAGGGGTCTCCAACCTTGGCAACTTTAAGACTTGTGGACTTTAGCTCCCAGAATTCTGGGAGTTGAACCCACAAGTCTTAAAGTTGCTAAGGTTGGAGGCCCCTGTCTTAATGGATGGATGATGTGCTATACAATTTCTCACATGGCTCTTCAGTGCACTAGATGCCTTCCCCAAATTAATGGTTTGTTATTTGAAGAAACTGTAACTCATTTCAAAGAGAGATTCTCAGCTTACCTCCAGCACTAGAGGTTGCCTCTCTCTTCATTTATTTACTAGGCATAGTAACAGGATTTTATTTTTTTACTTTGAGTCAGTTTTTCTGCTTTCTATTTTGCTACTCTTAACTGATTGTTTTATTGTGGCAGTTCATCCACAGAATCATTACAGTTGTAAAGAAACTTCATAGTTCCTCTATTGCCTTTATTTGTTAGAAGCCCCCTGGGAAGGTCAGTAATGGTGTCATGTACAGAGGTGGCATTCAGCAGGTTCTGACCAGTTCTGGAGAACCGGCAAATACCACCTCTCACTGGGCCTACCCCCAGCTATTCTTTGCCTCCCAAGTCCCAGCTGATCGGCTGGGTCTTCTTTTGTTGTCCTACACAGAAGAAAGGAGCTGGAAAGCAGGTTAGCGGGATGGGGAAGGAATGAGATTTTGCAGTATCCTTCCTCTGTCACACCCACCAAGCCACGCCCACCAAGCCATTCCCACAGAATCGGTAGTAAAAAATTTTTTGAATCCCACCACTGGTCAAGTGGCCCAGAATGTGACAACTGTCATAAATACATGATAGTTTTCCGAACACCTGGATTTTAATCATGTGACTATGGGGATGCTGTAAGGGTCATAAGTGTGAGGACCAGCCCTGAGTAATGTTGTAACTTCAAACAATTGTTAAATGAATTGTTGTAAAGTGAGGATTACTTGTAGCAAGAGCTCAGATTCTACTTCCCAGTACTTTCCCAGCACTTTCTTGTATTGTTGGGTAAAGTAATGAAAATGATTCTTTATGCTCACGGTATTTTAGCTGTGATTATATATGCTAGAGTTTGATAAATTGCTCCCAGTTAAGGAAAAAACAAATAGACAGTCCATTTCGAAAGAACTGGTTTGTCCATCTCAGTTGGTTTTGCTATGGAATACTTTGTACCTGTATGGTGCTACAGGCTAGAGTGGTATTGGCCACTAGTGTGGTTGTGGGTTGGAGACAAAAAAAAGGTGAGCATTAAGAAAGACAGCAGAATGCTTATAATTAATGTAAACAATTACCACATGTGGTGGACCTGTATAAAGGAAATGGAAATTTTGAATTCATACGTGGCTAGAAAAAAAAAAGATCAAATAACAAGTAGATTTCAAACCAGAATTGTTTTTACTAGGTATCACATCAGAGGGTTATGACAAAGGGACAATATATTTAATGTTACATGTTTTGACTGCAGCAAGAATTGTATATGTGCAGCAGTGGAAGAATGAAAATATCCCGTTAGCGTATGAGACAATAAGGAAGATATTAGACTGTGCGGAAATGGACAGACTAACACTAAAAATAAAAATAAAGGAGATACAGAATACTATTTAACATGGAATAGGTTTTATTAATGGCAAGAAACACAAGGTAGAAGTTGGAAGATGAAAGAATCAGATGAGGGAGACTTGGAAAGAGACACTGTATTATTGATAGAGGAATGTAAGTATTAGAATGATAGAAGAGTTGACATATTGTATGATGGTCAGAATTTTTGGTACAAAAATTTATATATATATAAATTTACATATATGTTATTTTGTTTTTTCTTCCATTTTATGGCAATTGGAATGGCATGGCCAATTACACAGTATTCAATATATTTATATGTAAACGATAAAAAATATACTCAAAAATTATAAGTAGAATGCTTATTATTAATTTATTATACTGTTCTCTATGGAGCAGGGGCAGGGGTGGGATTCTACCAGTTTGCACCTATTCGCTAGAACCGGTTGTTAACATTCTAAGCAGTTCGGAGAACCTGTTGTTCGAAGAAATTACTGGCCTAATCCTGTAAGGAAGGCAGGAAGGAAAGATTCTGGTGTTCCTTACAGAAACTTCTTCTCCGTTAACCCTTATTACATTCTTGGCAGGACTAGACTTCCTGTATCCAGAACTTCTCTGGAGTTTTTCCCCCCTCCTTTGCTGCTATTTTGCTTGTGTGGAGTGACCATTCAAAGTTACAATGGCACTGAAAAAGTGACTTATGACCATTTTTTCAAACTTACGACTATTGCAGCATTCCCACAGTCATGACAGGCCAGGCGAGGAGATGCGTGCCTCAATGTGAGTGATATTGAGTTGGCCACACCCAGCCAATAACATGACCACCAAGCCACATCCACCCAGTGACATGACCACCAAGCATGCCCACCACCTAAGCCACGCCCACAGAACCGGTTGTTAAAAAAATTGAATCCCACCCCTGAGCAGGGGTCCCCAAACTTGGCAACTTTAAGACTTGTGGACTTCAACTCTGGAAACTTCTACTATAGAGTATTGAAAATTTTCTTCCTGAGACTGCCACAGTGAATCCAACTAATGGTAAGGACAGTATTTTGTGGAAATGATTCATAACTATGGCTGAATAAGTTTTATAGCCCTTCATTTGTCTCTTACCCCAGCCACTTAGTTAATGCACCAGCAAAGGAAGGTTGTATAATCATAGGATTAAGTATCTAGTATTAGGTGCCTACTAAGAAAAAAGGGGGAAATAATTATCTAATGAGGTTAGCATGGAAAATTTGTTATCTGCTCACGAGACTAAAAAGCTTGTCTAAGCAGCCTCTTTTCTTGGTGTTATTTAAGAAAATGCTAGTCAATTACAGCATAAGTAAAAAGTTGTGTAAGAGATTGAACAAAAGACAGTGGCCTGATATTTCCATATTGTCACCAAGAAATCAACATGGATAGGGCCATGAAATCACCAGGGGGGTTACGTATGATTTGAGTGAGGTTTAACTTTTTCATTTATATGATCACACTAATTCCCATTTGTTAGATTACAACTCAGGAGCTCAAAGTGGCATAAATAGCTCTCTCTCCTTCCCTGTATTCTAATACCTTAAAGGTAGTCTGGGAAGGATAAAGCAAATGTTCACACACACACACACACACACACACACACAGAAACCACCTCACAGAGTCATATGCGCATATGCACAAGTTATGCAGTTGTTTATCAGAAGTCAAAATACTTTTATAATTAATTTGATAATTTAAGTGAGAGATGGAGGGAATTTCACAAGGCATTTCATAATTTTCCCCTTAGTCATCAGGGTAATAGAGGTATTTAAGGCAACAGATCTTACTGAAAAATTTCAGAAAGTGCTTGATTTGCTGGTACAACTTTCCTTAGTGTCATGTGATATATTCTTCAGAACGTACAGTATTTTCTGCAATGCTATTTAAGCAGAAGAGATGTTTTATTTCACAAATGAGCATACAGAACACTTCCTATTCAGTGGCATTGACTCTTTCACTGCTATGTTAAGGAGTAGCTTCTTTTTATAAAACAAAAGATCCGTTTCTTAGGAATCCAAATTCTTTAGAATCTGCAGTTAAAAAAAAAAAGCTGGAACTTTGGAATGCTGGCATGACAGGCAATATTTTATTTAGATTAACAGATAATCAGAGTTGGAAGGGACCTTGTAGGTCAAGCAGGAGACCCCACACCATTTCTGACAGATGGCAGTCCAATCTCTTCTTGAAAGTCTCAAGTGATGGCACTCCCACAACTTCCGAAGGCAACTTCTCTTCCATTGGTTGATTGTTCTCACTGTCAGAAAGTTTCTCCTTATTTCCAGGTTAAATCTCTCCTTGTTCAGTTTCCATCCATTATTCCTTGTCTGGCCTACAGGCGCTTTAGAAAATAGCTTGACCCCTTCCTCCCTGATGTTTAAGTCCCTCTCCTCTGAGGAAGCTCCTTATTAAAGTTTCAAAAGATGATTACAGTTCAGAGTAGTCTGGATCAAATCCAGTCTTTGAGCCCTGCAGATTAAAAAGAACAAGAAACCGATGCATCTTCTCCTCGACTCTCGCAAACTCATATTCTTTATCTGCCATACGCTTGTACACAAATAATGCTGAAACACAGATAATACCCCAACCTCTAAGGGCAGATATTGTGTAACACTGCTTGTGTGTGCCCCTGTTCTTTTTTTCTGAAGTAGTTAATGCTGCTCTGTACTGCAGCTGCCACTGCAGTCAGCAATGTTCAGGAATGTTCTTCCCTTTGCTCTCAGCAGGAGAAGCCCTGCCACCTGCCCAGAATAAAATGCAAAGTCATGGTCTCAGCAGGAGTTGTCCCATGAAAAAAACGAGGTGCAGAGATAAGATTGTAGTATAACACTGGGACTATGACAAGATGCTTTGCATCCTTTGTTTCCCCTGTGGCCGTTCTAAGATAATCTTTACTGTTGTGTGAATGAACCCACAGCATATTTTACACACTGAACATTTTAAAAAGCTTTGAATGCATTGTCACTCATTGTTCTTTCCAAGGATCCTTGCCAGTTAGTTGTTATTTATTTTTCCTCCCTTCTCCACCCGTGCATTGATTTAGGAGGAAGAAAAGGCTACATTTGAAGAAGGCGGTTCTAAAAGTTCTTGCCAGAATATTGCATTAGTCGAATTTCTTCATATTGGTGCCTTCCAGAACTGTTGGAAATATTAAGAAAATGCTGAAATGAAAAAGTCAGCTAAAATCTTTAAGACACTACAAATTGCTTTGCCTTTTGGGTCAATGGAAATCTTGCTAAAAACTGTAATATAAATACTATCTCAAGAAAGATTTACTGTAATGTAGGTTTATGTACCAAACAAGCAGGTTTTGCATGTCCAACAAAATTAGGAACAAAACCTCTTCTATGCTAGAGGACATTCATGTGACTGCAGAGAATTTACTTTACACAATTCATCATCTGTGGATCCTTGTGACTAGCCTCTAGCAGAGATGTGACCTTTGCATTCACATCACCTATTTAACAGGTATGTTTTGTGTTTGACTACAGATTTACAATTATATTGGGCGTTCTTGGAATTCATGTATTTAACTCAACATTGTTGACATTTTGTGGCTTTCCATAGTTCTAATTCCTTGTAAAAATAGCAATACTGTATGCCCGGTCACTCTTCAGAAGTCGCAAAAGAAACTCACCTGATACAGACGGTCAGTCATTCAGTTGGGCAAGGTGACTGGAAGCACAAGATGTGATGGGTTGAATGATGAAAGTTGAGAACCTATGAAACCAACAGACTCGGCAGCCAACAATCAAAGAGGTCTAATATGGATCCAAACAATTGCAGCATATGGTACAATTGACCTCCATAAAAACAGAAAAGCTGCACTAAAATCACAGCCAAATAAAAATTGAAGATTTTTTTCTTTTTAAATTTCAAAGATGATCTTCTGAATCAATGGTTGACCTGAAAGGATGCTTGAGGAAACTGATCTTGACAAATTTAATTACAAATATATGATAATGTTTGCTCTTTTCAAACAAGTATGAGCTTAAGCTATTAATGAATTTCACCTTGCTTTAAACCCTGTGACACCATTCAAAGGAGTCTGATCTAAATATGTATTTTGAGATGACCAAACAAAGAAACACAGAATTATGGATTAATTCATATATGATAAGAGCTAGAGCAGGGGTGTCAAACTCAAGGCCTGTGGGCCAAATTCGGCCCACAAAGTGACTAGATCTGCCCTGGAAACAGTAAAGGACTGACCCACAATGCCTCTGCCAGTGAAAACAGAGCTCAGGTGGGCTGTGTGTGGCCCTCTCCAAGCTATGTTTTCATTGGCAGAGGGCTGCAGGAGGCTGTTGCGGCTGAAAATGGAGCCCAGGAGCCCGCTTTCACTGGCAGAGCACTTGGGCCACCACAGGTGCTACCAACACTTCAAGCTGACCACAACCACCCTTGCCATGCTGACCCCAGACCCTTGAGGTCAAACATAACCCTGATGCAACCCTCAATGAAATTGAGTTTGACACACCTGGGCTAGAGACACATTTTCTTTAGTATTACATCAACAATTTTCATGCAGTTGCATACTATTCTTTTCCAAGTCAAGAATAATCTGCAGGTTTTATGACTGCTGTTTATGTCTGAAAAGCTTGGTAATCAGTCGATCAGTCAATCAGTCAATCAGTCAATCAGTCAATCAGTCAATCAGTCAATCAGTCAATCAGTCAATCAGTCAATCAGTCAATCAATCAATCAGTCAATCAAGAATTTTAGATATTGTTGAATCATAAGGTATATTGTTATATTACTGTTATTGATAGATTTTTATTTTTATGGATTATCACAATAATAGACTTTATATTCCCCAAGTGTAACCATTGAAATTTTCTTGCTAGAAAAAAATTAGAATTAAAATTTTCTCACCACAACTTCCTCTGCCTACCACATTTCTGATGGCTGCTATTTCAAAACTTTCAGTGCAATGTCTGGGAGAAAGAAGTGCTGGCAACTGCAGCATAAATTATTTCCTGGCAAGTATTGTAACTTTAAAGTCAAGTCTCTGGAAGTTGATATTAAATCATTACCAAGAAAACAAAAACAAATGTGCAAATGTGCTCATTAGGAGCTGAGCTCAGTTCAAGAAAGACCTTAAGTTTAGACATTTGAGATTTTAGACAAATGATTTTCTCTAAGAGCAAGGGTCTTCAAATTTGGCAAGTTTAAGATTTGTGGACTTCAACTCCTAGAATTTCTGAGCTAACATGACTGGAGGAGGAATTCTGGGAGTTGAAGTCCACAAGTCTTACAGCTTTCAAGTTTGAAGACCCCTAGTCTAGAGTTATAATAGCAATAGCACTTAGACTTATATACTGCTTCAGAGTGCTTTACAGCCCTCTCTAAGTGGTTTGCAGAGTCAGCATATTGCCCCAACAATCTGGGTCCTCATTTTACCCACCTCAGAAGGATGGAAGGCTGAGTCAACCTTGAGCCGATGAAAATCGAACTGCTGAACCAACCTAACCAAACTATATGTATCTGTAGAGAAAAAGTATTATATACAGGTAGTCCTTGACTTATGATCACAATTGAGCCCAAAATTTACGCTGGTAAGTGAGACAGTTGTTAAGTGAATTTTACCCCATTTTACCACCTTCCTTGCCATAGTTAAGTAAATCACTGCAATTATTAAGTTAGTAACACAGTTGTTAAGTCACCATGGCTTCCTCATTGACTTTGCTTGGCTGAAAGTTGTAAAAGAGGATCACATGACACTACAATTGTCATAAAGATGAGTCAGTTGCCAAGTATCAGAATTTTGATCATGTAGACATTTGGCAGAGGAGCACAATTATCTAGCATAAGATTTTACTGCAATAGAGATCATCTGAATCATTCATTATATTTCTACAGCTTATGTTAAAATGCAGGAATACGTTGCCCAATGTTATCAATGTTTGAAACAGTGTTAGAGTGAGGGATGGTGGAGCTGGCATTGTAGTGGTTGGACGGGCGATCTTGACCCTCCAAGATCACCGTTGATATCTCAGCTGCTGGTCAGTTCCCATGGACCTAAACTGTCCCATAGAGATGATGATTGACAAGAGTACGTCCTGTTGATCCCAGGGACATTGCAAAATCCCTGGTTGATTCAGGGAAAGCCCTTTTTGCCAGCAGCGGAGAGGCAGCCTTCCAAGCTGCTGAAGCTGGGACAGCTCTGGAATACAAGAGATTGGAAGAAAGTGTGTCAGTTTGGTGAGATGAACTTTTACTTATTATTTCTTGGAGAGAACACCCTGAAAAAAATTAAAGTGGGTTAAAAGTGAAGAGGAAAGAGTTTAAGCGGCATGATTAACTTTCAAAGTGAAAGTTTTTTTCTTTTTTCCCCTTTTTATTGGAATTTTGAACTTGGCAAAGCTGTTTAACTGTAAGCTGGGCTGGTACTTTTTAATCTTTTTATTTCTGTTTGTATTTCTTTCTCCTTTTTTAACAATCCTTTTGAAAATTCTTTTTTGATTAAGATTCTTCTGCTTGATTTAAGATTTATTTTTCTCCCTTTAAAAAAAGGGAGGGAAAAGATTTTACTTTTTTTTCTTTTAGTTCCTGGCTGTAGATTGAGGAGGGGGAAAGTGAAAGTGAAGGAAAGTAAGTAGCACTGCCGCCCAGAGGCTTGGATACACTGTTTTTTTCCTCTTTCACTAGTTTTTATTACAATCAAGGACTCTGAGCTGTGTATTGGAAAAGATAGAGATGAGCATGGCAGTTCATTTATTCAGGTGCTCATTTCTGAACAGATAGCTGGAGTCTGGAGTTGAGGTTGAAAGAAAGAAGATTGAAGTGACCTTAAAAAACTCTGAGCTGATTTATCAAAGAGCCTTGAATATTTGGCGGCAGAGGCTTGTTTTATATTAGAATTACTTTTTACCTTTTGCCTTCCTTTCTATCTCCCCCCACTAGTTGGGTTTTTTTTCTCTTTAATTGGATTTTGACTTTTTAAACCAGGAACCAGAATGTAAATCTTTTATTGTTGTTTTCTTTTTGTTTATTAAGAGGAACATATAGGGTTTCCGGTTTCGCGTGGCTTCGGGGCAGCAGGAATTCGCGACAGCTCGCGATTCCTGCTGTGCTAGCCGTCGAGATACCCCCGATCCAGATGGGTCAGGGGGATATGGCTGCCCTGTAGGGACAGCTGAAGAGAGAGGGGAGTCGGATAGGGAGGTGGGGGTGTCGCAGACCCCCCCCTTCTCCGGAAAAACCCCTTTTTCCCAAGGCGGTGGAGCGGCGGTCAGCAATGGCCGCCACGAAGAAGCCAGCAACCGGGTAAGATTGGGCTGGAGGACGTGTGAAGAGTGAAAGTTCTGTCTGAGCCGGGTCAAGTAACATCTTTTAAATTGCCTGGAATTGAGCTGTTTGAATTGCTGGAGGATACATTGTATCCCTAAGAAGAGCGAAAAGTGGCGGAGAAGCTGTTAAAGGGAACTTTTTTTTTTCTTTACTCTCCCACCCCATGGAAACAGCAGAAATATTTGGATATATTGGACATTGAAAGTGGATTGCTTTGAAAGTTGAAGCTAAGAGACAAAAGGATTTTTGGACATTGAAAAATTTAAGAAATTGGAAAACCCTTGTTGGAGGTATGGATTTCTGATTATTTAAAATTGACATTGCAAGTGGGAAGGGAGAAAAAAAAAATTGGAGCAGAAGCTGAAAAAGGAGGAGATTGCCTCGAATCCCAAAGGAAGATATATGGTAATTGGACCTCTTTGATTAAAAATTAACCCCAGAAAGAGAAAGAGAAGAAGGAAGAAAAGTATTAACTTTTGGAACTTTTTTTTTTTTAATTGCTTTTGATTGTCTTTGATTAAAAATACTTGTGGTTGTTTTGGAAAAAGTTTCCCTTTTCATAATGGCATCGTTTGTGGATGAACTAGAGATTGAATATCAAAAATATAAAAAAGAAGATACTTTGGGCACTTTGTTTCAATTCTTAGAAATGGCGTTATGTACTTATGAAAAGTTGATTACGCAGCAGAAGGACTGGGACAAGGAAGAAGAGGAAGAAGAAGCCATCTTTGATGAACAATGGGTCCCTTCCGGAGAGGAGGAGAAAAAGGATAAGAAAAAGGGGATTTTAAGAATTATAAAAACAACCAAAAGAGAGAAAAATGAGCGAAAAGGTGGAGGCAAGGTTAGAAAGCAAAGGAAAAGGAGTAAGAAAAGGGAGGAGGAAAGACAAAGGGGTAAAAAGGGCAAGGAGAAGAATAAGCAAGAGAGAAAGGGGGGGAGGAGAAGCCTCAATGGGGGGAAGCAAGATCTAAAGAAAAAAAGTTTATTCAGAGACAATGGGTGAATTTAATTTAGGATAAAAGAGGGATTCTGGAGGGTACATAAGATTGTGTTTTTTATATGTGTATTTAGAGTATAAAATTCATTGTGTAATTTTAGAATCTTTTAAACAGAATCCCAAGAAAAATTGTTATATGAAGTACTTTTAAGTTAGGGTAATGAGTTATAGACGTTACTCCAATTGGTGTATAGGAGAAGTATAATAAAAAAAAAAAAGATGAATGGATAGTTGGAAATAGAACAGACAAAGAATGTTGTTGAAAATGGTAATAAGATATGGAAGGATATATATGCTTTTTTTTGGATTTTGTATATTGATAAAAGGCAATAAAATTTTAATTAATAAGAAATAATTTGGATGGAAAGGAGAAGTAGGGATAAGATATGAAGTTAATATTATATGAAGTATTGATATTATAATTTGGAAATGTTATGCCTTATTGGTCTTTTATTATTATTTTTTCCTAGAAAAGAATTTATAAGCTGTTATACCTTGACTCTTTGTGCATTGTTTTTATAAAACTGATAAAAATGGTTTTTATATATATATATAAAAAAGAAAATGATAATAAGATATGGAAGGATATATGGGATGAATATGATGTTTGAATTTGTGTCTGTGTGAAGAGTTTTAACCCGGGAACAGACAACCTTCAGAAAAGATCTTTTAGTTTTGTTTATGTTTTGTGTTTTGTATGTTTGTGTATTGTGTTTTTGGTAAAACTAACAAAATTTGTTTTTTATAAAAAAAAAAGGAAAAAAGAATCAATAAAACCTTGGAGGAATGTTAGATGAGAATAATTTAAACAAGCCAGAAAGAAATGAATATGATGACTATAAAATGGATAAATATGGAAGAGAAATGAAATTGAATAGGAGTAAAGAGAAATAATGAGAAATTTGCTGAAAGATATTTGTGTGTCCATATGGAGATGGGATAAATTGGAATTATGTTGTATAAAAATAATGTTTTATTCGACTTGTAAGGATTTATAATGTTAAGAGGTTTTATGTATTTATGTATTTAATGGTTAATGATGTGTTGTTTTATCTTTAAAATTAATAAAAATTTGCTTCAAAAAAAAAAAAAAAGAGGAACATATAGAATATTTCTCTTTCTCTTTTTTCTCTTTTTTTTATCATTGATTTTTTACTTTTTACATTTACCATTGTAACTAATTGGATTAAGGTATACAAGTGCCTGAAGACTTTCTTTTTTCCTTTTTTCCTTTGAAGTGGCAACTGTTTGCCTTTGTCTTTTCCCCCCCCTTTTTTTTCTTTTTTCCTCTTTTTTTTCTTTTTCTCTCTCTCTCTTTCTTTACAGATAAGCATTATAAGATGAGTAGAAAGACAATAGCTGCAGCTTCTTCGATACCAATCCCCTCACCATCTGGAGGACAATGATCTATACAGACAATATTACAACAGGAAAAAGAGAAAGAGAAGAAAGAGACATTACAGATGATTATACAAGGAATCCAGAAGATTGTGCAAAAAATAGAAAAGACAGATGAGAAAGTGGAAATATTCAACAGATGATGATGAAATATGAAGACAGATTTAAAAAAAATTGAAGAAGATATACAAAGAGATAAGAACATTGAAGACATTGATATTTGATTGATCAATGTTGAGAAGGGCAGATGTGAACTATTAGGATGGGAAATAGATAAATTGGAATTTTATCTAAGATTTCAAAATATAGAAGAAGGAAAAGGTGAAAACCTTGCTGAAATAATGGTAGAAATATTGGCAGAAGCACTGGAAATAACCAAAGAAAAGATGATGGATGGGATCGATGAAGGGTTTTGTGTCTATACAAGATATGCAACAAGAAATAGACTACCAAGAGAAGTTCACATGAGATTTACTAAGAAGATTATTAAGACACAGATACTCCAGGTGGTGAGAGAAAAAACACTAAAATATAAAACAAAGAAATTGTGGTGCTGAAACAGATACCAAGAAGAGTAAGAGAATATCTATTCTTGACTAAAGAGTTACTTAAAAGAGGAGGAAACTACAGATGGAGTAAACTACAGATGGTTGAAGGCCTCTTGTTCACTTGGCAGGAACAAAGACACAGACTTGACATAATTGAAAAAGCTGAGCTATTCTACTTAGAATACTTTAGAGGAAAGGAGGAAGAAAAAAGAAAGGAAAAGTCACTGAATTTCAAGTGGAGTGTATAGCAGCAATTGAAAAAGAAAAAGAAGAAGGTGCAGTAGGCAGTGAACCCAGAGAACAATGAGAATTGAGATCTACTAGAGCAATAAAACCCTCTTACAAAGCTTAACATGGATGAAAGAAAATTGATTTCGATTAACATAAATGGACTTAATTTGGCTACTAAAAGAAGAAAAGTATTTCACAAATTAGAAAAACTAAAACTTGACATAATCTGCTTACAAGAGGTACTTATTAAAAAACAACATGAATATATACTAAAACAAGGAAAACTAGGGAAATTATTTACGTCGCTGGCACAATCAAAAAAAGAGGTGTGGTATTATATATTAAAGAAACAATTTTGGCAAGAAAGATACTACCAAAATCCTTCCTTCGAATAATAGAAGAATTTAACTTAAAAGATGCATGGAGAGAGAGAAATGTGGAAAGTAAGCAATATACTTTGTATTCAAATAGGCGTACATCCTGGTCTAGAATAGATATGATATGGATGTCAACAGAATTATTGACTAATGTACAACAGATTGAAATAGAAACAAACACTTGGGCAGATCATAATCCAGTGTCAGTTATTTGGAAAGGATACAAAAGGAGATCTAGATGGACTTTAAATAATATGATATTAAAAGAAAAAGACTTTAAACAGAAAATAGAGAAGGACCTTGTTTTCTCCTTCAAAGAAAATAGAAAAGAGGATACATCTTTACAGAATTTCTGGGACACGATGAAAGTCTACACAATAGGCTTGATAATAGATTATACTAGGAGAAGAAACAGAAAACAGAAAAAGACATTTAAGACATTAGAGGATGACTATAAAAGATTGGAAAAAGACTTGCAGAAGTCCCCACACAAAAAAAAAGATATTAAAAATAAAATGGATATAATTAAACATAAAATGGGACTAATGGAAAAAGAAGAATTAGCACAAAAAATTAAAAATGCAAAACAGAATTACTTGGAAGATGCAAACAAACCAGGCAGATGGCTAGCTTATAAACTGAGAAAGGAAAGAGAAGCAAATAGGATTAGTCAATTAATAAATAAAGGACAGGTTTGCTATGGAAATGAGGAGAAGAAAAAAATTATACAAGACTACTATGGAAAACTACTTTCAAGAGAATATTCAAGAAGAAAAAATTAAGCAATATCTACAGAAAGCGAACCTACCTCAGATACCTAAAAATATTGAAACAATGTTAGAAGGAAACATAACAATGATGGAATTAACAGAAGCCTTAAAAAAACAGAATATTGGGAAAGTACCAGATCCGGATGGTTTGCCAGCGGAATTTTACAGGACTTTTCAGGAAATATTGAATCTTCATCTCTTAGAAGATATGAATTAAGTTATGTTGAAGAAAAGAATACCAAAAACATGGTCAGAAGCATACATTACATTTATACTGAAGGAAGGTACAGACCTGCGGCAAGTTAAAAATTATAGACCTATATCTCTATTGAACTCAGACTATAAAATATTTGCTTCAATTTTGGCAGAAAGACTAAAAAGGTACTAAAATAATTTTATTCATACTGATCAAAATGGATTTCCGCCAAAGAAACAAATCAAATACAATGTGAGAATTATTTTGGATCTCTGGAATATTATGAAGCACACCCTGAGAAGCAAATGGTCTTGATGTTTCTAGATGCACAGAAAGCCTTTGACAATGTGAATTGGTGATTTATTTTACTGCAATTGATACAAGTGGGCTTTGGTAAAAATATTATCCATGGAAATGGCATCAGATACCTGGCTCATATTACCATATATGGTGGATATGTTCGGACGCAAAAAAATATTGGACTAAAATCCACACATGGTTGGAAAAAATGATAAAACAACATATAGACTTTAAACCAGAGATCTTTTTATTGGGAGTCATACAGGACATATACAATAAAGAATTGAAATATTTGAAAGTAAATGTTTTAACAGCAGCTAGAATTGTATTTGCGAAGAACTGGAAAAATGACAAAATACTTATGCTGGAGGAAGTTATTAAAAAAATTATGGACTCTGCTGAAATGAGTAAACTGACATTTGAAATTAGAGAACAAGAAGACAAGCAATTTTATATGATATGGGATTTGTCTTATCAATGGTTGGATTGAAAGACATGGTAAGGTAACAGAATAGATAATTTTGTTATAGAAGTTTAATAGACTGATACAAAATATAATGTAGACATATATAACCATTGGATGACAGCATAATATAATATTGATGGAATAAATAGAGGATAATTAATAATTGATAAATAAATAAGCATATATTAGTTTGACAATGTGAGATTGATATAAATTGTGAACAATGATTATGAAAGGAGCACACGAAAGATTCTAAACCAACTGACACACTGTATGTACAAAATGAAAGATGGTTTTATGTTTTTTTATGTATTGTCTGTGTATGTTTGTCTTAAAATAAAATAAAAATTATTAAAAAAAAAAAAAGAAACAGTGTTAGAGTGCAGTTATGCAGAATATTTGATTGACGTCTCTTGGGTTTGAACTTGGGTAGAGGAGAGCAAGTAATATTTTAGAACATAATACTATGCTATTTGTGGAGTCTGTGGGAGTAAGGAAATCTCTTTTATTATAGGGACCAAACAGACTCACAGTTTGAGCAGCAAGATTCTTATTATCCAATGACAGCTTCTAGACAGATAATTTCAGATCTCTGATGTTTTCCTGAGGATTCCTTTATTACACTGTTCTGGCAACCAGTAGATTAAGATAATATAGTTTTTTTTTTGTTTGAAAAATTACATTTTTAAAACATGTCATTCAATAATGAAATGAAATCCAATAAATAACTGAACAATCAAATAAAATATTTTCATATTATATTTAAGTGAGTCAAGCACAGCTCAAAAACAAGAGCAGAAATAAGTGCAGCTTTTAATTTTAAAAGCAAAGTGTTCTCCTGATACCAGTCATATCCCAGTCCAATTCAGTGATGGTTATGAGCAAACCATTTTGTCTATGCCAAAGTTATCCTTTGTAAACATTCTGTATTAATCAGATGGCAACTTCAAATCTCAATGAAGAAATGCTCTGTCTTACATATTGGCAAAAAAAATATCAGAAAATAAAACACAAGCTGAATAGTCAAGACCTTGTTGATGATCCAAACTCCATCAAGGACCTTGGAGTACTCACCTCTAATGATCTAACTGCTAGATCCCACTATAATTACATAGCTAAAAAGGCATTAAGAGTTGTTAACCTAATCCTGCATAGCTTTTTCTCTGGTAATATCACACTACTAACTAGAGCATACAAAACATTTGCTAGACCAATACTTGAATACAGCTCATCAGTCTAGAACCCACATCACGTATCTGATATTGACACAATTGAGAAAGTCCAGAAATATTTCACAAGAAGAGTATTCTGCTCCTCTACTCGTTGCAGAATACCTTATGCCACCAGACTTGAAACTCTCGACCTAGAAAACCTAGAACTGCGTTGCCTTCGGTCCGATCTAAGTATAGTATATAAAATCATACATTGCAATGTCCTACTTGTCAATGAATACTTCAGCTTCAACCATAACAATACAAGAGCACACAATAGATACAAACTCAAGGTTAACTGCACCAAACTTGATTGCAGGAAATATGACTTCAGCAACAGAATGGTCAATGTTTGGAATATTCTACCCGACTCTGTGGTTTCTTCCCCAAACCCCAAAAACTTTAACCTTAGACTGTCTACTATTGACCTCTCCCCTTTCCTAAGAGGTCTGTAGGGGCCGTGCATAAGCACACCAATTGTCCCTGTCCTATTGTTTCTTTTTTTTTTTTCTTATACGGATCCATTTCATGCATTCATAACTATTTTTATACTTATACCTGTTATCTTGTAAGTGATTGACAAATAAAATAAAAATAAATAACTTAATGCATAAACATAGGAAAATACTGATAAACCGTAGGAGCCATTATGATGACCCAGAGCACATTTCTCATTGATCCAAGAAACTGCAAATAATTTGTGATTTGTATCATTGTCCCAAAAATATTGCTCTTTTTCTTCCTCTCTCCTTCCCCCAACTGTTCAATTTAGGGCTAAAATAGATGTTCTGCAAGTAAATAAAAATACCATAATAAATTCAGGCATCAGCAAGATATGTCTTTGTTTATGCCATTACTTTTATACAGGCAAGGTAACCAATCTGGAGGCCATTTATTGGAAAAGAAAGATGTGATTGCCTTTAATCAATTCTAATAAAAGCTATAAGAGCATTGACTGATATATGACCCAGATTGCGAATGGCAACTTGCAATACACAGTATATTATGTAAGAAAATACTGTGATGAGTGGTTACTCATCAAAAATATTTTTTAAAAAAATTGAGTTGGGGTGGGATGAAAAATATTACTACATCCCTTTCCTGTATGTTTTTCCTTAATGAAGGCTTATTTCCCAAGCCATTTTTCTATGCAGTAGTAAAAACAGAAACATGCTTTTACTTTTTGCCTCTTAGAAAGAAAGCAGCCAAAGCCTGTAGTTTTGAGCAGAAAAAATGGCTACAGGCCTCCTCCTCCTCCATTTATGAAATGTGTTGCTTCCTGCAGCTGCATTTTCTTTCTGCATAAAGATGCAGGTCATCTGTCATGTTCATCTAATGTGTCCTTTACTTTGTCATTGTCAATCTGGACAGTTTTCAAGTTCTGCTCTTTAAAAATCAAATCAAATTGCACACATTTCCTTTCCTGCATTTTAGCAGATGACCTCTTGTAAGTACGGAGGATGGCCTTGAAGGACAGAGGAAAGATCTGCTACCAAGGCAACACTCAGATAAACAAGGCTTGAATCCAGGTTAAGCAAGTGGTCCAAAGCCCTCCCCTCCTGCCCATTATTCACATAAAAGAGGGAAGAAGGGAAGCACTTGCAATAGACTTGCAAAATTCTGTTACTATAACTATTCTAATAAAAGTAATTTTAGGACTTTACAGGGTGCCTGTATTTTAATTTGGTCTACTTTATAGGGCTAATACATCTTCAGAAATGGTATTCAGCAGGTTCTGACCAGTTCTGGAGAACCGGTAGTGGAAATTTTGAATAGTTTTGAGAACTGGCAAATCCCACCTCTGACTGGCCCGCCCCATCTATTCTCTGCCTCCTGAGTCCCAGCTGATTGGCTGGGTCTTCTTTTGTTGCCCTGCACAGGAGAATGGAGCTGGAAAGCAGGTTAGTGGGGTGAGAATGGAATGGGATTTTGCACTAACTTTCCCCCAGAAGTGGGGTGGGAGATTTTACAGTATCCTTCCCCTGCCATGCCCACCAAGCCATGCCCACAGAACCAGTAGTAAAAAAATTTGAATCCCACCACTGTACATCTGGATTAATTGCATTATTTCATACAGTGTAATCTGGCACAATTTGTAAACCTTTCTTAGTTCACACTTATTTTAAACAAAATAGAGGACATTATGACTCTGGTGCACAACCCCATTCACAAATCTCTTCCAAGCGTCAGCTGTTCATCTTTTACTAATAATGAAAAGGTTCATTATTAGAAGAACACATTATTCAGAAGAACACAATTCACATAGAATTCAGGCTAGATGAATACAGTGTATAATAAAAAGGAAATAATGTTTCTTTATTTATTATATTTATAAGCTGCCCATTTTACTGTTGAAGTGCCTCTGGCAACTTGCAAAATTAACTGGAGTTTTGCCTAATTACATTTAGTTATCAAAGAATGTCATTGATCAGATCCCTTTAGGCAACTGGTATCTAACAGTTTTCCACTAAGCAAAATGTATATACAATAAGGAAAGTGTGAATATTTAAAGGTGAAGTACAAAAACTTGCCACCATCAAGAATTTTCTTATTTCATTCAGGGTGTTGTTGGTTGGGAATCTAGGGAGATGCAAATTAACACGTGTGAAGGGCTGCAGTTTGAGGAAGCCTGGCTCGATTACTAGAGCTTTGTACAAAGCTACATAGCAGATGAGTAAAAGCAGCTGAGGCCCAAGCGCTCTATTCAGCCCATGCAAGCCTGCCCATAAAAATCCCTCTGAAAGTTGCATCCAAGTACAGGTTTTTTAATATAACAGAAGAGAAAATGATTAACCAAGTAGGTTTATAATGTATGCAACCAGAGGCCATTATGCAATGTATACACAGGGCAAGAGATAAAACTGCCAAATTAATCTTCATTGAATTGATATAGTATATTCTTCATAGTAAGTCAGAAACTTTCCGCTACAATTAATTGCTGTTCATTGAGAGTTCTGGCCAACATAGTGAAATCCATGAGAAGGTACCAGTCTATAAAATAAGGCTCATTACGTTTAATTAAAGGACAATATAAATTTAATCAAATTTAGATTTTGTCCTGGCCCCTTTGACTTTGGGAAAGAATAGTGGGAACAAATAGCTTTTAATCATTTCCATCCCCTCCTTGTGACTGGCGGATTCTTATTTCCCTGTTTCCATATCAACCTTAATAGTATTATTCTCCATCTGTTAGAGGGAATTCTCTAAATCTCAAGATAAGCTGTCTTCAGAAAACTGGCCATAACTGTCCTTCTGTCTTATTTTCTTTCTATAATCTATAAGAGGCTTTTCTAATTTAGACAAAGAACCACTAATGTAACCAATAAATGAAACAGAATTCCAGAACAGCTTTAAGTGCTCAGAAGAATTGCTCAAAGTTGCAGTCCAAATGTCTATCCTTCACTTTGTTTTCTGTGTCTGGGCATGTGGTTGAGACTAATCCAATGGATCATTTAAAATATATCCTATATATAAAAGGGTGAACAGAAAATAGATCAAGGTCTAATGTACTCCATTTGTTTAGCAATAGCAACAATAAAGTTAAGGGTAACCAGAAATCTTTCCTGTGAAAAAGTTATGTGTGCCATTCTGTTTTGATGGATGGGTAATTTTGCTCAGATTATGTGAGAAGGTACTTGGCTTCTTAATTCTAAGCAAATACTTTTGCATTAGTATTTCCATCAATTGATACCTGTAATCTTACTATTAAAATATGGTGCTTCTCTTGCACTAATGTAAATATGTATCTATAATATTACTAAAACTCTCATTGTTATAATCTTTGATTCAGCTAAATGATGCATCACAGGGGAACAATTTTTGAAGTAAGACTTATCAAAATGAGTCCGAAATCCATGATTCTTGAGAGAATGAAATTTGGGGAAATGATGTCAAGGTGCCATGATGTATATATGGAAGTTGTAAGGAAGGGAAGGAGAAAGGGAAGGTGTAGAAGAGAAAACAGGGAGGCAGGGATGAAGGCAGGCAGGCTGATAGCAAAAGGGAGGAAGGGAGGCAGGGAGGAAAGGAGGGAGAGAGGGAGGAAAAAAGGAAGGAAGGAGAGAAGGAGAGAAGGAAGGAAGGATGGAAGGATGGAAGAAAGAAAGAAAGAAAAAAGAAAGAAAGAAAGAAAAAAAGAAAGAAAGAAAGAAAGAAAGAAAGAAAGAAAGAAAGAAAGAAAGAAAGAAAGAAAGAAAGAAAGAAAGAAAGAAAGACAGAAAGAATTTCCAATGTTGTCTGAGATTCCTATTAGAAAATTCAGTGGGGAAGCCAGCAGGAAATCAGAAGTCACATCTGTTTTCATTGTTTTTTAAACTAATGTAACCATTCTGCTTCTCTGCTTAGATAAGAAATATCTCTGAAACAATGACCCAACAGAGTTCAGGTTGTCCAGTAAATATTTGCATCTGCCATGCACAAACAGAAGGTTCACCCTGCAGTTTGTATATTTAAAAAAAAAACAACAGCCTTGAAATAATTAGACTTTCAGAGAAAAAAAACTAAAGCTATGGTATGTAGATTATTAATAAATTCATCTACAGAATTATAGAGCTGAAAAAAATGCACTGAATTGTTGTTTAAATTCTAGGCACAGGCAGATTGTTGCATAATCTTATGCAATGGTGTAGTTGCCAGATATCTCATGAGAGAACATTAAAATCTCATGAGAGAATATTAAAGTTTCATGAAAACTGGTGGCCCTGATTTGAACTTTTTACGAATTAACTTATTCAGTTTGGGCTTCTGAGATGCTGTCTTGGGTATCACAGTTATTCATGAACCCCTTCTGACCCCAGGGATGTAATTTTCCAAATAATGTTTACATTAAAATCTGGAGACTACTATATTCAAGCAGCCTGGGCTCTTTTAAAATTATTTAAACATCACTGGCACTTTGAATTCTTTCCATATGACCTGCCCCAGAGGCTGGCATGAAAAGGCATCTGTTGTGGCTTACATCACTGCAAGGGGCTCTTGGCAAATCCCCTGGACCATATTGCTCATCCTTGCAGCTGCTGCCACAAAGCCTCCAAATAGAGTAAAATGTTGGGAAAGAGAAGTCACATCCTCCACTTGCCTTGTTTTCTCCCACTGGGTAATTATGTAGTTTGCAGGAACAGATTTCATATGTTTAATGTAAGCATTATTACATTTATCAAATCCTTTTATCTCTGGTAATTAATATTGCTAATTCAGCACATTTTACAGAAGAGTCCAATGATAATATATGTTTATTTTTACAAGAGCAGTTTTGCCAAGGCAATGAAGAAGCTCTTTTTAACATCATGCAGTTGATACCAGTTCCACTTACCAAGAAGGCTTCAAAAATAGTAGTGCTTTAATTTTGTCAGTTTCTGATGTTTTAGATTCTGTTTTGAGATATTTCTTCCTCATCTTTGGTGAATTATGAAAGTCACCCTCCTACATGTGTTTCTCTCTAAAAGAGACCTTTCAATAATGAGTCAAATTCTGTGGAATTTATTATCTGTTTTCCCAGCACTAATCCTCACCTCTTCTCTTTTTCCAGGATTCAATTGCTAAACAAGCAGCAAATATTTCATGTATCAAATACATTTGGCTCTGGACCTTCTGTTTTCTCATAGTACATGTGTCAATGTTGTCTCTTGTGGCCACATCTGATAGGGTCAAAGAATGTCAATAAAATTGCCAATGTGCCTGTGAATATAAAAGTGCCCCTGTGTCTGTAAAAGTTCATGTGAAACCATTGCAGTAGGAGAGCTTGCTAAAAACTTAATGGAAGATGGTGAAATAAAAAGCAATTCTATAATGCAACTCAAGTCACTGAAATAAATTGTAACCGTCTTGCACAAGCCAACCATTTCTTAATCTACTTTGAAATTATTATTATGATGTGCCATCCCGTCTGTATTCTTGTGATGCACATGTCATCTTATATGGCATTCTTCTTGCAGATTATCTAAACTTCATCCAAACTTCATCATTCCTACCTATTACGGTAGCACAACCTAGTTATTCTAAACCAGTGAATTCATTTAGTAATTCTGCTGAGCAAGATTAGTGAGGATTCTAGTATGGGAATCCACCCTGCTAAAATAAAATTGCCAATGTCAAGATGAAAGGAAAGGTATGAATAATTCAACTCCCAGTCTTTTTTACTCAGCCCTGCTCTAAATATTTTAATAGTTCTGTGCTAGGGCATATCTAGTTATTTGCTCAGGCACAAATACACAATCTATAAGTAAATGATGAGAATGGAATCTTCTAATGCAATATGATGGAAGCAACAATCTTTTCCATTAAATTATGCCACAGACCTAATTTGGGAGATTTTTTTTAAATAATGGGTGCCAGGTTAAAAAAAATTGCCAACTCTAACGCGTTGCTTTCATAATGATCTATTGCTTGGTCTCCCCATTTATTTTATGTTTAAGAAGACCAAAACAAAAGCACACTCAAAAGCATTATTTGGATTATATCATGATCAATGATTATGTAGCAGTTTTCCTCCACATGGTGCCCTCTTCTTAGGCTGCACTTTAATTCCCAGAATTTCTCTCCAGAAGTTCAAGAGGCCAGAATCCAAATAATCCAAAGCTATTTCTTCTTGCTTCTTTTTTCCACTTTCTCTTCCTGGGGTTCTTATTTTGTTACAAAGTTTCGGTTAAAATGTATCTTTTAGGAATCTTGTTAAAGTTTCACTGTTAATTCCTTTCACTTCCAGATGGTCTCCTCTCTTTTGTTTTTTCCCACTTCTTTTAAAAGTTTTTGAGAATCCAGAAATCTTTATTATCCCTTTGACATTTTATTTTCAGCTTAAATACCTGTTAATGTCAAAGTAGATTTTTGCCGGTTTCTTGCTTAAATCTCTTAGTTGTCAATATAGGGAAGAAAAGACCAAAAAAACAAAAAAAAAAACCCAAATCCTCTCTCTCATTCACTGCTTCAAAATTTTCTTTGGAAACAATGTTGTTCTTTTTAATTCAAATTCCAGGGTACCTTGTGTTGTTGTTTTTCCAGTTTGACCAGATCAGCCAAAACTTTCTCTTCTTATCTTCCTCCTGCACATTCTTTTCCGGTCGAGTTCTTCTTTGAGGTGGCCTTTTCTGACCACCGCTGCAACCGCTTTCGGGAAAGGGAGTAAGGCCAGCTGGGGAGGAGAGATGCAACTCTCCTTAACCCTGCTGGCGGTCTCTCCCCTCTTCACCGCCTCTACAGGGTGGCTTAGCCCAGCTGGCTTGGAGAGCTGCAGCAGTGAGCACAGATCGAAATTGCGAATGATCGCAGATTTCGGCCTGTCACCGAAGAAGCTCCCATCAACTCTGTTGTTAGCTACCATTTTTGCCCCTTCACACACCTTCTCCTTCCCTGCTACCCAGCTTTTCATTAAAAGATAAGAATGGAACTGGATGAATTACTTTGGAGAATAATGTTTAAAGCCTTTCATTGTGCATCTTTTTTGGACCTTGTCAGTCTTCTCTCTGCATATGAGATGCACCTCTGTCTAGACTTCTGTCCAGCCCTTCCAGGTCTGTGATTTCTTCAAGGTTTCGATGTGCCCCACTGCAGACAGCCAGCTTTCTATCTGCCTTGGGCTTGGGATGAATCACATCCCTCTGCCTGATGTTTGCTTCTGTTCACCACGGAAGCCTCCAGTCAAAGTCTTCAGACCTTTTCTCCCTCTAGAGCCAGGAAACAGCAATTGCTTTCTCCAGTGGCCCAATAATTCACAGCAAGTCTCTCTCCAGCCACCAATTTCCTGCACAGCCATTCCAAAACATTTTCTGCCTCGATGCCTTAGAGCAGCACAACTCAAAACCTGCCAATGTTTCTCTCTTTCTTCTCTTTTCCTTCATAATCCCCAGCATTTCCCACAGCAACTGAAGAAGTGAGTTTCTCCCCAGGGCTGTAAAACCCCAAAGCTTCTATATTACATTTGGCCAATGAGAATCTTGCCTTCATCTGCCCCACAACAATCCTGGCAAAAATCCAGGGCAGTTCATATGTTCTCTTGACAGCACAGCTGCCCTCCAAGGTCATACCTGAACTGCTTCTCCTTATTTTGTTGCATTTTTTCCCTCTCTCCTGACTCCCACCAACAAAGCAACAGCCTGTCCAGTCACAAAGCCATATGTCACACTTCTCCAGGATATCTGTCTCTACTCTGGGCTGTCAGCAGGGGTGGGATTCTACCAGTTCCTGCTTCTTCAAAGTCATTCTTTTTGCTTCAGTACAATGTCTTGGGGGAAATGACTACTTGCATAATTCTGATCTTGTAGGTATCAACATGTCATTGCATCGCAATATCTTTTTCAAGGCCTTCATGGTTACATATTTCTTGATTGTTGGTTCCTTTACTGTTGACATTGATCTTGAAAGGCAAAAGGTCTTCACCACTTCAATAACTTTATTGTCTTTTCTAAGACTAGTTGTTCAACCAGCCTTCTTTATATTTAACTGTAGTCCCCTTTATTTTATTGTACCCTTTGAGCAAGTTATTGATATTTCTTTCTTCAGTTTTAAAGCCATCTTTATTTTCTTTCAACCCAGGCTCCCTCAATATATATTTATCATACAGATTAAATAAATAAAGGGAAAGTATACAGCCTTATTTCTACTCTTCATTAGAGGACATACAATAGCAGAGATTCAAAACAAGCAGGTGCAGGTTTTTATTTTATAATGACTGAAATTATTTTTCTCTGTTTCTGCAGAATATGGAAATAGACAGAAAAGAAACAGCTCTTGTATGTGTTAACAAGAATGGGCATTTTTTTCTTCTGTTCAACAGATCTGCCACTAGAGGTCACCATATATTCAGATAATTCAGATAACATGCATGAAATTTAGTTTAAACTAGCATTTCTCAATGGGAACTTTAAGATATATGGACTTCAACTCCCAGAATTCCTCAGCCAGCATGAAATCTATGCATCTTAAGGTTCCTGAAGCTGAGAAACTTTAACTTAAGCATTAACATAAAATAATTTGAGAGGATTTAAAGCTCAAAGGAACTTTCTATGGTTCTGAAACTGATTGGCTTTTTAAATAATACATAAAAATACGCATCTTTAAAAAGCATCCAAATTATTCTGAATGACACCTTTGCTAGAGGTCTTCAGTCACTAACTCCTGAGGTAATGGAAACAGCATAAAATGTATGGTACTACAGTCTGGATAAAGGCATATGCAGCCTGGCTCTAGTTCATTTGCTCTGAGTGTTCTTGGTACTCCATAGCCACTGCCCATATTTGTGTGGCTATCTGTTGTGTTCAGTGTGGATAGAGCTGCTTGGGCTTTCCAGAGCTCAGGATATTTCAAGCGACTGTAGGAATAAATTGGCTGGGAATTCTGGGAATTGCAGGTCCAGGATGGGTGGGTGTCAGACTGGAGAAGACTGATCTATGCTTACATGGTCAACCCCAAACAATACTGCAGAAGACAATGGTATTTCAGTTAGTGGCAGAGTGAGAAAGAGTCTACTCCAACAATGAGCAAAATGTCTTGGTGCAATGTGTCTGTTGCCACAGGCTTGTAAGATGGGTGAAAGTTTGTCTAATTTTTATAAGCATTAATAAAATAATTAGAGGCTTTAGTAATCTATGAATTAACTTTAGCTAGATTGGCTGTGCTGTTGCCTTCAAGCAGTAACATTTCTTTGACATCTGGCAGCAAGAGCTAGACAACTGCAAACCTTCCATAGGCTGACCACAAACATCTCTTACAGACTAGCTGACAGGATGCAGCTTTAACATTGGGCTAAGAGAGATTGCAAGCGAGCCCGTTACTGGAATAAAGGAAGGTGACATGATGGGGGTGTCTGGACAAGGGTCTGGAGGTGAACAAAGTAAAAACATGTCCCGGGCAGTCAACTTATATGATAATGAAATGGTATTAAAGTATTATGGGTGGCTTTTCTTTAGGCACATGTAGTTTTGCAACCGATCAGCAATTTCTTACTTTTGTTTCCTGTAAGTAAATTGTATAAAAACAACTGTGTCTAGTTTTCAGAGCATTCCTTAGGTGTGAAACTCATGGAACTCCTCTTCTGCTTCTGAACAGAAATAAAAGAGTTTTGTCTTTCCTTGACCTTGTTTGGAAATTGGCTTCTTCACAGCGTCCTGTACATAGTCATCCTTAGGGCTTATAGCATGGCTGTCAAATTCGCGGGTGCGTCATGCTGTGACCATGCCCCCGCCCAGCTTAGCGAAGGGGGAAAAGTCCGGATACATCATGTGACCCCACTCTGAGGACACAAGTTTGACACCCCTTAAGCTTACAGGCTTGTCTATAGTTTAATGACCCTTAACTGCTACTTAAAGTTCCTTCTTCTGTTGTTTCTCCTGGTAGACCCAAATCTTGCATTCTTGTTATTTAGTCATATATCCTTTATATATCTCAGAATCTAACAAGTCAGACCAGGTTAGTATTTTGATGGGGGACCATCAGGAAATGCCAGGACTGCACTATATTAGGACACCACCAATCCAGTGGTGGGATTCAAAAATTTTTACTACCAGTTCTGTGGATGTGGCTTGGTGGGCATGGCAGGGGAAGGTTATTGCAAAATCTCCATTCCCTCTCCACCCCACTAACCTGCTTTCCAGCTCCCTTCTCCCGTGCAGGGCAACAAAAGAAGACCCAGCCAATCAGCTGGGACTCGGAAGGCAGAGAATAGATGGGGGCAGGGCCAGTCAGAAGTGGTATTTGCCAGTTCTCCCAACTGCTCAAAATTTCAGCTACTGGTTCTCCAGAACTGGAGAGAACCTACTGAATACCACCTCTGCACCATCCCCATCATCCTGGAAGAAGGCAATGACAAATAAAGCTAGATTGGCACACTTATCAAGTCACTTAGAGTTGCATTTAACTTATGGAAGACTTTTTCTCACCCACAAACCGTACTTCTTTATTAGACTAGCCACTAATGTAGACCCAAAATCGGGGGGAGGGGAACCCTGATATCTTAACCGCTACACCAAACTGGCTCTGTCTATTTTGCATGTATCAATGTATACCCTATAGTTATATTAAACTAGAAATACAATTTATCAGGCTATAATGGAGAAATATTCTTAATCTAAATGACAAAGATTGAAATGTTGGTGTTATAAACAGCTTGGACAATTTTAGCCATACTTTAAATACTTATATTTGAAATGAGATACAGTACAGTCAGTCAATAACATATTTCCAACATTTTATTATTCTACTCATTTATCTCTAAAATACTAAAATAAATATATAAATATATTGGAGATAGGTAAATGCAGTTTCTAAAAATCAAATCAGTAGTATATATTGAATATCTTCTTTTGATCTTTTTTGCAATTTAAGTTATTCAGCGACAACATAACATCCATTTCCTTTCTCTCCTTAATAAAGGTATTTCCTTAGCTCTAAATCGCTCTAAATCAGGGCTGTCAAACTCCTGCCACTCCTGGTTTAACAAAGGGGGGAATGGGAAAAGTCCCAATATGTCACTTGATGTTGCCATGACGATGTGAGTTTGACACCCCTGTTCTAAATTGTAGCTTTAAAATGTGATGCATTTGTTTCCCAATCAAATGTTTTACAAAAGAGGTTTGTACTCTCTGTGCACTTTAAGCAGAGCAGGGTTGGCCCAAATAAACCTTGATTGTTTAATGAAATACTTAATCAACTGACCTTAGACATTCCTTCAATTGCATTGATTGTATTAGAATGGCAATTACTGTTCTAAACTGCTACATTGCAGTTTGGCTGACTTCATTTATGACACCAATTAAACAAGCACCAAATGTTAATGTTATTTGTTCACTCTTGATGAATTAGGGTGAAACTCAGATAATGTTCATTGCCAGAACTGTGTTCCTAACTGCAAAAGTTAGGAAATTTGGCATATCTATTTTCCCAGAATCACTTCTTGCAAATGTGTATAAAGAGAAATTGAATTGAAGTTGGAATGTATTTTACAATATAGAGGGTTGCCTTTGAAGTTAGGGGAGCTATACTGCAGTGGCCAGAGTATGGATGCAAGGCCAACCAGGTGACCAATCTCTGTGTTATGGACTAAGCCAACGCATCAGTAACAACCCTAAATAGCTTTACTTTGCAGCAGGGTCGTAATCCTGCACTTCTCATTGGCCCGCGAATAGCGAGTCGTGATGGGTCATTTCTGGCCAGTCTGATTGGCTGTTAACGGGCCTCTCTAATTGGACGCTTGTGAGAGCGGTACACTCAAATCATTGGTTGTTTTGACAGCAGCCAGCTCTATAAAAGAGCTGCTGCTGCCCAAGTATTTGCTCTGTTCTTATTTCACAATAAAGAGTTGAAGTCACCATTCAATGTCTCGTCTCCGTTCCTTGCGCCCATGCTCAGGACTTAACACTGGTAACGAGAATAGGATGCGGAGACGATAGAGCTGACTAAGTACTCATCGAACAAGACAGAGCACGTGGCTGAAGAGCGCATGTAACAAATGGCAAAATGACTAGTGGCACCACACCACCCGCTCCATTTGACCCAGCAATCGAAAACTGGGACTCGTATATAGATCGTTTCCAGATGTTCCTAGAGACCAACAATTTAAAAGATGCTATACCTGGCAAGAAACAAGCGGTGTTTCTGACTCACTGCGGCCCCACCGTTTTCAAAATGGTAAAGCACTTGCCAAACCGGCAGAAGTGAAGACCATGGATTGGGATAACCTTGCGCCGATCCTCCGGGCCCATTACGCACCCACAGTACCTACACTGATACGAAGACACGAGTTTTACCAGAGGGACCAACAGAAGAACGAGAGCGTTGGGGACTTCGTAACTGACCTCTGGAACCTAGGAGGCCTTTGTGGTTTTGCCAACCTCGAGGAAGCCCTGAGAGACCGCATAGTTCTGGGTTTAGATGACCCCACGGTACAGAGTAAACTCATGGTGAAAGGAGACTTGCAGATGTCATCACCGACGCTACTGCCACAGAAGCAACCAGGAAGTCAGCCACTCGAATGCGCCGAGCGAACGCACCGCATTGCCAACTCGCTAACGATAGCCTGCTTGCCACTGAGAAGCATGCTATTACCACCCACCACGAAGACCTCAAGTCATCCTCAGACAGTGAGAAAGAGGAGGTCAACCGGCTCCACTCAGAACGAGAGCAAAGGAACCAGAGACTTTCACGCCAATGTGTTGGTTGTGGGGCAAACCACCCACGATCGGACTGCAAATTCCTCGACACACTCTGCCGTACCTGCGGGAAAAGAGGCCACATCGTGAAGGTCTGCAGAAGCAAATGAGAGTCCAGTCCCAGCCAAAGGGAGAACAACCTCCTCCGGGAGACAGGCAAACCACCTGGGAATCGGGACCGCCTGAACCACCAATGGAACAACCACTACTACTACAGAAATCGAGCACCTGCCTCTTCAACGAGACGAGAAGAGGTGCATCAAACCATTATTATTGGCCACACTTCATCGTTAGATGCAAGAAAGATCCACGTAAGGGTCACTATTGAGAATCGACCATGCATGATGGAAGTCGATTCGGGGTCATCCCTATCGATGGTATCCTGGAAAACCCTCAAACAGCTGATCCCTGCCATCTGCCACCAGGACCTCAGCACTCAACGAATCATCCTAAAAGACTACCAGGGAAACAGAATTCCAGTTGTCAGTTCCAGCCATGTCCAAGTATCCTTCAAGGACCGCACCGTGACGCTTCCCCTGACTGTCGTTGATCGTGACCAGCCCAGTTTGTTAGGGTTACAGTGGTTCGCTCCACTCGGGATTGAACTAGCTGGCATACACCAAACCAGAAGCAACGACTGGGAAGAGGCCCTCATCCAGGAATTCCAGGACGTGTTCACAGGAACATTAGGCAAGTACAAGGGGATCCCTATATCGTTTAATCTCAGCCCCGATGTAACTCCCATTCGGCTTAAGCCTCGTTGGGTACCTTTTGCTCTCAAGCCAAAGATCGACGAGCAGCTAGATAAACTGAAAGCCCAGGGCGTGTTGGCCATGCCCGCTGGGAAACTCCAATAGTAACGCCCATGAAGCCAGATGACTCGGTAAGAATTTGTGGGGATTACCGGGCCACCCTAAATCATGCTCTTCAACAGAGCGCTTACCCAGTACCGGTGGTCCAACACCTTCTTCATCCCTGGGTGGCAGAAAAATATCTGCGAAATTGGACTTAGCTCAGGCGTACCAGCAACTACCTCTAGACGCGACAACTGCAGAAACCCAGACAATAGTTACACATAGAGGTGCCTTCAAGTGCAATAGACTCCAATTCGGAGTAAGTGTGGCGCCTGGCATTTTCCAAAGTTTGATGGAGAGACTATTACAAGGCATAAAAGGCATCGTGCCTTATTTTGATGACATCTTAATAGCTGCCCCCACTAAAGAGTTATTAGTACAACGACTCAGAATGGTTCTTCAGAAATTTAAAGACACTGGCCTGAAAGTAAAAAGGGACAAGTATCAACTTTGTATGGAGAGAGTGGAGTTCCTGGGATACCTTCTCGACAGACAGGGAATCCACCCCACCAAAAAAAAACTAACTGCAATCAAAAATGCCCCAAGACCTCGGAATAAGACAGACCTCCAAGCCTTCCTGGGACTCATTAACTTTTATAACATCTTCTTGCCCCAGAAGGCGACTGTAGCCGAGCCCCTACATAGACTTCTCGACAAAAAGGCTTCCTGGGTCTGGGGACGGCGTGAAGAACGGGCATTCCAACAAGTAAAAGACCTCTTAACCTCCGATGCTATATTGATACAATACAATGAGACTCTACCCTTAACGGTTACCTGTGACGCCTCACCATTCGGAGTGGGAGCCATTTTAAGCTATGTCCTACCAAATGGGAATGAGGCACCTATTGCGTTCTTTTCGAGAACCTTGTCTAAGACTGAAAGGAACAATTGTCAACTTGATAAAGAGGCTCTCGCTATTGTATCTGCAATTAAACATTTCCATGAATATGTGTATGGGAGACCCTTTGCCATAATTACAGACCACAAGCCGCTGCTTAGTATTTTGGCGGGAAACAAACCAACTCCCCATATCTTATCACCAAGAATGACACATTGGTCAGAATTTTTAGCCGCCTACGATTACCGATTGCAACACCACCCGAGGAAAGCCATTCCCCACGCTGACGCTTTGAGCTGCTCTCCACTACCAGACATCATAGAGGACCCAGCTCCAACTTTAGCCGTATTGCAAATCGAAACCCTTAAATCGCTGCCACTGACCACTCAAGACATCGCCTCAGAAACAAAAAAGGAGCCTGTGTTGGCACGAGTCCTCAGTTGGGTGGAACGGGATTGGTCGGTCAGCGCACCCAACGACACTTTCAAGCCATTCAGAAATCGACAGACAGAACTATTCTCCCCAAAGGGCTGCATCTTGCGGGGAGACAGAGTTGTAATCCTGGAGAAATTGCAACATAATGTATTAAAAATGTTGCACGATGGACATCCAGGCATCGTGCGGATGAAGGCATTGGCCAGGAGTTACACATGGTGGCCTGGGTTAGACAAACAGATAGAGACCTGGGTAGCAAAGTGCAGCAAATGCCAGAAGACTCACTCTACTCCTCCAAAAACTCCCCCAACTCAGTGGGAAACGCCTTGAGGTCCTTGGTCCTGTCTCCACATCGATTTTGCAGGACCCACAAGAGGACACACTTTCCTCCTAACAGTGGATGCCTATTCTAAGTGGCTCAAGGTCCACAAGATGAAAAGCATCACCACAGAGGCAGTCACTAAAAAACTGAATAAGCTATTCGCTACCCACGGATTTCCAGATGTCCTGGTCTCCGATAATGGCCCCCAATTCACTGCCCTGGCATTCGAACAGTACCTAGGAGACCGGGGCATCCACCATGCCTTAACATCGTCAGTTCATCCTGCGGCCAATGGTAGGGCTGAGCGAATGTTTCAATTTGTAAAAAAGACTTTGAACAAAATGGACCACGGCGACATTGATGACAAAATAACCCAGATGCTTCTCCTCCAACACATAACCCCAAGCAGCACCATGAACAAAACCCCAGGTGAACTCCTGATGGACCGGAAACTTCGCTCGCATCTCGATCACCTCCACCCAAATTACACGCCTGAACAACCCCCAGGATCCAGCAGCAAGTGTCGGGAATTCCAGGAAGGTGACCCCGTGTTTGTGAAAAACTTCTCGGGCGACCCATTGTGAGTCTCTGCTACCATAACGCAACTTACAGGACCCCGATCCTATCGCCTACAAACTGCAGATGGTAAGATGTGGAAGCGCCACATAGACCAACTCCGTTCCAGACTAGCACCTAGTCCTATCTCAGCCCCTTAATCTCTAATGGTGGGGGGAAGGAACATCGAGGAGGCCAAAAAAGAAATAACAGATGACTTAACAATCGAAACCCAGCAGTCTACACAACCAACCAGGGGATACTCACCGCCAGAAGGAGAACCAAGCCGGGGAGTGGCCTCGTCGCGTGACAGCACCGCAATGGGAACAGATCCAGGGAACCCGGAAGACAGCACTGGCGGAAGCAGAGAGAACAGCCCAGAGCCATTCGACGGAACAGCGGGACCGTTTTCACCATCCAGCCCAGCTAGCAGCCCACTGGAACCAGAGCCAGGACAGAAACCGGTGGAACAGTGCAGGTCAAGCAGACAGGTGAAGCGACCTGCCTATTTACGAGAATACGTCACCCCACCCCTCAGACGGAACCTAGGGGGGAGGAATGTTATGGACTAAGCCAACACATCAGTAACAACCCTAAATAGCTTTATTTTAACAGCAGGCTCGTAATCCTGCACTTCTCATTGGCCCACGAATAGTGAGTCGTGATTGGTCGTTTCTGGCCAGTCTGATTGGCTGTTAATGGGCCTCTCTGATTGGACGCTTGTGAGAGCAGTAAACTGAAATCATTGGTTGTTTTGACAGCAACCAGCTCTATAAAAGAGCTGCTGCTGCCCAAGTGTTTGCTCTGTTCTTATTTCACAATAAAGAGTTGAAGTCACCGTTCGATGTCTCGTCTCCATTCCTTGTGCCCATGCTCAGGACTTAACACTCTGCCTGTTACTACCTGGCTCCCTTCTAAAATTTGGTTTTTGAATTTAAAATCCTAAAGCCAATGTAATGTTGGTCGGGACAAGGGAGTTCCAGATTCAAGTTTGTCATGGAGCAAAGTTTGGGTCAGTTAATATCTCTCCATCCCTTGTGAAGATCAATTTTAAAAAGGCAGCCTTGTGTACTTTGATTGGGATCGTCTGAAATATATATAGGAATTTTGGAAGAATATTCATTTTAATAGCAGCAATCCTGCCTAATAATGAAAGTTGCAGCTTGCCCCATGTTTCTAAATCCTTCTTTACCTGTTGCATCAATTTATCATAATTATTTTCCTTAAGTATCTTACAATGTGCTGTCAACCATAACCCTAAGTATTTAACTTTCTTTATCACTCGTATTCCCATAACTTCTTCTAGTTCTATTTTCTGTTTTTCTGTTAAATTTTTAGTCATTAATTTTGTTTTCTTCCTATTAATTTTAAGTCCTGCTACTGCTCCAAATTGTTCTAATTCATTCATCAATTTTTGTCCTCTTTCTATTGGTTCTTCAATGAAAAAAAAATCATATCATCCGCAAATGCTTGCAACTTATATTCTTCTTTCTTAACCTTTAATCCTTTTATGTCTGGGTTCTGTCTAATTCACATTAATAATGCTTCTAATGATAATATGAAGAGCAGGGGGGAGAGTGGGCAGCCCTGTCTGACTCCTTTTTCAATTTTTATTGGGCGGGTATATTCCCCGTTTATTATAATATTAGCCTGTTGTGTATCATAAATGGTTGTTATAATATTTTCAAATTTGGTGCCTAAATTCATATTATAAATTTTTTGGATTAAAAATTGCCAATTTAAATTATCAAAGGCCTTCTCTGCATCTAAAAACATAAGTGCAAGGGTGGGTTTCGTAAAATTCTAAGACATCTAGTACTATTCTTAAGTTGTTCCTGATTTGTCTGGTCAGGAGAAATCCATTTTGATCTTCATGTATATGCTCATTTCACATTCTTTTTAGTCTACTTGCTATAATAGAAGTAAATATTTTGTAATTAGTATTTAACAATGAAATCAGCCCATAAGTTTGTACATATTGGGGATCCAAATCCTCCTTTGGGGTCAGCGAAATCAATGCCCCCCTCCATGAGTCTGGCATCCTAAGACATCATTAAAAACTTCCACCATAAGAGGTCCTATTTGTTCTGCTATTGCCTTGTACAGCTCCCCTGAAATCCCATCTGGTCCCAGGGATTTATTGTTTTTCTGGTTCTCTATTGCTGATTTCAATTCAAACCAAGTAATATCTTTGTTTAATAATTCTGCCATTTCTTCCCCAATTGCTTTATCCTTCACTTCATCTAATTAGTTTCTTATTCTATCTTCGTTAACTTCTTCCTTTTAATATAACGCTTCAAAATACTTATGGGCAATTTCTTTTTTCTGTTTTATCTCCTGATGTATTTTTCCTTATTCCTCTTGGCGTTATAACAGATTGTTATACCTCTTATTACTGCCTTCATTGTATCCCAAATGTTTTGTTTCGTAGTTGCTCCATTATGATTTTCCTTTAAGAAATAATTTAATTCCTCCTTGAGTTTGTTGGTGTATTCTTTTTCTCTTATTAACTGAGAATTTAATGTCCATCTTTTCTTGGGTTTTTCCCTACCCTTCCATATTATCTGAATTGGATTGTGATCTGCCCATTAATTAGGTAAAATTTCAATCCTTTTTATCTCATTTGCTATTTCCCCATTCATCCATGCCATACCAATTCGTGTCCATATTTGATGAGGATTTGAATAGAATGTAAATTGTTTTTTCTTGGGATGTAATCTTCTCCATGTATCAATCAAATTTAACTCCTTAATCATTTCTATACATATCTTGGGAAGCTCTCCCCGCCCCCCCCCCCCCCTTTGTTCTTTCCCCCATTACTGTGGTCTTTTTGATAATCAGCAATAGAATTAAAATCTCCTATGATACAAATATTTCTTTTTTCCAATCCTACTATTTTTTCCATAAAGATGCTTTAAAAACTCTTTTTGATCTCAATTTGGGGCATAGATTACCACTAAGAGAATTGGGATGGCATTAATCCAGATCTGCAAAACCAGAGTTCTTCCCTCAGAATCTGACCATATTAAATCTGCTTTCAAATCCTCTTTAACATATACTGCAATCCCTTTCTTTTTCCCCATGTCTGCTGGTGCGGTAAATAGCTTCCCTAATTTCGGACATTTTAGGTATTTTTCATCTGTTTTCTTTATATGAGTTTCTTGTAGGCATGCTATATCAGCATTTTGTTTGATTAGTTTAGCTATTATCCTTTTCCTTGTTATCATCGAATTTAAACCATTTATATTAATTGATAGTAGTTTCTTTTCTTCTTCCATTTAATTAATTCTGTTTCGCTCTTTGTTTTTTTTTTTAATACAAGTTTTATTAATTTTTTACACCAAACACAAACACATAAAACATAGGACTTTGTTTTGTAATGGCTCCAATCTCTCCTTGTGCCTGAAGATGTATCCTACTTTCTTCTCTCTCCTGTTGTAGATGAGTATTTCCTTGATTTCCTAAAATTCCATCTCTGTTCTTATGATAGCCTTGATCTTCCTGGGAGTTTATTTCCAGTTCATCCTTACTGCTCTGGTCTTCCGGACCTACCAATCACTCATAAAATTCTTGGGCCTTTTCCATGGAGTCTATTTTAATTTTCCTTTCGTTCCAAAAAACTAACATCCCCTCTGGGATTAACCATTTAAATACAATTCTTTTCTGATTTAGGTAAGCTGCTAAGAACATGTAGTCTCGTCTTTGTTCTCTTACTCTTCTTGGTATTTGTTTGAGAATCAAGACTTCTTTGCCTTTATACGTGATTGTTTCATCTCTTGACATCCTATATATGATATCCTGGACACTCCTTCTCGCAAATCATATATGGACTTCTCTTGGGCATTTGTGGTGTCTTGCATAATTAATGCTAATCCTGTAAACTTCATCTAACTCCCTCAAGATGTAATCTTTATCCTTTTCCAATAGTCCAGCCTGTATTCCCGCCATTAGTTGTTCCAGGTCTTCTTTGGATTCCACTACATTTTGGAATCTCAAGTATGTAGCAGCCTGGTCCATCTCTAGGTAGACCAGTGAGTCCTTCATTTCTTTACTCACATTCTTTAATTCTTCATCTACCCTTTCTAATTTCCTTTTGGTTCATTCAGTCCTTTTCTCTACTTCTTTTATTGTTGCTTCATTTTTCTCCAAGGCCTGCTGTAATAATCCAACTTTGTCCTCTACTTTGGATAAAGCTTTCATTTCTGCTTTTAATTTTTCCATCTCCTCTTTTAGTTCATTGATATCTGCTCTCATCTCGTTATGGTTTTTCATCATTGTTTCTTGCAGCTTCATCATCAATTCCTGTAAAGTCAGCAAAATTGATTGGATGTTGGCATTTGGGATGTTAGCTTGTTTCTCCACTGGTAATGTTTCTTCTATGGTTTTTTGTGCCATGGGTGAAGCTGTTGCCGACGTAGTTGTTAACGTCAGGGTGACCTTTCTTCCAGTTTTCAGAGCTGTAGTTGTTGTGGAAGTCATTTCTTTTAAGATTTGTTTCTGTTGTTGTACTATATTAATTATATTATCCCAAATTAACATTCAGTGATAGAATCTCTATATTAGAATTGACCAGTATCTAATTACTTAATCTATCTATCTACTGGATAGCTGTGCTCTTAACTGGTTACTGGAGTATAATAAGTTCTTATATATAAAAATATTATCACTGTATTATTTTAAATCCAAATTCTAAATCACATATATAATTTTGTAAGTCTATTCTCAGCCTCTATACATAACTTCACACACACACACACACACACACACACACACACACACACACACACACATATATATATGGCATTCAGCTTTGTTCGGGTATTTTCCCACGTCATAGCACCCAGATGAAACCCAGCTTCCTAACTAATGATAGCCGTCCATTTACCCAAAGCCAAGCTGCACTAAAGGCCTCCAACAAAGTAACACAATATTGCCAGCCAATCAAGACACAAAAAGAGCCAAAAAAAACAGAAAGAAGATATTAGAAGCAGAACACAGCAAACTCCAAGACCAATAAACACAAACCAAGACTCTCAACCAATCAGGATAAAGAAAAAACCATTCTGTCACAGCAATAGGCTGCCCCAAATTTAAATCTGAAACCACAGTAAAAGTCTAACTCACAGACGAACACTATACAGAAGCCTGATGAAGGCAGATGAGATTCTGCTGAAACGTTGCCACAACTTTAAAAGCACCACTACTATGACGTGGGAAAATACCCGAACAAAGCTGAATGCCATACATGTAAGCACCCGCGAAAACTTAAGAAAACATATATATATATATATATATATATATATATATATATATATATATATATATATGTATGTATATATATATAAAATTCAGCTTTGTTGGAGTATTTTCCCATATCATTGTAGTTGTGCTTTTAAAGTTGTAGCAACATTTTGGCAGAATCTCATCTGCCATCATCAGGCTTCTGTATTGTGTTCGTCTGGCAGATGAGATTCTGCCGAAACATTGCTACAACTTTAAAAGCACAACTACAATGATGTGGGAAAATACCCGAACAAAGCTGAATAACAAACATGTAAACTTAAGAAAAAAAACTTAAGAAAAAAAAAAATTAAGAAATATATATATATATATATATACATATTATCCAAATCCAACTATATTTAAATATTATAAATAAAAATGTGTATTTATCTAACCTTATTTTAAATATTCTTAAACACAAACAGTATTACATTCATCCCCAAGTGGATTAATTGTGATCACACAATAAATTATAATATTAATACATAAAATCCTATAATTATTAATTAAATAATACTTAATGTTCTTACTATTTTCCCTATATATCTAATCAAAGTATAACTATCACTATTATTTATAAATCAATTAATTCAATTATTTAACAATCAATTACAACAATCAATTTTCCTTTCCCCAGTATACATATTTATAATCATTATAAAGAGAGAATAAAGAAGGAGAGATAATTCATCATAGAGCTGGATGGTGGGGGGAAAAGAAGAAAAAAATATTGAGCAAATGTATACAGAAAAAAGGGAGTTAAAAAAGGGGGGAAAGGAATTTTGAAGTAAGTTTTTAGCTTTCCGTCTCTAAGTTTGAGAGCTTTCACTCCAAACGCACCGGAAGTGGGGAGGTAAAACATGCTGAGTAGTGACTGCAATTACACGGTATCTTCACACATTCGGAAGCTTCCACTTTTACTTTTTGTCTTAGTGTTCCTAAGTTCAATTTTCCTGATTTTCTTCAGATGGAACCACCTCCTCAGTTAGATCAATATGCTCCCTAAAGGGCTGTTAAGTGGTTTATATCAGTTATATTGTTATGATGGCTTCAGGGTTTCTAAGTATCGCCTGTGGCGCCACGCTGTCTTTGTTCCGTCAGCTCCAATCTTCTTCCCGTCTCTGCTTTAATAAACTCTTTCAGAATAAAAATCAAATGAGATGGTCCAAATCCTCCACAACTTCCAGGCACCTTCCAGCCGCTAGTCTCCCAACCTCGTAAACTTCCCTATTTACTCGTTATTATCTTCTCTCTCCTGTCTGCCAAGCCCTTTCGCTTTCACTTGCCTCGCATCCACTTTTTGGCCGCTTTCTTTTAGGGCTCTGGACAGACACTTGTAACAGCCTTATAAAAGTCTATAGCATTCCAATCCTCCTCTCCGCCGCTAATTTTCTCTGCCATACTCTTCCCCAACAATCTCACAAACTGTCAGTCACTCACTTCTTTACATCGGTGGCAGTCTGGACTTCGGAGCTGCCATCTATAGGGGGCTGTTTCTTGCTCGTTGGGCTCTGGAGGGCTCCTCTTCGCTGCAGGGGAGTTGCTTTCCCCACACTGCAACCCGAGTCTCCCCCACGCCAGCATGAATCTCTCCAGGATTCGTGCACCCTCAAAGGATCGCACCAACCACAAAAAGAGATTAACTGAAACCACAGATGGGCTTCTGCACCTCTGTTCATCCTTGCCTTGCCACCGGAATTTTTTGAAGAACTTCATAAAATAACTGTAAAATTTATCTGGCAAGGGAAAAAATCTAGAATAAATTTAAAGGCAATGTAGAATATGAAGAGCAGGGGAGGACTGACACTTCCAAACTGGGAGTTGTATTATAGTGCAGCCTCTTTAGTATGTTTGAAGGAATGGGTGAATTTAACCAATAAGAGAATATTATTCTTAGAAGGCCATGGCTTGCAGAGGGGATGGCATGCTTTTTTATGGGATGTAGGGAAAACTAGCCAGAAATATTTTCACAGACACCTAATCAGAGACTCATTATTAATTGGAAGAAAATATGGAAAAAACACTATTTAAAAATACCAATTTGGATTTCAACAATGGAGGCGATGATTCACCCAAATAATCTGGATATATCACTAAAATGATTAAACATAAGGACCTATTGGATATGCAAGGAAATTTGAAATCGCGGCAAGAACTTCAAGAGCGGGGACTAAAAATTGATCAGTGGGCATACCTTCAAATTCAAAGTAGATATAAACAGGACAAGAAAGAATTTGGAATTAACAATAAACTCCAGCAATTAGATAAAATTTTATTAGGATCAGGCAAAAAAAAAAAAAACAAAATTTTATAATTATTTATTAGAAGTAGAATTAGAAGAAGAAATTGTAAAAGGGAACATGATAGCCTGGAGTAGGAATATAGGACGTAGCATCACCATAACAGAATGGGAAAAGGTCTGGGGTAAAAATAATAAAATTACAAAATTGGTAGCATACAAAGAAAACGCCTATAAAATGTTTTATAAATGGCACCTTCCTCCTTCGAGATTTGCGAAGATGCACCCCAATATGAGTCCGAATTGCTGGAAATGCAAAAAAAAAAAAGAGGGAACTTTTTTCCATATGTGGTGGTCCTGTACAGAAGCTCAAAACTATTGACAGAAAATTAGAAATTGGCTGGAAGAAATGACAAGAGAACAGATCGAATTCAAACCAGAGTCCTTTCTGTCTAGTCCTTTTGATAAACAAATATCAAAAAAAGTGAAATATATAATAATACACATTTTGACAGCGGCCAGATTGGCTTTTGCACAATGTTGGAAGCAGCCTCATGTTCCATCAGAGGAAATGATTATTCAAAAAATTTCAAGTTGTGCAGAAATGGACAAATTAACTTTGGCATTAAAAAATAAAGACACTTCAATATACTACAACAGCTGGAACTGCTGGTACAAATGGATAGACCAAAGATAGACTTCACATTAAAAGGCAAAAGAGAATAGGATAAATCCATCGTAGTGATACACAGGTATATGTAAGGATTAGGTGTGTGTATATGGCATAAAATAAGGATAAAAAAGAAGTCTTACAAACTGTTGAAGATGAGAATGTTTTTAATTGTATTCTATTTTTTTCTTTCTATTTTCTTCTTCCTTTCTTCTTTTTCTCTCTTTCATTTATGTATGTGTTGTTGGTTTGTTTTAACTGTAAAATCAATAAAATTTATTTTAAAAAAAGGCAGCCTTATGTGCTGCATTGCATTTCTATCCAGATAACAAAAGGAAGGATGGCTACATGAACTGTTTGAGACCATGCATATAACAAGCCAAATTGCCCAAGTTTGAAGATTTGTTACAGAGTGCTACTGTTTTGATTCTTTCCAAAAGAAATTGGAATGAGAGAATGCCAGTAGGCCCTGTGGGACAGGAGTCACTGGAATGGTTGTGTTTCAGGATGACTGTAGTCAAAGTAAGTTTTTGTGTGTGTGTTCAAATCTTTTTTTCCTGAAATCTGAAAAGCATTGCATTTGTTTTGATTTCTTAATTATTCATGATTATGAATAATTAATAATATTTTATACTACTTTGCAAACTATACTATAGTTTTTACTTTATTGTGTAAACCTTTTTAAGAAAAAGTATTTTTTGAAATGCAGAAACCCTGAATCTTACATATTTGAGAAAATAATATTACTGGTACTTCTCCTCCAGTTTGGAAAAAGACTGTGGCGGACAGTAATATTTAAACATCTGGCTGACCGTACCAACAATCAATAACAATAAAAATCCTATAAATAAAATAAGACTTTCTCCTTACTAATACCAAAAATCTTAACATTATCCAGGCAACTCTGTTTTATTGTGCAACCACAATTTTACTGTGTTGGAAACTAGAACGATGTAATAAGGTTATGATAAGGCCCTTCAGAAAGAGTAGTGTAATTATAAATGGCACCATGTCAATTTGAGGAGAGAAGGTGTCCCTTCAGGGTCACAGCTGAGTTTGGTATTCATTACTATATTTTGAAATGAAGAGGAAAAGGAGAAGAGGAGAGAAGGTTTTGTTTCCCTGGTGATATTAAGCTAGGAGGATACCATGGCAGATCTTGTTGACTGAGAATTAAAACTGAAATGAAGCTTCTAAGAGATTGTCTGTCCTGCCACGATGAGGCCTAGTAAACAGGGCCAGCTCTAGACTCTCTAGGCATTTTCTCTTCTTTTCTCACACAGAAATGTGATTTAGAACATAGAATCATAAGGTGGAAGGTACTTCAGAGATCTTCTAGTCCAACCCCCTGCTTAAGGCCAATTTCCCCCAAAGAGACACAGTTCTCTAGTTTTCTGTTATTTTCAATTCTGATTTTTCTGCAGCCAGCTAATTTTCTAAAATTTGGATTAACTCCAACCATCCAATTAATTGACCTAAAACTGATGCAGAGTTTAAAATTTAAAATATTGCTGTCTTCGGTAACTGGGGGGAGCCTGCTAGCCCATCTCCTGGTACTTCTGAAGCTAAAAGGGGATGGACCAAGTTACTCATGACCAGGAAGGAAGCAAGAATAACAAAACAACAGGAAATTAGAAGCCTTTTCTGTTGTGAATGAATAATACCAATAAAGTTATCTTGAGCTTGAAGTCAAGTGCAGGGTTCTGGCCCTGCACTTCTGATTGGCTGTTAATGGCAGGATCGGATTGGTCTGTACAGGAGCATCTGATTGGCCATTAACAGGTCATTCCTATTGGTTAACGGAGCTGGCGCTCCAGGTTTGCTATTGGTTGAATAGTTAATAAGTTGCCTATATAAGGAAGGCTATAGCAGCCCTCCAGTTTGAGCTGTCACAATATGTAAATAAAGAGTTCACTGTTTCTATCGGCTCGTCTCCATCATTTGAACTCATGCTCCAGACTTAACACTGGCGACAAGGATGGGATTGGATGACATCAGAGCCAACTAAGACAACTAAGCACGTGGCTGAAGCGCACAACGGCGGAACCATGTCCGGCGGCGTAGTACCACCCGCTCTGTTCGATCCAGCTCAAGAGGACTGGGAGTCCTCCATGGACCGTTTTCAAATGTTTTTGGAAACGAATAATCTGAAGGATGCCACACCCGGGAAGAAACGGGTGGTATTCCTAACGCACTGCGGCCTGACTGTATTCAAAATGGCTAAGGCATTAGCGAAACCCGCGGAAGTGAAGGCCATGGACTGGGACGTCCTTGAACCGCTATTAAGGGCCCACTATGCACCAACCGTTCCAACGCTCGTAAGACGACACGAGTTCTATCAAAGAAACCAGCGGAAAGGAAAAGCGTCGCCGATTTCGTTGCAGACCTCCGGAACTTGGGAGGCCTTTGCGATTTCACCGACCTAGAAGAGGCCTTGAGAGACCGAGTAGTCCTCGGGCTAGACGCTCTAAACGTACAGAGCAAAATAATGGCAAAGGGCGACATCACCCTTAAAGACGCCATAGCTGAAGCTACAGCAGCGGAGGCGACCAAGAAGTCGGCTGCCCAACTACGCCGAAATTGCGCTCCATCATACCCATTGGCAGGCAAAATTTCACCTAATGCAGAAGGGCAGCTGCAGACGGCCCACCATGAGGATCTCTCTTCGTCGTCACACAGTGACGAAGAAGAGGTCCATCACCTGCGGTCCGATCGGGAATGATACCCAAAGTCCCAGCAACCATGCGCTGGCTGCGGGGCCAACCATTATCTTTCCGACTGCAAATTCCACGACGCACTCTGCCACGAGTGCGGGAAATGAGGCCACATCGGACAGGTCTGCAGAAGCCTCCTCAGACCCAGCCAGACCTCGAAAGGAACCAATCTCCGCCAATTGACAGGGAATCGCCCTGTAAGGCAAGAACCAGTAAACCACTCCTACAGAAACCGACCCATGAATCGTCTAGCGAGACAGGAAGAGGCCCACCAAACACTCACTATTGGCCATGCCTCTTCACTAGATGCTAAGAAAATTCGGATCAACGTGAACATTGAAAATCGGCCTTGCCAAATGGAAGTTGACTCGGGATCGTCTCTTTCAATGGTCTCATGGAAGACCCTCAAGCAACTCATCCCCACTATCCGGCGCCAAGACCTTCAATTCCAACGGCTCGTGTTAAAGGACTACCAGGGGAACCGAATTCCAGTCGCAGGATCCAGTCAAGTCCAGGTTCCATTCAAGAACCGCATGGCGTACTTACCCCTGACGGTGATCGATAAGGACCGGCCTAGTCTGTTAGGCCTGCAATGGTTTGCACCACTCGGCATTGAAGTGGCTGGCATTAACCGAATCGGTGGCAGTGACTGGGAGGAAGACCTCGCCCACGAATTCAGGGACATCTTCGAGGAAAAGCTAGGCAAGTACAAGGGGACCCCGATATTCTTTAGCCTTAATCCAAAGATAGCCCCCATCCGCCTTAAGCCTCGTCGAGTTCCGTTCGCTCTAAAGCCAAAAATCGATGAGCAGCTTGATAAGTTGATTGCCCAGGGAGTATTAAAGCCAACTGACCACTCCCCATGGGAAACGCCGATTGTGACACCAATTAAGCCGGACGGCTCCATTAGAATTTGTGGGGACTACCGAGCCACCCTAAACCACGCGCTGCAACATAACCCATATCCGATGCCGGTGGTACAACACCTCCTCCATTCCCTGGGGGGCGGAAAAGTCTTCGCTAAACTAGACTTAGCTCAGGCTTATCAGCAACTGCCGGTTGATGAAAAAACGGCACAGGCACAGACTATCGTAACACACCGAGGTGCCTTTAGGTGTACGCAGCTTCAATTCGGAGTCAGTATGGCCCCGGGGATCTTTCAGAGCCTAATGGAGAGACTGTTGCAGGGGATCAAGGGCGTTGTCCCCTATTTTGACGATGTGCTCATTGCCGCCCCCACTCCAAAAATCTTCCGGGAGCGTTTAAGACTGGTATTACGAAAATTCCAGGAAGCAGGCTTGAAAGTCAAAAGAAATAAGTGCAAACTGTGTACCGATCGTGTTGAATTTTTAGAGTACTTAATTGACAGCCAGGGTATTCACCCTACCGATAGCAAATTGAGAGCAATAAAAAATGCTCCCAGACCCCAGAACAAGACTGACCTCCAGGTGTTCTTAGGCCTCATCAATTTTTATAATGTATTCTTGCCGCACAAGGCGACTGTCACTGAACCTTTACATTGTCTATTACATAAAAAATCGATTTGGGTATGGAGTCACAAAGAAGAGCAGGCGTTCCGTAATGTGAAAAAACTACTGACTTCGGACGCCGTACTAATGCAGTACAATGAGACTTTGCCAATAAACATTACATGTGATGCATCGCCTTTTGGAGTGGGCACCATTTTGAGCCATGTGTTACCTAATGGTAACGAAGCCCCTGTTGCTTACTTCTCAAAGACGCTCTCGAAAACCGAGCGAAATTACAGCCAGACCGATAAAGAAGCCCTGGCGATTGTATCAGCTGTTAAAAGATTTCATGAGTACGTGTACGGCCGGGTTTTCACCATTGTAACTGACCACAAACCATTGCTGGGGATCATCGCTGGGGACAAGCCAACTCCCTACATACTTTCTCCCAGAATGACCCGCTGGTCAGAATTCTTGGCTGCCTATAATTATCAGCTACAATATCGTCCCGGTAAAGCCATTCCCCACGCCGACGCACTGAGCCGTACACCGCTCCCTGAAACTATCAACGATCCTGCACCAACGATAACAGCGTTGTAGATCAAGACACTCCACACGCCGCCATTAACTGCCCGTGACATCGCAAGAGAGACAAAACGTGACCCATCTTAGCATGAGTCCTCATATGGGTGGAACGCGGATGGCCATTGGACCAAGTACCAGACGACTTTGCACCATTCAAAAGTCGTCAAACAGAATTGTTCTCGCAGAAGGACTGTGTCATCTGGGGCAATAGAGTCGTTATCCCAGAACGACTCCAACAGACATTGCTAAGAACCTTGCACGATGGCCACCCTGGCATCGTGCGCATGAAGGGCCTCGCACGAAGCTTCGCATGGTGGCCAGGCATCGACAGACAAATCGAAACGTGGGTTAAAACTTGTAGGAGATGCCAAGAAGTAAGCAATGCTCCACCAAAGGCAACCCCAACTGAATGGGAGACGCCGCGGGGACCCTGGTCCCGCATGCATCTGGACTTTGCCGGGCCAACCAAAGGCCACATGTTTTTGCTAACCGTCGACACCTGCTCGAATTGGCTCAAGATTCACCGAATGAGCAACACGACCACTGACGCAGTCATCAAAAGACTGGAAAGACTGTTTGCAACCCACAGATTACCAGACATTCTGGTATCCGACAACGGGCCCCAGTTTACCGCGCTGTCTTTTGAGCAGTACCTGGCTGACTGCGGTATCCGACATGTGCTCACTTCACCTGCACACCCTGCTGCCAACAGTAGGGCTGAGCGCATGGTACAATTCGTCAAAAAGACTCTCCAAAAGATTGACTATGACAACATCGACGAGAAAATCAACCGGATCCTTTTCCTACAGCACATCACACCTCACAGCATCACCAACAAAACTCCCGCCGAGTTGCTAATGGGACAAAAGCTCCGCTCCCACCTCGATCGGTTACACCCAGCCTACGAACCGGAAAAACCACTCGGATCCAGCGGCCGATGCCGTACCTTCCAGGTAGGCGATTTAGTATTCGCTAAAAACTTATCGGGCGATCCGCTGTGGGTAGAAGCGACCGTAATCCGCGTAATCGGCCCAAGATCATACCTCATTCAGTGCCCTGACGACAGACTTTGGAAGCGCCACATAGATCAACTACGATCGCGGCTACCATCGCGCACTTCCGAACTCCCTTATGACCAAACTGAGGGGGGGGAGATACAGAGGAAAGCGAATTGCAATTAGAGGGAAACCTTTTTGAAGAAACCGATAATGGGACTGAAACGCAGGAACAGGAACCAGGGACCGGAGTGAGTTCACCTCAGGGAGTGGCCAGTGATATTGGTGACGACGGGAACGCGAACTTGGAACCAGAGGCACCCCTACCGATAAACAACGATCTACCTTAGCAGAAGTGCAGCCAACTGCCAGGCACTTTGCAAAAATCGAAAAGACTAACAAAACAGCCGTCCTGCCTTAAAGACTATGTAACCGCGCCCCATGGGCAGAAGCCAGGGGAAAGGGGTGTTGTGAATGAATAATACCAATAAAGTTATCTTGAGCTTGAAGTCAAGTGCAGGGTTCTGGCCCTGCACTTCTGATTGGCTGTTAATGGCAGGATCGGATTGGTCCGTTCAGGAGCATCTGATTGGCCATTAACAGGCCATTCCCATTGGTTAACGGAGCTAGTGCTCCAGGTTTGCTATTGGTTGAATAGTTAATAAGTTGCCTATATAAGGAAGGCTATAGCAGCCCTCCAGTTTGAGCTGTCACAATATGTAAATAAAGAGTTTGAAGTTCACTGTTTCTACCGGCTCATCTCCATCATTCGCACCCATGCTCCAGACTTAACATTTTCTTCATCAATTCCATCAAAATTTTTTTAACAAAAAGTAGGAGGGAAAGGTGAATGCTGTTGTTACCTTTAAAAAATCATTTAATGCTAGAGAGAAAAGTTATCAGCCTGTGCAAATCAGGCGAGTCATATTCTGGTTCTCACTATGCATATGCCAACAATTATATTTATAGTTATAATTAATAAATATATATATTTATGGTTATAATTACAGTAATAATATTTATAGTTATGTTCATCCTCAAGCTTGCCCCCACAGAGCACTGTTACCTCTTTTCAAGGGTTCTCTTGATCAGGTTTTTTGGATTCTCTGTTGGTTGGTATTTACTGGTATGTTAAGTTTCTTTCTCTTCCAGTAATTCTTTGGCTTTCTGTACATATTGTAATCTGTCCATGATAATCATGCTTTGGCCTTTGTCTGCTGGGAAGATGGTGATGATTTGTCTTAAATAAAATGTATTTATAATGATAAATAAATACAATTGTTGCTATATGCAACAGAATATAACTTGCCCAGCATGCCAAAAAATCTTGAGTGGTTTCTGTAAGCACTTTTTCCTATGCCTGACCAATTCTTTTTTTCCTCCTCCTGACAAGGCAGAGAGATTGGAGAGGACGGGATTACAAGAGAGTAAGCAGGCACATAATGGAAAATACACATTAAGAGTAGCATATCTGGGGCTGCTGATGGCTATCACATTCTTCTTGATATGTACCCCCATGTACCTGTTTGCTCTGTTATCTCTTCTTCTCCAATAAATATCAACACAAGCATGAATTTCTTTCTTGCTGATCTGGGGTGAACACTTCAAAATATGGGGGAATGAGGTAAATGAAAGCAGCCACAGGTATGTGATTTCCCATTTAGCAACTGCTTTACTTAACAACAGAGCTAATGATTCCTATTGTGATTGATAAATTAGGACTACTTGTATACTCTGGGGAAAATAATTTAATTATTGGGTTCAAACCAGAGCACTTAAAAATCCATGTTTGGCCAGTTTTTATTTAAAATGCTCCCCTTTCTTTTGTATCAGCTACAGACACAAACTGGAAGACACATATTGGTTTCATGATAAAACAGTCTAGAATGCCAGGGCATTCAACTATAATGTTATTATGCCATGCTTCATTTTAGAAAATAAATTTACCTCTTGCTTTTTTTTTATTTTCACTTGAACCAGTGAAATATAAAACAAGTGTAAAACCCGATCAAGTTATGTGTGCAGAACATTTTGTGACCTTTCAGTCTTTTTTAAAAATTTATTTGCATTCTTCAGAAGTTCAAGGATTTCAAAGTTGGTTCTGAGGCAAGTCCAGGCTCCAGTTAATTCCTTTTCCTGGGTAGAACAAAACACTTAGTTAAATGAAGGCTGAAAACCTATCCGCTTGCCAATGAAGCGGGTTGACTTCTCCCACCCTTCAGCCATGATCAGTTTGCATTGTTAACCCCAGCCTATGGTCAAACTGATACTTGTTTCTAGCGCTGATGATACCAGTGAGAGGAAAATACAGTTTGATGGATGTGTCCTGCATCTTTTGCATGCAAAAGGTAAAACCAGGTTAAGATTTTACCTTTTGCAAAGGTTAATTTTTCAGGTAACATCTACCCCAGACCATCTCTCCCTCCCTCCTCTCCTCTTTGTGGACATGAATTTACATGAATGTACTTTATTTGCCTTAAGATTAAATGGTTTTATGATTTTTATTGAAAAGATTTCTATGATGGTGGTGAAACAATGCCCATTGTTTTTGGTAGCTTGAGAAGTGAAATCTTTAGCACATTTTGGAAGGGTTAAAATATGTCTTCTCAAATAAATGGCCAGATCTGGTTTTAGCAATAGTAAGATATAGTGTATCCTTTCAAATCATTCTGCCAAACTTAATAAAATGCAGGTTGTAGCTTTAAGGTATACGGCAAGGACCAGGAAGAGCATTTATCTCAGCCATAGAGATTCACTAAAATAATTTAGGGACAATAACTTTTTGTCTTTTTCTCTCACAAGATAAGAATCAAAGGAAAAAAAACAAGGATATTATTATCATAAACCAAACCAACAGTGCATTTGGTTAGCATTGGTTTTTCTGTACGGCTGCTCTTCCAGAATGCAGGTGAAACTTCATCAATTGTGGTTACTCCAGCAAAAAAATCTCTTTTCCTGATTCCTTCATTTTAATTTTTGAAAGCAAGAAACTAGGTGAGCATGTTTCCCTTCCACCCTTTCTTTCATGAGATTATTCAAATGAAATTATTTTTTGGAAGTCAGGAACATTATATTAATAACACACAAATGGATATGGCTAATTTTTCAAGTTTTAAATGGCTTCTTCTTTCCATTGTTTCATTTTGTTTTTATATTTGGTGATTTAATTCACTTTACATATTTCTGTTTCCTTTGGAAAATGATGGAAAACATGTGGTTTATTTTCTATGATTTTTTTTTTTCTGCCAAATTTCAGCACCACAATTCCATGGCTTGGGATTGTAGAGTTGGCTGAGGAATTCTTGGAGTTCACAAGTCCAAGAGTCCACAAGTCTTAAAGTTGCCCAGGTTGGAGACCCCTGGCCTAGGGCTTTTGTGTTTTGCACTGTTACCCCTGGAAACTAATTGTGAATGGTGTCCATGCGCGTTTTACAGAACTGAAAGGTGGAAACTAAAGATGCAAAACCAGCACCCCCTATCCTATTGGGATGCATTAAAGCAATGAAGGAAATGTCACTGAGTTCATTTCTTATATACAGTCTGGTGGGGGGGAAAAGCAAAACATCTGAGCCAAAATATGTTCATGACCGAGGCACAAACTCCTAAATTCTTTTCTACTAGAGACATGACTCCTGGGGTTACACTCTAGTTGAGAAGCACAATGCGAGGATACTGGCATCCACTTCTCACCAGAATCTACAGCTGTTCTTATCACCAGATGGTAGGCAGGATATGGTCACAGATAGTAAGTAGGGAAAACTTTATCATACAAAGCTTTTATTTCCATCTAAAGGCTCTGTTTTAACTTATTGCTTTCATGGAGATTTCCTACTCCTCCCCTTTCCTGATGCTGAGTATTATTATGACATTTTAGGAGGCAAATATTGCTACAGATAAACACAGTCTTAGACAGCAGATGTCTTAAGCATCTGTACAAAGGGTACTGATTATTCCTATCAATAGTTTATATTCTGATAGTCACATTACTTCAATCCTATTTGTTTTAGTATTGCTACAAATCAACTTTATATTCTGCTTATATTCCTAAAAAGATTTCTTTAATCCATAATAGACAATAATAAATTAAGATAAGGAATCAATTTCTTAATTATTCTACAATGACTTTTCTCCTTTTACTAGTGGTCATAAACAAATAATAACGCATGATTGCATTTGGCAAATTAAACCAAACAGGATTCCTTCAAGGTTTCACTGTGGTGTTGTGAACACAAACCTGAAGAGGCAGTAATATAGGTTTCTGGAACAGTATCATAATGACAATCATGTAAGTGATTGTGTGTGATGCCACCTTGTCCCCCCTTGGCAGTGATCAAACTTTCTTAAAGCCAAAGCAATTTGGAGTAATTTTCTATTGGCTCTCTTTCAATTTGACATCCTTTGAAGAGAACAGAACTGGGTGATCTACCTCTGGGAAATATATGTCTCAATTTTACAAATATGCTTGACTGATAACCTGGGTATTTTTAGAGGAGGAATGCATAAAGAGCAGGTGACATCATATGTGCCAATACACCATCATGCAAATCATGCAAATTATATTATTTGTATCATTTGCGTAATAACATGATCATACCTGAAGTTTCTTATGATGCCTGTTCTGGGATGCAAAGTGATAAGGGACCATTTAAGTACAAACAGGTATTTTTAAAAGGATAGACAGGTCAGCCTGGGTCATTAAAATCAGAAGATATTCTTATGTCTCAGATTCATCAATAAAACCTAAACCATGATAAAATTTTTAGTATTTGATATGTTATAGCAAAGGTCTTTAAACTTGACAGGTTTAAGACTTGTGGACTTCAACTCCCAGAATTCCTGAGCTAACATGACTGGAGGAGGGATTCTGGGAGTTGAAGTCCACAAGTCTTAAAACTGTCAAGTTTGAAGACCCCTGTATGGACTTGTTGATTGCTATTTACATCTGTAAATAGCATATATATATATATATATGGTTAAATAGCACCAATAGTAATAGGTGCCTTGGGTACAATCGCAAAAGAACTGGAACATCACTTGAAGTGTTTCCAAAGTCACTATCAGTCAACTGCAAAAGGCCACTTTACTCAGAATACTTATGTCTTGCAACAATACCTCTAACACCACCAAGTGTCAACATCTGCCTATCCCATGTTCTTGGGAAAGACTTGATATGTGGATAAAAATGCCAAATCCAGCCTGAATATTCAGCTGAATATGTAACATAAACCATAAAAAACCATAAAACCATAAAAAAACCAAATGTCATCAGATATAGCGATTTACAGCATCTTCTAGTGCCATCCCAGCTACTTTTGTGGCAAAATAACAGAAAGACTTTATACAGGTTCGGCCTGGTTCTATAGAACCAGTAGCTCCGAAGAGCAGCTGAGACCAAACTGATTCGCTGCGACGACCTTCTGGTCGTCTGTTTGGCCCACCCATCCGCCAGGGCTCTTACCTGTCCTTTATTTCCTGCTTTTTCAACCTCAGCTACTTTGCGTGACACAGCTGAGGTTGAAAAAGCAGGAAAGAAGAGTATTCTCAAATGCTGCACACCCGCACACAGTACTGCATATGCGCGTGCAAAACACACTCTCACCAAACTGGTTGTAACACTGGTTAAATCCCACCCCTGACTTTATATCATTTCAGTGTTCTTAGGTGATGTGCTAAAGGCAGACGATTGGCCTAAGACTCAACTTTCCTTGCCTTGGTAAGGATTGTGTGCCAAAAAGTTTTTTTTGGGGGGGGACTCTTAGATGATAGCCAAAAGTGTCTTTCGCGTTTCTTTTCTGCCATTTGGATTTTTACAGCTCAGATCTGGAAGTCCTAATCTTTTTCCTGTTTCAAACTAGGAATTGGGTATTGCTTGATCCCAAAGGTGCTTTTTCAAGAGGCAACTGGGCTCTCTGGTTTTTCTTTGAAGATGTTTCATTTCTCATCCTGAAATGAAGAAGCTTCTTGGAGGAGAAGTGAAACATCTTCAAAAAAAAAAAACAGAAAGTCCAGTTGCCTCTTGAAAAAGCCCAGGGATGGGATTCAATTTTTTTAACAACTGGTTCTGTGGGCGTGGCTTAGTTGGTGGGTGTGGCTTGGTGGTCATGTGCCTGGGTGGATGTGGCTTGGTGGTCAGTTATTGGCTGGGCGTGGCCAACTCAATATCACTCACATCGAGGCACGCATCTCCTTGCCTGGCCTCTCATGACTGTGGGGATGCTGCAACAGTTGTAAGTGTGAAAAATGGTCATAAGTCACTTTTTTCACTGCCATTGTTAACTTTGAATGGTCACTCTACACAAGCAAAGTACCAGCAAAGGAGGGGGAAAAAACTCCAGAGAAGTCCCTGAGACAGGAAGTCTAGTCCTGCCAAGAATGTAGTAAGGGTTAATGGAGAGGCAGTTTCTGTAAGCAACACCAGAATGTTTCCTTCCTGCCTTCCTTACAGGTTTAGGCCTGTAATTTCTTCTCTAACTGCCGGTTCTCCGAACTGCTTAGAATGTTAACAACCGGAACTGGTAGAAACCCACCCCTGAAAAAGCCCTTTGGGACAAAGATGACTTGGATGACTGAGAATCTCCATAGACCTATTGCTCAATCATTTATTTTATTTTAGGCCAAACCAAAAGTAAAAAAAGATGTCTAAATATTTAAGGGATAATTCATTGTCCCACCTCAGCTTCTCAAAACTGCAAATATCAGAATTCGTAGTTACTATGTGAAGATAAGGCACAGTTGAGCCCTCCTACGAAGTGATTGTTAGTTTAGGGAATGCTGCCCTATCTAGCTTTCATTTATTATTTGTTTTCCAATCTGGGTAGAATCCAGAAGTGATTGATTTCTTATTGCATTTATATGGGTTTAGCTCATTTGACTTCCAGGGGATTAACTTCAGTGCAATTATGCAGGATTAAGTACTTTGGGAATCAAATTGCCTGTCACTTAAGCACCCAAGAAGACCCAGTCTCTTTTGAGGGCGACTACGTTTTGAGAATGCTTTCTTTTAAAGCCAAGGACAACAAGAGGATAAGATTTCACCTCTGTATCGAATTTCCAAAACTGATTCTTAGCCAAAGCAAACTCTTTCTAATGCTTATCATTGTAACAGAGAAAACAAGTGGAAACCTGTCACATCTGGAACAATTGGAAACCTCCCAGTGTTTCCCCATGCATTTTACTGCCTCTCAGATGAGCTGCTGAATGGTATTTGAGGTGAGTTGCAGAATATTTTTATTGCATGTTTGTTTTTTTTAAAAAGGGAGCTTATTTGGAGATTTGAGGTAGCTGAAATGTAATAAAGATTGTAACGGACAAGACACAATAGGATTATTAAATTAATCCCTCATGGGATAATACAATTACTTTAAACTGAATTTTTACAGTGGATGCTTTTAATCTCCTTCTAAGTTTGACTTTTCTAGATTGCTTATCTGACAATTCCTACACTTGTAGATATCAAAACTCTATAGCCAATTTAGAATAATCCATTTGGCACAGAAATTTAAATAGCTTTTCTTTCTTCTTTTTGATTACTTTGCAGAATTTGTAGTAATTTGCATTCTCTTGGCATTTATTAAATGATTGTAACCAATGCTTAATGATGAAAATAAGGAAGCAGATGTAACAGTTTTTATTATCCTGTGACATAAATTGATATGGGATAAACAATATAATTAAAACAGTCTGTTAATTGAAGATTAATGCTTGCATCCTAGTGTTTCTATTATAAGAATGCAAAAACAAACAAACCCCATCTTTGCAGTCTTCAATGTCATTTTATCTTTGGTGTGTTCTACTTAATCAGTTACAAGTGAGTTAGGATCACTTAAGTTCAAGGACTTAACTGGACTGTTACACACAAAAGAGAAGCAGACAATATACTAATTCATCTAAATTTGGGGAATAATTTACTTAGGGATGTTACCGTGAATAATGAATGCCTTTACCATGAGTACCAACACTTTCTGCATTTTCTTGCATCCTAGTTAGGAATATTTGAAATACCAGTAGGAATGTAGAGGGTTTTAGCAACAATAAAGGAGGATATCATGGAAAAGAGAAACTAGGAAAGAAATTTGTCACCTCCTCTCCCTGTTTCCAACTGGGAAAATTGTGGGCTGCATTTAACAGGGCTCAAATGTTCCAAAGGGAGCAGGGCTAAAATATTACTGAATAAAAGAAAGAGTTTTAAGTATGTGACCTCAAAATTAAGAAGTAATTTTTTTTAAAAAAGGGGGGGGCGGAGGGAGGGAGAGAAAAAAAGCCTGGGAAATTGCTATATAAAAAATGCTCACAAAATGTGACCATATTGTCCCGGAGTTTATTTTTAGGCGGGGGGGGGGGGTGTAGAAAAAAAAGCTTAATTCAAATGTGATAAAAACAAATACTGTATCAACACTCCATTGCTGCAAATGATATGCTGATTTGTCATGAGATCAGTGATATACAACCATTCTTGTTCATACCCTCATGTTTGATAAATGAATAGCTATTAATATCTGATTATTTCCCGTACTGGGAAAAAAATGTTAACATATAGCAGTTGACCAAAAATCTTATCAGCGATCTTGCTCATGTAAGCCTGGATTAGAACAAGACCTAACTATACGAGACTGCCATTTGTCAGAAATGGTGTAGGGTCTCCTGCTTGGGCAGGGTGGTTGGACTAGATGACCTATAAGGTCCCTTCCAACTCTGATTATCTGTTATCTGTTAGTTAATGTTCCAATACTCCTCAGTTACATCTCCATCAGGATGGGAATAGTGATTCATTAGCATACAGTAGAAAAAAGCCTTTTCTCTCTGTATCTACTTCAATTTAGATTTGTAGGAAATTAACATTGCGTTTATTTAAAGCAATTCACCACTGCTTTGCCAAAAAAGGATATTTAGTCTCCTTAATTTGAAGGTCATGTCCAGATCCACTGACCAAATAAACAAATAATTTTAATACAATTTTTCTACAAAAAAGTTATTCATTTAATAGCTGCAATTAATTTTTTACAATCTCCTATCACTTTGAAGCAACAATGGCACCTGAACCAAATAGATGGAATAAGAAATCCTTAAGTAGAATCAGCTGCCTAAAAGCACTAAATTAAGAATGTTTTTTTAATTGTGCAAAGATTTGTAAGAACAGAGTGGAGCCAAACTAGTAACATTTGTTTACCCAGAAAACCAATCAATTCACTTTTAGGAGTACACTAATCAAATAAACTTTGGATCAGTAAAATAGCCAAAGTGATACCTACCTCACAATATTTCCCACATATAGCTCCCACTTAAATGGAGGTGCTGAAACTGATGCCATCCAAACACATACAGAGACACATATCCCAATAGCTGTCAGAGTTTCAATGAGGTAAAAATAAATTTCAAACTGAGCCCAAGAGGAGCTGAATTCTGAATATCCATATGTTAGCTAGTGACAAAAGCTGGGATAAAGGTCCAATTATAAGCTATTTTCATCTGTGTAATAAAAATCTTGTCAGAGAAATTAATTCAATTTCCTTTAAATTCATTCGCATAATGTGATCGAATGAACATAAGAAGGACTCCAAAATGTAGATCTATCTTGGAGTTATATTAATCTTAATTACAACTTTCTTACCCTCAATACTCCAAGGAATCCTAGTCCATCTGTCTAAATTGTCTTCATTTGCCTCAAAAACTGGCAATCAGTTAAAAAGTACCAGTTGAGAAAGATCCTATGAATTTTTACACAATCAAAGGAGATGAAATATAAACTCTTTATAATGTAATATACTCTGGATACAGGGATGTGGTAGGCTGGCTCCCTTCTCACTAAAACTTCCACCCACAACCCTCCTGCTGTACTTCCCACACTCAGGGAATATCTCTCTGGTACTCTGTCATCATCCACTTAATTCTGGAAAAAGTCCTTCTCTGCATACTTTATTCGAGAAGAATAAAGAGGCAGACCAAATCTTCTGACTTTCTCAGTAGCTTGGCAAAATAGGAAATATAGATAGTCCTCGACTTATGACCATAACTGAGCCCAAAAATCCCATTGCTAAGCAAGATAGTGTTAAGTGAGTTTTGCCCCACTTTACAACTTTCTTTGCCAGTTGTTAAATGAATCACTGTAGATGATTAAGTTCATAACACAGTTGTTAAGTGAATCTCGCTTCCCCATTGACTTTGCTTGTCAGAAGTTCCCAAAAGATGGTCATATAATCCCAGATCTCTGCAACTCTCATAAATACATGCCAGTTGCCAAGCCTCTGAGTTTCAATCACGTGACCATGGTGATTCTGCAACAGTTGTAGGTAAGTATGGTAAAAATGGCCATAAATCATTTTTTTCAGGGCTATTGTAACTTCAAGGGGTCACAGAACGAATGGTTGCAAGTCGAGGAGCATCTGTAAAAGGATGCTAGCATAAAGTCCTTTCTTCAGAATGAGGGGATCAATCCAATAGAAATGCAAGGCCTTCTTGCATTTAAAGGTTAAAGAACTGCTGAGAGTTGAAGGCCAAGGGAAGGAAGGCAAGGCAAGGCAAGGCAGAACTCTGCAATGTGCATCTCAATGGTTGCTCTCAGCCAGGAATATATACAGTACAGTACGTGCAAAATAAGACACCACTTTCCAGGAGCTCAAATAATTCCATAAAATCAGCATCAGCTTCTGGACTGCTATCATTTTCTTGGGAATTGAGACTTTGCTTACCTGACTTTGTACCAGCTCTGAAAAGCCACTTTTCTTCCTCCATGAGAGAGCAGGTATAATGTAACAATTCAACTTTGGAAACACACAATTAATTATGTTTGTATTGAGAAGAAACGGTGAACTCAAGATGGATCCACTTGATCACAGTGGAATGAAGAGTCAAAGAACAGTTCTCCTTGTGATTCAATTCTAGACAAAGTATAGATCTGAGATCACCCACAACTGCTCTATGCAGTTGCTCCTTGTAAGGAGACTGCAAGAGCCCGGCAGGTTTCGAGTCCTGGAAGACAAAGCAATAGTTATCTTGTTCCATCTAGTTTGCATTTTTAAGGGCACCAGGTTCCTGTGCTTCCTTTTCTAATCACTTTCAGAAATTGCTTGTTGACTGCCTTTCAGGTATTAGGAACCTGTCAGCCCTCCCAGGTAAATCAGACAGAAAGCAAAATTAGATGAGCTGGTTCTACTTTATTGTATTGTTCTGTTACTACATTAACAGAATATTGCAAGTCTGAAAGTAAAAAATCTTTCCCTGCCACCTTTATCAGCCTGATCAATTAGGGTGGGTCCTTCCTAAGTTTCTTTCTCTGATCATTAAGCCACTGGGGGTTTCCCTTTCTTTTGTCTGATCGTTTCCTAGGCAGTATCTCTTCTCTTTATCCTTGAAGGTAATTTCCACTTACCATCAGAGAACATACGAATTTTACAGTTGTTGCTGTTTGTTGCAAAGTCATATCCAACCCATCACAACCTCATGGACAATGTTCCCCCAGGTCTTCCTGTCCTCTACCATCTTCTGGAGTCCATTTAAACTCACACTGAGTCTTCAGTGACTCCATCCAGCCACCTCATTCTCTGTCATCCTCTTCTTCTATTGCCTCCAATCTTTCTCAGCATTAGGCTCTTCTCCAATGAAGCCTTCCTTCTCATTAGGTGGCCACCCACTATTTTTACTTCTATTCTTAGCAAAATAACTTTAAAGTACAAGTAGCAAATATTATGGCGTGCATAAGCGCACCAATGTGCCTACTGTCCCTGTCCTGTTGTTTCTTTTATTTTTCTTATATGTATCCATTTCGTGTATTCATAACTATGTTTATTCTTATACCTATTATCTTGTAAGCGATTGACAAATCAAATTAAATAAATAATAATACTAACAATAACAAAAGGGTGGCTGAAACTTTGGTTTTAAAAAGTTGCAAACATACATTTGATACAAGATTTTGGAATTAATTATAATATTATTTTCCATAAAAATACTTTTGTTTTGAATTTTTTTTAACGATAGGCCGGGACTTTGCACATTGAACACTAGAGGGAACTAGAAGAAATCAGAACGCTTAAATTTGAATTTCTAATACAGAATGGAGCAAAATATTTTAACATTGGACCAACAGAAGGATATTTTTAAACAATGTACCCAGGAGTGCATTTTAACAGAAGTGTCTGCCTCTATAAACAGATTGTGTTCAAAACATGTTTTGGAAGAGGAACAAGATTTTCCAGATAAAACAGACTGATCTGAAAGTGGATTTTAAATTGACAAGTTGCAAGAATAATATGGAAAAGATGCCACACTTGACATAGAAAAGAGAAAGGGATATACAAATCACAAATCACAAAAGTGATATGGATAACTTTCATATATTAGACTCACAAAAGAGGCTTTTTAAAGCTTGAAGAATTTGGGATATAGTACAAAGAAAAATGAAAAGAACATTTTAGGACATTATTTGAAGGAACTAAAGAACAAGGTTATTAAAAGTGAAAGACAGGAATATAAATTTGGTTTATTTGAATATAAAGTTGACTTATCTCCCCACGTCTTCCCCTTCCCTTTCTAGTTTAGCCTTCTGAACTGGCATTTCCTGGCAAAAATATTACTGTTGGAAATTACAACAAATACATAAACATGTGTGCCTTGGTTGGAGAATTAGCAGAGATGGGAAAATTGGGGAAAAGTTAAGTTCTGAAAATGCTGTAGAAGGAAGAATTACATTGAAGTGATAGTTGAATGTGCCAGGCAAAAAGTAAAGGTGAATGCAGTATAAATAGATCACTTTAAAATGTGTGGTAAAACAAGAAGAGATAAGAATGGGTATTTGGTGAAATTTGCAAAAGAGGAAAGCCCTCTCTTTGATTTTCTCCCCATGGTTGGAGATTTGGCAGTGTTGGCTTTAGTGAATTAAAAAAAAGCTGAGGAACTCTTGTATGGACATCTCAAAGAAGCCAGTTTCTAGGACTTCTGAAAGCTTAGGTATTAAAGTATTACTGTGGGCAAGTAGCCAGACTGTTTCAGCTGCCCAGCTTTACATGATTAGCTAGGGCACAATCCATTTCTTCTTATCTGGATTGTTCTCTCTCTCCATAATCTAATTATATGTGTCTAAGTTACAACCTGTTTTCCCCTGCTCGTTTAATTTTTTAACTATAGACCTATTTAACCTGTTTATGTTAAAATGCAATACAGGTAGTCCTCGCATTTTAACAGTTCATTTAGTGGCCATTCAAAACCCCGAAAAAAGTGGCTTATGACCGCCTTTCACAGCATCCCCATGGCCATGTGATCAAAATTCAGATGCTTGGCAACTGACTCATGTTTATGACGGCTGCGGTGTCCTGAGGCCATGTGATGACCTTTTGCAGCCTTCCGATGAGCAAAGTCAAGGAGAAAGCCAGATTCACTTAACAGCCATGTTACAAATTGAACAACTGCAGTGTTTCACTTAACAGCTATGGCAAGATAGGTTTTAAAACTCGCTTAACAATTGTCTCACTTGGAAATGGAAATTTGGGGCTCAGTTTGTAGTCATAAATCAAGGACTAGCCATATATATTAACTTTAAGAACAAGTTCTTACCAACGACATCCATTTATAGCATCCAACCAATGGAACAGCTTGCCCTCGGAAGTTGTGGGAGCGCCATCACTTGAGACTTTCAAGAAGAGATTGGGCGGCCATTTGTCAGAAATGATGTAGGGTCTCCCGCTTGGGTGGGGGGTTGGACTAGATGACCTAAAAGGGCCCTTCCAAACTCTGATTATCTGTTATCTGTTATCTGCTGCTTCTTTAGCCTTCAGTAATCAAAGCAGAACCTCTCCCATAAACTTCCCAAAAAACATCTCCATGGACTTCTCAAAATGCATAATGTGGAAATATGCAAAACCATTGTTTTTTTTCCCTGGTCTACATTCCAGGAGAGGTGCTTCCCCGAAGGCAAGGAATCCACCCCTGGTTGCTTAAATAAATAAATTTAAAAAAGATGATTATGTGTGCAGAGGTCTGAATTCATATGAATGAATAAAGAAGAATGTTGGCTGCTGAGCCCAGCCTGGGTCTTGAATTTAGATAATTTACATAATAGAAATGTCTCCCAGAACAAAAGATAGTTTCTGTGCTGAAGCATTGGCTACAGTTCCCAATTTTTCAACATTAACCATGACACATTCTTCTCTATTTCTGCCCTGGTATATCCTTCTCTATATCTAATTATAGTGTATTTGTCTAAATTATAAACTCTTTGGCCCTGCTCATTTAATTTAAATATTATTATAGACACATATTTATGACTCAGATTGATCTTCCCATATGTTTCTTCATTATGTCAAATTATTTTTAAGTCTTGAGACACATAAATAGGATGTGGGAGGAGAGACAGACAGCAGTCTTAGAGAAGCAACAAATACAAAAGTGTGAAATGTTTCAAAAATACCCTGATTTGATTTGTCTGCTGGATAGTGTTGCACCAAGTGGGGGATGGCAGAAGCAGAAAGCAAAAGAGGGTGTATGTCAACTCACAAAGCATCCCTGAATTGCTCTCAAGTTGCCATGGGCAAGGGGAATGGGAGAGTGAACTTCGCTGCTGCATCAAGGAGCTGGTATCTCAGTCAAAACAAGGCACATCCCACCCAATCCACCAAGATCGTCTCCACGGGAACCCCCAGTGACCAGAGGGAATGACTTTTACAACCTGCGAAATTGCTTCATTGGGGAATATGACTGATAACACATATGGGGGGTGAGGGGAAACAGGGTCAGAGGCAAAGCACAAATTAACTAAGGTCAGAGTTGGTTCTACCTGGTCCATGACGGCATGAAGCTCCTAATAAATAACTGGATTTCTTTTGAAGCTTGGCTTGTGACTCATGATTTAATTAGGGCATCTGTCAGAACCCTGACAGCAAGCCAACTCTGACTTCAGTTAATTCACACTTTAATTTATCAGGAATACCACATCTGGAAATCTAGATATTACTTGGTTGGAAGTCATAACAGTGTTAAAGAATGCAAAACAGTAGCTAAACTTATGCTGGTGTTTTTTTTCATGCCAACGCATCTACTGGTGGGAGTGCCTTAAATCAGTAGGACAAAACAGCCAAAGTTATGTTTGAGATATCCAGTGTGTTGCTTGGGCTTTCAGATTTCTTTACCTTAATCCAATAAGGCTAAAAGCCTCCTGTTTGTTTTCTTTTCTAGAAGAAGAAAGAGAAAAATTATCTGGATGCCACTTTATGCCTTCTCTTCTTCAGTATTTCAAGCCTTCTTTAGATACAAAATTAAGGGGCAAGGTATAAATTGCCTTGTTTACCACAAGGAACTAAGGCAAAACTCTTCAGAAAGAAATATGCGTCCCCTTGACTCCACTGTTTTTTCCTTCTGTATTTCCTTTCTCTCATTTTTTTTTCCCTTAGTCCTTAAGAAAACTTTTCACATGGGACTAAGGGAGAAAAATTCTGCCCCAGTTATCAGATCATGAGTAGGCTAAATAAAATTGTATGTCCCCACCCGCTGCCAATCCCTAGTAACGAGGCTGTTGTTCTTTAATTATCTATGGCAGGTAGCAAAAGAATTAGCCGAGTCTCTTGGCACCATTTCTATTCCACCGAGCATCACCTGCCAGCAGGAAAACAACTACTAATTGCTCTAACTAATTTGAGGTGAAGCACGTTTGGGTAAATTTAGCTGAACACTTAGTAAGGCAGGTTTCGCTGCCTGTCAGGTTGTTTGATTAACAGGTCATAGGCATGAAGGGACTTTACAAGGTGAAATGGGAGGGAAATATTTCAGTTCTCTCTTCCAATCCTTGTGCAGGTAGCCCTTGACTCACAATCACAACTGAACCTGAATTTTTTGTTGCTAAGTGAGAAATTTGTTAAGTGAATTTTGGCCCATTTTACAACTTTTCTTGCCACATTGTTGAATAGAATAGAATACAAACAGAGTTAGAAGGGGCCTTGGAGGTCTTCTAGTCTAACCCCCTGCTCAGGCAGGAAACCGATTATGGACAAATGGTTGTTCAATCCCTTCTTAAAAACTTCCAGTGTTGGAGCATTCACAAATTCTGGAGGCAAGTTGTTCCACTGGCTAATTGTTCTGTCAGGAAATTTCTTTTTATTTCCAGGTTGCTTCTCTCCTTGATTAGTTTCCCTTAGTGGCTTTGAATAATAGCTTGACTCCCTCTTCTTTGTAGTGAATCACTGAAAGTGAATCACTGCAGTTAAATCAGTAACACGATTATTAAGTGAATCTGGATTCCCCATTGACTTTGCTTGTCAGGAAGTTGCAAAAGATGATCACAGGTGCTAGGGCAGGGGTCTCCAACCTTGGCAACTTTAAGACTTGTGGACTTCAACTCCCAGAGTTCCTCAGCCAGCTATGCTGGTTGAGGAACTCTGGGGATTGAAGTCCACAAGTCTTAAAGTTGCCAAGGTTGGAGACTCCTGATCTAGGGCACAGTACCAGTTGTCAAACATCCAAATGGCATGACCCAATGGTCATAAGCTTGAAAAATAGTCATAAGCCACTTTTTTCCGTGCCATTGTAACTTAGAATGGACATTAAACAAACTGATTTAAGTCAAGTACTACCTGTATCTATTAGCCATTACTGACTGTGTAGATGTAATATTCTTCTGAAAAACACTAAGCTTGGATTCAAAAGAAGCCTGGCTGGCAGCTCAAAAGTATGAATCGAAAAGGTGAGATGAAGAGGTAGAGGACTGTGGGGCTTAAGTCTTTGAGAAGTCTAACACCCAGAAATAGCCAAGGAATGGCCATAGAGAGCAAACATGCTGCAGCTGGCTTTGGCATCATGTGCTGCTTGACCTAGACATAGTAACAGTAATAGCTATGATACCTCCTATTATCAAAACCACAATGCAAAATAGCATAGTATCACCCCCAGTCTCTTCTGTCCAAAAACAAGGATGTATATAATCGTGCTGACCAGCATGAGAAGCTGCAGAAACTGAAGAAGCAGGAAGTTCGGCCTAGAAACATGGTTCACAGTTAATTTGAAGTTGGTGGCATTTCTGTGCATGTCTTTATTTAACAAAAACAGTTAAATAAAATAAAAATGAAATCACTTGTCAGTGGGAGTAGCAGAAACCCTCTAATGTACCCCAATGCACTTATCATGGCTGGCAGAACTCACTCAGCCCTCTTTCCTGCCTATAGTGACCAAAAAAGCTGGGCAGATCTCTGACATGAACTATACTGTTAAGTTTTTGAGCATGGGCGAGAAAGAATGGAGACAAGCCTCTGAACGGTGAACTTCAGCTCTTTATTTACATCGTGACTTCTCTACTCAACAGCAGTAAAACCCGCCTTATATAGGCAAACCCTGTAATGTTTAACCAATAACGAGCTAGGAACGCTAGCTCTTATAACCAATAAGAACTCTCTGTTAAGGGCCAATTGGATTCCCCGGAACGGGCCAATCCGGTCCGGCTGCTAAACAGCCAATCAGGAGTGCAGGGCCAGAACCCTGCACTTACTCCAAGCTCACACTTTATTAATCTTATTGCATACAAAACATATACCATCAACCAAATTGTGTGTGAAACGTACCAGATTGTATCCCTGGTGAAAATTGTTTTGGGAGAAGACAGAAAACACTATTTTAAACATGGGGAGACCAAAGCGCTATCATAGGGATATGGTGGAAAAGAGAGCTTGTCAGGGCATGTCATGCAGTGGGAAGAAGCCAAGCAAGTGAGAGACCAAACTCCAGTGGCATTTCCCCTGTTCCTCTTCTATCTAGGCAGGGTTAAGAGGAATGCTCTTTTTCTAATTTTATGTACTTCTAAACCTACTCCTTTTGGCTGATTGAGAAGGTAAAGTGGGTTCAGAAGAATAACCAGCTGCTGAATCTTTCAGAATTTTAGAAGTTTCTTAATGCCCACGTTTTCACGAGGAATAGAGAAATCCAATCACCATTATTTTTGGATTGTCACAGAAATTAAACATATTTTGAATAATAAAAGCTTTCAATAAAATAAAAAGAGATCTACTTTTAATGAGTTGGACGTAGACTAGGCTTCAAGCATGGGTAAATTAATCCAGTGTTTTGCACTACCATTATTGTCATATCAGCTCCTCTTTGTTTCCTAATAATTGTCTCACTGTGTGCTTTCAACAGGTTGGTGGGACTCCATATTAAGGAGCTTGCAAAAAATAATTTGCTGTTACTCCCCAGCCCATAAGAACATGTAGCACAGCATACCACGATACTTATTTGCTTATAATTGTAAATATGTGTTTTGTGGTTCAGGCATTAGGCTGAAAACTGAGAGATGGTGAATTCTAGTCTATGCATAAAACCAGCAGAGTGACCAGTCACTCTCTCTCAGCCTTAGGGAGAAGCAAGGGAAAACTACTTCCAAAAAACCTTGTCAATAAAACTACAAGGATTATATAAACCAGAGGTCTCCAACCTTGGCAACTTTAAGACTTGTGGACTTTAACTCCCAGAATTCTCCAGCCAGCCCTTAAAGTTGCCAAGGTTGGAGACCTCTGATATACACCCACCCACCCACCCACCCACACACTATATTAATTTCTAGGGCCATCTATTTGTCAATAATTCTGGGTAGCTTGCAAATAATCAAAAATAGTTGATATCAATACCAGTAATAACTATAGAAAAGACTGTTCTGAGTGGATGGAGACAGGATTAATTGCACCAAAAATAATAGGTTCACTATCATAGAGTGTATAGTAGTGCCTGTAGCAACTGCCAGGTCTATAAGGCTCTGTTAAGAGAGGGGTGTTGAGGAGTCAGCAGGAGTGGGGAGTGTTGCTTCAAAAGGTAGGTGTGGTATATAGCCTTGCTTTGTTATCTCTGGGATACTCTGCTTCCAATAGAATCTGTCTATCCATTTCATGCATCGCTTTCCTCTTTAAAGGCTTTCAGGGAAGGAGAATTTGAAGCATATCTTTTGGTTGCCTTTTCAGTCTGAAGACAGAGTGGCCCTTTTTGGTTAAGTGGTATTTTTTGAATATTTTTCTCAGAGCCCAAAGTGCTACTTGAGTATATGGGAAAACATCTCAGAAAAGTTGTTTTTAAGGAAGTTGGTAGAAAGAATGCTACATATGGCTGGTTTTATTCATGAGTTTTATGAATTGTAAGGCTCTTGAAATGTTTGGATGAAGTGTTATACAAATAGTTGTAGGAGCAAGACATAATACATTCCAGAGAGAGAATATGTATTATTTAAAATCATTGCCTGAAGAACAAACATATTTTCCTTTGTAATCACAGCATAATTGAACATGTAAGGTGGAGGAGAACACACATTTCTTGGGAGAAAAATGCAAGGAAAATGCTGTGACTCTATGCAGCCGAATAAACTGGAACTGTTATTGTGTTAAAAGTAGTACTGAAATATTCACTAGGAATAGTTTTGCCTTATGTTCAGCACAGAATCACAGTTCCATCAGCCCCTTCCTCTGTAGTCAGATGTGATAGAAAGTGTAGCCCAAAACAGTAAGCATCAAAATTTTCTATAGCATGAAAATAGTTACAAAATAGTTCTGATAAAGGTGGATTTTCAAAGTCAGAGTTTAAAATGCTTATATGAACTTCACAATTTATACACAAGTCAACTTCTGAAGGAATAAATGAAAATTCCTCTGCAGAATAATCCTTCCAGTTTATAAAATCTGCCATTGTTTTTTATTCCAGCACTAAATAGACTTCTTGAATTCTTTCTCCAATGTATTTAAATGAATGTAGTACCGCAAAGTTTCCACAACCGAGAAGCTTGTTAAATACTGGATTATCAAACCTATTATTTTACTGTAGACTCTATGAGTGTTACTTGGAAATTATTTCTGTTAAGAATGCAATGTGTATTAATGCTAAGAACCAGTGTTCATAACTTCATCAGTTTGTAGCATCTGCAAACTATAGCATTTCTTTAGCCTGTGGTGACAAAGCAGAACCTCCACAGATCTACTTCTCAAAACTGATCATGTGGAAATGTAGACTTCTGCTTGTGGTTGAGATAAGTGTTTCCCATAATCAAGCAATCCATTCCCCGTTTACTTAAAATTAAAAAAAGATGCATTCATATGCAAATTCTGAACGATGAACTGGAAATGGAGGGTAAGCTTCTGTTGTTTTACCCCAGGATGTCCCTTGATATCCTTTGAATTTACGGTAAGTAGTAAAAAAATACCTGCCATGGCAGAATTTAAAATATTAAATAAAGAGCCCTTTATTCCAGTAACCTCACTTTGAATTTGCCATTTGAAAGAAGTTTTCTACAGATCTCATGGATCAGTAAAGTTATTACAATTCATGGCTTTATGGTATCGATCCAAGGACTGTAAAACTTTATAACCTTGGGTAATTGTAAATTATTCTGGAAAAACTATAGCTATAACAAAATGTGCATTCCAAATATCTACAAGAATCCTCCTTTAGAAATATTATTCAATTTGTTTAAAGAATTACCTTTAACCCATGTGCTGTCCAGACAGTATAATACTGTCTGGACAGCACAACCCATATTTATTTCATTCTTTGCAAGCAAAGCACAGCAAAGCATGCATATATACACACACGCACACACACACACATATGTACACACATAAATCCTTTCTCCCTCTCCATTTGCAGATAGCGTGGGAAAGACACAGTCTACTGGTATCTAACCTGGGGATTTAGGCTGTTCACCTGTTTTCTCCCATGTGATGGATGTGTCTACTTGGAAAGAAATGGAGGTGGCACTGGTTAATTTTGACAACACTGAAGAAATAATGGAAGAGCCTTGTTTTTCAAGTGAACTCAATGCTGCTGAGCAACAGCACAAAGGGCATCCCAGCTGTGCCAGCCTTCTGTCTAACTGGAGAATACTCATCAACAATGAGAACACCAACAATGAGACCATCTTCTCCAAATTGTCTGCTGAGTTCTGTGACCATTGGGCGGCAGAGAACGGGGGCATGGATGAGGGTGACCAGAGGGTAATAATCAACATTGCTGGGCTGAAATTTGAGACGCAGCTCAAGACACTTCATCAGTTTCCAGATACCCTACTTGGAGACCCTGAGAAAAGAATACATTATTTTGATTCCATGAGAAATGAGTACTTCTTTGACAGAAATAGGCCCAGTTTTGATGGAATACTGTACTATTATCAGTCTGGGGGTAAAATTCGGAGACCAGCTAATGTTCCTATAGATGTTTTTGCTGATGAGATCACTTTCTATGAACTTGGTGAAGAAGTGACGGATCAGTTCAGAGAAGATGAAGGCTACATTAAGGATCCTATCACCCTTTTGCCATCCAATGATTATCATAGACAGTTCTGGTTGCTCTTTGAGTACCCTGAAAGCTCAAGTGCAGCCAGGGGTGTGGCTTTGGTCTCAGTTTTGGTCATTGTCATTTCTATTATTATTTTCTGTGTAGAGACCTTACCTGAACTCAGAGATGAGAAGGAGCTAAAGCATGAAAATAATAATGTAACCAAAGCTGTTGTGGCATCTAATACTTTCACAGATCCTTTCTTCATGATAGAAACCGTTTGCATCATTTGGTTCTCTTTTGAACTACTTGTCAGATTCATTGTTTGCCCCAGCAAAACCGAGTTCTTCAAAAATATTATGAATATCATTGATATTGTATCCATCATTCCATATTTCGTGACACTTACTACCGAGTTGATTCAACACAGTGAGTTGAATGGCCAGCAGAATATGTCTTTGGCCATCCTCAGGATTATTCGCCTGGTCAGGGTATTCCGCATCTTCAAGCTTTCTCGGCATTCCAAGGGGCTACAAATCTTAGGACAGACCCTCAAAGCCAGCATGAGGGAACTTGGCTTGCTCGTCTTCTTTCTCTTCATTGGAGTCATATTGTTTTCTAGTGCCATCTACTTTGCAGAGGTGGATGAACCACAGTCACATTTCTCTAGCATACCTGATGGTTTCTGGTGGGCTGTGGTCACCATGACGACTGTTGGCTATGGAGACATGTGCCCTACCACCCTGGGGGGAAAGATAGTGGGGACTCTGTGTGCTATAGCAGGGGTGCTCACCATTGCACTCCCTGTGCCAGTCATTGTGTCCAATTTTAATTATTTCTACCACAGGGAGACAGAAAACGAAGAAAGACAACTCCTACCTAGAGAGATAGAAAAAATACTAACTAGTGCAGTCACAGGGAATGGGAGTATAGATTCCTTAAATATCACAGATGAAAACTTTTCTCAAGAAAAGAAAAAAAAGTATTGAATAATCACACCTTGACAAAATTAAGGGACACTGACTAACCGACTGACTGCTATATCATGCCCACACTGTGTAACTCTTCTCCCCTCTCTTTTAAATAACATAATTTTGGTTTTCAAGACATTTATTTTTACTTTCTAATTTCCTGCTACATTCTTAAATAAATAGGTTTCCATTTCCGTCACCTAACATTCTGATTCTTTTTTGTAAACTATCGCTCTGGATTCTTCCTTGCTTACTTTGATATCAGTGGCTTTCTAATATAAGAATCCGTGAATTGTGCATAATTTTTTTTCAAAAACACGCTACCTTGCAATGCTGCCTGAATTTCACACATTCAGGAGGACCCTTCTTTTAATAACTGCTAGTCCAGATGGAGCAGATGGAAAGATCTGGAAGAATTACTACAGTGCCAAAGTTGAACTAATAGAGGCAGCTGAGTGGCACAGCATGTTGACTGACTGACACAGCATTTTCAATGAACTGTTTCCTGTTGCTTCTTCTTAGTCTTTCAGTGCTACCGATGTAACCTCTACTTCATCTTTAGTATGAATAAATAAATATTTATCATGGTTTTGGCAATAACAACAACAACAATAATAATAATAATAATAATAATAATAATAATAATAATAATAATAATAATAATAATATACTTGATTAATACCTAGGATGCTGGCAGCAACCTGTGCCAGTGCCAGTCAGTGATATTTGTGATACATTTTTAAATGTTCAGTTGACTGAGTTTCATGTTTAATGAATAAAAGAGATGATAATAATAATAATAGTAATAATAGTAATAACATCCCAGGTGTTTGGGAAGAACTCAATATGTGGATAAAAATGCAAAATCCAGATTAAACATCTGGCAAAACAAAATATAAACATAATTACTAATGAAATAATCGAGATCATATGTAGGGTTTAGACATATATTCTTAAGTGTTCTCACTAAAATCAGTGAAATTTGTTAATTATCATCTTAATAATTTCAATGAACCTTTTCAAAGCATTAATCCAGCCTAATATATAATGTTTTACAATGCAAATAAAATTGAGGTGGGCTTTGATCATATTAGTGACTTTTTTTATCTCCTGCCTGTTGCAGAACCAGGTAGAGGATAGATGCAGAAATTTAGCCTATAGCCCACCACACTCATTCTAGTCTGTCTTTCTCAGTCAGTCCACAGTCTCTACTCCTGTCCTTGTTTCTGCTCAATTATTTGAGTCATCTGGCCATTCCTTCTCAGGTTACAATTTTACACATTTCTATCTCTGGAATTAATTGAGTAGACATGTATATACAGTCATGCTGTCAGTCAATTATAGACCTCTTTTTTCATGCAGTATACATACAAACTGTTTTCCATGTCATTTCACATTTTCCTTCCTCTTTGGAGGAAAATATGTGTAAGTTCCATAAATGTGAAGTCTTCAAACAACAAAAAGCATTGAACATTTGCATGCGTCCAAACAGAATTAATATTAAGAAAAAATTAAAAAGTTGTTTCAGTCATGCACATTTATCACTGAAATAGAGAACCACATTTGTCATTTCTTGACAGTGAGTCATGTTCATTTAAGTCAGATGAACACATTGTAGAATTAGTATGGAAGTAATAGTTTGTGATCATCAGAAATAAAATAAATTCTAAAGGGTTGTATGAAAAGCTTTTGTAGCCACTTCCTTTTAGTCCCGTAATCTATTTCTTTAATTGTGCCATCATCATTTATTTGACTTCAGTGAATACTTATTATGCTTTAATGTTGTCTATTTTTACTTGTAACCAATTGAAGTAAGCACAGTGTTTTGACAGGTTCTTCAAAGTTCTGATTCTTCCCAACCCACAGAGAACTGTGAAGATGGTAAGATAGAGCTATATGCACACCATTCCAAGTACTTTTATAAATCACACAGTCTCCTTCTGTAGCTGCAAACATAAATACATTTGGTAATTATGATGGCTGCAGTTGATCAGAAGTTGATAGGCAACCAGACTGTTGATAGATTTGCAGATGATCATTACATGCCCAGTAGCCATCTGAGTTGTCTTTAGGAGATGAATTAAGATGGAAGGAACAAAATTAATATATTTCTCTTAAAAGGAATATTTCTAATCCAGATGTACACTGGAAAATAGCAAAAATCTGAAACAAACACCACTAGAAATAGATAGCCACAGGTATAAAACTGTCTCGTAGGAAAGACTGCACTGGAATTTATAGTTCGCTTCTATGGTGTCTTCTTTCACTGCTGATTACAATTATAAAGGCTCTCCTTTTTATATCACCTCATTTTTATTTCAACCTTCTGGGTTGAAATAGGAACTCTTAGAAGTTAACTAGATAACACATGTGTATTTAGAATTGGGATTTAAATGATTAGCAGTCTGGCATTATTCATAGATAGATTGTAGATAGGTAGATACAAATACATTTTTCTTAAGATATCCAGTTGCAATAATAACAACAATAATTATATACTTCAATTTTGTTTGGAAATATACAATGCTATGTCATGCATTCAAGCTATTTAACTCACCTCTAAATTACAAAAATATAACTGAGTTTAAAAAAAATAACATAAATGCCTGGCTGGATGTCATGCATTACGTTTGACCTGAAGCTGTTTTGCTGATTATAGAATTGTAAAAGTAGATAAAGCATGATTAAATTCAATGAACAGCTGTGAAAAAAAATACTTAGTGACATCCACACTTCAACTTTGTTATCCTGATCCAGAGAAATGTCTTATCTATAGAAACTCCCTCTTAAAAGGTCAATAGAAATATTTGTTATTCAGATAAATCCACCAAATGCATCTGCCACAGGATGCTTCCTTTACCCAAACACATCATAAATAAATCTGCAAGGCAGATATATCCAGAAATGGTGGCAACATAGCCATCTGTTCTTCTGATTTTCTGGGATTTTCAGTAGGCCATAGCCTACCAATGGAGAATAGAACAGAAGAATAAACCCAGGAAACATTGCAAACCTGACCTCTACATTACCAAAATGCAAAAAATTGAGTTTTTCCAAAAGTAACAACATAATTGTATAACTAAGGGCAACCACCATGAACAAATAAACAGTGCTGAATTTCGCATACAGAGTAGCATCAAGAGAACTATTATTAAATAACCTTGAAGCAAAGAGTAGGATGATGGAGAGGCAAATAATCAACCCCCCTCTCACACACACACACACACACACACACACACACACAAAAAAAGAGAGATGGACTTAAACTGAGGTCTCACATAATCTTTCAGCTCTGGGCTTGTTGACATGCTTTCCAGACGGCAGTAGTGATGGTGGCTGCAGCCTTAGTCTAGAGGAAAGTGTCGAAAATCAAATCAGAGGAAACAACACTCACATGGATCAGACTTCTGACCATCATCCACCTAGTTGCTATCTTTGTAATTTCTCCTTCAGGCAAGGAAAAATGTGTGCTTTCCATGTCAGGGTCTCAAGACATGTGTCAGAAATATGGTTGTTTCCTGGACTCATACAGGCTGACTTCAATCGGAACTGGGGGTTCCAATGGAGAAAGTAAGAGAGAACAACCAGGTATGGAATATTGGCAGGATGCTAAATGTTGCCCATGTTTCATTTTTTAATTTTGTTTTCAGTGCATTCAGAGAAGATATTGTAAAATGATGTTGTTTTAAATCTTAAAACCAGATGAAGGAAATGTTCCCAATGCTGGCATAAAATTATTTGTGTATTGTCAATACATTGAACCAATGCAAATCTCAAATTCATCCAGTTTAAGTCATTCCTGGGCGGGAAAGGGTGGGATTTAGCATAAATTCAACCAATTTATTCCAAGCAGCTGAATCCCAAATAGCTTGACTAAGTTATTATTATATTTTTGCCATCAAATCAATCTTGGCTTTACACAGTTTTCTTGGCAACATTTTTCGAAGTGATTTTTTTTTTATTCTGCCTTTTTTCATATAAAACTCAATGTTCTTTCCTCCTCCTATTTCTCCACAATAACCCTATGAGATAAATTGGGCTAAGAGAGAGTGATTGGCTTAAAGTCTCCAGCTGGCTTTTCATGGCTAAGGTAGGACTAGAGGTCATAACCTCTTGGTTTCCGGATCAACACCTTAACCACAATACCAAACTGGCTCTTTACTTTCATCCTAGTGCCAAGATAGGGTGATTGTCCCAAAATCAGTCATCTGGTTCCCATGCTAAAGGCAGGATTAAAATTCACTGTCTTCTGCCTTCTAATCCAGGAACTTTAACCATTACCCCCAAATGTTATAACCTTACTTGGAATAGCAATATGTAGCAGATCCATGTGCTTATTCCCACACTGGGTTCACATGTTGTGCAAAACTATAATATAGGTTTTTTTAATGTATTTGGAAAACCATATTGTCTGAATGAAGCCACATGGTTAGTAAACTATGATTTATGATTAGCATATAATATGAATTAAACCAATTGTGCTTTCTCCAGAAAGCTATAGTCTGGTTTAATGCATACTATAGTGTGCCAACTTATATAGGTTCAATAAGGTAAAAAATTAAGAGTTTTGCTAAAAGCCTGTAAGTATATTAATTTTTAATTTTCTAGTCTCATAAAAGGTAGAATCAGACGATCCATTTAGTAAGTCAGTTTCTTAATATGGTGCTGAAAAAAATGAGAAGTACATTGTTTATATCTTATATAAATGGCTATGGTATGCCCATGATAATGCTTAATTTCTATATTAATTGACAATATGTTAAAACATTTTGGAAAGTTTCTCATTTGCAAAGCTCTCAGTATATAAATCAGCTATGAGATCCTAACTATTTCTTCAATTAAATATATCTTCAGATATGTAGTCTTTAACCAATAGAGGCCAATGTAATGTTAATAAATACTGTATTGATGGAAAATTAAACATTTTAGGTAATCCTGCTGGTCTATTACTGTAATTATAACCAAATTTTCCAGATTTCTTCAGGGAACACTATTATGTCACTTAGACAGTGCTCTTCAATTTGATCTCATCAATTCATTGGCTGTTTTACAAAGAAAGAAATAGCCATTCAATTGAGTTAGTGTTTATATTGCCCTTAGACAGTTCTACAGCATAAAGAGAGTATGCTGTAAAACTGACTAGAGCAGGAGTTGAGACTCTTTTGCTCAGGTAACTGAGAAAATGGTAAAATGATATTCCAATGGGTTTTTAAAAAAAAAAAGCATTTGGAAAAACAAGTTAGCATAGGACAACGTGGTGGCACAAGAGTTAGAATGCAGAATTTCAGGCTAATTCTGCTGACTGCCAGCAGTTCGATCCTCACTTACTCAAGGTTGACTCAGCCTTCTATCCTTCTGAGGTTGGTAAAATGAGGACCCAGATTATTGGGGGCAATAGTCTCTCTGTAAACTGCTTAGAGAGGGCTGCAAAACACTGTGAAGTGATATATAATTCGAAGTGCTATTGCTATTGTTATTAATAACAACTATTTAAGCTAGACTTTATTTGACAATTTTCTGTGTTATTGCAAAAGGCCTAAAACCAAGGAATTTTTTAATTTTTATTTTAAAGATGATGGTTATTCTTACATACATTTGTGTTTTGATACTACATGCATATGAGCCAAGAAATATGCCTAAACAATAAGGGATAATTTGGATAGACCTATTATTGTCTTATAAAGACTAGACTTACTCTAGTCTTAAGAATCTTTTTCCCCTTGCTTGCAAGATTATCTAAGTAGCAAATTATGCTCTATAGATTATTCAGTACAGTTATATTTCTGTATAGCTGTACATATATGTTATGTATTAAAAATGGTATACTCGAAATCCCCGAGCCTTGATTGGCCAAGGCACGGGGATTTCTGATTGGCCCGATTTAGGTCTCCCGCGATTGGTGCAAACCGAGAGCGGGAGACTTGAATCGCTGCCATTGGCCGCGGCAGCCTTGCGAAAGGTATAAAAGCCGCGGGCTTTTTACCTTTCGCCGGTTCGGTTCACTTGTTAAAAATAAAGAGCTTTCACTTGAAGTCACCGACTCTGAGCTTATTTCTGGACACGACACTGGCGACGAGGGTGGGATCTCGCCCCTGAACCGAACCCCGTGTCCACCTAAGAACCAGCGACAGCACTAAGATGGCAAAGATAGCACCGCCCGCCCCCTTCAACCCTGCCGCCGAAGATTGGGAATCGTATTCGGATCGGTTCCGAATGTATCTAGAATGCGCCGGCATGAAGGACGCCCCGGGCCCGCTGAAACGCGCTGTCTTCCTTACACACTGCGGACCAGAGGTCTTCCAGATGGCTAAGGCATTAGCCAAGCCGGCAGACGCAACCGCCATGGACTGGGACGTCCTCGAACCAATACTGCGGCGCCATTATGCCCCCGAGGTCCCCATCCTAATACGGCACAACGAATTTTACCGCCGAAACCAGAAGCCAGACGAGAAATTGAGCGATTTCGTCGCAGAACTGCGGCGCCTGGGAGGACTCTGTGAGTTCGAGGGTCTCAACAGTCTCATAAGAGACCGCTTCGTACTCGGGTTATGGGATCCTACACTGCAGAGCCGACTTATGGCCAAGGGCGACATCAGCCTAGCCGATGCCCTTACAGCCGCCGCAGCCGCTGAAGCAACACGCACGTCGGCAGACAGCATGCGAAGATCTGACGCGAAGGGCGGGAACAACAACCCGGCAAGGTCGGCCGACGCAAGAAGTGAAGCAACCGCACACTACGGTGAATACCAGTCAAACTCCAGCACGTCTGAAGACGAGGAGGACATTCACCGAGTACAGACGGGACGCGGCGATCAACGAAGTCGAAAAGGCCGTAAGTCGAGGACCAGCTGCGCCGGGTGCGGCGGCGACCACCCCAGATCAGAATGCCGATTTTTTGACTCTATCTGTAGGCATTGTGAACGAAGGGGTCACATCGCCCGAGTTTGCCGCCAAAAGAAGACTCGCAGCCCGCCCAAATGGGAACAGCACGACAGACGGAGAGAAAACTCCCCGCCCAGAACCAGAGAACGACAGCCAGACGGTCGGTGGGACCGCGCTCAACGATCTCAAAGAAGCGTCGACGGTCGACGGAAAGAAGAAACCCATCAGACGGTGACCATCGGCCACGCCACCTCCGACGGCGCCAGAAAAATACATGCAGAAGTATATATAGAGGGCCAGCCATGCAAGATGGAAGTGGACTCTGGGTCCTACCTTTCCATGATTGCATGGCGTGAAATCAAAAGACTGGTGCCCACTCTACAAAAGAGAAACGTGCATACACAAAAGATCATCATTAAAGACTACCAAGGGAACCGTGTCCCGGTAGTAGGCACCAAGAATTTCAACATAACCTACAAGGGCCACACTGAACAACTACCACTCACAATCGTCGATCGCGACCGCCCAAGCCTACTGGGTCTACAATGGTTCGCCCCGCTTAACATCGCGCTGACAGGTGTCAACCAAGTCACCATCGAAGCTTGGGAACAGCGGCTAACCCAGGAGTTCCAGGAGGTGTTCGATGGAGGCTTGGGCAAGTACCAGGGGCCCCTTATCTCATTTGACTTAGATCCAAGGGTCCCCCCTAAGAGACTTAAACCTAGAAGGGTACCGTTTGCATTAAAACCAAAAATTGACGAGCAGCTTGACAAGCTCGTCAAACAGGGGGTATTACAACCGATAGACCATGCCAGATGGGAAATCCCTATAGTGACCCCAGTAAAACCGGACGGGTCAGTGAGAATTTGCGGGGACTATAAGGCCACCCTAAATGGCGCGTTACAACAAAGCGCCTACCCAGTCCCTATAGTACAACATTTACTACACTCGCTAGGAGGGGGCAAAGTCTTTGCAAAACTCGACCTTGCCCAGGCATATCAGCAGCTACCGGTAGACGAGAAAACGGCGGAAGCCCAAACAATAGTAACCCATCGAGGGGCCTTCAAGTGTAACCGGCTCCAATTCGGAGTCAGCGTGGCACCAGGCATTTTTCAAAGCCTGATGGAACGTTTGTTACAGGGCATAAAAGGGGTGGTGCCCTATTTTGACGACGTACTAATAGCGGCGCCAAATGAAGCCGAGTTAGAGACGCGACTCAGACAAGTCTTAACAAAATTTAAAGAAACAGGACTTAAGGTTAAGCGAGAGAAATGCAATCTATGTACAAAGCAAGTAGAGTTTTTGGGCTATCTCCTAGACCAAAAGGGCATTCACCCTACAACTAGAAAAATAAAAGCCATCAAGGAAGCCCCCACCCCAAGATCCAAAACGGAATTACAAGCGTTCCTAGGATTACTAAATTTCTATAATGTTTTCCTACCTCAAAAGGCAACGGCGGCGGAGCCCTTACATAGACTCCTAGACAAGAAGGCAGCCTGGACTTGGGGGAGGCGAGAACAAGCCGCTTTTCAAAAAACCAAGGACCTCCTCACCTCCGATGCTGTCCTGATGCAATTTAGTGAGACTTTACCACTAGCTGTCACTTGCGACGCATCACCCTTCGGCGTCGGCGCTGTCCTCAGCCACACCCTCCCAGACCAGAGAGAAGCACCCATCGCCTTTTTCTCCAGGACTCTGACCAAACCAGAGCGCAACTATAGCCAGCTGGACAAGGAAGCTTTGGCTATAGTTGCCGCCGTTAAACGTTTTCATGAATACTTGTACGGCCGCCCGTTCACCATCATGACGGATCATAAGCCTCTGTTGGGCATCCTCCCGGGAAACCGAGCCACGCCCAACATCTTGTCACCCCGAATGACAAGATGGTCGGAATTCCTGGCAGCCTACAATTACGAACTGTTACACAAGCCAGGTAAGAAAATCTCGCACGCGGACGCTTTAAGCCGCTCGCCCTTACCTGACTCTGAACCTGACCCAGCACCTACCACAAATACCCTGAGCATAGAAAGTTTACCTATTACTGCATCCGACATTGCCAGGGAAACCATTAAGGACAGGCGTCTGGCACGAATCTTGCACTGGTTAGAAAAGGGCTGGCCGGAAAAGGACTGTGACGAGACTTTTAAAACATTCCGCCAGCGCCAGACCGAACTGTCACTACTGAAAGGATGCATTCTATGGGTGACCGGGTGGTAATTCCAGATAGATTACAAGAAAAAGTCTTGAGGATGCTACATGAGGGTCATCCTGGCATCGTCAGGACTAAAGCCCTGGCCAGAAGCTACGCTTGGTGGCCAGGGATGGACAAGCACATTGAGGCATGGGTCGCCAAATGCCACCGATGCCAGGAGACCAGGTCCAGCCCACCCACAGCACCCATCCGGGATTGGGAAACACCACGAGGGCCCTGGTCCAGAATCCATCTTGACTTTGCGGGCCCCGCAAATGGACACACGTTTTTAATCACAGTCGACGCATACTCAAATTGGCTAGAGGTGGCTGACATGAAATCCACCACCACAGAGGCTGTCATAAAAGAACTGAGCAGACTGTTCTCCACACACGGCCTCCCAGACGTCATCGTCTCAGACAACGGGCCCCAATTCACCTCCATCGATTTCGAACGGTTCCTGGCAGAGAAGGGCATCCGCCACGCGTTGACAGCACCGGCGCATCCGGCGGCGAACGGTAGGGCGGAACGGATGGTCCAATTTACAAAAAAGACCCTCAGGAAAATGGACCACGCGGAGATCAACGACAAAATCAACCGCCTACTTTTCATACAACACATCACTCCCAACACTACAACCAACAAGAGTCCGGCAGAGCTGTTAATGGGCAGGAAGCTGAGGTCTCCACTTGACAGACTGCACCCGACCTACAACCCGGAGCAGCCCCCAGACTCCAGCTCCAGGTTCCGGACATTTAACCCAGGCGACCTGGTTTACGCAAAAAACATGACGGGGGACCCCCTATGGATCCCAGCCGTCATAACACAAGTCACTGGTCCAAAGTCGTACCGGCTCCAAACCACGGATGGGCGAGCCTGGAAACGGCATATTGACCAGTTAAGGTCCCGAACGGCAACTGACCTCAACCCCCAAGAAGCGAACCAAGGGGGGAGGGAATACCCGGAAAGACAATCGCAAAATAAAATAAACCAAAAATACTCACCAGAAAACAGCCATCGCGAGTCCCCTCCGGAGAAGAACCGTCTGGCCAGCTCTACCGACTCGGAGAAGCCAAGCGGGAGCGGCGAAATCCGCAGCTCAACCGACCTGGTAGGCCCAGGCGGGAGCCACGGCGAAAGAACCGGCCCGATCATCCAGCCGGTTCGCGAAGAGGCAGGAGCAGCCAAAGGAATGACCGCTCCGGCCGAGATACAACAGGAAAGTGAGTTGCGCAGGTCAACTAGGACTCGACGGAGCCCCGCCTACCTGCGTGACTACACCACCTGACGGACCGTACCAAGGGGGGAGGGGTGTTATGTATTAAAAATGGTATACTCGAAATCCCCGAGCCTTGATTGGCCAAGGCATGGGGATTTCTGATTGGCCCGATTTAGGTCTCCCGCGATTGGTGCAAACCGAGAGCGGGAGACTTGAATCGCTGCCATTGGCCGCGGCAGCCTTGCGAAAGGTATAAAAGCCGCAGGCTTTTTACCTTTCGCCGGTTCGGTTCACTTGTTAAAAATAAAGAGCTTTCACTTGAAGTCACCGACTCTGAGCTTATTTCTGGACACGACAATATAAATGTAGCCATTGAATTGTAAAGGTAGTCCTCGACTTACAACAGTACTTTTAGTGGCTGTTCAAAGGTACAACAGCAGTTTAAAAAGGAACTTAGGATCACCTTCCACACTTATGTCCATTACCACATCCCCATGTTCACATGATCAAAATTCAGATGCTTGGCAACAAACTCACACTTATGATCGGTTGTGCGGTATGGGGCCATGTAATCAACCTTTTGTGATCTTCTGACAAGCAAAGTCATTGGAGAAATCAAATTCACTTAACAACCATGAGCATCTGCAATGATCCACCAAACAACTGTGGTAGGAAAAGTCATAAAATCGGGCAAAACTCACTTAACATTTGTCTCATTTAGCAACAGAAATTTTGGGATCAATTGTGGTCGTAAGTTGAGGACTACCTGTATTCTGCATACATGCTAGTTAATTTTTTCTATAGAGGTTCTCGGGGAGTTGTATTTCAAAAGAAATCTATACTGAAAAGGGCTTCATAGAAAACTCTATGGGATGAGTAACCTATATTTACAAAAATGAAAAATGCTGGAATCTTGGAAGCTGAATTTTAAGAGTTTGAACAGTTGAGAAATCTGATTAAATTCTTACTTTCTTAAAAGTAAAGTGTATTTTTAAGATTAATATTCCACTGAAGCCAGAACTTTTTTTTTTAGGACTAGTGCATAAACAGAAAAGAGTCACAGAAGATCATTTCAGTGTATGACTACTGTGGAGAGATTACTATATGCACAAAGATGGAAAGATTCCCACCATGGGGGAATGGTTTCTGAACTTGGTGAGATGAACAAAGGGACTTCTTTGATGAGTAAAAGGTTATTACTGACATTCATAAATGACTGGAAGCCACTTATAGATTGGTTTTTTTTGGTATGAAAAAGGAAATGATTTTGAGACATGTTTTTCATTATTAGAATAATAGGCTATAGAAAGAACGGAATTATAATGTAATCTTAGAGGGGTTTGAATAGAATTGTATGTATAACTGCTGAGAAAAAAGTAGGAAAACATTTATTTTTTTTTCTGTTCTTTTTTTCTTCTTTTTTGTAATATATTCTGTTAGGGAAGACATTAGGAACATACTGGGGTATTTCCATTTTTTTAAAAAAATCCTTGAGTGACTCTTATACACAGCAGGCACAATTCTTGATTTAGTTAGAGCTGTATAATCTGCGGATAACACATTCTGTTTAATAAGAAAGCTACTTCCTTTAGTGAATGGTACTCCTCCTCCTTTGCTTTTAGGAAGTATACATTACCAAAATATTGTCTTCCTAGCTCTTTGTAGTTCCTTTATGCTCTGGCTGATTGGCATTAACCAAGTCATTTGTTCCCATTTAAGCCGACGATGAGGAATAGTTTCAGTGCCCTTATTCTTGGTGAGTAGACAATTCCCTGGTTAACAAACCCAAGGACAATGAGAAATAATAGCTTGGGTGGTAGAAGAGATAGATCACAGGTAGAAAATCCCATCCTCTATCTAATTAAAAGGCACAAATGGCAGAATAATTTTCTGCCTGAGCTCTTTGAGAATTGCTACCGAAGTAGATAAGATGCTCTTAGAAAGCCAAAGCATTTGAGTTGGTAGACCATGATCATAAGTCTCCTGCTGGCAGAGTTAAATAACTCCTAGGAAATCTATTCTCTTTGTTAGAGAATATAGAAAGAAGGATAAAAAGGAAAAAGTGTAAGGATACAGAAGGGAGAAGCCAATTATCTTTAAAGTTCTCAAGAATACTATGACTAAGTACAATTGTAAAAATTTGTTTCACTGGTCACATTTGATGTATAAAATATGATAGTTCAGCTTTATGCTTGAGAATCAGATGCAGAATAATGGGTGACTCAGTTATTGTTGTATTATTATGCAAGTTTATAATAATGGCTGTTCTGACTTGAATTGATTCTAAACTCTTAAATGAAAGGTCAGGTTCTGTCGACACTCAATTTTGGATTGAGATTATCAGATGCAGCCAGTGGGTGAATTCAGGTCTCAGCAATTAATGTGTTTTAGGAGTATTTTGCAAAATTCCTAGAATTATAATGAATTGTATGACAAACTGGAGAATTTTGTCACAGCCTTTGTGTCTATTGTTTGAAACCCTCTAATTTTTAGAGACAAATTTACTATGTATATAAACAAAAGCAGTATATTTCATTACAATGCTGATATGATTTGGGGGTAGTCTTTTCATTCTGATGTAACAATCTACTCTATTAATCATTTTTCTTAAGATTACAAGAATCCTATTTCTAGTCCAAATAGTAGGTATTTCTTTATTGTAACAATGACAATTCATGTTTTAATTAAGTCATAAAAAACAGAATTGCAAATCAAGTATATGGAAAGGCTATCTAGCATAAATACAAAAAAGCTAGGGAGCCTGCCTTGTATTTTGAAAACATCCAATATACTGTACACTTAATATTTCATTTTTTTCTAGGTATTGGATTTGCAATAGTCTGTGCAAGTAAAAAAGGTAGAATTTACATTATCTTCTGAGAAGTAGAATAAAAGTGCTATTAAACACTGGCTGAGCTATATTGTGAGGCTATATTGTGATCATCTGTGTCTTTTTTGCAATGAACATCAGTATGGTGTTTATCTATAAGATTCACTTTAAAAACCTTTATCATAGTTGAACAAACATTAACTAGCATCATTGTTTACTACCACCACCATCATGCCAATTTACTGCATCACTTAAGATTCTTTCTTTAGAAATAGATCTACCATACTCAGTTCAGTCTAAGAAATTTAGTAGCATGGTATATATTACTAATATAGTCATTTTATTCCATACATATATAGACAGTCAAATCTGTATCTAAATTTAAAATCTCATATTTAAAATCTCAAAATCTAAAATCTCATATTAGTAATTATTCTGCAGTCACAAGTAGGCAACCAATAAGCCATATCCGTTATCCGTTTCAGAATCCAAGTGAAGTCATTTGGCACAGATCATTCTTTGGGGATAGACCAAGTAGCATTTCAGAGATACGATTGCAGACTGCTTCCTATTTCCCAGTTCTGATTCTACTTCCTCCTCCATTCAATGCTACCAATGCCTGATTTTATTCGTTGTCCTCTCACTTAATAGTCAGCAATGATAGTCACCTGCTTCCTTTGCTACAGATCACTGGCACAGATGTTCTAACCAAACAATGCACAATGGGATAATTTGTGGTGTCATCATGATGCAAGCTTCACCCCTTTGTACTTGTGGCAAATGATGCCAGTATGTAAGGGACAAAGCTGGCATTATGGATATTGCAATACACATTTTGTCACTTTCCTCTTTTCTTGCCTTCCAGACATTAGGATGATGTTTCGTGATTTGGAACTAGATGATGGTACCTATCCAATACAATTCGAATATGAACAATACGATGAGCCAGGTATCTCCATATCTTCCAATCTTGCACTATTTCTTTGGGTTGTTCTATGCTTTTTCTGGCATCAACTTTGATAGTGTCCAGCCACTAAATTCTTTGTACCACAGCTTTAAAGAAATAAATGATAAACACTGTTTATAGTATATTATTTTTCCATTTAGTCTCAGCAGATGAAAAAGGTAGAATTTAAAATATCTTCTGGGAAGTAGAATAAAGGGGTGGTATAAACACTGGCTGAGCTATATTGTGAAAGTCAGATCATCTGTGTCTTTTTTGCAATGAAGTTCAGTTTCCATTATGGTGTTTACCTATAAGACTCACTTTAACAGCCTTTATCAAAGTTGAACGAACATTAACTAATATTATTGTTTACCACCACCATCATGCCAATATGCTGGATGACTTAAAACTCTTTCTCTAGAAATGGATCCACCATACTCAGTTCAGTCTGAGAAATTTAGTACCGTGGTATGTATTACTAATATAGTCATTTTATTCCATAACATATATAGACAGTCAAATCTGTATCTAAATTTAAAATCTCATATTAGTAATTATTGTGCAGTCACAAGTAGGCAACCAATAAGCCATATCCATTATCCGTTTCAGAATCCAAGTGAAATCATTTGGCACAGATCATTCTTTGGGGATAGACCAAGTAGCATTTCAGAGATCTGATTGCAGACTGCTTCCTATTTCCCAGTTCTGATTCTACTTCCTCCTCCTTTCAATGCTACCAATGCCTGATTTTATTCGTTGTCCTCTCACTTAATAGTCAGCAATGATAGTCACCTGCTTCCTTTGCTACAGATCACTGGCACAGATGTTCTAGCCAAACAATGCACAATGGGATAATTTGTGGTGTCATCATGATGCAAGCTTCACCCCTTTGTACCTGTGGCAAATGATGCCAGAATGTGAGGGACAAAGCTGGCATTATGGATATTGCAATACACATTTGGTCACTTTCCTCTTTTTTTGCCTTCCAGGCACTTGGAAGATACCACATTCCAATTTGGAACCAGATGATGATGTTCCCTATCCAATTAAGTTCAAGAATAAACAATTCAACAAGCCAGGTTTCTCTACATCTTCCAATCTTGCACTATTTCTTTGGGTTGTTCTATGCTCTGTCTGGCATCAACTTTGATAATGTCCAGCCATTATATTCTTTGTACCACAGCTTTATAGAAATAAATGATAAATACTGTATATAGTACAATATTTTTTCCATTTAGTCTGAGCAGATGAAAAAGGTAGAATTTACAATATCTTCTTGGGAAGCAGAATAAAGGGGTGGTATAAACACTGGCTGAGCTATATTGTGAAGGTCAGATCATCTGTGTCTCTTTTGCAATGAAGTTCAGTTTCCGTTATGGTGTTTACCTATAAGACTCACTTTAACAGCCTTTATCAAAGTTGGACAAACATTAACTAACATCATTGTTTACCACCACCATCATGCCAATGTGCTGGATGACTTAAAATTCTTTCTTTAGAAATGGATCTACCATACTCAGTTCAGTCTGAGAAATTTAGTACCGTGGTATGTATTACTAATATAGTCATTTTATTCCATAACATATATAGACAGTCAAATCTGTATCTAAATTTAAAATCTCATATTAGTAATTATTGTGCAGTCACAAGTAGGCAACCAATAAGCCATATCCATTATCCGTTTCAGAATCCAAGTGAAATCATTTGGCACAGATCATTCTTTGGGGATAGACCAAGTAGCATTTCAGAGATCTGATTGCAGACTGCTTCCTATTTCCCAGTTCTGATTCTACTTCCTCCTCCTTTCAATGCTACCAATGCCTGATTTTATTCGTTGTCCTCTCACTTAATAGTCAGCAATGATAGTCACCTGCTTCCTTTGCTACAGATCACTGGCACAGATGTTCTAGCCAAACAATGCACAATGGGATAATTTGTGGTGTCATCATGATGCAAGCTTCACCCTTTTGTACCTGTGGCAAATGATGCCAGAATGTGAGGGACAAAGCTGGCATTATGGATATTGCAATACACATTTGGTCACTTTCCTCTTTTCTTGCCTTCCAGGCACTTGGAAGATACCACATTCCGATTTGGAACCAGATGATGATGTTCCCTATCCAATTAAGTTCAAGCATGAACAATTCGACAAGCCAGGTCTCTCTACATCTTCCAATCTTGCACTATTTCTTTGGGTTGTTCTATGCTCTGTCTGGCATCAACTTTGATAATGTCCAGCCATTATATTCTTTGTACCACAGCTTTATAGAAATAAATGATAAATACTGTATATAGTACAATATTTTTTCCATTTAGTCTGAGCAGATGAAAAAGGTAGAATTTACAATATCTTCTGCAGAATAAAGGGGTGGTATAAACACTGGCTGAGCTATATTGTGAAGGTCAGATCATCTGTGTCTCTTTTGCAATGAAGTTCAGTTTCCGTTATGGTGTTTACCTATAAGACTCACTTTAACAGCCTTTATCAAAGTTGGACAAACATTAACTAACATCATTGTTTACCACCACCATCATGCCAATTTGCTGGATGACTTAAAATTCTTTCTTTAGAAATGGATCTACCATACTCAGTTCAGTCTGAGAAATTTAGTACCGTGGTATGTATTACTAATATAGTCATTTTATTCCATAACATATATAGACAGTCAAATCTGTATCTAAATTTAAAATCTCATATTAGTAATTATTGTGCAGTCACAAGTAGGCAACCAATAAGCCATATCCATTATCCGTTTCAGAATCCAAGTGAAATCATTTGGCACAGATCATTCTTTGGGGATAGACCAAGTAGCATTTCAGAGATCTGATTGCAGACTGCTTCCTATTTCCCAGTTCTGATTCTACTTCCTCCTCCTTTCAATGCTACCAATGCCTGATTTTATTCGTTGTCCTCTCACTTAATAGTCAGCAATGATAGTCACCTGCTTCCTTTGCTACAGATCACTGGCACAGATGTTCTAGCCAAACAATGCACAATGGGATAACATTTGGTGTCATCATGATGCAAGCTTCACCCCTTTGTACCTGTGGCAAATGATGCCAGTATGTAAGGGACAAAGCTGGCATTATGATATTGCAATACACATTTGGTCACTTTCCTCTTTTCTTGCCTTCCAGGCACTTGGAAGATACCACATTCCGATTTGGAACCAGATGATGATGTTACCTATCCAACAGAATTCAACCATGGAGAATACTATGAGCCAGGTTTTTCCACATCTTCCAATCTTGCACTATTTCTTTGGGTTGTTCTATGCTCTGTCTGGCATCAACTTTGATAATGTCCAGCCACTATATTTTTTGTACCACAGCTTTACAGAAATAAATGATAAATACTCTATATAGTATAATATTTTTCCTCTTTGTTTATGTATATTTCTAAAATACTTGGGGCAGGGGAAGGTAAATGCTGAATGGTTCTGATGGAAAGCAGGAAGGGCACAACAATGTTTGATTTGAATTTTTTCATAAAAAACATTGTGTTAATGTTTTCAGAAGTTAATGATTTCATCATTCCAAGTGAAAGTTGTTGCTGTTGTAGCAATGGTGTTGAAGAACAAAGTGATACATATCCTTCTTTTACTCCTTCATCTGTGTCTCCCATATCAAATGTCACTATTAATGACAGTAAGTATTATTATTCCTCATCTCATTTCAACTGCATTTTGTGGAGATTAATTGAATGCAAAGAAAAGAACTGTGATTTTCCATTATGGGTTGTTCAGCATTTTGTTTCGCGCAGTGGCAAACTAGGTGCCTCTGATAGTGCTTGATAATCCTCTCTTGTGAACTCTGTGGTGGCTACCACTACCACAGGTTAATTATGTCCTCATGAGTGTCTCAACAACTACCATACAAAATGACTCTTCCTCCCTGAACCCTGAAATACGTATTTATAATTCTATTTTAAAACAGTAATAAAACAGCTTTGATGAAATCAGATGTACAGATTAATAATGGCGAACTGAATTCTGAAATATGGGGATGGGATGCGATTTGCAATGTGTTGTGCATTGGTGACAAGTGTCGAAGCTGATTCATACACACTGAAAGATGTTTTTCTTTTTTGTACATTTGCTGTGAAAATAAAAAAAAAGATCAATTGATCAGAGCATATTTTAGGGCTTGCACCACAAACTGCCAAAGCTTAATCCATTACTCTGAGGAAAAAATGGACCCCAAATTCAAATTCAACGTCTTTGAATCTTGATTCAATCACTATTATTATTCAATCAATATGCCTACCTGTATAGCATTATCTGCCATGAAAATATTTTATACTTTTTAAGCACACAATTTTGCATTGTACTTAAAATTTTCTGTTTCGTTTCACAGAAATTCCCTTTTATGACCATCCCCTTTACTGCCAACAAGGTTTGATGAGGGAAAATGTCAATTTAAGTGTGTGTGAAAATGAATGGAAACAAGTAAGGAAACCAATATGGGTTAATTTTGTGACTGAAATTTATACTACTGGGAACATAGGATGATGTAGCTGAAGTAAAATATGGAGTATTGCATTATGTTGTGTTTTATTTGCTCTTTGTTATTAATTTGTTAATTGCTATGATTTAGAATCTTGAAAACATCTTAGAGAGAATACTTTTTTTCCTGAGGGAAGAAATGAAACTGAATTTTTAATTTAAGAGCACTTATTAAATTTTGTGATATAAAAACTTATTAGATAGTTTTCTTAACTCTTCCAGGAGTGGCTAAAGGTTAAAACTTGGAGACTTCATCTCTCTCTCTCTCTCTCCTCTCCCTCCCCCTCCCTCTCTCTCTCTCTCTCCCTTCCTCATCCAATTTCAATCATCTAACATCTATCTATCTTGATCTACATTAGGTACTGCCTATCTCACTCAGAATGATTATAAATGAAATTTATATGCAGTGAAACGTTTCTGGGTTTTGCTGGAAATTTATTTTAAAAAGCAGGAGAAAATACTTTGTTAACTGATTTATGAAAACAATAGAAACTGAAACAGAGGAGGAAAAAAAGAGCTAAATGGTTAGTGGGAGCTTTCAGTTTATGGGCTAAATATATGTTAAAAAGGCCAAAGCCCCTGAGTAAGCATACTTATTTATGAATTCTAATTGTGTTTGACAAGTGAATACAGTTAGATATTTTCTTCACCACTATTTTCAGCTTTTAGCAAGGATTGAATAGAAGGTGGAGATAATAGCACTGATCTCTGAATTCATTCTAGAAATGGCTCAATAATGGGCATTCATTGGTAGATAAGCCTCCTTGTGGCTATGAAGTACCTCCAGACCATGTTTCCAATTTATGGCAGCACAACTAGCCACTTCTTTAAAAAGTGTGTGTGTGGGAGCTTCTTTGTCCATTTACCAGTTGAGCTTTGAGAAGACCATATAATCCTCTTCTTTTCTTTTAGAAAAACGATCCATATTGCTTTGAGATGGGATCTATCTTCAAACGCTTGATATCTCTCTGTGCAAATGACATACCTTCTGAAAACTCTTTGAAAGTGAGAATTATTAAGAACTGAATAGTTCATAGTTGAGAACAATTTCATTTTCCTGAGAAGCAAGCCTATGTATTTCCTATTGTGTATATTAATGAAAAGTGGGTGGGTAACAAATTGGGCATTTAAATAAGCTTTTCAAATGATGCTTCAGAATAATTTGTAGCAATGTTCCAATATCTGAAAATCATTATAAACATAAGAGAAGGAAAGGGAAAATGATTCTAATGGAGGAATTTTTCTGCATGTGGAGGAAATTAAATAGAAATATTATTTAATCTTGGTATAATCCAATGAAGTTTAATACAGTTTTCTAACTAGAATTGTATAATTAATAATCCAACATCAGTGACTACATTTCCATTAGAGAATGATGTTAGTGTTTGCATCAACACTTATGTCACCTTTAATATTAAGAGATGATGTATAGTATAAGGTTTTATAATACTTTCTGATAAAATGCTTAATAACTTTATTAGTTCTACATATATCTTAGGGCTATTTTTTGTTTATAATTAAAAGAAATACTAGAACAAATAAATTTCATAAAGTTGGTTATCTACAATAAGAAATCCACAACAAAAAAACTTAAAAGCACTGAGAAGAGATTTAGCCAGTGATCCAGTATGTGATGAATATTTAAAAAAAAATATAGGTAAAGAGAATAAAATAGTTTTCTTTTTAAAACTAACTGTGACAATTGAGGGCTTTTCCCCCCATTTTTTTAAATGAACAGGTGAAGTATTTATGTCACTAACCATAAACATAGGCTCTGTTCCAAGGTTTGTTTCAATGTTTGTTTAGGAAATGAGTGATAATGGCTGCAGTTATTCAAACCATCTTTTGGTTATGAATAGTGTATGAACCAATCAAGTGTTTTCTGCATTATTCTCAAAAGGGATTCATAAAAATGTTTGGGTAAAACCTTTAAAGTTCTAAATGGCTATCAGGCCAGATTATTTGCGGGATCATCTCCCCCTAAGGATATTTGCCCCATTAATTGGATTAAGTCCCTTTTCATAAATGTTGCAAGACCTTCTTAAACCTTACAAGACTAGGAAGCATGCCCTTTCTGTGACAGACTCTGCCCTATGGAACATGCTTCTTCCTGAAGTCTGGCCGGACCCCACATTTGCAACCCTTCCAAAAAGTACTTAAGACAGGCTCGCCCCATAAGTTGGTATAGGATGAGATTGGCATGAAAAGAGTATGTTGTGGGTTGCATTGAAATATTTAGCTGTGGCACCAGGTTTCTAGGGTTTCACTGTTTGTGTTTTGTTGTAGCTACATATTCTTTTATTTGAGAATTGTGAGACACTCACAATTTAGTTCAAGATTGGCAGTTTTTATAACTGTTTATATAAAATAGATAAGTGAGATTTGCATGGTTTAGAGATCTATTTGCTTTTTGTAATACTGCAGGACTTGATGAATTCCTTTGAAAACATTTCTGACAGCCATTTCCTCAGGGATATTGAAGGAACGAAACAAATTTTAACAACTTTGTCCTTGTTAACGGAAGGAATAAGTTCAGTTGCCCTATCAATAACTTTTGCAAAAGGAGAACAGAATGTGGATCAAAACTCCATTGGTAAGAACTCCACTACTTAGATAATAGTACAATTTGAAGGAAAAAAGGGCTTCTACTTTTACTGTATGTTTTTGTTAAGTCCTGGGCATGGGCATAAGAATGGAGACGAGACATCGGACTGTGACTTCAACTCTTTATTAAACAAGAAAGACTGGAGCAAAAATCCTGGGCAGCAGTAGCTCTTTTATGGAGCTTGCTGCCGTTAAACAACCAATGAACTGAGTCTATCGCTTTCACAAGCGTCCAATCAGGGGCTTCCGTTAACAGCCAATCAGACTGGCCAAGCCTGACCAATCGCGACTTGCTATTCACGGGCCAATAAGACTTGCAGTTGTAAGATGAAACTGGTTGTATCACTGCGATGGTTCAATCCATAACACCCCTCCTCCCTTGGTTCCGTCTGAGGGGTAGGGTGATGTATTCACGCAGATAGGCCAGCTGCTTCACCTGTCTGCTCGACCTGCGCTGTTCCACTGGGTTTCGTTCTGGTTCTGGTTCTGGCGGGCTGTTCACTGGGCTGGATAGTGAAGACTGTAGTTCTGGGTTGCCCTGGTCGGTGCTGTCTTCTGGGTTCCCTGGATCCGCCTCCGTTGCGGTGTTGTCATGTGGCGAGGCCGCTCCCTGATCCGGTTCTCCCTCGGATGGTGAGTATCCCCTGGGCTGTTGGGTTTCCAATTCTTCTTCATCCTCCTCCATGTTCCTTCCCCCCCCCCAGCTGGAGGTTCCAGCACTAATCGGGAACGGAGTTGGTCTATGTAGCGTTTCCACATCTTTCTGTCTGCTGTTAGTAGATGATATGATCGGGGTCCCGTAAGGTGCGTTATGGTAGCGGGGACCCAACCCAAGAAGTTTTTCACAAACACAAGGTCACCTTCCTGGAATGTCCGACACTTACTGCTGGATCCCGGGGGCTGTTCTGGCGTGTAGTTTGGGTGGAGGCGATCAAGATGCGAGCGAAGTTTCCGGCCCATCAGGAGTTCTGCTGGGGTTTTGTTCGTGGTGCTGTTTGGGGTTATATGTTGAATAAAAAGCATTCGGTTTATTTTGTTGTCAATGTCGCCGTGGTCCATTTTATGCAGGGTCTGTTTTACAAATTGAACCATTCGCTCAGCCCTACCATTGGCTGCAGGGTGAGCTGGTGATGTTAAAGCATGGCGGATGCCCCGATCAGCCAGGTATTGTTCGAATGGCAGAGCAGTGAATTGGGGGCCATTATCTGAGATGAGGACATCAGGAAGTCCGTGGGTAGCTAATAGTTTATTCAATTTTTTAGTGACTGTGTCTGTGGTGGTGCTTTCCATTTTTTGGACTTCAAGCCAGTTTGAATAGGCATCTACCGTTAAGAGGAAAGTGGGTCCTCTTGTGGGTCCCGCAAAATCGACATAGATATGGGACCACGGACCTCGAGGCATTTCCCACTTAGTTGGGGGAGTCTTTGGAGGAGTAGGGCGAGTCTCCTGGCATTTACTGCATTTTGCTACCCACATTTCTATTTGTCTATCTAAACCAGGCCACCATGCGTAACTCCTGGCCAATGCCTTCATCCGCACGATGCCTGAATGTCCCTTGTGTAGCATTTTCAATACCCTATATTGTAGCTTTTCCAGAACTATGACTCTGTCTCCCCATACTATGCAACCTTTCCGTTTGATGATTTTTAAATGGCTTGAACATGTCATCAGTTTCACTTATTGGCCAACTGCGTTCTACCCAGCTGAGGACTTGTGCCAAAACAGGGTCTTTTTTTGTCTCGAAGGCTATGTTTCAAGCGGTTAATGGCGGCGATTTGAGGGTTTCTATCTGTAGTACGGTAATGGTCGAAGCAGGGTCCTCTATAATGTCTGGTAGTGGCGGGTGGCTCAAAGCGTCAGCGTGGGGAATGGTTTTCCCTGGGCGATGTTGCAAACAGTAATCGTAGGCGGCTAAAAACTCTGACCAACGTGTCATTCTTGGTGATAATATATGGGGAGTTTGTTTGTTTCCCACCAAGATCCCAAGTAACGGTTTGTGGTCTGTAATTATGGTAAAGGGTCTCCCATTTCCATATTCATGGAAATGTTTAATTGCGGATACAATAGCGAGGGCCTCTTTATCAAGTTGACTATAGTTCCTTTTGGTTTTAGACAAAATTCTCGAAAAGAATGCAATGGGTGCCTCATTTCCATTTGGGAGGACGTGGCTTAGGATGGCTCCTACTCCAAATGGTGAGGCATCACAGGTGACCGTCAAAGGGAGAGTTTCATTATACTGCATTAATACGGCATCGGAAGTTAAAAGGCCTTTTCTCCCTTTGAAAGCTATCTCTTCATGCTGTCCCCAAACCCAAGGAGCCTTGGGGAGTCTATGTAGGGGTTCGGCTACAGTTGCCTTCTGGGGCAAGAAAATGTTATAAAAGTTAATGAGTCCCAGAAAGGCTTGGAGGTCTGTCTTATTCCTAGGTCTCGGGGCTTTTTTTTATTGCGGTTAGTTTTTTTTCAGTGGGGTGAATTCCCTGTCTGTCGAGAAGGTATCCCAGGAACTCCACTCTCTCCGTGCAAAGCTGGCATTTGTCTCGTTTTACCTTAAGGCCCGCATCTTTGAATTTCTGCAGGACTTTTCTGAGCCGTTGTACTAATACTTCTTTAGTGGGGGCAGCTATTAGGACATCTTCAAAATAAGGCACAACGCCTTTTATGCCTTGTAATAGTCTCTCCATTAAACTTTGGAAAATGCCCGGCGCCATGCTTACTCTGAATTGGAGTCTGTTGCACTTAAAAGTGCCTCTGTGTGTAACTATTATCTGGGCTTCTACAGTTGCTGCATCCACAGGAAGTTGCTGGTATGCCTGAGCTAAGTCCAGTTTTGCAAATATTTTTCCACCACCCAGGGAATGAAGAAGGTGTTGAACCACAGGTACTGGATAAGCGCTCTGTTGAAGAGCATGATTTAGGGTGGCCCGATAGTCCCCGCAAATTCTTAACGAACCATCTGGCTTCATGGGTGTTACTATCGGGGTTTCCCAACAGGCATGGTCAATCGGTTCCAATGCGCCCTGGGCTATCAGTTTATCTAGCTGCTCGACGATTTTAGGTTTTAAGGCAAAAGGTACTTGATGGGGTTTAAGCCGAATGGGAGCTACTTCAGGGCTGAGACTAAATGATACAGGGGTCCCCTTGTACTTGCCTAATGTTCCTGTGAACATGTCCTGGAATTCCTGGATGAGTGCCTCTTCCCAGTCATCATTTCTGGTATGGTGTATGCCAGCTAGTTCAATTCCGAGTGGGGTGAACCAATGTAGTCCTAACAAGCTGGGTCGGTCACGATCAATGACAGTTAGGGGAAGTGTTGCTGTGAGGTCCTTGAATGATACTTGGACGTTGCTGGAACCGACAACTGGAATTCTGTTTCCTTGATAGTCTTTCAGGATGATTCATTGAGTGCTGAGGTCCTGGTGGCAGATGGCAGGGATCAGCTGTTTGAGGGTTTTCCATGATACCATCGACAGGGACGATCCCGAATCGACTTCCGTCACACATGGTCGATTCTCAATAGTGACCTTCACTCGTATTTTCTTTGCATCGAGGGACGAAGCGTGGCCGATGATAATGGTTTGGTGGGCCTCTTCTCGTCTCGTTGAAAAGGCAGGTGCTTGGTTTCTGTAGTAGTAGTGGTTGTTCCATTGATGGTTCAGACGGTCCCAGTTTTCAGGAGGTTTGCTTATCTCTCAACGGAGGTTGTTCTCCTTTCGGCTGGGACCGGATTCTCGTCTGCTTCTGCAGACCTTCACGATGTGGCCTTTCTTTCTGCAGTTATGGCAGAGTGCATCAAGGAATTTGCAGTCCGATCGCGGGTGGTTTGCCCTGCAACCCGCACATTGGCACGGACGTCGCTGGTTCCTTTGCTCTCGTTCCGAGTGGAACCGGTTGACCTCCTCTTCATCACTGTCTGAGGATGACTCAAGGTCTTCATGGTGGGTAGCGGTAGCGTGCTTCTCAGTGGCCAGTGGTAGCTCGTTGGCAAGTTGGCGAAACGGTGTGTTTGCTCAGCGCATTCGAGCTGCTGACTTCCTGGTTGCTTCTGCTGCAGTAGCTTCAGCGATGGCATCTGCAAGGCTGATGTCGCCTTTCGCCATCAACCTACTCTGCACGTGTGGTGCATTTAATCCCAGAATTATTCGGTCTCTTAAGGCTTCCTCTAAGTTTGCAAAACCACAAAGGCCTCCTAGGTTCCGGAGGTCAGCTACGAAATTACCAATGCTCTCATCCTTCCATTGGTCCCTCTGGTAAAATTTGTGTCTTCATATCAGTGTAGGTACGGCGGGTGCGTAATGGGCCCTGAGGATTGGAGCGAGGGTGTCCCAATCCATGGTCTTCACTTCTGCCAGTTTTGCTAGTGCTTTAGCCATCTTGAAAACGGCGGGGCCGCAATGAGTCAGGAATACCGCTCGTTTCTTGCTAGCCGTGGCATCTTTTAAATTGTTGGTCTCCAGGAACATCTGGAAACGGTCTATATATGAGTCCAAGTCTTTGGTTGCTGGGTCGAATGGAGCAGGTGGTAAGGCGCCGCTAGACATCTTGCTGTCTGTTTCATGCGCTCTTTCGCTATGTGCTCTTTCTTTGTCCGAGATGTCCTAGTCAGCTCTATCATCTCCGCATCCCACCTTCATCGCCAGTGTTAAGTCCTGGGCATGGGCGTAAGAATGGAGACGAGACATCGGACTGTGACTTCAACTCTTTATTAAACAAGAAAGACTGGAGCAAAAACCCTGGGCAGCAGCAGCTCTTTTATAGAGCTTGCTGCCATTAAACAACCAATGAACTGAGTCTATCGCTTTCACAAGCGTCCAATCAGGGGCTTCCGTTAATAGCCAATCAGACTGGCCAAGCCTGACCAATCGCGACTTGCTATTCACAGGCCAATAAGACTTGCAGGATTACAAGCCTGTTATAAGATGAAGCTGGTTGTATCGCTGCGATGGTTCAATCCATAACAGTTTTATAAGTGAATTTTTTTTATCTGCATCTCCTTTCACTCATCAGCTGTTAGCATATCTTCCTATTGTGCGTTATCCAGGCAAGCTATAATTCTGACTTCATTCATCTGGATATTAGTAATCAAAGCTATTTTTCATTTATTCATTTGATTTATTAAATTTGCATCCCATCTTTCTATGAAATATTAAAGTTTTTACTGATTAAAGATATGTTAGAAAACATAAAATAGTTAATAAGAATAAAATAATAACAAAATAGGAGGTGGAGTAACATTATATATAAAAGATCACTTCATCTCTACAGAAATACACAAAACCAAGGATGAAAACCTCCTAGAATCCATATGGGTCAATATAAAGAGAGGGTTGGAAATGACATTGCTATAGGTGTATATTATAGGCTACCCAACCAAGCAGAAGAAATAGATGAACTCTTTGTTAATCAATTAACAAATGTAAGTAGAAAACATACCACAATAGTAATGGGAGATTTTAACTACCCTGATATCAACTGGGAGACAAACTCTGCAGCAAGTGGGAAGTTGAACAGATTCCTAACCAACTTAGCTGACAACTTTGTCATCCAAAAGGTAGAGGAGGGAACTAGAGAAAAAACTATACTGGACCTAATTCTTACTAATAAAGAAGAAGTGACAGAAGGAGTTTAAGTTGCTGAAACTTTGGGTGAGAGTGACCACATCATACTGGAATTCAATATAATGCAAAGACAAGCAATGGAATATAAATAAATAAATATTTATTTAAAACAAATACGACTTCAGCAACAAAGTGGTCAAAGCCTGGAATGCCCTATCCGATTCCATTGTTACAGCCTCAACCCCTCACAGCTTCAACCTCAAACTTCTACCGTGGACCTCACCCCATTCCTAAGAGGTCCTTAAAGGGGGTGTGCATAAGCACACGAGTGTGCCTACCATCCCTGTCCCAATTTATCTGTATTTACTCTCTTTGTTCTTGTTTATGTTTATACTTATACTTGTTATCTTGTACATGTATGACAACCAAACAAATAAATCAATAAAATAAATAAATTTCTTATTTGTTATTAGCTCCAGGTTTGTTTGTTTTAAAATGACCTGCATTTATTAGATCCAGTCAGCATTTCTTTGTCATTCCAGGGATCCAAACAAATCTCATCAGTCCAGAATCCTTTGAAAACAATGAAGCACTCAAGTTAAAAGCTAAAGGAGATCAAATTGCCATCCACCCAAGAGCAATGGCAGTAACTGCCATGATCACAGGTATTGCTCATAGTTTGCTTGGTTTTTCTACCAAGAGTAGATCCAAAACTACTTTTACAATCTACTTTATTGTTCCCTCCCTGTCAGCTGCACCTCAGGATTTTTGAACCTGCAGAAACTTTCCTCGCTCTGGTTTGAATTAGGGAAATTTCAATCCAAAATCTGTAAAATGCTAAACTGGGAAAGGTGGACTTAAGGCAGAGGTCTCCAAACTTGGCAACTTTAAGACTTGTGACTTCAACTCCTAGAATTAACTGGCTGGAGAATTCTGGGAGTTGAAGTCCACAAGTCTTAAAGTTGCCAAGTTTGAAGACCTCTGCCTTAAGGGAAAGAAAGTAGTTGGTAGCACCTATTTTACCAGGAAGTAAATATATGGTCCTACATTGATCCTTTCATTATATCAAGATTTTGCCAAGCTGGGGAAAATACATACTCTTTATTTGACATTATCTTGTTTTCTGATCTTCCTTCTGCCACTTACAGATCCAATTGCTGTGGCTTTTATAACACATGGTGGGTTGGAATCACTCCTAGAAGAGACTTTACTGCAGAATGGAACATTCCAGGGCAATGAAATACTGAAAGATGTTCACATGAACTCTAGGCTAGTAAGCATTTTCACCAGCAACCAGATAACAAATATTTCTACCCCGGTTAATCTCACCTTTCAGCATCTCCAGGTATGTAAATTAAGCTTTGGGAAACCAATCCTCTTTTTCTATCCATCTTATGAATATATATTAAGAAAGAAAGCAGAATATTGAGGATGTTAAGGACTGAGCGTGGGCGTGAAGAATGGAGACGAGCCGGTAACAGTGAACTTCAAACTCTTTATTTTCATCGTGAAACAGCTCAGCCCGAAGGCTGCAACGGGCCTTCTTATATAGGCAACTTTATTGATATTAACCAATGAAAACCACAGAGTGCTGATTCCATTAACCAATAGGAGAGGCTCGTTAATGGCCAATCAGATCCACCTAAATGGACCAATCTGATGCTGCCATTAACAGCCAATCAGAGGTGCAGGGCCAGAACCCTACACCTAACTTCAAGCTCTTGATAACTTTATTAACACATTTATTCATTCACAATACCCCTTCCCCCCGGGTTCTGTTTACGGGGTGCGGTTATGTAGTCCTTGAGGTAGGCCGGTTGTTTTGTTAGTCTAGTTGACTTTCGTTGTGCAGCCGGTATTTGCCTGCACTCTTGTTGAGGTAGATCGTTGTTTGGCGAAAGGGGTGCCTCTAACTCTGAGTTCGAATTCCCATTGTCACCAACATCTTCGGTATCACCATGAGGCGAGCTCACTCCCAGCCCTGCTTCCTCTTCACGTGTTTCCGTTTTGCGAAGGTTTTCTGCTAATTCAAGTTCATCTTCCTCCGTATCTCCTCCCCCCTCAATTTGGGCATCAGGGTACTCGGAGATCCCTGGCTGCAGCCTTGATCGCAGTTGATCAATATGGCACTTCCACAGTCTATTATCGTGGCATTGGACGAGGTACGATCTAGGGCCTGTTACTGGGACCACAGTCGCCTCGAGCCACAACGGATCGCCCGACAAGTTTTTAGCGAATACCAGGTCGCCTACCTGGAAGGCACGGCATCGCCCGCTGGATCCGTGTGGTTTCTCAGGTTCGTATGATGGGTGTAGCCGGTCGAGGTGGGAGCGGAGCTTCCGCCCCATTAGCAACTCGGCAGGAGTTTTGTTGGTGACGCTGTGCAGAGTGATATGCTACAAAAGGAGGATCCGGTTTATTTTTTCTTCGGTGTTGTCATAATCCATCTTTTGTAGTGTCTTCTTGACGAATTGTACCGTGCGCTCGGCCCTTCCATTGGCAGGATGCTCAGGCGAAGTCAGCGCATGGCAAATACCGCGGTCCGCCAGGTACTGTTCAAAGGACAGCACAGTAAATTGGGGCCCGTTGTCGGATACCAGAACGTCTGGTAGTCCGTGTGTTGCAAACAGTCTGTCGAGTTTCTTAATTACCGCTTCGGTTGTGGTGTTCTTCATTTCATGGATCTCGAGCCAGTTCGAGTAGGCATCCACTGTTAACAGGAAGGTGTGGCCTTTGGTAGGTCCCGCAATGTCCAGGTGAATACGGGACCAGGGTCCCTGCAGTATTTCCCATTCGATTAGGATTGCTTTCAGTGGAGCATTGCTTACTTCCTGGCATTTGCGACAAGCTTTGACACATGTCTCAATCTGCTTGTCGATGCCTGGCCACCATGCATAACTTCATGCAAGGGCCTTCATGTGCACGATGCCTGTGTGGCCATCGTGCAAGGTTCTTAGTACTGCTCGTTGTAGCCGCTCTGGGACAACGACTCTATCTCCCCAGATAATGCAGCCCTTCTGTGAAAACAATTCTGTTTGTCGGCTCTTGAATGGGGTGTAGTCACCAGGTATTTGGTCCAATCGCCATCCGTGCTCGACCCAACTGAGGACTCGTGCTAAGGTGGGCCGCGTTTTGTCTCTATCGTGATGTCTCGGGCTGTTAATGGCGGTGTTCGAAGTGTCTCAATCTTCAACCTGGTCACTGTCAGTGGGGATCATCAATGATTTCTGGGAGTGGCGCTCGGCTCAAAGCATCGGCATAGGGAATGGCTTTCCCTGGGCAGTGTTGCAGCCGATAATTATAGGCAGCCAAGAATTCTGACCAGCGAGTCATTCTGGGGGATAATATACAGGGGGTTGGCTTATCTCCCGCTATTATTCCCAGTAAAGGCTTGTGGTCAGTCACCATAGTGAAGGCTCGGCCTTACACATACTCATGAAATCTCTTGACGGCAGACACAATAGCAAGGGCTTCTTTATCAATCTGACTGTAATTGCGTTCTGCTTTTGAAAGTGTCTTTGAAAAATACGCAACAGGAGCTTCGCTACCGTTTAGCAAAACGTGGCTCAAAATGGCGCCCACTCCGAAAGGCGACGCATCACACGTGATCGTTAACGGCAAAGTTTTATTGTACTGCATTAGTACTGCATCAGAAGTCAATAATTCTTTAACATTTCGGAACGCCTGCTCCTCTCTATGTCCCCATATCCAGGTTGCTTTTTTGTCCAATAGCCGATGTAAGGGTTCAGCTACGGTTGCTTTGTGCAGCAGGAACACGTTATAAAAGTTGATAAGGCTTAGAAACGCCTGGAGGTCGGCCTTATTTCGGGGCTTTGGGGCGTTCCTATTGCCCTCAGCTTGCTATCGGTAGGGTGAATGCCATGACTATCAATTAAATACCCTAAAAATTCGACACGATCCATACACAGTTTACACTTGTTTTGCTTCACTTTAAGGCCTGCGTCTTTGAATCGCTGGAGAACCACCCTCAGGCGATCCCGCAAAATTTTGGGGGTAGGAGCAGCGATTAACACATCATCAAAATATGGGACAATGCCTTTTATCCCCTGTAATAGTCTTTCCATCAGGCTTTGAGATAGTCCCAGAGCTACACTCACTCCGAATTGGAGCCAGTTACACTTAAAGGCACCTCGGTGCGTAACAATTGTCTGTGCCTCTGCCGTTTTTTTGTCTACCGGCAGTTGTTGGTATGCCTGGGCTAAGTCTAGTTTAGCGAAGACTTTTCTGCCCCCCAGAGAATGGAGGAGATGCTGCACCACCGTTACCGGATACACGTTTTGTTGGAGGGTGTGGTTCAGGGTGGCCCAGTAGTCCCCACAAATTCTTCTTGATCCATCCGGCTTGATGGGCGTAACGATTGGGGTTTCCCAGGGGGAGTGATCAGTGGGTTCTAACACCCCCTGGGCTATCAATTTATCAAGCTGCTCGTCAATCTTAGGTTTAAGGGCAAAGGGGACTCGACGAGGCTTAAGGCGGATGGGAGCTATTTCAGGATTGAGGTTAAACGATATTGGGGTCCCCTTGTACTCGCCTAGTTTTTCTGCGAAGACGTCCTTGAATTCTTGGACAAGGTCCTCTTCCCAATCGCTGCTGCCGATTCGGTTAATGCCTGCCACTTCAATCCCAAGTGGAGCGAACCATTGGAGGCCTAACAGGCTAGGCCGGTCCTTGTCGATCACAGTCAGGGGTAAGAATGCTGTGCGATTCTTGAACGATACCCGGCCTCGACTGGATCCTACAACTGGAATTCGATTCCCTTGATAGTCCTTAAGTATGAGTTTTTGGAATCGGAGGTCTTGTCGCCGGACAGTAGGGATGAGTTGCTTGAGGGTCTTCCAGGAAACCATCGAAAGAAACAATCCTGAGTCGACTTCCATCAGGCAGGGCTGGTTTTTGATGGCCACTTTAACTCGGATCTTCTTGGCATCCAGGGAGGAGGCATGATCGATCGTGATGGTTTGGCGAGCCTCTTCTCGCTTCGTGGGGTGGTTTAAGGCTTTGTTTCTGTAAGAGTGTTTGTTCCATTGGTGGTTCACTGGTTCTCGCCTTACAGGATGGTTTCCTGTCGGTTGACGATAGTTGGCCCCCTTCAAAGGCGGGCTGGGTCCCATTTGGCTTCTACAGACCCTTCCAATATGGCCTCGTTTCCCGCACACATGGCAGAGCACGTCAAGGAATTTGCATTCTGATCGGGGATGGCTTGCCCCACAACCAGCGCATTGGTACTGAGCTCTCTGGCATTGGTCCTGTTCGGACCGAAGTCGATGGACCTCTTCTTCGTTGCTGTCTGACAACGAAGAGAGGTCCTCGTGGTGGGCCGTCAGGAGCTGTCCTTCTGACTTAGGTGAGATGTCGCGGGTCGGTTGGTGAACCAGGGCGTGGTTTCGGCGCATTCGGACCGCCGATTTCTGGGTCACTTCAGCTGCAGTAGATTCAGCAATGGCATCTGTAAGGCTAATATCACCTTTCGCCATTAGCTTACTCTGCGTGTGCGGTGATTCTAACCCTAGAATTACTCGGTTTCTCAGGGCTTCTTTGAGGTCGGCAAACCCACATAGGCTGCCCAGATTCCGGAGATCAGCTATAAAATCAGCAACACTTTCGCCTTTCTGTTGGCTTCTCTGGTAGAACTCGTGCCGTCTCACGAGTGTTGGCACGATCGGTGCATAGTGGGCTCTCAGTAGGGGTTCGAGGATGTCCCAGTCCATAGACTTTACTTCTGCCAGTTTTGCTAGTGCCTTGGCCATCTTGAATACGGTCGGCCCGCAATGCGTTAGGAATACCGCCCGTTTCTTTCCGGTAGTGGCATCCTTCGAATTGTTCTCCAATTGTTCTTGTTCTCCAATTGTTCTTGTTCTCCAAGAACATTTGGAAATGATCCTTATAAGAGTCCCAGTCTTCCTGAGCTGGGTCGAATGGAGCGGGTGGTATGACGACGCTGGACATGGTTCCGCCGTTGTGCGTTTCAGCCACGTGCTCGGTTATCATTCTTTGTTGTTCAGTCAGCTTTGACGTCTCCAAATCCCACCTTCATCGCCAGTGTTAAGTACTGAGCGTGGGCATGAAGAATGGAGACGAGCCGGTAACAGTGAACTTCAAACTCTTTATTTTCATTGTGAAACAGCTCAGCCCGAAGGCTGCAACGGGCCTTCTTATATAGGCAACTTTATTGATATTAACCAATGAAAACCACGGAGTGCTGACTCCATTAACCAATAGGAGAGGCTCGTTAATGGCCAATCAGATTCACCTAAACGGACCAATCGGATGCTGCCATTAACGGCCAATCAGAGGTGCAGGGCCAGAACCCTACACCTAACTTCAAGCTCTTGATAACTTTATTAACACATTTATTCATTCACAACAGAGGAAAATGTAAAGTTGAATAAATGCCTTCAGTAGATCTTATTGTCATTCAAGACAAGTCTGATAGCACCTTTTATTTTAAAAAACCATATGATTCTGTGGACTGCAGCTCATTAAACCATATGTCTTTTAATAATATTTGTTATTGGAAAAAGTGCTACCAGATTCTTTTTTATTTTTTGCCACCATGGATTAACATGAGTTACTACTGCAGTGCCTGCTCACCTATAAGGTCTATGATGTATACACATTGTTCCTTTTGGTTGTCTTACACTTGCTTCCTTATTAATATTCAGTAACTATGATGTAGAGTGTAAAGTAAATGAGTAGATTTCCTCCCTACTTCCCATCAACATTATTTCCCTCTTGCAGAATAAAGTTACCCAGGAAAAGGTTCTCTGTGTCCACTTGAATTCTGGGGCCTTGTCTGACCATGGTTGCCAACGTCTCTTTTCTAACATCACCCATACAGAATGCAGCTGCCAATATCTGTCCAGTTTTGCTGTGCTGATGGCCACAACTCATAAACAAGTATGTAATTTCTGAAAACATCTCAGAACTGTATCATGGTAAACAACATGGTTTTTTTTCCTCACTTACTCAAATATCTGTTATGTCCAGCTCTTGCCAAGGAAGATATTTTTTATTGTTGAAGCTGGGATAGAATAACATTTCTCTACTGAACATACTGTAGAGTTTTCCATAATTATTCATAGCCATTCCTCTCATATATAGAAAAGTAAACCAAAAAATGCTTGTAAGCCTCAAGAGTTAAAGATCCTGACACTTTGTTTCCAATCACAATACAACAAAAGCAGTCAGGTCATAGAATAGCTTTTATATGCAAATCAGATCTATTGTCTAGAGATCTATTGTCTAAATGTATCTATGGTCTAGACCAGTGGTCGCCAACCAGTGGGCCGGGGACCACTGGTCCTTGAGGAAATTTTGATGGTCCTCAGAGAAATGTAACCCCCAAAGCACCCCCCCCAAAGCAATTAATCCAGGTTGCATGGGAACAAAAGGCTGTGCTGCCCACATGGCCCGCGGGAACATAAGGCTTGCATTGCTTGCATTGCAAACAACATGAGGTAGTGAGGGGAGGGGGAAAGGGCGGAGTGGGGAACTTGCCCTATTTGCCCCACGCGCCTCGCCTGGCCACTGGGCTACTTCTTTCTGCTTCTTTCTTCTTGTTTTTGACTGCACGTAAGGAAAGCAGCAAAAGTTTTTCTTTCTCTCCCCCAAACTCTGCCAGAAATGAGTCTTTGGGACCCTGCAAGACATCCTGCTCCAAGAGGCTGTGCTGGTGTGACAAGTCTCACAAAGACTCGTTTCTGGTGGAGTTTGGGGGAGGGAAAGAAAGACTTCTGCTGCCTCTGCTGTTTTCCTTACATGAACCCAAAAGTCTCTCTCTCTCTCTTTCGCTCTCCCCCTGAGAACAGAGCTGGAGACGGTATCCTACAATCCCAAATAAAGAATGATCGATCGGTAAAAAAATGGGGAATTTTCCTGTAGACTTTTTTGGCATTTTCCCAGGGTCTCTAGTCTGTGGGATTTAAAATTATGAGTGAGTTTGGTGGTCCCTGAGGTCCAAAAGGTTGGCGACTCCTGGTCTAGACAAACTTTCTTATTAAAAAGTGGCTTATATAATGTTGAAAACTTCTCTTTCCAGGCAGATCTTATCCTCACCATTATTAGCTTCCTTGGGTTGTCCATCTCAGTCATCTGTCTCTTCCTGTGTATTGTCACATTCCTCTTCTGCCGCTCCAGCCACAACAGCAGCACCTTCATCCACCTACAACTGAGCATCTGCCTGTTTTTTGCAGACCTCCTCTTCATAATTGGAATAGATAAAACAGGCAACAAGGTATTTCAGAAGAATATGCTCTGCTCAGTGGAGAGAGAACCCCTCTGAGTGTGCTTCCTGCTCAGTTTAAATTAAAGTCTTCTTTTTTCTTTAGTTTAAGTAATTTGAATCAGTTTTCTTTGCATTTCTTTTACCTTTTTTATTAATTTTATAATATTTCCCAATCTGAAATGAAAGAAAGATTACTTTGCACAGATCTTTCCTGCTGCTCTATTACTGGAAACATGAGGGTCAAGAGATACGATTTGTTCCCCTTTCTTGATTTTCTTTCAAAACCAACAATTCAAAAATCAGATGCTGATAAAGAAATAACATTTTATTTTTTATTCAGATCCTGTGTTCGGTCATAACTGGAATTCTGAAGTATCTTTTTTTGGCCTGCTTTGTTTGGATGTTCTTGGAAGCTGTCAATCTCTACCTCATTGTCAGAAACTTGAAAGTTGCAAATTACAGCGGGGCCAGCAAGTATATGAAGATATCTATGTACCTCATTGGTTATGGGCTTCCTGTCCTGATTGTAGCTATTTCTGCAGCAATTAATCCTGAAGCCTTTGGGACACTTTATCGGTAAGCCTGAGCATATGGTTAAAAGCTGCTTCCCTCAGCCTGGTGCCACCAAAATGTAGGCTACATGAACACAATTGCTAGCATTACTCAGAGAAAGGCAATTTTGAACAATATATTGAAGTGTCTGCATGTCTGTCTAAATTTTTCCTTATGATATTTCTTCCCTTTAGCTGCTGGCTTAATCCAAATTTTATCTGGAGTTTTACAGGACCTGTCTGTGTGATAATTGTGGTGAGTAAGCATTGCCACTCTCTTTTTAATAGCAGAGAAATGAATTTTATATACCATTTCTTCTAAAATGACTAAGAAGAAAAATAAAAACCTGATATCAATTAAACTAAATCTGATACACCATCCTTCTTTGGTTTTCAGCCTTTACAGGATGATGTATCTTTCACAAATAATGTGGTAAAAGTCATTGCTTGGGAACCACATTGAGAACAATGTAGGAAAATCCGTTACACAAAGGGAATTCATGAATTTCAATATTTTGCCAATGGCTGGAATTTTATACTGTAGGAAGAACATTTTTGGGGGAGGAAAAGAAATGATGAAGTGGGAGAAAAACATTTTGAATCAAGATGCAAACTTTCATTTCTTCTATTCATCTGGAATTAAAATACAAGTGAACATCTAACTACTTAAAACAATCAATTAGCAAAGTATAGGAACTCAAACTAACTTTAGTTTTCTTTCTTTCAGCTTATCTAGTCTTAGGGCATGATCTATTTCTTCTTCTTGTTGTTATCATATTTATCTGAGACTTATTTCCCTCCCCAAAAGGTCAATTTAGTGTTTTTCTGTCTTATTCTGAAGAATTTGCATGAAAAACTGGCCTCTCTCAATTCAGAGATATCTGCAGTCAGAAGTACCAGGTAAGATCAATCATAAAATATGAAACTAGGAGTTCAGTATGATCCTGGCAATTTGACAAAAAACATTTACAAAATTATTTTTCATAATATTCCAGACCATATGAAGTTTGTCACAATTTAGGATGGTTAACTTTTTGCTATTGTTGTAGATCACTGATGTTTAAGGCCATAGCCCATGTGTTCATCCTGGGTGTGACTTGGTGTTTTGGCCTCTTTCAATATGGCCATTTGGAAGATGTTATGGCATACATGTTCACCATCTTCAACAGTGTACAGGGAATCTTCATTTTCCTGGTGCACTGCTTACTCAACCAAAAGGTGATGTATAGAAGACCAGAGGTCTGCACTTTGAACAAACAACACAATTTGGAAAGTTAGATTACAATAAAAGTCTTATGGTCCATGTCCCAAAGTGCAACTAGACTTTCTGGTTTTTCTTTGAAGACATTTTGCTTCTCACCCAAGAAGCTTCTTCAGCTCTGGCTGGATGGTGAGGAATGGAAGGATTTCATTGGAATGGAAACCTTCCATTCCCCACCATCCATTCAGAACTGAAGAAGCTTCTTGGATGAGAAGCAAAATGTCTTCAAAGAAAATCCAGAAAATCCAGTTGCCTCTTGAAAAAGCACCTTTGGGACAACCATGATCTAGTCCTAGATGACTGAGAAACTCCATAGACATTCTTACAGTCCATATTTTCAAAACTAGTTTCAGGATTTTGTGAGTTCCTGGTACAAAAGTGGTCCATGCCCTCATCTACCAGTTTCTCTCTCATTGAAGAAAAAAAATAGTGTTTGTGTATGTGGGGGAATGTAATGGTTAGGATGTGAATGTCATCTCCCTACGGTAGCCTTTGACTTATTACCATTTTTTAAAGGATGGTTGAAATTGCAGCAGTGTAAGAAAAAAGTGAGTTATGAACTATCCTGAACTAACCTGTCACACTATCCCTGCAGGCACATGGCTGCAATTTGGGCAATCAGCTCACATTTTCAATCCTTGCAACATCTTGCAGAGATGTAATTGTGATATGCCAACCTTCTCAGCTAGCTTCCCACATGCAAAGTCAATTGGGGAAGCCAGATTTGCTTCAGGATCATGCTGATTTGCTTAACAACTGTGTGATTGCTCAGTAGCCATAGTAAAAATGATCATAAAATTGGCTCCAGTCATGAGATGACTTGAATAATTGCCACATCGCTTAATGACTAAAATTCAGGACCCAATTATGGTTGTAATTTGAGGATTACCTGTACTAAAGATTGGGCTAAAAATAGATTGATTAGGAGAAAGATGAATTTTAAGAAAATGCAATAAAGAGAAGAAATCTGATGATAATGTAGTTATTGAAATATTCAGTTTTTTAAAAAAAATGTTAAACATTAACCCACTTTTCATACTTACAAACAATTCCCCAAACAGGGGCAATTGCATTGAAGATTATTCTTCTGAGTGACTTTGTATTTGGATCTTCAGGTAAGAGAAGCTTACTGGCATTTGATTTGTTGCACCAAAGACATCAGACCTCCTGTTTCTGAGATAACTATGACGTCTGTTCCCATCAGCAGTCCTTCGGTAAGATACATGTGAGACAGATAGATTGAATCAAACTTGCAGTGGTAGGGGTAACCAGCTTTACAGGCAGTATCTATATGTCCAGAACATCAGTTGAATCATTTTTCTAACCCATTTAATTCTTACAATGCAAACACCATCTACAGGTGAAACTCAAAAAATTAGAATATCGTGCAAAAGTTCATTTATTTCAGTAATGCAACTTAAAAGGTGAACCTAATATATGAGATAGACTCATTACATGCAAAGCAAGATAGTTCAAGCCGTGATTTGTCATAATTGTGATGATTATGGCTTACAGCTCATGAAAACCCCAAATCCACAATCTCAGAAAATTAGAATATTACATGCAATCAATAAAACAAGAATTGTACATGGAACAATATTGGAGCTCTGAAAAGTATAAGCATGCATATGTACTCAGTACTTGGTTTGGGCCCCTTTTGGAGCAATTACTGCCTCAATGTGGTGTGGCATGGAAACTATCAGCCTGTGGCACTGCTGAGGTGTTATGGAAGACTAGGATGCTTCAATAGAGGCCTTCAGCTCTTCTGCATTGTTCGGTCTCATGTCTCTCATCTTTCTCTTGGCAACACCCCATAGATTCTCTTTGGGGTTCAGGTCAGGCGAGTTTGCTGGCCAATCAAGCACAGTAAACCCATGGTCATTGAACCAGGTCACTAAGTGGAACTGCAACTGTGTTTACAATCTTATTTCAGCCTTCCTTTGCTTTACAGACCTGCAAAGGTTATAAATGTAAGGATTTGTCACAAAGTTACCTTTTCCTCACCATCGTCACTGCAAACTAAAGCAAACTTAATGGAGTTTAAAATTTAAACTCTTGCTAAAGGAGACAGTCATTAAATGAGGGCTGAACTAATCCGGTAGCTAAAATAATATTTTCTGCCTTTGATTCAAATATTTTAGAGAGCTGACATTTGATGGAAAATTCTGTAGGGGATGCATTCATTTATTTGCAGATTCTACAAAGTCCTAATTTTTAACTGAAAATTGAACTTTTCCTGTCTACCCACAAAAATTCTGTCATTTCACTTAAAAGTGAAAAGCATCTGAGCAAGTTGTTAAAAAGTGGAGATTGTTCTTAGATTATGATACAAATATGATACTGTGTAATGTAAAGAATAGCATTTGTGTTTTCTTTAGTTTAGCTTGCTAAGTAAACAAAGATTTTAGCCCAGTCTTCATTTACTATTGTACATTGTTTTTACCTTTTGCTCATTATAAAGCAAACTTTTAGAGGGTATATTTTCCCCCCAGGAAAATGAACCATGTAATGCAGAGCATAACCAGAAGATTGAATGGGAAGAACCATCATAGCACACTGTCTCTCCTTTGGACTCTTTGTTCTGTTTGAATGAAACTGAAGAAAACTGGGATATATTCAGCCATTTTTAATTTTCTTTCCTTGCTGACCTCTGGAGCCACATTCTCTTCAAATTATAGTGGAGAACTTTTTCCCCCCAACCCATTCCTTGTTTTAACTCACTTAACCAGAAAGAAAATATAGAGGGGGCATGTTATCTGCTTGCCACTAACTATAATATCTAGTGGATATTTTGTTAAATTAAAAACAAAGAGCTGTATAATGCAGGATGAATTTAAATGTCTTTTTCATATATCTTGTATTTATTGTCAGTATTTTTCCTAATGGCTTCTTATGCATCTTTGTAGATAGAGTATTGGATAAAATGTTTTTATTTCTCAATAATGTTCTGCAAATTATTTAAAGAGGCAGTTTCACTTGTGGCAACACTGTAAACCAAGATTCATTCTTTGAACCATCAACTTAACTACCATACATCTTTCTCAAGATATGACTCTTTCCTATGTTGGAATATTTAGAACACTCTTCTGCCATGATTTTGCTGGTTTTTGAGGAACAATATATTGCTAAGACTAAGTTAAGTGATTTATACTCCACATAGGTAAACTTTATTGTTTTGCTTTATAATAAGAACAATACATTAAGTAGTTGAATTTATAATTTCACTGGCTGACATTTGATACATGTATTATTTATTCCTTCCCTTCCCTTTATATACTTTACATTTGTATGTTTGCTTTGTATATTCCCAGTGGTTAAGTCAAGAAAGTATCTTGACGTTTATGGTCCAAAGCTCATTGACACCATAATTCATCATGCATATGAATGTTGGTATTTTAAATATCAATCATATTTAAATACTTGAGTATTTTTGGTTACTTTTTTTAGCTGCAGCTATTATTCAATTTTAATGTGAAGCCTCAAATTATAATGCCCACTGTAGGATAAATAGAATGATCATGATGCCCAAAATAATTTGGACTGATTGATGGATTCTAATATCCAGCTGGCTGCTAATTATCCAGGAAGCAAGATGTGAGCTTCTAGTTTGATATACCACACAATTTTTTGGGAGGACAATGTGGAAGCCTGGAGAAGCAGAATGAGACTTTGACAGCCAGCGGAATCTAATGTGGGTTTGGGGAGACCTTGGGAGAGCTGGTGGGGGCTGGTCATGGATAGGAGAAAAAATGGCAAGAGCAACTGACCAAAACAGTTTGCCACCTCCTCTGTTAGCCTTCCCATTGACTTTGCTTGTGCAAGAAAGTTACAAATGGTGATCAAAGGCTACAGCTCACTACCAATCACAATAAAATCACTCTAAAGTAAGCATTTAACATACAGTATATACACATTGCAAGGAAAACATACTTCAAGGATAGCTTTACAAAATTACATTGTTGACATTTTCCTTATTAAGTTTGCCTTAATTATGTGGGGCTGGATTTTTGCTGGCTCAAGTTGATTTCATTCTGTCTTTGTTAAACCAAGTAGTTTTTCTTTTTGTTTTTCTGGTAAGGCAATAATTTCCTGAAACATATTGGAACTGTATAGATGGAGAAACTAGATCTGGTGTCTGTCATGTCCCCAAGGACAGAGGGAGATACCTTATAAATAAAGGGATAAATATACTACAAAGCCAATTATGGAACTGCACCAAGTATTTCCACTTTAGGAGTCATTGTCTCATAAACCCAAACTAAGAAATATGCCTAAACAATGTCAGGCAATATGTCTTTAATAAGCAAACTGAACTCTAAACAATTTTTTTAAACTGCAAATTTCTATATAGTATGTAGCAAATTTTGCTTTACATTATTCAGTAGCTCTCTATTTCTTGAACTGTATTGATGATGAATACCATTACTACAGAGAGTTTGTTCTTTGTAATTGGCGTACAGTCTGACTACAATATATTCTGCTGCTAAATTCCATAAGGAGCTTCCAATCTCTATCATCATCATCATCACCACCACCACGTTGAAAATGTCTTTAGAGAAAGCATGACTGTAATTCCTTTTTGAGAGCCAGTTCATTGTAATAGTTAAAGCATCCAGCTAGAAACTGGGAGATTGTGAATTCTAGTCCCTCATTGGATACAAAACCATCTGGGTGACCTTGTCCCAGTCACTTTCTCTCAGCCCCAGGAAGGAGGCAATTTCAAGTCATTAAATTGCATAGAGATCATTGTATGGTCGGTTGTGTTTAGTTTTAATTTAATTTAATTTTTTTCTTTTCTTTTAGTGGTGTTTGTCCAGTTTTTACTTGTGGAAGAGCACCTCATTTCGTTGCACCCGCTTGCGAGTGTAATGACAAATAAACTCTATAAACTAAACTATTTCTGAAAAATCCTGCCAAGCAAAATGTAGGAATTAGTCCAAGCAGTCTCTGAGAATTTGAATGGAAGGGGAGGAAGAACCCTAGAAAAATAAGGCAATGCTGGTTACTTCAGATATCCAGTAGCTAGTATTTTATCATTTGGGGTAAATTATTACTATTCTTAAGGCACAGGGCATTCAGATTTATGAAGGTCTGACTGCATGAATACTACATGAAGATAATTATCTTCTATAGTAGAATATCAGGAAATATTCAAAAAGAATCTGCTGCCCTCCATCCTTGTTTACTGGTTGTGAATATTTGCTTTATATTCAACAGGATAGTTTAAAGAATTCTTTTTTTCAGCATAGTTTCAGATGATCCACCAAGATCCAGCTTCTTAATTAGTTACAACGTGGTGAAACCTATAAACAGGGATTGATTTCACTTCTGAAGGTCTTCCTAAGAGATAAGACAGCCCTTTGTTCTAAAATAGGAAGAACAACTTAATATAATTAGGGTCCACATGGCAGCATTTGGATCACAGATTCCTTATGATGAAGCCATATTTTCTAGAAAGAAAGCAAATCATTTATATACCTTTGCTGTGAAAGTATATGCTTGTTTTGGTTCTCAGATCCCAAACAACTTCTCAGTACCTCCCATTTTTGGAAATATAGCTGGGTGGGGGGATTATTAATACCATATGAAATATGGAACAGTATTTAAAGCCACTTCAAATATTAAGAATCTTCCCATATGGATAGATGCTTAACCAACAGATTGTAATATGTTACAGATCTTTCTGGTTACTGTATTATATATATTCTTGAACAGGTTCTTATATTTTTGGTACTTTTTCAGAATTATAGCAGAGATCCAACACGAATTATAGGAATCAAAATAAAGTCGTTCTAATCTTTCACACAAAACGCACAACCAACATTATTATTAATTTTTCCCACCCTTAAAAATCTATAAGAGCATCAGCATTTCATTATTCCTGCCAATATTTATGGAGAAATTATCCGAGGCAAAATTGCACAATTATTTAGGCTGAACCCTGGATCACAAAACATTTTTTCAGGAAATTTGCAACATTGACAAGTTCTGCTTGTTTTTTTTCTAGGTCTAACGAGAAACCGAGTCCTACTGAATAGTGGTACAATTTTTTCAGGACTTCCATATGGACTTGGGGAAAATATAGTTTGTTTTAACCATCAAAACTTTATGATCTTACTTCCCCCTTATGTGTATACACACACACACACACACACACACACACACTGAATAAGATAACTGGCTTTTCTGCCTTCATATACAATGCATATAGCAATATCACTTAGACTTATATACCATTTCATAGTGTTTTACAAGGATTCTCTGAGCAATTTACCAATAATACCCCTAACAATCTGGGTCCTCTGTGGTGGTCTCCCATGGAAAGAATGAGACACAGAGGCTGGTGTACTCAGGATGGGAGCCTAGAGCAAATTCTAGTGCCCCCTTTTTTTGAGAAATTCGTACATAGTAAGCATTCACATTGTGGATTACAATAATTAGGTATAGCACACAAAATTGTTTACAATTGTCTGAGCTGCTTAATTGTTTCTGGTGTTTGTTTTTAATTTCCTTGCTTATCTCAGTGACCCTTAGGCAGACATGTATGTATAAGGTCTTAGACTAATCATTACCCAATACTGAAGTCGAAGTTTATTCCCACATCTCCCCTGTTTTAGTTTTTTGATGATCGCGGATGCCTCGGTAGCTTTTCGCCATCTGCAACAACAGTTCTCCTTCCGTAGGCTTCACCCGACACATTCCTAAAAGTCCAGGGAGACATTGGATACAACAGCATACACAAAGAGAAAGTATAAAAAGCAATATCACTCCAACAATTAGGTGACGAATCCATGAACCATCTGGCAACCAGGACCAAAGTGCAGACCACACGTCCAGTCCCTCGTCCTCCGATTGTAATGGATTCTCACTCAGGGTTTGTTCCATATGCTGTATAGTAGCTGTAATGTTTGGAGAATAATCAGAGATATACATGCAACAATGAATCACAGCGCAAACTCCCCCTTGCACAGCCAAAATAGTGTCCACTGCATATCTGGTTTGCAGGACAAAGTCAAGGATTTTTCCTTGTTCTTCTTCAAGCAGCTTTAGCGTTTTAATGGTGTCTTTAAACATAGTAACTGTCCAATTGTTTAAACGATACAAATCTCTATAGTTCATCATGACTCCTAAAGGAGGAATAACTCCCCTTGATATCTGTGTCCAGTAGTCATGATTCAAAACAGAGTTTACTTCCGTTGCAGAACGTGCATTGCAGATATGAGCAGTCCCCAAAGATTTTAAAATGACATGAGATGGGATTACTTTCCCAAAGGTGCAGACTCCTTTCCATCATGCTGGCATGCGATCATAGGCCATCCGTCCACACAGCAACCATAGATTTGCTCCCAGGAGATGACCAACCGTATTTGGTTCAGCATAGATTAATCGTACAAAAGATTCTATTAACATAGCCAAATAAGTGGGCGGTGGTGCGTATTTCCCATTTGCACATTTGGGCAGCTGGTTTTCTATCATGATGGGACAACATGTGGCAGGGATAATTGGACACCCATTTTCATTGATCAAAGATATGATATCAAATTTAGAAATATTATGTACAAAGTAAGTGAGATTTTTAGTTTTCATGTCATCTGGATAAACCCGACTTCCATTGCCAATAACAATTGTTTTGTTGCAAAATGGATATGTTCCCAAGTAAGTCATATTCTCTACTGTCTCATTGTGAATCCAGCAGATTCCCGCCACCTCTTGGATTCGGCTTCCAAGATGCAATGTATTTATGTTACTTTTAGTCCAACTGTTAGACCACATCCCTGAACAACCATAGCATTGTCCCTTATACCAGTCACCTTCGGCCAAAGGTACTGCAACCATTGGAAGCCCTGATGTTTTGTGAGTTGGCATGTGCATACATACCCAACAATCAGTTTTATTATGAAGGTTTGCTAGCTTCCCCATGTCCTGGATCAATGTGTTTCTTTTCCATTCCCCCAAATCCATCCCCTTGCCCCTTTGGCTGATGACAAGGACGCACACAGCGAGCAGGAACCCAAACAACTGTCCCCTCATCTTTAACAGCAGCGTATCAGCAGGACAGGTCCTTTCCACGTTGGATCTGGTAGTCTCTTATACCGAACTTTCGGTCTTGGCGTACCTGCAGAAGGGGAGGAAGCAAAATGCCTACACCCCCCCTCAGGGGCACGGCACTGGGCTTTAAAATGGCCAGGCTTTCCACAATTAAAACAATTCCCTGTAGGTTTCATCCCTTTTTGCAATGCCATAGCCAAAGTCTCCATGTTGTAAGCCTGAGAACCCACCACTGCACATGTTTTTAACAGATCAGCCAGAGTAACCTCACCTCTAGCCACCAAGGGCTGCAAGATATGCTTGCAGTCAGCATTTGCATTTTCAACTGCCAATTTCAGCAAAAGTTCTTTTGCAGCTTCCTCATTAGAGATTTGCCTGGTAATAACCAATTGTAGCCTTTCCACAAAATCATTATAAGACTCAGATGCTGTTTGCTTAATTTGAGAAAAAGACCGTGCTGGGGTTCCCACATCCTGAATGCGGGACAACGCCCCAAGGACAGCTGCCATAACCACTGGAAATACGTGATCAGGCAAATTAGCAGCTTGATCTGCAGTGGATTCAAACAAGCCTGCCCCATAGATTTGGTCTGGTGTATACAGCCCCCCTGAATTCCTTCCTCTAGTGACAGCTTCCCTTTGGTATTCTGAGTCAAAGACCACATACGGAGTAGAGCTCAATATCATTCTCATTAAATCTTTCCAGTCACTAGGAATCATGCGTGAGGTAGCCAAACTTGTCAGAAGCCCCTTTGTAAAAGGACTTTGAATACCATAATCTTTAACTGCTTTTTAAATTTCCCTAAGAATTGCTAAAGGAATCGGAACCCATTCAGTCTGCAGATTGCCTTGAGCATCCACTTGCCTATTGACTGGAAACAAATTCATCTGGGTAATCTCATCAGACTCTAACTTCCCCTCATTGAAAGCCTGATGCATCATGGCTTGAACCTTTCCCATTTTTGATTGGATTTTATCATTCACAGGAATAGGTGCTGTTGGAAATGATAAAGCACACTCCAGTTTTGGAGAAGGTGGGTGCAATACAATTCCTTTATAAGGAAGAGGTTCTACTAAAGTTTTTAAAAGAGGTTGTTGCTGGGTCTCTAAAGCAGTCATAACAATCTTCCAAAATATCAAAATTTCAGCTGCTGCCAGATCTCTTGCAGCAGCTCTCTCACATTATCTTTTGAAAGAACTATTTGCTCCCCCCCCCAGAGGGTTTAAAGATAAAGAAGTTTGTCCTTATTAACTTCAGCAGCTCACTAACATGCCGTTCCTGTGGCTGAGAGAGTTTTCCCCCCATGCTCCCTGAATAATCTTATTGTCCAGCAATAGTTAAGTACGTACTTTACCTATTCCAGGCGAGGAAACACGGAGGTCTGGACACGTACCACCTGCAGTGGATCACGTCGGGGTCACCACTTGTGGTGGTCTCCCATGGAAAGAATGAGACACAGAGGCTGTACTCGGGATGGGAGCCTAGAGCAAATTCTAGTGCCCCCTTTTATTGAGAAATTCGTACATAGTAAGCATTCACATTGTGGATTATAATAATTAGGTATAGCACACAAAATTGTTTACAATTGTCTGAGCTGCTTAATTGTTTCTGGTGTTTGTTTTTAATTTCCTTGCTTATCTCAGTGACCCTTAGGCAGATATGTATGTATAAGGTCTTAGACTAATCATTACCCAATACTGAAGTCAAAGTTTATTCCCACAGTCCTCATGTTACCGACCTTGGAAGGATGGAAGGCTGAATCAACCTTGCGCCTGATAAGATTCGAACTCCTGGCAGTGAGCAGTGAGCAGTGAGCTAGTCTACAATACAGATAGCCCTTGACTTACGACCACAATTGAGCCCAGAATTTATATTGCTAAGTGAGAAATTTGTTAAGTGAGTTTTGCCCCATTTTACTTTTTTTTTTCTTGCCGCATTTGTTAAGTGAATCACCGCAATTGTTCTATTAGTAACCAGGTTAAGTAAATCTGGTTTCCCCACTGACGGTTGGGGAAAGGTCAAAAAGGTCAAAAAAAGAGGATCACATGACCCCGTGACACTGCAACCGTCATAAATGTGAGTCAGTTGTCAAGCATCCGAATGTAAATCACGTGACCATGGGGATGCTGCAACAGTCAGAAGTGTGAAAAATGGTCATAAGTCACTTTTTTCAGTGCCATTGGAACTTTGAACAGTCACTAAATAAATATGAATTTGAATTTGAATTCTTTATTGTCATTGTATGGATGTACACAGTATACATACAATGAAATTCACATTACACTGAGAGACCAGACCCAACATGCACACACATGACAGTCCCCAAACACCCACCCACCCACCAAATTCTTCGCCCCCTAAAAAGACCAAGTAACATTGTCCAACAGCTCCCTGATGGTGGTCCTTAAGTTCATTCATTGTTAAGTGCAGTTATAGCTCTAGACGGGTAGGATCCGACAGGGTTAACTGCCAGTTTGGTGATATATGATGTGCTTCCCTGCATGCTGCAAATGTAAATGTTTGTCAGCTTGCTGCCTGGACAGCTGAGCAGTGCTGCGTGCAGGGAAGCAGCGTTTGAAAAAGCCCTTTTTTTTCCTGCTTTTTCAACCACAGCTGTGCCTCGCATGGCAGCTGAGCTTGAAAAAGCAGGAAATAAAGGTCAGGTAAGAGCCCAGGCAGGCGTGTGGGTCAAAACAGCAGCAGACATAGAACCGGTTCTATGCCTGCTGCTCTTCAGAGCTACCGGTTCTACAAAGCCAGACAGAACCGGTAGAATCCCACCCCTGCTCTAGGATAAAAACTGTTCAGAAAATGTGTGGTTCAAGTTTTAATTGTTCTGTATCTTCTGCCAGAAGGCAACAGTTCACAAAGATTACAAGCAGTGAATGAACTGTTCAATGAACTGTTGTAAGTCGAGGATTACCTGTATTGAATTCTAACCACTGCTCCACCACTAATTCTCAACTATTTCACCAGAAAGTTTCTGTTTTCTGAAAGAGCCATTGTAGAAAATAGCAAACTGTGCTGAGAAGAGAAAAATAATAATTTGGGAAGTTCCGCATTTACTGTCCATCCCTTGGTTTCAGGCTCCAATCAAGGCATCACTGGAGGACATTAAACTTTTTTTTTCTTTTTTTTTGAAACAAATTTTTATTAATTTTAAAGATAAAACAACACATCATTAACCATTAAATACATAAACACATAAAACCTCTTAACATTGTAAATCCTTACAAGTCAAACAAAACATTATTTTTATACAGCGTAATTCCAATTTATCCCATCTCCATATGGACACACAAATATCTTTCAGCAAATTTCTCATTATTTCTCTTTACTCCTATTCAATTTCATTTCTCTTCCATATTTATCCATTTTATAGTCATCATATTCTTTTCTTTCTGGCTTGTTTAAATTATTCTCATCTAATATTCCTCCAAGGTTTTATTGATTCTTTTTTTCCTTTTTTTTTTATAAAAAACAAATTTTGTTAATTTTACCATAAACACAATACACAAACATACAAACACAAAACATAAACAAAACTAAAAGATCTTTTCTGAAGGTTGTCTGTTCCCGGGTTAAAACTCTTTACACAGACACAAATTCAAACATCATATTCAACCCATATATCCTTCCATATCTTATTATCATTTTCTTTTTTATATATATATATAAAAACCATTTTTATCAGTTTTATAAAAACAATGCACAAAGAATCAAGGCATAGCAGCTTATAAATTCTTTTCTAGGAAAAAATAATAATAAAAGACCAATAAGGCATAACATTTCCAGATTATAATATCAATACTTCATATAATATTAACTTCATATCTTGTCCCTACTTCTCCTTTCCATCCAAATTATTTATTAATTAAAATTTTATTGCCTTTTATCAATATACAAAATCCAAAAAAAAAAGCATATATATCCTTCCATATCTTATTACCATTTTCAACAACATTCTTTGTCTGTTCTATTTCCAATTATCCATTCATCTTTTTTTCTTTTACTATACTTCTCCTGTACACCAATTGGAGTAACATCTATAACTCATTACCCTAACTTAGAAATACTACATATAGCAATTTTTCTTGGGATTCTGTTTAAAAGACATTAAACTTTTTGATTGTCTGCGCTGTCTGTATACTGTCTTACATTATGATACTCCCACCACAAGGCACTGAGGAATCATGAGCATCAATTTCATAAAAAGAAAACAAGAAAATATGAGGAACCAGAGATGATGTTTCATCTGGAGCCTATTTCCCTTGGTCATGGTTCAGTAAGAATCTTTTTTTTCAACTAAACATTGAAAAATAGAGACATCTGTTTTGTGAAACATGCCTTTGTCTTTAAATATAGTTTCGAATAAGGGAAAAAGCCCTGCCCTTAGCAAGTGTTCAAATTATGATCATTCTGAAAGGCTCTTTCATCAATTATTTAATCAGGGGTCTTCAACCTTGGCAACTTTAAGCCTGGTGGACTTCAATTCCCAGAATTCTCCAGCCAGCAAAGTTGCCAAGGTTGAAGACCCCTGATTTAAAATCAAATAATATTCTCATTGTCTTCAGTCACTCTCTGACTTTCCCCAAAATTCTTTTGCTAATAAAGAACTATCCGAATCTCAGACTGCCCGGCATCTTTGTCATAATCAGCAGTGCCTCTGTAGTTCCTCATAGTGACAACTCTTCCCCTCCTCCTCCTCTTCATTTACAGTGTGTCCAATCTTCAGTTGGTCTTGTGCACTTTCTCCATTCCCAAAATAGGCAGCCTCAAGTATGTTTAAGATAGAATTCAACGCTGTGTACCAGCCTGGATCAGGTAAACTGGAGTTTCATTCTGGCTGTGTTGACTTCCTCTCAACTTGTTTCCCGAAACTGATGGCCAGGGGTGGGATTCAATTTTTTTAACAACCGGTTCTGTGGGCGTGGCTTAGTTGGTGGGCATGGCTTGGTGGTCATGTGACTGTCTGGGCATGGCCAACTCAACATCACTCCCATCGAGGCACGCATCTCCTCGCCTGGCCTCTTGTGACTGTGGGGATGCTGCAACAGTCGTAAGTGTGAAAAATGGTCATAAGACACTTTTTTCAGTGCCATTGTAATTCTGAATGGTCACTCCACACAAGCAAAGTACCAGCAAAGGAGGGGAAAAATCTCCAGAGAAGTCCCTGAGACAGGAAGCCTAGTCCTGCCAAGAATGTAATAAGGGTTAATGGAGAGGCAGTTTCTGTAAGTAACACCAGAATGTTTCCTTCCTGCCTTCCTTACAGGATTAGGCCAGTAATTTCTTCTAACAACCGGTTCTCCAAACTGCTTAGAATGTTAACAACTGGTTCTAGTGAATAGGTGAGAACTGGTAGAATCCCACCCCTGCTGGTGGCTAAATAAACAGAATAACAGAGTTGGAAGGGACCTTGGAGGTCTTCTAATCCAAGCCCCTGCTCAAGCAGGAAACCCTATACTATTTCAGACAAATGGTTGCCAACAATTTGACTTTTCCCAGTGTAAATTTTGTTAGCAGGATGAACTCCTAAACCATGATTTTCCAATCAATTTAAGAAGGTTGGCAGATGGATATATTTCCAATTACTGTATCCCTCAACATTTATTCTGTGAATATGATTTATTCTTCTGGATTAACAATGATGCTGGAGACATATTTATTTCTAAATATGCTGTTAGTGCCCTTAGGGGTCCAGTGTCTTTCTTGAAAATCACAGTGATGCTGTACTTCACTTTATAAAATATTATTCCTATTTTTTTCCCCTTTACTATGTATTGATTTCTTTTAAAGAAGGAGGTGCTGGGATCCTGTTAGGCTACAAAGAAAATATCTTGAAACACACCGGTATCCTCCTTGTGTAAAGCACAAGCTTAGTAGACCTACTAAATTCGACAGTCCCTCTGGGAGGGAGATAGGTGGTTATCAATTTAACATATAGCACTTAGCGCTTCTACTGCGTTACAGCACTTTACAACCCTCTCTAAGTGGTTTACAGAGCCAGCATATTACCCCCAACAATTTGGGTCCTCACTTTACCCACCTTAGAAGGATGGAAGGCTGAGTTAACCTTGAGCCTTGTGCGATTTGAACTGCCAAATTGCAGGCAGCTGGCAGTCAGCAGAAGTAGCCTACAGTACTGCACTCTAACCACTGCGTCACCGCAGCTAATATAAAAAAAAACCAAATAAGCATTTACATACCCAGTACACATAGTGAAAACACCCTGTCCAGTTTCTCTATTTAAAGAGCATTAAAGAGATGAAGAGGATGACAAACTTTGACTTTTCATGCAGAATTTTGGCTCTGATTGAAACCTGGGATTGACTAAGCAAATAATTTTGTAGTGTTTTTTAGTGAATGTTAATACATCTCCCTCTGATTTTAGGAAATGTATATTAATGCAATGAAGTGTTCAGAGCACTTTTTATTTCCTTTATTCTTTAACTGTTAACTGCTATAATCAATTAATTATTCACTCCCACAAACCATGGTCAGAGGGAGAAAAGGAGGAAGAAAGAAATGTTTCATATTGCCAGTCTGACCAAATCAAACTGTCATAGTGTATCTTTTTTGTTAAAGTGTATTATAAAGACAATTATAGTATATAGTATACTATTATAATTCCATTTTATTTATTCTAGGTATTAATTATCAATTATCCATCCATACAGTAAAAAAAAGGTAGAATTTGTTTATCTTCTCAGATAAAGAAGTGATACTAAATGCTTGTTGAGCTATATTTTACATGTCAGACTCAGCTAAGTTCATTTTTTGCAACAAACTACAATTTCTGTCATGTTGTCTACCTATAGGACTAATACTAAATAGATTTGAAGACTATGGTTAAACTTAGAGGCAGAGGCTAGTTCAGATAATTGTGTTTAGGACAAAGTGCACAAAGGCCGGGAACAGAAGTAACCCGTGGAATTGTACTTCCTATCCACGTGTAATACAAGTTGAGATGTATGAGCCAGGCATCTGTACATAACAGGTGGCACTTGAAAAGTCAGAATGGAAAGAGAACTCAAGAAGACAAAACATGTACTTCTATGCACAGATACCTAGATGATATATTACCTTTTCTATGAACAGGAGCCTTGTGTACATATTCATGTTCAGGAAGTAATCTTGAATAAATGTAGGTAATTGGAGATAATAGCTAGATAGAGATATAGATAGATAGATGATAAATGATAGATAGGTATTATGTCACACCTGTGCCAACAAAGTGAGAAGTCCAAGTTTCCAAAGGAATATACACAAGCAGACAAGACCAGTAATGACAGGGTTAAATTCCTTTGGCCAGGCAAGTCCTTGGCAGTCTCACACAAGCTGTCTGCCAAGTCCAATAATAAAGCAAGAACACAAATCACAGGCTATTGCCACACACACAGAATTCGTCGGAGCTGCTCTCACAAATTAACATGTTGTCCCGAACAAGAATTCAGAACTAACACACCCACTTTTATTCTCTGTGGGGCGTGTCAGTCCCTCATCTCAGTCTCTAATTCATCTTTTCCTTTTACGTTGCAACTTATACTTTTGCCTGCACCGTTGCCTCGCATCAAGCCAGCATTCCTCGGCTTGATCCTCAGTCAGAGGCTCTGATATGTTCTCCTGATTATCTGCCGACACCTGAGGCACAATCGGGGGAAAGATCCTGCTGAGGAGGAAAGTCCTGGGGAGGAAGGCAATTCCAAATCCTCTAACAAAGCAGGCTCAAACCTCAGAGCCAAATCCTCCTCTTCCTCATTTACCAAGTCCTCGACCTCTGACAAAGCAGGCTCAAACCTCCGAGCCACAACAGATAGGTATAGGTATAGATAGGATAGAGATAGAGATATGATAGAGATGGAGAAATAGACAGTGTTGCAAATTTCTAATACTCCATGGATGTACATCACTTCCATAACTTTTCCTAATCTATGAATTTTATCAAATCTCCCCTTTCTAGTTGATATTACATACTTATATGCAGCTATTTATAATAAACACTTTTTGACATATAGCTAGCTACTGACAGTAGATTCTGGCGGTAGATGATAGAAATAGGGGGCTTTTTGTATCCATCTTACTTCAGTATATTCCCTCTTTGAGCAAAGTCCATATGTTACTGATCTATCTAGTCAATCTAAGGAGGCAGAAGGGAGTCTTTTTGCAGTTGACCATGTTGGGGGTATTTTGGTAATTGGGGCAAAAGCTTCTCTGTACCTATTGACATGGTGGCTACAATCCTCTCCCCCTCTTTAAAAAAGTAGGCCACTGTATCACCTGAGAGAAACTTCCTCTTTGTCAGCTTCCCTTTTTTACGCTTTGGCAATTCTGAAGAATAAATGCATGTAAGAAAACCACTGCACTGATGTGTGGGTGTTTCTCAATCTTAGCAACTTTAAGATGTTTAAACTTAAAATCTCCACCCAGTTGGATATACTGTAATGATAAAAATAACTTATAGATTTAAAGCATGACTTTAAGACCAGAAGTCAGGAACACTTTTGGTAATGTTTAATATTCCTCTGCCCACCCTTTCCTTATAGGAAATACGTATTACTACACTAGGTTATTCATAGCACTTTGTAGTTTCTTTATGCTTTACCTCTTAAGAGAGAGAAGTTAAAATTAGTCATTAATTCATTCATACAAGAAGGCAATGAGGAATCCTCTCGCTTGTATCATTCTGGGTGAGTAGACAATTCCTGGTTTAAGGAAATCAGATAATAGCTCAATGGTACAGCAGATATATTCCAGGTGGAAGGTCCCATATAAATGGGAAAGATTTATACTGAGACAAGAGATATCAGTTGGGTGGCATTGCTGCACCTCAGCCTTAAAACAATTGATGAGAATGGAGGAGTGAGCATTCACACTTTGGCTCTCTGGTGCTAAGGCTAAACTGTCCATGACTCAGCCCTACCAGACATCCCTGAGTAAAAAATATTACATCTAAAGTATTTCTACCCAGTTATTTTGTATCATGTTCTGCAAGCTAAAATGGTAATTATCAGAAACTTTAGACCAGTATTTAGTAAACCTACTCCTAAAAGAAGTTCTAAGGTCATAGAAGACCTGGGAGCTTCCTTCAAAAAGTCCAATGAAGACAGAATTTTAAGGAAATGTTAGGTGTGGAAAGTGGGGAGAGTGGGGATGGAAGGTAGAGGTGGAATTAAACAGGGAGAGTTTCATTGATTTTGAAGACTCGAAACAGTTTGATTTCAGCAATTCCCAACTAATCCCTAAAATTGTATTCGTAACTATTTAAAATGTTTAAGAAGAACCAATATTGATACAATATTGGCAGTTTTACAATCTTAATTCTTCCACTCAATCATACTGCTATTTTCATTCATGGATGTAGAAGAAGAAGCAAAACCTGGAGGTGGAATAAAGAGAGGAATCAGCCTGGAGTCATTAGATTGCTACAAGTGGTCTAAGTTCAACCCCCTCTTAATTTCCATTAACTCTTACCTTCAATATCAACAGATATTTTGAACTCTATATAGACTTCCTGCTACAGGAACCTCTCACTCATTTTTCACATAATTTTAGTTTATGCCTTGGTCATCATTTGTGCATTACACACCACCTTCTGATGTCAACAAGCAACAGCCATGTTAAGAACGCTTTGCAAGATCTCTAGAAATTCATATGAATTTTCATCTACTATTTAAAACACTTTATACAATTCTCAAGGGAAAATTTTTTATGCATTTCAGCATGGCTTTTAATGTAGAGCTCATGGTCAACCCGAATGTTCTTATTTTGACACAATAAATAATGATAATAATTTTATAGTCCTTTTTACAGAGGATGGTAAGTTTTTATATAGTGTAATGATGCAATGATGATAACAATTTTAAATGAATCAGATACAAGTAGAATTACAAATCCAAGTTTATGCCAAAGCAACTGAAATTTCATAGGTCAAAGTTATTTCATTTAAAAAGGAAGGAGGACTATCTTGCATTTTAAAGACAATTATATTATATTTATAATGTTATAATTGCATTTTATTTATTTTAGGTTTTGGATTGGCAATCATTTGTGCAAATGTAAAAGGTAAAACTTATTTACCTTCACAAGAATAATATAAAGAAGTGATCCTAAACACTGATTATGCTTGTCGTTCAAATGTCAGCTAATACATATATTTTTCTTTGTAATGAACTGAAAGATAGACAACTAAGGGAAATTGAATGTGAATTTGTATAGTAACGAATCCCTTTTGCGTAGTAGCACCATATGGTACTACATCTTGAGAGTTATCTCCAATTAGTATAGGCAAGTATAGTCAAACACCTTCTGAAATAAAAACATTTTAAAATATGAATGCTGTTTTTCTTTTGCAGAGAAATGGGTGCATTTTATATACCAGTGTATCTTTTTCCATATGTCCAGTTTTGCACCAAAACTGCCATGTATCATTCATGCTTATGTTCATTTCAGGATGGAATTTTTATTGACAGATTAATACTTTTCCTGCTAAAATAAATTTATAGCAGATATAAAAAGCTGAATTCTATGTAAGGGGAACCCTATCCAAATTATGGAATATATTGCTGTTTATCCCGCTCCCACTCCTCAACAAAAGAGGCAACTGTGATAACTGACAAAAGTTTCCTTACTAGCTTCCTTTTTTATCATATAAAATAAAATGCACGCTTTTAAATAAACCTCTGCACTGAAAAGATCACAAAAATATTATTACATGCCTGGTTGCATCTAGCTACATTTTATGGGAAGAGATCTGTCACAGCAAGATTAACAAAATGAAATCTGAGACAGGTTTTGGGTTTGTAACATTTTTTTACCAGATTGAGAAATAAAATAATACAAACTTGTTAGGCTTCAAATGTAGAAATTAGGTGGAGAACATTTTCAGAACATCTGTGTAGGTAGTCCTTGACTTATGACCACAACTGAGTTCAAAATTTCTGTTGTTAAATGAGACATTTGTTAAGTGAGTTTTGCCCCATTTTACAACCTTTCTTGCCACAGTTGTTAAGTGAATCACTGCACTTCATAATTTAGTAGCTTGACAATCTTCCTTTTCCTTTATGGTTTTCCTTTTCTTTATTCTTTCTGCTAAATACTCTGTAATGTCCATGTAATATGCAGTTATCTAAGGTTGGTTATATCCCTACATCAATAAAGAAACTCTAGCAGTCTTGTTCAGCTGGATTTGTCTGAGGATTGAAAGGAATTGCTTTCTTCGGTAGGAACCTCTGGTGAATCAACATGGAACCGTTTTGTGTATAAGATCTATTCATTGTTTGGTAAGTTTTAAATTGTGTCTATACCTTTATCACATGTAATCCCCAAATGCATAAAAGTGAAGTGAAATACAATTTCATTACATGGTTGGTGCTTCTTGTCTAGACTACTTCAAAAATTTGAACCATACTAAACACAGGTTTGGCCTTTTGATGTTTTACCCTTCTGTGGACCTTACAGTTAATTCCACACTTGAATGCTTGCTGATAAATTGGTTTAGGGCCTGTCTCCTCTACTGATGTAAGTTACACATTTCCTTTTACTCCATATCACTGGCTGTTTCTTAATGAAAATTGGCACAGGTTAAGGCAGAATCAGGCCATGATAAAATGCAGAGAATTTAAGTTTGTTATATTCCTAGCATGTTACTCCTGCCTTTTATAATAAGATACATTAGGTGCTACTATTATATAATAAATCACGACCACATTTTTAGTGCAAAAATTCTACACCTGGCAGTCATCTATGTTTTCCTAAAATCTTCAGTTAGTTTATACTAAACAATGTGGTTAAAGAAAGGAAGACACTATACTGTGTCTAATTTTGCTTAAAATGAATATGGTCACTGAAAATGTCCTTCTTATTTTCCAGGCAGCAATTGCCATAAGCCAGGATGGAACAATAACATTCCTAAGAGTAAGTGTATTTATTCATTGACTCTTTTCAATTGTATCATCTTGAGCTTAACTGAATGGAACTAATCGAACTGTAATTTTCAGCCACTATCAATGTTTTGATAAATGAAATATTCTATTATGGAGAGATGTTGAGCAATTTAAAATAGATATAAACTAATAAAGATCTATGACATAATATGGGTTTGAGAGCAAAGGGTCGCAAGGCCTTCACTGACAGCATTCTTCTTAAAAGATAAACAGTTAAAACTTCTGGCAATTATTAACATTTGCAATCAGGGAATGGGCTTACATTTCATCTTGAGTTTTATATGGACACTACATTCTCTCTAGCAGAGAAGTAAAATAAATAAAATTGGATTAGTTGGCTTTTTGGCTTTTGCACATAATATTTCCCTTACAAATTAATACAAAGAGTACCACGATGAATTATGCCAAGCACCATTTTGTCCAGTCAATCAGATACCTCTCTAGTTTCCACAATCAATAGATGAAATTCAAATCCAACATCCAACCTATCTTATGGGGATTAAGATGATCATCTCTCGAAACTATCCAAGGTATTGAGTACTAGGAGATTTTGTGGTCAGTTATGCACTGTAAAAAGAAATGCACCTTCTGGTCTAACTCTCCTTCTAATCAATGTCACTTATAAAAAATAAGCAAAGTTGCTTCATACACAGGGAAAGAATCAGAATGTTGCCCCCATCCCGAACATGAGACATGTCATCCATCAAAGTATTTTAACGTTTTAAGTGGACAGTTTGCTTTGGACTTAACAGTTTTGTATTTTTCTTTACAGAAAGTCCCTTTGACTCCCAAGTAGAAAAAGTGCAAAAAAATCTCAATTCAAATAAGTGCTTAGATAAACAAAAAAACGTAAGTATAATATATTATATGTTAAATTTGTATCATTTTTTAAAAATCAGCCTGTTTATACTACCAATGCTGCACAGTTATATACTTGGAGTAGTTGATGTGAAACGTGATTTGAATAATGACAAGCTATTAACCACAAGAAACGTTTGTGGCAGTTCACAATCAATTCTGCACCTGCTTGAGCTCATATCAGCTGGGAGGGGGAGGGGAGTCAATTTATTGTTGGGAGAGAAATTGGGAGAGTCAATTTATTGTTGGGAGAGAAGATGGTAATGCTGGGGGTTTCTTTTCTTGCTATAGCTCTGCAATGGTTTGGGGACACCAGTAATGGAATTGCTGGTCTTGTAGTCTTGTTATGAAGTCTTGTCTAACTCTACCTCCTAAATCCTCCCTTCCTCCCATTTTGATGGTGACTCTATTATTACCCACTAAGCAGGCCATCCTGCTTAGTTGTCTAGCTGTGCCTCTATTCCCACTTATTTATGTTCACAGAAATCAAAGAATGAGCACCCTTTAGCATATATGTGCCCCCAATGCTCCTCCTCATATGTGGCTTTGAAGCTCTGCAGATCACAATGGCCAGTTATGGATAAGCTTATCATTTTTTTTTTTTTTTAAAAGTCAAATATTGCTGTTTAATTAATTTAAACAGAAGCTCTGTTGTCTTTTTTTTTGTTTAATTGTTTTAAAACAGAGTTTAAGAGAGGCATTGAAAATACTGTCACAAATTCCTATAATTTCTATTTTATCTCTGATTGTTGAACAAAGCATTCAAAAGAAATGTATGGCAACCTCCAGCCCCACTGAAGGTTTGCTAGTCCCTAAAAGATGTGTTTAGAACATCATTTCTGAAGAAGAAGAAAAGAGCCCTGGATCCGGAAAGAAATTTAAATTGATGTGGCTTTCAGGGTTTGGTGAACTGATCTGGCATCTATGGTAGAGAAATCCTGCCCTAACCGGGAGTCTCCAATCTTGGCAATGTTACCAGTTTTGGGACTTCAATTCCCAGAATGGAGTCGTGAAGTTGCCAAGGTTAGAGACCCCAGCCGATATAGCTTCTTTCTTCACTTGCCAACTCTGCGATCACATGCTTCCTTTCTCCTTTTCTTTTAGGAAAAGAATTTGTACTGTTCAGTGATGGCTTCTGCCTTGAATTTTTGGAAACCTCCTGGTGCTAATGACAAGCTTACTGAAACCACCCTGAAAGTGAGATTTATTGACAACTGCAGAGACAACATTTCACCACAGCTTCTCTTTCCTGAGAAGCAAGGCTGTATAGTTTCCTGTTGTGTACTTTGATGATGAGTGGATAGAGGAAAAGTTGGATCATTATTCTAGGAACTAAATCAGTTTTTCAAATAAAAATTCAAATTCAGTTAATATCTGTGTTTCAATATAGGATTGGCTTAGGGAAGGGAAGGGGCTTTTTCAGTGTTGAGTGGAAATGAGATGAGAAAATTAAATTTTGGAAAATAAGGTAGAAATAAATAAATTGGCTCCATATTTCATAAGATTCCATTGTTTGACATTTAAATTTTGTAATTTAATTTAATTTAATCTTGGTATGCAAAATCAAGTTTTATATATGCTTTTGTTAATTAAAAGTAACAAATAATCAAGAATCCAAGATCCATGATTGTATGGATTCCATTGGGGAACCATCTTAGCATTTTTTTTTTTTTGATCCCACATAAGAGATTTCATCTCTTGTATTGTAGCATAAACTTTTTTGAGTCATGAGAAATAAATCCATTTATGGTGAAGTGCATAATTAATCTGTAAACGTTTGCTTCTTGTAATTTGATTTATTTTTTATTTTATTTGGTTTGTCAATTGCTCACAAGATAATAGGTATAAGTAAAAATATAGTTATGAATACATGGATACATATAAGAAAAATAAAAAAATAAAAGAAACAATAGGACAGGGAAGGTAGGCACGTTGGTGCACTTATGCACGCCCCCACAGACCTCTTAGGAAAGGGGTGAGGTCAATAGTAGACAGTCTAAGGTTAAAGTTTTGGGGGGTTGGGGAAGAAACAGAATCAAGCAGAGTATTCCAGACATTAACCACTCTGTTGCTGAAGTCGTATTTCCTGCAATCAAGTTTGGTGCGATTAACCTTGAGTTTGTATCTATTGTTTGCTCTTGTATTGTTATGGTTGAAGCAGAAGTATTCATTGACAGATAGGACATCGCAATGTATGATTTTATATACTATACTTATAATGCTGCAGGACTCGGTGAATTCCTTCGAAAACCTTTTTGATAATCACTCTCATTGGGATAATAACATAAAGAAGGATTTTGTCACAATTTTGCCCATGATTATGGAGGAAATAAGCTTAGGTGCACTATTAACAGCTCTTGCAAATCCAGGAAGCATCTCTCAAACAGTGGTTCGAAACTTCACAGGTAAGGAAAAAGAAAGAGGAAGTTTGTCTTTGAAGAAAAAAAAAAAGGCATTTGCCTGTATGTTGCACAAATCAAATTCTCTGTACTGAGTCTTCTTTCATTCATTGGGCAACTCACAGTTTTGACTTCTTTAATGAAGACAGTCTGTATATGAGAGTTCAGACATGTTTTCAATTTATTTCATTTATCATTTAAATTTGATTCCTACCTTTGCATGAAACTTTCCAATAAGCTGTCACGATTAATCAAATCATTCATTAAAAACTGAAAACAAAATGATTTATTAATATCACAAGTAGTAATAAGACCAGCAGCATTGTAATCAATTCAGTTGACAGTTTTTTTCATGAATGAACCATCAACTGGTAAGGCCCTAACTCAAAGCACCTGCATCTACTCAAAGCAAGTGCTATTATTAGGAATTTTGTTTCATTCTATCATGACACGAGATTCTTATTTGTCATTAGTTCTGGTTTAAAAAAATGAACTGGCATTCATCAGATCCATTCAGGAACTTGGCCTTTTTCTGTCTTTTCAGTGATCCAAACAAATCTTATCGGTCCAGGATCCTTTGAAAAGAATGAAACACTCACATTAAAAGCTCAAGGAGATCAAATGGCCATTCACCCAAGAGCAACAACTGCCATGACCACAGGTATTGTTCATAACTAGCTTGATTTTTCTACAGAGCAGATCCAAAATTACTTTCACTATCTATTTTATTGCTCCCTTCCTGTCAGTTGCAATCCTAGGATATCTGAGTTTGCGAAGTGTTTTATCACTCTGGTTTGGATTAGGGAAGTTGCAATCCAACACATTTGTAAAATCCTACATTTTACATGGGAAAGGTAAAAGGGAATAGAAAACAGCTGATAGTACTTATTTTACCAAGAAGTAAATATATGGATCTACACTGATCCTTTCATTATCAACATTTTCCCAAGCTTGGGGAAATCATGTATAGTTTATTTGGTTTTATGTTTCTCCCTGATATTCCTTCTGTCTCTTGCAGATACCGTTGCTGTGGCTTTTATATCATACGGTGGGCTAAAAACACTTTTAGATGATACTTTACTGCAGAATGGAACATTCCTGGGCAATGAAATATTGACAGATGTTCATATGAATTCTAGGCTAGTAAGCGTTAATGCCAGGACCAAGATACAGAATATTTCTATGCCGGTCAATCTCACTTTTCAGCATCTCAAGGTATGTAAGTGAAGTCTACCTCAGAAATCAAGCCCCCCAAATGCAATGCATGTGCATCCCCCATGCATGCGCCCAGCCCCAATGGCAGAGAACTGAAGACTAGCTGGCCGGCAGGAGGTGTGTGTGTTTATGTGCGGCAGAGTAAGCTGGGGTGATGGCTCTGCATGCCACCTCTGACACACATGCCATCATGGCTCTAGGTAGGCCTTATTGTTATTCAAGCTTTATAAATCAGAAGTCTGATAGTGCTTTTTCACACTAACAACTCTTACAAACCTCATGCATTTAATAGTATTTGTGTCTCCTGGTCCTTAAGTTCTATTATGTTTATATTGTTCCTTTTGCTTGTCTTACAGTTGTTTCCTTGTTAATGTATAATAACTCTGCAGCTGTGCAGTAGGAGATAGAGTAAATATGTAGATTTTCTCCCTAGCTCTCATCAACATTACTTCCCTCTTGCAGAATAAAGTTGCCCAGGAAGAGGTTCTCTGTGTCCACTTGAATTCTGGTGCCTTGTCCAATCGTGGTTGCCAACGACTCTTTTCTAACATCACCCATACAGAATGCAGCTGTCAATATCTGTCCAGTTTTGCTGTGCTGATGGCCACAACTCATAAACAAGTATGTAATTTCTGAAAACATCTCAGAACTGTATCGTGGTAAGCAACATGTTTTTTTTTTCTCTCACTTGTTATATCTCCTGTTGTTTCCTGCTTTTTCATCATCGAAGCAGCATTTTTCTATTTGACATGCTGTAAAGTTTTCCATCATTATTCGTGGTCCCTTCCTTTCATATATAGAAAAGTAAACTAAGAAATGCTTGTGTTCCTCAAGATTTTGAACACTCTGATGCTTTATTTCCAATCACAATACCACAAAAACAGTCAGGTAACAGAATAACTTTTATGGTCTATATCAGGGGTCCCCACAAGTCTTAAAGTTGCCAAGTTTGGAGACCTCTGGTCTAGATGAAGTATAAACATATCTTCCTTATCAAAAGGTGGCTCATATGATTCTGAGAACAACTGTCTTCTCTTTCCAGGGAGATCTGATCCTCACCATTATTAGCTATCTTGGGTTGTCCATCTCAGTCATCTGTCTCTTCCTGTGTATTGTCACATTCCTCTTCTGCCACTCCAGCCACAACAGCAGCACCTTCATCCACCTACAACTGAGCTTCTGCCTGTTTTTAGCAGACCTTCTCTTCTTAATTGGAATAGATAAAACAGGCAACAAGGTATTTCAGAAGAATATGTATTGCTCTGTTCACTGGAGAGAGAACCCTCTCTGAGTGTGCTTCCAACTGAGGAATTCTTCATTTTTCTATAGATTGACTGAATTGAGTCAGTTTTCTTTGCAAACCCAATTCTTTTAGCTTTTTTATTATGGTGACATATCTCAAATGAAAGGAGAGTTACTGTGCACAGATTTTTACTGGAGCACTACTGGTGAAAGCATGAATGTCAAATATGATTTGTTCCATTTCTCTGTTTTCTGTAGCCCAGTCTACATTCAAACCAGCAGTTCAAGAATCAGATGCTGATAAAGAAATAACATTTTATTTTTTATTCAGATCCTGTGTTCGGTCATAACTGGAATTCTGAAGTATCTTTTTTTGGCCTGCTTTGTCTGGATGTTCTTGGAAGCTGTCAATCTCTACCTCATTGTTAGAAACTTGAAAGTTGCAAATTACAGCGGGGCCAGCAAGTATATGAAGAAATCTATGTACCTCATTGGTTATGGGCTTCCTGTCCTGATTGTAGCTATTTCTGCAGCAATTAAACCTGGAGCCTTTGGGACACTTCATCGGTAAGCTTAAGCATAGGGTTAAAAGCTGCTTCCCTCAGCCTGGTGCCACCAAAATGTAGGCTACATATGCACAATTGCTGGTATAACTCAGGGAGCACAACTCTGTATAACACATTGAAGTGTTTAACTTTCTCCTGATGATATTTCTTTTTCTTTAGCTGCTGGCTTAATCCAAATTTTATCTGGAGCTTTATGGGACCTGTCTGTGTGATAATTGTGGTGAGCAAATATTGTCTCTTATTCTTTATAGTAGAGAAATGAAAGAGTTTTATAACTTTTTTCTGAGGTGAAGAAGAAGAGAAAAAGATCTTGATCTCATGTAGCTAAAATAGATACATCAACCTTGGTTGATCTTTCTATATTTACAATGTGTTGGAAGGTGTTCGTAAATTTTTGAAAACGCAGGAAAATCAGTTCTTCCGGCTACACAAGAGAAATTAATTAATGATATTTTGCAAAGAGCTGCAATTTTATACTAAAGGATAAAGTGTTAGAGAGAGAAAGATGAATTTGAGAGTGCAAAGCTAACCCATTTTGTTCTGAGTTACAGAAATTTCTTCTCCCCCCCCCCCCCCCCCCGGTCATCTGTAATTAAAATAGAGGCAGATGTCCACTTATTAAAAGCCTCAGCTACCAAAATATATTTTCTAAAACAGCAGTCCCCTTTCTGGTTTGGCAGCCCGGTGAGGGTGGGGGGAAAGATCGGATGGTTTTGCATGAGGGACAGGAGTGGATGTGCATGCCCAGTTTAATTTGTGTCAGGAGCCACTGCTCACACAAGAGGGGTTGTGAGCAAAGCATCTGCCATTTGTATGTGTGGGTTTGCAAGTGTGCATTGCTCACACAGATGGGTCTGATTGCACATGCACACTCACCTGCCATTTGCATCGCCTGGTTCTAATAGACCATGCCAAGGAGTTGGGGACCCCGATCTAAAACCAACAATTGTTCTCTCTTCTTCATCTTATTTAGTCTTAGAACATTATCTATCTACTATTGTTATCTTCTTTCTAAAGATTTTTTTTCTTCCCAAAGGTCAACTTGGTGTTCTTCTGTCTTATTCTGAAGAATTTGCATAAAAAAATGGCATCTCTCAATTCAGAGATATCTTCAGTCAAAAATACCAAGTAAGAGTTATCACAAAGCATGAAATGTGGAATACAGTTCTGTGTGATCCTCACAAATAATAATGCTTCATTATTATTATTATAATAATGCTTCAAAATTCTTTTTCATGACAAATTGCAAGATACAAAACATGTATAATACAAGAAGGGCATTGGGAAGCAAATGTAGAAATCCATGTAGTAGAGAACAGTGCTGGGGTCTTTGTATGCATGAGGTTAGCAAAATTTAGCAGAGGGGTGAATTGTTTAGAAACTACCAGTAGCAAATTTTCATTATGGAGGTCAGCATTTTTCACCCCATTGAGTTAAAAAATGGTAGAATCTAGATTGTTCCTCCATTTTGCAGAAATATCTTGTATGGATGCATACTGGCTGGGCATCTGTAGAAGACAGTGACTTTACTAAAGCATAGATGCAATATGAAATAGGATGTCTCAATATTCATTGATTTTAAAACAAGCATTTTGTCACCAGAATATCAAAGCAGTGACCTTAATCTTGGGAATTAGCATTAGATGTTAGGTGAACTGTCTCAGCAAAGGGGAAACTCCAAATGATTGAAAAGGGCCTACTGTACTATTTCCCATTCTTCCTCTTCTTCTTTGACTATGGCCACAATCAACTTTAGCCATTTCCCATTGCTCCACATATTTCATTTACATCCTCTCTTGTGAGATGAAAGTTAGGGTTTCATTCTACCACAGAGTCAATTGAGGGAGAGAGGATTACCTTAGACCAGAGTTGGGCAGCTATGGCAACTTTATGACCTGTGGACTTCAACTCCCAGAACTGACTGATGCTGGCTCAGGAATTCTGGGAGTTGAAGTCTACGGGTCATAAAGTTGCCATAGTTTCCCAGACCTGCCTTAGATTGATTCAGATGCTCTCTTTTCAGCAGTGTCATTTCTCTGTTGATTTCTTGCCTTTGTTGTAGGCCACTGATATTTAAGGCTATAGTCCATGTGTTCATCCTGGGTGTGACCTGGTGTTTTGGCCTCTTTCAACATGGCCCTGTGGAAGACATTATGGCATATCTGTTCACCATCACCAACAGTGTGCAAGGAATCTTCATTTTCCTGGTGCACTGCTTACTCAACCAAAAGGTGTTGTATAGCAGTGTTTTTCATTCCTTTCCTCCCTGTGTTCCCCTGTCTAGGTTGCATTATTGAGGAAAAAGATTGCCACTTTCCCAGTTTGTATATATCTCAGCATATGCTGTGGCCTCCTGTTATGTGTTCTTCACTTTTGTGCCTTTGAAATATCCATATGGCCCCTGGTTGAGAATCACCAATATAGAAAACAAGTGTTGTGGTTAGCTGGCAGCAGGTGCAGATGGTTGAGGAAAGTGAGGACTCAGATGAGGGGCCAGGACCATTAGGGAGTGGACTGCTGCCTTCAGAGATTGTGGGGGCTGGCAGCAGTGATGAGGAGGTTCCCAAGGAGCCTGTGCCAAGTGTGCGTACATGCAGGATTGCTCGGAGGAAAGAGCAGCTACAATAGCATGGGCAACTCGTGAGTAAGGCTGCAAGGTAATGGCCCTTCCTTCAAGAAGATAAAAGGCAGCTGTGAAGCAAACATTCTTTGTAGGAAGCAAAGGCGTTTTGAAACTCAGCCTTGTGTACATTACAGTATTTTAATTTGGTATTTGAAGACTCTTGTGTTGTGAAATACTTCTTATTTGTGATTCTTGGCAGTCTCGTACAACTTTGGCATGGTTTGTGCTTATCAAAGTTAATTAGTTTGCAGCAGCCTTTTAAGTAGGGATTCGTAAGACTCATTAAAAGGTTTCTGTTCCCTTTAGTTATTATTTGTCTTATTGGAAAAGGGTTTGGGTCAGAACAACAAGAGAGGGTTGCACAGGAATGTAAGTTATCACACAAAACAACCTAATATTTCAAATTTTCCAGATTGGGTTCAGGATTTTGTGAGCTCCTAGTATAGGAATAGTCAGAGCCATCTCCCACTCCCAGTTTCTTGTCCATGCCATGATAAAGAATGTGGTAGGAGCAAATGTTACTTCAAATTCACTCTGCAAATGAACTGAACTTCCCTTGGCATAAATCCTTCCCATTATAGTGAGCAGCAGCACCACTGACAGATAGGTATGGAGTGGGATATTTGCTTTCCTTGTGGATCTGAAGCCATATTTGTAATGCCTATAAAGGAAATGTGTTCATTTTTCACTGAACATTTCTGGAATGTTTTTAGAGGCTGTTGTTAAATATAAAGTGGCCCCAAGAGTGGTTTTGCAGGCTGCAGATTTTTTTTTAATACCTGAATTCATCTATAACTGATATGTAATTATCTGCCCTTATAGCCTTTACAGAAAGTACAGATATTCGTTAGACTTCGTGAAATTCAGTGGAGATTATAGACAGATCAGTAATGGAATTTACTAAATGGCTGTCCAAAATATGTACATTCCTTTTAGTTTATTTCGGGATCTTCTTTAACTTCTTTTACCCATCATTACACAACCAGACCTAACTGGAGGGTTTCAGAAATGGCAAAAATGTATATAATCTTTAACTTTGCTTTAGAGAAAATAAGCAGACTAGGGAAATAGAAGGGGAAAAAATGCATCTCAACAGCCTCTTTGCAATGGGAACACTGTAGATTAATTAGTTTGTTTACTAATATACACAAACACAAACAAATCCACAAACCAAACTAAAGCTGATTTGATTTCTTTGCTTTGCAGTAGTTCACATACAGGTGATTCGTATTTAGCAACTGCCTCCTTTTGCTATAACAGTGACGAAGAAGTAACTTTGTGGCCAATTTCTGTCATTTACAACTTTTTCAAACCGGTAAAGCAAAGGAAAGCTGAAATAAGGTTGTGAGCACAGCCTAGTTTCCCTTAGCAACTACTTCACTTAAAAGCCAAGTTGTCAGTCCCGATTATGGCTGCTAAATGAGGACTTCCCGCTCTAATAGGAGTCTAGTAGACAATTCCTCCTTCTGACTTTGAATTTTGGATTTTCAGGTGAGAAAAACATACTGGCATTGCATCTGTTGTGTCAGAGAGAGTCCACCTCAGGTTTCTGAGATTGTGGTGACCTCTCTTCCCATCACCAATCTTTCAGTAAGCATGATCAAAATTTTTGATTACATTTGAAGCAGCATGGGTAAACGGCTTCTACAGTCCAATATTGCAAGAATAAATATGCATAGGATATCATATTTCAGAGATTAGAATTATTTTTTCAAGCTAATATTATTGTTATAGTGCAAATACCATGTATCAGAGGTGGTATTCAGCAGGTTCTGACTAGTTCTGGAGAACCGGAAGCGGAAATTTTGAATAGTTCAGAGAACTGGCAAATGCCACCTCTGATTGGCCCTGCCCCCATCTATTCTCTGCCTCCTGAGTCCCAGCTGATCAGCTGGATCTTCTTTTATTTCCCTGCACAGCTGGAAAGCAGGTTAGTGGGGTGGGGAGGGAATGGGATTTTGCAGTAACCTTCCCCCAGGAGTGGGGAGGGAATGGGGATTTTAAGTTTCCTTCCCTTCCCTTGCCCACCAAGCCAAACCATACCCACTAACCCAAGCCATTCCCACCAAGCCATGTCCACAGAACTGGAGTAAAAAATTTTGAATCCCAGAGAGGGAAAATACTGGTAGTCCTCAACTTATGATCACAATTGAGCCCTAAATTTATGTTGCTCAGTGAGACATTTGTTAAGTGAGTTTTGCCCCGTTTTACGACTCTTCTTGCCACAGTTGTTAAATGAATCACTGCAGTGGACAAGTTAGTGACTTAACTTGTTGTTAAGTGAATCTGGCTTCTTCCCCCTTGACTTTACAGGCCAAAAGGGTGCAAAAGGGGGGTCATAGGATCCTGGGACACAGCAAAGGTCACAAATATGAACCAGTTGCCAAGCACCTGAATTTTGATCATGCTGCAACTATTTAAGTGTACAAAAATGGTCATAAGTCAAATTTTGCAGTGCTGGTGTAACTTTGAACGGTCACTGTTGTGTATGTACCATAGTTAATAAAGTATGAGCTTGAGGTAAAGTACAGGGTTCTGGCCCTGCACTTCTGATAGGCTGTTAGGCGGCCAGATCGGATTGGTTAGTTCTGAGGAATCCGATTGGCCCTTAACAGAGGATTCTTATTGGTTAAAAGAGCTAGCGTTCATAGCTCTTTATTGGACAATTCTTACAAGGGTTGCCTATATAAGGCAGAGTTCACTGTTGTTGTTTTGAGAAGTCACTATGCAAATAAAGAGCTGAAAGTTCACTATTCAGAGGCTGTCTCTATTTACTTCGACCCATGTTCAAGTACTTAACACTGGCGACGAGGATGGGATTTGGAGACGTCTGAACCGAAGAAGCCAGGAAGCAATACTGAGCATGTGATAGACGACGCCAACAACGGAACCATGTCCGGCGGCATCGTACCACTCGCTCCGTTCGATCCAAACCAAGAGGATTGGGAATCCTACATGGATCGCTTCCAAATGTTTCTCGAGACGAATAACTTGAAGGATGCCACACCAGCAAAGAAAAGGGCACTGTTCCTGATGCATTGCAGCCCAGCTGTATTTAAGATGGCTAAAGCACTCGCCAAACCTCGAGAAGTGAAAGCCATGAGCTGGGACGACCTCGAACCCATCCTGAGAGACCATTACGCGCCAACCGTGCCTACACTCGTGAGACGCCACGAGTTTTATTAGAGAAACCAACGAAAAGGGGAGAGCGTGGCTGATTTCATGGCGGACCTCCGAAATTTAGGGGGTCTCTGCGGGTTCGCCGATTTAGAAGAGGCACTAAGAGTTTGAGTAGTTCTGGGATTAGATGCGCTAGGCGTGCAAAGCAAGCTGATGGCGAAAGGCGACATCAGCCTTGCTGACGCCATCACCGAAGCCACGGCTGCGGAGGCGACCAAAAAGTCGGCTGCACAATTACGGTGAAGCCGCATTCCGGTAACACCACCGACCAGCGAAATCTCACCTAGCACAGAAGGGCAGCTACTAACAACGCACCACGAGGACCTCTCTTCGTCGTCAGACAGCGACGAAGAAGGGGTCCATTGACTGCGGTCCGACCGGGACCCTCGCCCGAAGCCCTTACGCCCTTGCGCTGGCTGTGGAGCCAACCATGCCAGGGCCGAATGCAAATTCCACGATGCACTCTGCCATGAGTGCGGGAAACGAAGCCACATCGGCCGGGTCTGCCGCAGCTTACCAGGACCCAGCCAGGCCTCAAAAGGGGCCAACTATCGCCAACCAACAGGAAACCGTCCTGTAAGGCGAGAGCCAGTAAACCACTCCTACAGAAATCGAGCTTTGCAAAGAGAAGAGGCTCACCATACTATCACTATCGGTCACGCCTCAGCTTTGGACACTAAGAAAATTTGAGTCACGGTAGCCATCGAGAACCAGCCTTGCCACATGGAGGTCGACTCGGGATCGTCCCTCTCGATGGTGTCTTGGAAGACACTCAAGCAACTCATCCCCACAATTCAACGCCAAGACCTCCAATTTCAACGCCTCATCCTCAAGGACTACCAAGGAAATTGAATCCCCGTTGTCGGGTCCTGCCGAGTCCGAGTCTCCTTCAAGAAGCATACAGCGTACTTACCTCTAACGATCATCGATAGAGACAGACATAGTCTATTAGGCCTCCAATGGTTCGCGCCACTCGGCATTGAAGTGGCCGGCGTGAACCGAGTCGGTGGTTGTGAGTGGGAGGAAGACCTTATCTCTGAGTTCAGCGACGTCTTCGCGGACAGCTTAGGCGAGTATAAGGGGACCCCAATCTCATTTAGTTTAGATCAAAAAGTAGCCCCCATTCGCTTGAAGCCCCGTCGAGTTCCGTTCGCTCTTAAAGCAAAGATCGACGAACAACTCGACAAGCTAATTGCTCAAGGGGTGTTGAAGCCCATCGATCACTCTCCATGGGAAACCCCTATTGTAACACCCATTAAGCCAGACGGGTCAATCCGAATTTGTGGGGACTACCGGGCCACTTTAAACCACGCCCTACAGCAGAATGCGTATCCAGTTCCGGTGGTGCAGCACCTCCTCCATTCCTTGGGGGGCGGGAAGGTTTTCGCTAAATTGGATTTAGCTCAAGCTTATCAACAATTACCAGTGGATGAAAAAACGGCCCAAGCCCAAACAATTGTAATGCACAGAGGTGCCTTTAAATGTACCCGATTGCAATTCAGAGTTAGTGTAGCCCCGGGGATCTTCCAGAGCCTTATGGAAAGGTTATTGCTGGGAATCAAGGGCATGGTTCCTTATTTTGATGATGTATTAATTGCAGCCCCTACCAAAAAAATCTTACAGGATCATTTGAAATGCGTTCTAAAAAAATTCCAAGAGGCCAGACTTAAGGTGAAAAAAAATAAATGTCAATTGTATACTGACAATGTTGAGTTTCTAGGGTACCGGATTGATAGCCAGGGCATTCATCCTACCAAGAGTAAATTAAAAGCGATCAAAAACACTCCCAGGCCACGCAACAAGGCCGATCTCCAGGCGTTCTTAGGCCTCATTAATTTCTATAATGTATTTTTACCGCACAAGGCAACTGTCGCTGAACCGTTACACCGATTATTAAATAAGAAAGCATTGTGGGTATGGGGTTACCGGGAAGAGCAAGCGTTCCGGAATGTTAAAAAAACTGCTCACATCTGACTCTGTACTTATGCAGTATAACGAGACTTTGCCGTTAGTTATAACCTGCGATGCATCGCCCTTCGGGGTGGGCGCCATTTTGAGCCATGTACTGCCTAATGGGAACGAAGCCCCTGTTGCATACTTTTTGAAGACTCTTTCACAAGCAGAGTGGAACTATGGACAAATTGATAAAGAAGCCCTCGCAATCGTTTCAGCTGTAAAGAAATTTCATGAATATGTGTATGGAAGGACATTTACCATTATAACTGACCACAAACCGTTGCTAGGGATAATAGCCGGGGACAAGCCAACCCCCTACATATTACCCCCTAGAATGACCCGATGGTCAGAATTCCTAGCTGCTTATAATTATCGCCTGCAATATCGCCCGGGGAAAGCCATTCCCCACACTGACGCATTAAGCCGAGCACCGCTTCTAGAGACTCTTGACGATCCGGCACCAACGGCAACCACGTTGCAGATCGAAACACTCAACTCGCCGCCTATGACCGCCCGAGATATCGCGAGAGAAACCAAACGAGACCACACCCTAGCTCAAATCCTAGGCTGGGTAGAACGTGGATGGCCATTGGACCAAGTACCAGATGACTTCGCACCATTTAAATCTCAACAGACTGAACTTTTTTCCCAAAAAGGCTGTATCATCTGAGGCGATAGAGTCGTTGTCCCAGAGCGACTCAGGAAGACACTGCTACAAATTCTGCACGAGGGCCACCCTGGCATCGTGCGGATGAAAGCGCTTGCACGAAGCTACGCATGGTGGCCGGGCATGGACCGGCAAATCGAGCAGTGGGTTAAAGCGTGTGCCAATTGCCAACAAGTCAGCAATGCCCCACCAAAAGCCATGCCTACTGAATGGGAGACGCCACGTGGACCCTGGTCCAGAATCCACCTGGATTTCGCGGGGCCAACCAAGGGCTATACCTTCCTGCTGACAGTCGACGCATACTCCAATTGGTTAGAAATTCATCATATGACGGCTACAACCTCTGAGGCAGTGATCAAGATTCAAAACAGACTCTTTGCAACCCACAGATTGCCAGACGTCCTGGTGTCTGATAACGGGCCACAGTTTACGGCACTACTGTTCGAGCAGTACCTCGCTGACCGCGGTATCCGCCATGCGCTCACCTCACCTGCACACCCTGCGACCAATGGCCGAGCTGAACGCATGGTCCAATTTGTTAAAAAGACTTTGCAAAAAGTGGACTATGACAATATCGATGACAAGATCAACCAAATTCTCTTTTTGCAACACATAACTCCACATAGCGTCACCGGCAGAACTCCCGCCGAACTACTGATGGGATGAAGACTCCGCTCCCACCTTGACCGGTTGCACCCTGCTTACAAACCGGAAAAGCCAATAGGATCCAGTGGCCGCTGTCGCACCTTCCAGGTAGGAGACCTCGTTTACGCACGAAACTTATCGGGCGATCCGTTATGGAAAGAGGCAACAGTAGTACAAGTGACCGGCCCCAAATCCTACGTAGTAAAATGCTGTGACAATAGACTGTGGAAACGGCATATCGACCAATTACGGTCACGACTCACAACGGCCAGTCAACAACTCCCCCATGACCAAACCGAGGGGGGGAGGTACGGAAGAAGATGACATTCCAGGGAACCTGCTCGAAGAGAGCAACGAACTAAGTGATACTCAGGAAATGGAGCAGGAAGGAGAATTGTTTGCACCACAAGAAATGGCACCTGAGCAAGAAGCAGAACCACTGCCAAACAACAATCTACCTCAACAGGATTGCAACCAACCAATCCAACGAAAATCCGAAAGACTTAAAAGACAACCGTCCTATCTAAAGGACTATATAACTACACTGTAATTAAGAAGCCAGGGGGAAGGGGTGTTGTGTATGTACCATAGTTAATAAAGTATGAGCTTGAGGTAAAGTGCAGGGTTCTGGCCCTGCACTTCTGATTGGCTGTTAGGCGGCCAGATCGGATTGGTTAATTCTGAGGAATCCGATTGGCCCTTAACAGAGGATTCTTATTGGTTAAAAGAGCTAGCATTCATAGCTCCTTATTGGACAATTCTTACAAGGGTTGCCTATATAAGGCAGAGTTCACTGTTGTTGTTTTGAGAAGTCACTATGCAAATAAAGAGCTGAAAGTTCACTATTCAGAGGCTGTCTCCATTTACTTCGACCCATGTTCAAGTACTTAACAGTCACTAAACCAACGGTTGTAAGTTGAGGACTACCTGTAGTTGGTTTAGTTTGGTGTTGCTGAGATTTAGTTTCACCATTATTTTCACGAAGGAACTAGGGGATTTATTTATTTGTTTATTTATTTTGTCAAGAAATTATAAGATAACAGGTATAAGTATAAACATAATTATGGATACATGAAATGGATACATATAAGAAAAATAAAAAAGAAACAATAGGACAAGGACAGTAGGCACGTTGGTGTGCTTATGCACACCTCCTACAGATCTCTTATGAAAGGGGTGTGGCAGGGGTGGGATTCTACCAGTTCGCACCTATTTGCTGTTAACATTCTAAGCAGTTCGGAGAACTGGTTGTTAGAAGAAATTACTGGCCTAATCCTGTATGGAAGGCAGGAAGGAAACATTCTGGTGTTGCTTACAGAAACTACCTTTCTGTTAACCCTTATTACATTCTTGGCAGGACTAGACTTCCTGTCTCAGGAACTTCTCTAGAGCTTTTCCCCTCCTTTGCTGGTACTTTGCTTGTGTGGAGTGACCATTCAAAGTTACAATGGCACTGAAAAAAGTGACATGACCATTTTTCACACTTGTAACTGTTGCAGCATCCCCACAGTCATGAGAGGCCAGGCAAGGAGATGCATGCCTCGATGTGAGTGATATTGAGTTGGCCATGCCCAGACAATAACATGACCACCAAGCCACATCCACCTGGTCACATGCCCACCAACTAAACCACGCCTACAGAACCAGTTGTTAAAAAATTTGAAACCCACCCCTGGGGTGAGGTCAATAGTAGACAGTCTAAGGTTAAAGTTTTTGGGGTTTGGGGAAGAAACCACAGAATCAGGTAGAGTATTCCAGACATTGACATGCACAAAAGAGCTGTCTAAAAAACCGAAAAGTTATTTGTGTTTTGTTGAAAAAGTGTAGAGGTCTAGTATTTCATGGAGGTTCTGAGGCTGACCATTTATATCAGGGGTCCCCAAACTTGGCAACTTTAAGACTTGTGGACTTTAACTCCCAGAATTCTCCAGCCAGCTGTGTGAATATAAAAAGCCTAAGTGATTCTACAATTCTTTTGAAATGACCAGTAGATCTTACTGGAATATTAAAAGCATCTCATCAGTTGTTAAGAATGGAGAGGTTGCTGGAAATTATGTATGTGAAAATCAGCAAAGCTCCCCTACCTAGAATTAGTTTCCCATCTCTTGCATCTAATGTTATGTGGCTCAAGCTATCACAATAAGCCGTAGTTTATTTGTTTGGACATATATTACACAAAAATAAGGGTGGAATTTGTCAACTTTGGTTTGTTGCATTAGCCTAAATCTAGCCCCTGGGTTGCTATGTTGTGTTGTTTTCACATTTAATTCATGACCTAATAAAAGCTTGTTTTTTTCAGACAAATGTACCAAGTGCTAATGCAGTGGTTGACCAGAAAATAGAATGGGGGAACCCAACATAGCTCACTGTTTCTCCTTTGGACTCTTCTGTTCAGTTCGAACAAAACTGAAGAAAATGTGAATATATTAAGCCCTTTGTTTTCTTGTTGGCTCTCAGCCCTTTAATGTAACTTGAAATCCAGACCCATGCTGGAAACATAACTTTTAGATCATTCCCTATTTTTATTGCTATTTTTTCTCTGTTTTCTCTATAGTATATAGTGTATATAGTATATGGTATATGTAGTATAGTATTCATCCATTTCACATTCAGAATATTTCAACTTTGCAAAGGACATATTTCAAATATTTTATACAACATTTCCAACCATTTTTCTGTACACTGCTCTTTTAGGGAATGTCATGTTTACTAAGGATGAACATGGGTTGAAGGAATACAAAGGATGTGCCAACATAACAGTTTCTTGACAGCAACATTGATGATAGTGTACTTTTAAATCGATCAATAGATTCCTTTTTTGTGCTGCCAAAAAGAGTATTTATTACAGTCCTAAATCCTTATCTGTGGCAACATAAACATATTGAAAACTACAGACATTTCTGCTTAGAGAAGGAAAACACAACTGAAATAGTTCAGAGAGACAAAATGCCAGTTTGGAAATGATCCAAGAACGGTCAGTTTCCAGACCAAAATTCTGCTAGTTCTATTCAAGAAAGTCAAAGCATCATCCGTTAGGCTAGAAGGAGGTGGAATGTTCATGTGTAAACTTGATTGCCACAAAGAACCAGTCAAGGCACAGTTTCCTTTATACAGGCCATATTTCTACAGGATGAATCAATTAGTATGGCTCATTTGTCAGACATACTTCTAACTTTCAAGTGGCTGGCTCAACTTCCTTTGCTCTTCTCTTGTCAACTTGTGGTTTTTTCCTGAGCTTGGGACTTACCTAGCTCAGCTTCTGTATCAGCTGATGCTGCCTGCACTGACCTCAGCTGCACTGCAACCTCCTCTCTTCAGCTAATCCCTGTGCTTGAGGCTGAGGCTCAGATTGGTCAAGCTCTTCTACTTCTGAACCCCGAAGACTCGGACTGATCCTTAACAGAAATACATTGGGTTAAAGATTAGAAGGTTCTACAACCATGCTGGTACAAAAATAGTACAATTAATTAGCAAGAAACAACTTGATCCTTTCAATCCTATCAATCCAGATGGAGTTGAATATTTAGGAATAGTTTATAAAATATTGGTGTTAATTTTAAACTGCAGTCAAGTTTCCTTTTCTGTATAATTAAAAATGGAACTTGTGTCATAGCAACAACTTTCATTGTCACTGCTTGTAGGAATAAATTCTTCAAAAAATGTTATTTTTGTTTTAAGTAATTCTCATCAGTCCCATATCCCCAAAGCCCTAAATTTACATTTGTTTTTCTTGAAACAGCCATATTGCACTGCAAACCTACATTGAATTTGGAATCAACTACGTTTCCAAGATCCTATATTGTATCTTTGAGCAGTCTTAATATATCACGGTTGCTCTCTTTTTAAATATGAGAATAAATTTGTTTATTTTATTATCATTTTATCTGGTTAAACATTAATTGTTGAGCCAAATCCAGTTAAATATTTCTCCAGGTGCTGAAGGCAGCTTCCCTGAGGATCTCCTTATTTATTTATTCCAAAACAATAATGCTGTGAGATAAAATTGTCTGGAAAAAAGGTCAGCTGTTGAGTTTCATTGCTGAAGGGATTATTTGGCTGGATCTGGATGAATCTCCCTGCTCTGGGTCCAATACCTTAAGCAATGCATTATAGTGGCTCTTATATTAAGCCCAATTCTTCAAATACTCTGGGAGGATGTTCTGAGATTTGAAATCACAATTTTAATCTTTTCCAAAATGGTTCTTGATTTATGTCCATAGTTCTGTTTTTTAGGGGGGGGGGGTGTTTGTTATGGCTATCTGTTCATCAGTCTGTTTAAAATACTTTATTTATAAAAGATGAAGTCTTTTAAATGCATTCATTAGTTGAACTTAGCTAATAATTTTACTAGCTGATGTTTTCTTTCTTTATTGTTTATACCCTTGTTTTTGTAGAAAAATAAAGAAATATAAAAATAAAGAAGTATACTTTACATGAAGTATATCCACAACCTCATTCTTTGATGGTTCTTGAGTCTGAGTTTCCTGCCTATATTTTTCAAAAATATATCAGCTGGTGATGTTGCTAAACCTGGGGGCCGTAGCTCTGGATCTATTTTCTTCTGAGCTCTGAATTTCCACTGATGTCCATAAAAGTGTCCTCCTTCCGCTCCCCCCCCCCCCAAATTAATTTCTATGCAGATTGGAGTCTATGTAACATGGGAGTTGAAGGTGAAGAAAGAACCAGTTCCAGATAATATCCTAGCTGGGTGCAAAGAAAGATCAGACCATCTTTGAAGTTCCCCAACCCTTGTTAGACCAAACACTCTCCAGAGAGTGTTTGGTAATTCATTTTCCCACACATAAATAACCCTGATGGGACAGAGAAAAACGTCAGAGATTTTTCTGATTGTTACCCTGAAGCTGCCACAAGTTACAATGTGGGTCACCAGCAACATAATTGGATTGCTGAAGTGCTCCAGAGATAGGCTGTGGGGCCAGGGCTTCTTAGACCAACATACGTTCCTCTCCACTCCAGAGTGGAAGGAAAGCCCATTTCTCCAGATGTGAGGAAGAACCATAAATATGCATTTATAATTATAACTAAGCATATGCACATTTCCTACTGATTTGTGCCTTGTGGTTCTGAATCCTATAGATTTTGAATATATGCATATATTTGAATATATCCCAATGTCACACATATGGGAACTTAGCAAAGAAATGTTTTGTGTCAAAGATCAGTCTCTTCTATCTAACAAGGAACAGTCTCTTCTATCTAACAAGGAACAGAATCATTTCAAAGAGTCATTTGGCAGGCAGATATGACCAATATGAAAGCATGATCTCTATCTAGAGACTGTTTTCTGTCTGTCTAGGAATCTCCTATATTTTTATCAGAGCTCATGCAAACTGACATGAATATGTGCAAAGAACACAGCTTTGGAACAAGATATCATTTATGATATTATTTAGTATTTGTTTTTTGCATGCGATGGTGATCAGAAATACCTGAATAGTGGTTTGCGAATTATCTTGCAATATATCAGGTATTATGTTTAAAATGACAAGACTAGAGTTCATTCAATACACTGCTGAGAAGTTAAAATACAGCTGGATGTGTTGATTAAACAGATACAGTATTCACTATTGTAAAAAGCAGAATTTTTTTTCTTAGATTGCCTTTGCCAGCCCAACTCGATTGTTGCCTCTGTCAAAAATGCTGTAGTATTCTCTTATGAACACATCTCCTAGAATCCAGAGATCCCCATTAGATGGTTGGAAAGTAGTGCTGCAAAGGTCTGACATAAACTAGAGGGATTATAGAAGAAAACAACAATAAAACAACAATAGAAGAAAGCAACAACAACAACAAAATTTTAAAAACAGCCATAAAACTGAATCTGTGCATGGATTATTCAATGAATTGATTTTGGTCAAATTGTACCAGGAAATCTACAAACACAAAAAGATAAGCAAGTGAAAATATATAAAGGAAAGAATAAACTAAATAAAAATAATAAAGTAAACTGGTGTATGGTCTACGAAGAGATAGTTCGTTAAGATGCTATCCAAAGGAATAAAAATCCAATTGTTCAACTAAGAAAGCTCTTTAAAAGCTGTATGGAGATTTCAGATTTGCAAAATGCTTTGTGGGCTGCTTCATTGAGGAAAAAAAATGAACTGTAATATTATCCTATCTTTAAACTGTGCCAGTGGATATACAGTGGGACAGGTTAGTATTGAAACTCTTTCTGCTGGGGGGTGAGGAATGCCAGTGAATTTATATGGACATTATAATAGTGTTGTTTTGTATTGCTGTACTTTTAATCCAGGAACACATAAATAACATATGTGTTATTTGTGCTATTGAGAAATATTAATATCAAGAGTATAAATTTTCAGGAGCTAACACTGTTGAGAGATTGGTTAAAAACTCTACAGACTCATCCGAACAAATGGATATGCTTGGTTAGTGTAAATTTTGGTTTGATTCTTTGTTGCTTGGATGTTGTGCAAATCAGTTTATTCTGTTTGCTTACAGTTTAACGATTATGTGACTTCAAACATTGACTGATTCACTAAGCACATAGATAAAAACTATAAGGAGATTTAGGCTTGGAAGTAGACTGTGGTTTCCAAATATCCATCAAGCGCTGAAATAATATAATGGAGGGGATTCCTAAGCAGCCTATTTTTTTTCACAGGGTGGTTGACTTGTTATCTATCATTTTGGTGTACTAGTTGCATAAAAAGTACTCACTGGTCAGTATTCCCCAGGCATAGATTATATAGGCAGGGTTACACAGATGTTTTGGGACAATGCCTACAATTCCCAGACAGCAGAGCTGAAATTAGGGCCCATACTATTCTAGAATTGTTGGAATTATAATTCAACATATTTGAAGAGTTGAATTGGATAAGATCTTCTAGTTTATTATCAATATTTGATAAGTCTAATGCAGAGATGCCAGGAGTTGTAGAAGATGACCAGGTTGAACCTGAGGGAGGGGTCAAATGTATCATCAGTCACGAGTCCCTGTAAGCCTGTAAGAGATCTAAGTCCAGCCCAACTTGAATGCCTCTTAATTCCTGTTCATTTCCCTTGATCGTTAGTAGCTCAGATTTTGTAGAGAGATTAACCTTGCAATAAGTCTTTATACTCATTTGAAGTGCCTGAATCTCTTGATTTCCCAAAAAATTGACAGGTATGCTGGGAAGGATTTTACAAACACATCAAATTTGGGGCTTTGTTTTACTGCTATGTTTATGCTTTTCATTGTGGAAGCATAACAATGGCGTGATAGGATAGCTGGACATAACAGTATCTGGAACAAGAGAGTAATAAAATTTGCCAGCTTCACATCTCATGTATTTTTTTACATAAAGTAGACCATGTTCTGTCTAGAGATTAGCTCAGATTAGCTTGGCAATTTGAATATATGTGGACTTCAACTCCCACAATTCCCCAGCCAGCAAGTTGCTAAGGTTGAGAGACACTGATCTAAATTATAGGCTGCTCTTTTTCCTTTATTTCCTTTTTTCCTTCTGGCTTCAAGTAGCTAAAATTAGAACAGCAAGCAGGCTTTTTTTTTTTCTCTTTGCCATTGCAAAAACACATACTGTGGTCTTAAAAAGAAAAGATTTTGCAATTTTCTATGCAAAGAGGAACTGAGGGGAAAACAGCATTATTTTCTTCCACATTTTGCCTTTCCTGGAACAACTAAACAACACTTGCGACAGCTGATATCATATTGCAACTTTTGGATCAAAAAATCTTGATGGAGATAAGCACGTAACCTGCAGGACAAAATTACTAAAAGTCAGAAACTTTATTCAAGAATCAAATCTATGTTAACATAATAGTATCTGAGTGCAGGTAGGGTTGCTCTTCCAAACAGCATCTTTATCCTTGAATTTGAGATATACTTCAAAAGAGCATCTCTAGACCCAAATTGCATTATTAAGAATATTTCTTTAAAAAGATTGCCTCCATCTTTCCATTTTCATCCCTTGCCTTGCACAGAGTTATGCATTTCTAATCTGCATAGAAATAGTAGTATCCGAACACTTGAATATAAATCCAAATCTGTTATGTACCTTGTGAGTATAAGCTGCTGGCGGCAGTGGATAGTGGATTCTATTGATCACAAAAACAATATCAGGAAGGTTGGAGGGATTGCTGCAGTTGATTACAGCCTACACAAAACAAGGAAGAGAGTTCTTGAATTATTCTGATCATAACAGATAGTATTTTTTTTAATCATTAAAAGCAACATTTTTGCTCCATATATGAAATTCCAAGAGAGTAAAATTGCTGTCTTAAGCGGTAATTCATTATTATGTTTATTAAGTGTTATGTCTCAAAGATGCTTTTTCAAAAGGCAGCTGGACTTTCTTCATTTTTCCTTGAAAACCTTTTGCTTCTCATCCAAGAAGCTTCTTCAGTTCAGAACTGAATGAGAAATTAAATGTCTTCAAAGAAAAAAGAAGTCCAGTACCTTTTGAAAAGTCATGACCTGGATGACTGAGAATCTCCATAAACATTAAGTGTTTTGCTTGAGGTGAATAATAAGTATTAAGTGTTATGCTTGAGGTGAATAATAAGTATTAAGTGTTTTGCTTGAGGTGAATAATAAGTATTAAGTGTTTTGCTTGAGGTGAATAATAAGTATTAAGTGTTATGCTTGAGGTGAACATCACCTTGCAAAACAAGATAGTTTCAGTTACTTTGATTACATGATAAATACAGGAAGTATGTTTTGAATCAATCTCTAGAAAGATTTAATATTCTTTACTATTTAATTTTTTTACAGCCGTAAGAACCCATGATCCTCTCATATGAGTAAAACATTACCTTAACAGGACTATCACATTTACATTTGAATTTTAATGAAACATATAGGCAGAAATCTGCTGAAGTGGAAATCCACAATGCAAACTGAGCAGTAATACAAATCAGATATCTACCAATCTATATATTTCTATACCAAACCCCTTACAGCCTGATATTGTTTGGGTACCAGTGTGATAAAGATGAGTAAAAATGTTTTTCAAATGTAATGAATGACAAATACAATGGCAGAGAATAAGGGGTTTGATCTTACCTGCCCCGGTTTAGCTCCAATGGCTTTTAGGATGCTAATTATGTCGGATGATGGACCAGCCAGGAGGGAGGTACCTGTATCAACAATTGCTTGACAGCCACTATTGCAGGCAATCTTCTGACCATTCACTAGAATACTAAGAAACAGAAATCATGTGATGTTGATACTAGAAATAAAAAAGGCCCCCACTTATTAAAGTATAATTAATATGTCCCTTAAGAAGTTATTGTGAGGATGACTAATATGATACTCTACTATATAATTAATCAAGACTAAACTATGATATGTGTTTGAAACTGAAGAAAGCAGTTATAATAAATGTAGCTGGGAACTCTTTAGGGCAGAAACCTCTGCTTTTCCAATACGTAACATGCCATGTGTAGTCAACATTTTCTTTCCAGTATTTTCTTTCTTTCTAGAGTTTGACATCTCCCTTTCTTTTCACTTCTTATTCCTTCAGGTTATGAATCTTTAAAATATTTCATGAAACTTTCCAATGTAATGTCCAATAATAGAACTCAATTTATATACTGTATATTGTTTATAGGCTAAATAATAGTACTTATAGCAAATCCGGCTTACCTGTCCATTGAAATCTGCCAGTATTTTTGTTGACTCACAGGGATCCAGTTAATAGAACCAATATAATGAGAATGATCTATTCCACCAAAAGTGATCATGCTCCCAGTTTCTTCCCTAAAACATGAATATGAAGTTGTCAAGCCATTTGATGTGCATAAAGTTTTCAGCTAAAATGATAATTTTTCAAAAACCTTTCGTGTTACAAAGTGCCAGAAGATGTTCATATCATTGTTACAAAGAACATTACATAATAATTGCTATTCTCCCATTCCCAGAATTAATTTAAAAAAAAGATTCCACATCCTCACATGCAACAAAAGAAAACAAAAGGAGCTGCTTGCACTTTCCCACTCCACCAAAACGTTCACTTTGTGCATATTTGTCCAGTAACGTGGGGTGGGTCCATGTTCTGTCTTTAAATTGCTGGCTGAATATAAAGACAGTCAGGCAAACTCTACAAAGGCTTCCATACAAAGTTTCTTTAAGGCATCCTCAAGGTATAACTCACAGTTATGTCAAGGTTCATCTAACGTCCAATTCTTTGCATAGTTGACTTCATAGTGTGAAAATAGTTATCTTCATACCATAACGATGGAGCAAAGCAGCACGATGCTGCTGGGGTCCAAGCAAGAATAATGGAAACTCCCCCAATCCAACGAAGGATCAATTCAGTGACCAATCAGGATTACAGATGTGACCACATGACATGAACTACATTTCCCATGAGGCATTAACTACATTTCCCATGAGGCATTCCCTTAAGGGGACAGCTCCCAATTCCCAATTAACTACATAGTGTCTGGACAGCACAGTCCAGGTAGAAGTGCTCAAGTCCAGGACCAGGGTAGAAGATCTCCCCAGTAATGAATTCTGCTCATAAGCTCTATGGAGTTCCAGCTTTTTAATTGCAAAAGAAACATCAATTTCAACACAACCATATCTGCCCCAGAAATCCACTGGCTCAACTCTCTCTGCTGCTGAGATTGTGGAATCAGAGAAAGCCCATACTACTTTAAACCTAATGCAGAATCATTAAGAGAGCTTGCCATGAGAAGTTCCAAAGGTGCTTTCCCAAAAGTTAATTGACTTTCTTGGGGGTTTTTTCCTTGAAAAAGTTTCACTTCTCATTCAAGAAGCTTCTTCTGAACTGAAGAAACTTTTTGGATGAGAAACAATAGCAATAGCACTTAGACTTATATACTGCTTCACGGCCCTCTCTAAGCAGTTTACAGAGTCAGCATATTTCCCCCAATAATCTGGCTCCTCATTTTACCCAACCTCAGAAGGATGGAAGGTTGAGTCAACCTTGTGCCTGGTGAAATTCAAACTGCCAAGTTGCAGGCAGCTGACAGTCAGCAGAAGGAGCCTGTAATACTGCATTCTAACCACTGCACCCCACAGTGGTGGGATTCAAATTTTACTACCGGTTCTGTGGGCGTGGCTTGGTGGCCATGGCAGGGGAAGGATATTGTAAAATCTCCAGTCAGAGGTGGTATTTGCCGGTTCTCCGAACTGCTCAAAATTTCCGCTACCGGTACTCCAGAACTGGTCAGAACCTGATGAATACCACCTCTGGTACCCTCTGGCTCTAAGAATCAATGCATTTTCAAGGTGGGAAAAAAACCAAGAAAATCCAGTTGCCTTTTAGAAAAGCACCTTTGGGACAACCATGACTAGGATGATAGAGAATCTCCACAGACATTTTGCTGTGAGAAGGTTGACCTTTACACAAATGCAAGCTCAATAGAACAACAGCTGTCTTATTCTTTGCTGTTCAATCATTTTAGAGTAATAACCCATGGCCATCTCCTACACTTTAAGAGTACAACTCAATTCTTATTCAGGTGAAATGATTGGGCTACCAAAGAAATCTATTCCATGGTGAATTTTCTTTCCACCACTAGCAACTGGTAGATCAAAATATTATTTACCGGCTGAGATAAAAAGAAAACAAGTCTTGTTGCACTAAACCTTCTTTCATCAAATTATCAAAGACAGGAGTTGCTTGATCAACTGAAATTGAGGGGTAGGCTAAGCCCAGGATGCCATCAAACTTTGCATAGGTAAAAATGCTTCCTGGCTCTTCAGAGCTCAAACCAAAAGGTTGATTGGTATCACTATAGCTGGATACCTAGAAGAGAAGCAAAGTATTCCTTTATCTATTCAGTTGGTGAAACCCCAGGGCAGACTTTTAATACTGGTATCATGAATGATGGCCACCCTCATAAGCCTATGCTCATATTCTTTATAACACAATTAGATTAATAAATATCGCAGCTTCAAGACAATAACTGAATCAACCATAACCTTTTACTAATTAATTAAAATTACTCAAGAGTCTGAGTCTGCCCAAAAATAACAACTCTATTTCGTTGTGCTCTCAGATCCAAGGCGAATATGTAGCTGCTGGCATCAAGCATAGAACTTAGTGTGAGCTGCTCTTTGTATGTCATTTCTGTCACTTTTTTCCCCCTTCCTTCGCAGAAATGAGCATAAGATTTGATCTTGTTACTGGGATGTTGATGGGGTGGGTGGTAATCAATAAGGTCAAGTTGGTGCCCACAACTATGGATTTGAAACCCCACCTCTTTTTTAAACCCCATCCCCTTAAGAAGGGCAGGAGCTGTAGAGAGCAGAGAGAGAGAATGTGTGTGTGAGAGCAGAAGTCTATGCATAATGGAGTGACTTGAAGAGAAAAGTTCGAGAAGTTCGTGGTAAGTTGAGAAAGGAGAAAGAAAGATCCAACAGTATCTTTCCTGGAAGAAGGGAAGATCCCAAGGGATGAGAATTCTACCCTAGACCCTAGTTAGGGAGAATGGAATTGTCAATCACTGGTAAAGCCCTAGTCTTTGTGGAAGATCTACAGCAGGGGTATCCAACCTTGGCAACTTTAAGACTTGTGGACTTCAACTCCCAGAATTGGCTGAGGAATTCTGGGAGTTGAAGTCCACAAGTCTTAAAGTTACCAAGGTTGGACACCCCTGACCTACAGCTTCACCAGTGGACAAGCAGTAGATCTTCAGTCTAAGCAGATCCAGAAGAAAGTCAAGCAGTGCTGAGCATAGTACAGGAAATTTCTAACCCATTCTTTTCTTTTCTCTCTCTTTCTTTGGGCAAGCCCAGAAATGGGAGAGGAAATTGGGCAAAAGGAGAAGGAAAACATCCCCTGTAGGGGAGATGGATGGTATAGAAATTTAATAAATAAATAAAATAGATAAATCAGCTAGCAGATGAGCTGGAAAGAAACATACTCTCTGGGAGGGAGACTTAGGGGGGAAAAAAACTGAAAACTGGGGCTGAGTGGTACATGCTTGTTGTTAAACAAGTGAATAGTAAAAAGGCATAAAAGATTCCAGTGCTTTTCTGCCACCCTTATTACTATTCATTTTATTCAATTATTCAATATTATTATTATTATTATTATTATTCAAAAAGAACCTTCTCATACTGTTGATACTACTGTATTAGAACCCCAGGAAAAAAGGAAGAGAATTAGGAATGTCTTTTTTTTAACTCACAAAATTGTTATGAACCACAACATTGTTAACCATTTACTATCTGCTCATCTTTTAGGTACCTATAGAATGCATGGTTTTACCTGCACTGTGTCATATCCTAGCATGCCTCTCATGCTTCCTGTGCCATACCAAATGGCCATAGGTTGTCTTGTCTTCTTGAAAGTAGAAGAAAGGTTTGGGTTAAATTGTTGGTGATTTTCTAAATGAAAAAAAAAAACAACCACCAGTCATTAATTAATATTAAAACAGCTTTTAATCAATGGTGGGTATTGAGCTCAAATTTCTTCCTGAGGAAAAATATTGCAACATTTTACAGTGCAGAGCATTTGAAATATATTATTATTAGCCAATTAAAAGGAAATGCTTTCCTTTTATTATCCCATTAAAAGGAAAAGCCACATAGATAGTTAATAAAACTAGTGGGTAGAATTATTTACTAGAGAAATATCACTTAATATTAAAAAATGGTATTTCTGGAAAATACTATCTATTACTGTTTCCATCACTCTTCAAAGAAGAAGACTGATTTTAACATGAGCATTTTGAAACCTTTTGCTGAAAATTACCCTGTACTTTTACAAATTAAAATTTGTCTGTGTACTCATATAAATGTCTTCCCAAAATCAAATCCCATAAATGGATTTGGAACAGTGGAACATATTCTTTAGAACAAGGATGTCAAACTCAAGGCCTGGGAGCTGAATCCGGCCCACCCGTGGGTACTTAGATCTGGCCCACGGGGCCATCCTGGAAACAACGAAGGACCAGCCTGTGGTGCTTCTGCCAGCGAAAACAGGTTTCTGAGCTCCCTTTTCAGCTGCCACAGCCTCCTGCAACCCTTTGCCAGTGAAAATGGAACTCGGGAAGGTGGTGGCCAGGATGGCCGTGGTCCACTCGATGTCATTCCTGTCAAGGGTTCTTGTGGTGGCCTGAGCAGTCTGCAAGTGAAAACAGGCTCTGGGCTCCATTTTTACTGGCAAAAAGTTGCAGGAGGCCGTGGCAGCCAAAAAAGGAGCTCAGGAGCCTGTTTTCACTGGCAGAGCACTCGGGCCATCTTAGGCACCCTTGACAAAAGTGACATTGAACTGGCCATAGCTACCCTGGCCCCATGAGGTCAAACACAACCCTGATGTGACCTTCAATGAAATTGAGTTTGACACCCCTGCCTTAGAAGATTGCAATCTGCTACCCAAACGCTATGCATGCTTATTGTTAGAAGCCAAATTCCATTGCACTCAGTGGACCTTGTTCCTAAAATCCCACTGCCAAATGCTCCTGATTCTTATTTAAAGTTCATGGGATGCTGTTCTCTACCATTCTACATCTTTTTGAATCTTGGATGTATATGTGGATATAGAGCATTTGAACTGTCCTGCCGATCAGTATCTTTGCCCTTTATGGCCAGTAGCCTTGGACAGGCAAAGAAACCAGCACTTTGTTGTTGATCAGAAATCAACTGCTTTGGAGAGTCTTTGGTGGTCTCTTAGTTTGGTTGTTTTCTTGCAAACATTTTATTCAATGCTAGCAAGAAAACAACCAAGTTCAGAGACCACTAAGAACTCCACTGTTGAACCCTGAGCTATATATATTCTATTGGTATCAACTGCCCATTTATCCTGCCCGCTTCCTGCCTAGCCCTGTACCCTTCCACCAATCTTTAAAAAATTAAAATGAAATAAAGCAAGCATATTTCTACTCCTGGGCTCATCATAATAGCATGATAACGGACCTTGTTCTGTTCCTTTAATTTATTATTTGGTCCGCTTTTCAAGCCAGCAGAGTGTTAAGCAGCACTGAAAGGAGAAGAGTGAGGCAGAAAAGATGTCCTCTCCACAGAAACAAAGGCCATCCTATGTCAAGTGCTTTTCTCCTCTGTGCTGCAAAATGAGTTTTCCTCATTTTTAAGAAAGTGCTTAACTCTGTATTCTGCTACAATGGCAGGCCTTCAGGACACATTGGTGAGATTTTAGGGAGCAGGGTATCTCATGCCATCATCATCCCTCTAGAGAAATTCTTCATTAAGTAGAGCAATGGCTTCAGGCATATTTTTTTTTTCATCTTGCAGGATTTTCTAGCTATGATGCACTGCAGCTGCATCTTTCATAGCTATCACTGCTATCCAGGAAATATAATACAATTTTGTACATTTATTTGATCAAGTCTGATGAAGACAGTTACTTACTGCATGCTGAACTTTTGCAGAAAATAGATGGTACCCAGAGATTTGATGATCCAGTGTCAAACACAACAGTGAATTCCTGCGGTGGTGTTCCAATGTAGATTTTTCCATAGTACTGGATCTGTTAATTTGTAAATAATAAATATATGTTGGAAGACCTGAGTACAGTAGATCTTTTTGACAATTTTAATATTGAACCATGAGATAAACACCATAACGCTAAGTGTTACAAAATAAAGGAAGAGAAAAAACATCCATGGAAGGGAATAAAACAACAAGGTGGGAATTACACAAATAGAAATCAAATGAATAAATGGAATACGTGTGCCACCCTTTAGCTCCATAAATAAGAGAAATCGGGCTAGCATTATTTCACTTGCACTTTGACATCTATAATGGTAAAACAATTTACATTTGTTCAAATATCAGTTTTTATCACAGGAAATTAATAACGTACATTTGGGGAAAGGTTTTTCCATGTTAAAACATACTATCTGGACACAGGGCTCCAAGCTAGAGAGCATCAAGGACTCCACAGTTCAACCCTCAGCTACATATATTCTCTTTTATTGGCAAATCAAAAGAAAACCAGCAACTTACATCCAAGTAGTTCAAGAGTGGTTCATCAGCCAGTTGACCAGGATTGAAAACAGCTGGAGAATACTTGGTGTACTTAGTCATAATGTCATAATGATGTTTCTGTAGAAGATTTTCTAGCAAATGTTTCTGACTAAGAGTATCTCTAAGTTTCTCTCCTTTCCAAATGGGAACCCTGGTATACAAAAACAAAATGAGTAGATGCTGTATTGTTGTTCCTCTCCTTTTAATGAAAAAAAGTTAGAAATCCACCCTACCTCTAAATTAAATAAAAATAACATTTATGGATTTAAATCAAATATCTTTTCAACTTGATTCCTTCAGCAGCAAAAATATTAATACAGCTCATACTCATGAACATAATAAGCCATACATCCAAAAGAGTTGCACAAATGTAAGAGATGAAGAGACTGCGGCCTAAAGAAAATGCTACAAATTCATTTATTCCACCTTTAAACTTTAAAAGCATTTGTTGAAATTTTTAGCCAGTTTGCAGATATTTAATATCTGATTTAGGTAATATTTAAGATGACCTTTACATTTTAGTAAAATCAAAGGAGTATAATAATGCCTTTAATATTGGCTCAATCTTCTTTCTCTTTGCATTGTATTGTATTAAAATAACAATGTAATTTTAAATCTGAATATACCATCCATAGTTCATCTCCCCTACATTGCCAGAATAGAAAGCTCATGAATAAATCAAGTAAACAAGCAAACAATTGCAGCTGTCAATGATGAAAATATTAGTAATAAAATGAGGACTGACTGAACAAAACTTTCAGAAAAAGCCACAAGAGAGAAGAGAATTGTTAGGCACTTCATGTTGCTCCTTCCACCAAAGATCTCCAGTTGCGCTGGTGCCTCCTCTACATGCTGTTGCTATTTTATAGCTACTGGAGTAGTTCCCACCTTCATCTGAATAACAGGTTATCATAATTCAACAAAGAAACTCTACTCTCTGGTAACCAATTCACTTTGCTCTCTGTTAACACATCAAAATCTCATCAGGATCTCCAATATTTATCATTTGCTGTAGTGACTACACTGCCAATCATTCTGTTTCAAAGTCAATCATGACTTGATTATATGTATAGGATTAAGCAGCTGCCTATCACAATACACCAAACTATTCATTTCAAATAATATTACTGAAATTCTCAACAAATTGGAGATGCTATACCAGTAGAGCTGTTTAGGATTGGGGTACCATTCTGTGTCTCAGATGCTATATCCTTGTCACCATCTTTTTGGAATCATTTTTGTTGTCTTTATTGCAGCATTACTTTCCTTGACTAAACATGATGCACATAAAACCATGTTAAAAGTGTAGATATAAATAATAAATTTGATGGGTTAAAATAGTTCTGAATAAAACCCAGGATGGCACCCAAAAGCAGAAAATAACAATTGGACTCAAATTGTAATCTGATAAATTGGAATTTGATTTGTTGCTTCCAAACATGAAGAAGAAAATCTAGACTGATTATTATAGCTTTGGCAGAAAAGATTGAAAAGGATGCAAGTCCACAAATGCAGAACTAATGGAAATGATGTGTGATGAACTGGATTCTCTTGGCAAGATGGCTGCTGTGTTTTCAGAGGGGCCTTTGAATAATGGATGCTGCAGAGATATTTACATAAGAGACTAATAGTCCTGGCGAATGAGATGCAATTGCTGGGAAAATCCATAGTCAATGGCATTATTACTAAGAGTAATATAAGGAATGGTTTTATTGTTAAGCATCAAACGAGGATATTTGATCCTGGATGGACCAGAGATAATGATTGGGATGATCTGTGATAGATAAGAAACCATTGTAGACTTTCTATCAGTTAATTATAATAATAAATTGTTGCAGAGAGCTCTGAAATTTAACTTCCTTGTTGATTAACCTGCTAATTATTATAGAGATAGAGATAGATAAAGATATAGAGATATGCAGGTCTTGGCGTGTTCGGGTCTTTTCCCGTGTAAGATTGAGAGTATCTTGGCAATGTTTCAATGAGGTCCCACTCGCCATCTTCAGGCTGGTACTTTTGGCTTTGTGCTTGTGCGAGCAAAGCGTGATCGGAGCTGCCATCTCCCTATATATCCTGGTGGGGAGGTTGGCAGCTCCAATCATGCTTTGCTAGCACAAGCACAAAGCCGAAAGCACCAGCCTGAAGATGGCGAGTGGGACCTCATTGAAACATGCCAAGATACTCTCAATCTTACACGGGAAAAGACCCGAACACGCCAAGACCTGCATACCCGTGAAAATCTACGAATATATACATATATATATTTAGATGTATCACAGGTGAATTGGTTACTGATAGATGTAGAAGCTTATAAATCTTAGATCTCTTTGCAAGGAGAGAAAGCTATTATTCCTGTAACATATTTGTTAGTGCTCAACTAGATGGGATAATATGAATTTCTGTTTTTTGTCTTTTAATTTACATTTTTTAAAATTTCCATCTAGTTTTTGTCTTACTTTTGTAATTTTTTTCTTTTTTCTTTCCTTTGGAGTTTGTATTTTAATTTTCTGTGTTAAAAATAAAAAATAAAAAGGAACATTAATCAAAAGATTGTAAGTGCCATCCCAAAACATTCTGTTGTTCTCACTCTTGAATTGTCAAACATATTGTGAAAGATTTGTGCACAGTGAGATAAATTTGTAAGGAGTAGAATTTATAAAGATATATTCATAATCGGTGTATAAAGAGAAAAAAATAAGCATTTTTAGCACATACGTTCTGTTCAACAGACTTGTAGGAAATGTTCATACTTCAACAGCATTTTGTGCAGTAGTTGATTTACTATGTAATCTCCAAAAGGACTTTACTATTATGTAAATGCAGACTTACTCTGCTTAGAGCAGACATATTGAAATTAATGGAGTTTACATTAAATGAAACCACATTAATTTCAATTGATCTGTGTGGTTAGATTTCATTCTATTGCTACGTTATTGTTTACACACACAAAAACCCTTATAGACTGCCCAATCTTAAGTAAATTTGCTCGATATAGTTCTTACTCACTTTAACTGATTGAACTCTGTTCACTAGGCATTGCAGTCTTATGTTTTCATCAATGGCAAAGGCTATGAAGAAAGATAATATATAAGGGAGGAGTGAGGGAGAATCCAAGTTCCACATGACCTTGTGTATTTTTCCAGTTCTTATGGTTCCAAGGCAAATGTTCCACTTTAATCTGAAGTCCTTGGCACATATCTTTTGAGCATAACCGCTGAGGAAATTTGAGATTATATTAAAATATTGATATTTAATACTAATTAAATATATTTAATACTAATATTAGTTCAATGTTAGGTCATACCAAAACCTCCTAGCAGGCCCTGCTAACATTGTTATCATATTAGTGATATACTTCTGAATGTACTGTAAAAAGCTTTATCATGACATCTTTTTTTTCCTGTATCAGTGACAATTAAACTTAGAGTAACAGAATCTTCAGGTTTGCATGGTAGTCTCTTTCAAATAATGTCTTCCAGTTTCTTAATGTTTTTGATTCTTGAAAACCAGACATAAACTATATTGCTGTTTTTTACTGGTCCCACTAATATAATCTTGGTTTGCTTGTTACAATATTTTTCCTTACCTATTCCATAGCCCAAGGATCAAAGAACTAATGTATCCATTATTAGTTTTCATGTGTTATATCCGTATTTCCCTGCTTCTTGTTTTTCAACTAAAATTGTCAAACATTTGCTTTCAACAATGTTTTTTGGACCAATTCAACAAACTTCAGGGTGAAATTTATTTATTGATTTGATTTGATTTGATTTGATTTGTCAGTTGCTTACAAAATAATAGGTATAAGTATAAACATGAGTAAGAATACAGAAAATAGGTACGATTAAATGGGGACAATAGGACAGGGACGGGAGGCATGATGGTGCACTTATACACACCCCTTACAGACCTCTTAGGAATGGGGTGAGGTCAATAGTGGATAGTCTGAGGTTAAAGGAGTGGGGGTTTGAGGATATAACTACAGAGTCAGGTAGTGCATTCCAGGCATTGACCATTCTGTTGCTGAAGTTGTACTTTCTGCAATCAAGTTTGGAGCGGTTAACACTGAGTTTGTATCCCTTGTGTGCTCTTGTATTATTGCGGTTGAAGCTCAAGTAGTCATTGACTGGTAGGACATTGTAGCAGATAATTTTGTGTACTACGCTTAAGTCCAACCATAGGCGGTGTAATTCAAGATTGTTCAAGCCCAAAATTTCAAGTCTGGTGATATAGGGTATTCTGTTGTGAGCAGAGGAGCGTAGTACTCTTCTGGACTCACTCAATTGTATTAATGTCTGATATACAGTGCAGATTCCAGACAGATGAGTTGTATTCAAGTATTGGTCTAGCAAAGGTTTGGTATCCCTAGTTAGCAATTCAATATTTCCAGAGGAGAAGCTTTGTAAGATTAGATTTACAACTCTTAATGCCTTTTTGGCAATGTTGTTACAGTGAACTCTGGCACTTAGGTCATTAGATATGAGTACTCCTAGGTCCTTGACAGAGTGAGAGTCATCAATGAGGTCATAGCCGCCTAGTTTGTATTTGGTGTGCTGATTTTTTTTACCAATGTGTAGGACAGAGCATTTGTTGGTTGAGATTTGGAGTTGCCAATTGTTTGACCATTCAGATACATAGTCAAGGTCACTTTGAAGAGCAATAGCATTGTCGGTGGTGTTGAATAGTTTTACATCATCCACAAAGAGGACCCAGTTGCTTATAAGGTGATCGCAAATGTTATTTATATAGAGTATAAAGAGTGTGTGTCCTAGAACGCTGCCTTGGGGGACACCGCTGTTAACTGGAGCAGGGTTTGATAAAAATAGGAGTGCCCTATTTTTACTGTTTGTTGCCTGTTTTACAGGAATGCAGTAATCCACTTATGAAGGGATCCGGAAATGCCGTAAGAGTTTAGTTTTAATAGTAGTTTGTCATGTACCATTGAATCAAAGGCTTTGCAGAAGTCTATGTGAATTGCATCTATTGCTTTACCCTGGTTGAATAGAGTTGTTCATATGTTTTTGCAGTGTAGGAGTTGTAGGTTGCAGGACAAGTTTTTCCTGAAACCAAATTGTTTTTTGGAGGGTAGGTTATTTGACTCTAAGTGGAGAGTGATGAATTGGTTAATGATTGATTCCATGACTTTGCACGTGACACAACATAGTGAGATTGGTCTGTAGTTTTCAACCAGGCTGGGGTCACCTTTTTTGAAGATAGGGATGACTGTAGCTAAGGACTATAGGTTCGGTAAGGAGCTGGTTCTGAATGATATATCATATATAATGCTTAGGGGTTCTGCTATAGCAGAGGAAAGCTTTTTTAAAGAAGTATGCACATAATCCATCGGGGCCAATAGATAGGGATGGTTTTAGATTACGTAATGCCTTTTCTACATTATCTTCTGTAAAGTCAATATGTAGTAGATCATTGCAGTTAGTTGTGGTACAACTAGGAAATGGGGGGCATGAGCCATTGCTGTTAACAAAGACCGAGCTGAAGAATGTGTTGAAGAGGTTGGCCTTAACAGCTTCATCGCTGCAGTCTTTCCCATTTGGTCCCTTTAGAGGTGGGATAGTTCTTGAGTCTTTAAGTTTGGTGTTTACAAAATTGTAAAAGGCATGAGTAGATTTTGTACATAGGAAGTTTTCCTCTTGTTTGCAGTAATAATTTGTGCATTCTGCCTTTATCTTTCAGCATAAGGTGTTGTATTGGTTTTTAAAGTTTGCTACATAGCTAGTTTTCTTTTTATGCCATAATGATTTTTTTAATTGGAGTTTTCTTATTGTTATGGGTAATTTGTTTTTTTTTTATTTAGGGGTTACTAATGGTACATATAGTTTTATGACTCTTTCAAGTTTAAGTAAGAATGCATTATAATGGTCTTCTGTAGTATTACAGTTAGAGAACAGAATGTGCCAATCAAGAGATGATAGGTCAGCATCTATGAGATCATAGTTGGCTTTTTTGAAATTGTATTTTGGAGTTCCATCATTATGATCTTCTTTGTGAGGGTGTAAATTGAGATGAAAGTCTCAATTTTTGTCAAAAATTTTTCAATGACCAAAAAATTTTGTCAATTTTTTTGAAAAAAGTTCTGGTTACAAAAAAGAAGAAAAATACTGTTTTCTCTGTATCCTTTACTGATGAGTATTTTTATATATTATTGAGTTATAACCAATAGAACAAACCTAAAATTATTAATTTACTATTTCAAATTAAAATTAATGCCAAAAAGGAGCCAGATTAACCTATTTTGGGGCAGGGGAAAGGAATTCAAAAATTGCATCCAACATTATCATCCTAGAGCATCTTCATTGATGACTTTGAATTTTTTTTTCTTTTTGGAGTTTTTGAAATGTGGTTATAGCATGGGAAAAATACAGGAAGAACATGTCCACAGTGATCTCTAAGCTCTGTATTGTATAAAATATATCAGAAGATTGTTGCATTCGTTGGAGAACTTGGAGGCTGAAATGAAGCATGTAGGGCAAGTGTCGGTTCCCATTCAGGGACTAGAACAGTTCAGAGGTTGTTTTCACAGAAGAAAGCAAGAAAGCAAGAAAAGACCAGAAGGAGGACTTCCACCGAAGAGCCCAGATGGGAGATGGGAACCTAGCTGGCTGAAAGTGGCGACTTCACCCAAGAACCAGGAGAGGATAGTGGGAAATGTTAGAGAAGCCCTGATCTATGAGGAAGGACTAGAAATAAGATGCCGAGAAAGGTTCTTCCCAGTGCAGAAATGGGAAGTGTTTCAACTGAGCTGAAAAAAAATCAAGCCATATTGAACACTTTTTAGTAATCTAGTTTGTTTTTTTCCTTTCATTCTGTCTCTTGTCTAGCCCAATAAAGGAGGATAGAGTTGGAGAGAAAAGGGGAGGAAGCAGGAGAGACAGAGGGGAGTAATGGCTGAGAGGGGAGACTTGGGAGGAAACCTGACATCAGGATTGTCTTTTAAGGATCTGATGTTAATAATTATATATAGCGAAAAGTAAAAAAGCCTTCGCTGCAGTGCGCTTCTTGTGTCACTTGCCACCTTGGCTAAGCAATACATCTCTAGTTCAAAAGCAAAGCCTATGACAATCTTATATTTGAATACCCTTGGCTTTGCCCTAGTAAGGCTTGGCAATCATTTAAAAATTCCACCAAAAGCTATTCGACTCGTTACGTAGCTTGTCATGTCAGAAAAGGTCATTTGTATGTGATATTGATATATTTAAATGAGTCAAATCATATTTTTGTTAATGTTATCTTCCTGACTAAAGAAAGAACTAAACAAAGCAAACAAGATTTCTTCTGTGTTGTAGGTCACCCTTCTTTCTAATGACTTTGGGAGAATGTTGCCCAGTTCTCTCAAATTCAGAGCAGTTTTGCTTGGAAAATATTGCTTTGCAAGGTCAAGACACATGAGTTTGCATATACTTACTATTCCTATTGCATTTGAAGAGTGCAACATTATTTGATGTTTTAGACATCATAGGTTGTAGTACTTTCCTTCAAGTGACAAACGTCTAGCCTTTCTACTGTTGCTCTTGGCATGCCCATAAGAACTTCTGTAGGGGATTTGGTGGGTCAGACCAAAGATTCATATAGTCTAGCATTCTGTGTCACATGGTAACCAATCCAACACATTTAGAAAGCAAATGCAGACTTCTGCTGTTGTTACCTATCAGCTGGAGAAGAAATCCTGTCAATGATTCAAGTGTAGCACATAAACCATTAAAATCAAGAGTTTTTACTGTAGGCAGGATGTATAAATAAATAAATTTTGTAACAACTATGAATCTAACTCTTCCTCTTTTTGAATGTTCTGGTGGCCATCACCCCATCAGTGAACTCTAAGTGTATTCATGAGTCCAAAAAGTGGGCCCTTGGACTACATCTTCTCCTTACTTGAACCAAGAACAAATTTATAATTGCTTTGCTAATAAGAAAATGTAGGAAGATTAAAAAGGAAGCTGCTCAGATGCCATAATAAAAACACACCAATATTACATTGATCTAATGCCCAGATCCTATAATTTTAATTTGATTAGTGTGAAACCATTTGGGGGCAAAATGTGGAAAGCAAGGAAGATTTTTCACATTTTGACACCTAGAGAATTGCCCCACATATGGGCCAGTTTGTGTGCCACCAAATGCTTTTAAGTTGAAAGTAGTTTGGGAAGGAACAGCTCATCTCATGGTGATGGGATCCCAATATCCCACCACCAGCTTGGCCACCAGATTGTTTGCTCTCTTCTTCTCTACCCACCTCCACCCCCCACTCTTTTTTTCCTCCTTGTTGTTAATTATTCAGTCTTTGCTGCACACAGACACTCTCATTTTAACTAATATGTTGGATAAAGCCTAAAACCACCAACAACAACAAAAGAGTTTCTGCTGTGGAGAAAAGAAGTAAGAAGGTGCATCAATGGGTGAATGTAGTGGGTGGGTGTCAAGCATCTCGTATCCTGCATGTGGTCTCTTTATAATTTTGTCCTCCACTCTGGAGAACAAAATTTACTGTATTTGCTGTGTCCAAAGAGAGAAATTGGGAATATGGGCTGACTGACAGAAAGAGAGAAAGAAAATAAAAAACCATCTTCTGAAACAGGTACATATTTGCCTTTTGTGTTTTGGGAAGGATGGAATGATGATGTCACATTATTTTGTGTTTTGAAATTCAGGCCATGCATCAACCTTATAATCCATGTGCTCATGTCTCCATAGTACCAGCTAGCTTTTTGCAGAATGATATTTTACGGTTAGCCAAGGCTCTTGCCATGGCAGTCTATTAAATTCCAAATATGGCCAGATATAAAAAGGGACAAACATTCATGCCATGAGAAACAGCTTCTGAGAACTTCCCATTCATTCCCCAATAGCACTTTGAAGTTGGTCCATGCTCTTCAAATCTATCTGTTGTAGTGATGGGGTTCAAACATTTTTACTACCAGTGCTATGGGCATGGCTTGGTGGGTATGACATGGCTTGGTGGGGATGGCAGGGGAAGGTTACTGCAAAATCCCCATTCCCTCCCCACCCCACTAACCTCCTTTCCAGCTCCATTCTCCTGTGCAGGGCAACATCAGCTGGGACTAGGGAGGCAGAGAATAGATGGGGTGGGGCCAGTCAGAGGTGGTATTTGTTGGTTCTCCAAACTACTCAAAATTTCCGCTACCGGTTCTCCACAGAACCTGCTGAATACCACCTGTTGGCTTTATGATCTGTTGGCTTTACGGTGCTTAGCCTAACAGCAAAAATCGCTTCTTTACCTTGAGCTGCAGGGAGACAAACTGAGGCAAGAATGGGGAAATGGATAAATATAAACAAAATGTCATCAAAACTAACTGAATAGAAATAAAAAATAGAAACTTCACAGAGCTGCATCTGATTAAAAAAAATAGCGTTACAGAGTCAGAAACAAATCAGCTCTGTTGTCAAATGTTTGCCAATATTTGGAATCAGAGGTCCAGAACTGCTTTCAAACTGATGCAATGTGAGTGTGTGAGAGTGTGTGTGTGTGTGTGTGTGTGTGTGTAAATTATCATTTTTTAAAAGGGGTTAAAAAGTATGCATTATTCCTCTGGCCAAAGTATTCTAACAGTAATTTCATGACTTGTATTACATGATATGACAGAGATCTAGTACTTCTATAATTTATATACACTACAGGTAATATACTTTATTTTACAATAAAGCACACATAACAATAATCGAAGTATATCTGCATGTTACAAGGGGAAAATAATCTTATCAAACATGGTACATATCCAGGCCCCGTAATTATTGGCTTCTATCCACATTCAAAATAATGTTCTTGAGACAGCATCATGGATGAGAAGTCATGGGAGGTGAATATTTTGTAGTTCTATACTTAACCCGATTTAGGCAGAAATACAAACTTTCAAACTGTGCCTGAAGGGTTTTTGTTCCCATTTCCAGAAAAAAAAAATGGAAAGATTAATACTGATTTGGTATCTTTTGTGGCAAACCTGTTTTCTTTCTTTCTTTCCATTATTAAATTCTTTCTACTCCATTCTATTGAGCAGATCTCAGACAAAAATGTGATCCATAAAACAACTCAACACCACTCCCCCACTCCCTAAAATAACAATTATACATATTTTATTTCACACAAGCATGCTACCTCTGGATTACATGTTTCAGGAAGTGGTCTTTTTGATTAAAGCATACTGGCTGGGATATTGTGGGAGTTGGTCCAGGCATGTTAAAATCAAGAAACACTTATTTAAAGGATTGAATTTACAGCATTTAAGGGATGCTGTAGCTCAGGGGTCTCCAACCTTGGCCCCTGGAAGCCTGGCGGACTTCAACTCCCAGAATTCCACAGCCAGCTTTGCTGGCTGTGGAACTCTGGGAGTTGAAGTCCGCCAGGCTTCCAGGAGCCAAGGTTGGAGACCCCTGCTGTAGCTAGTGACCACTAAAGAATTAAAATGCTTGCCAAGGTTTAGGAAAGTACTGGAATCCCACATCAGGAGGGTTCAGATCCAAAATTCTTAGTTTGTTTGTCCAAGAAACATTAGTCTGGTTTCTTCCCTTGCCTAAAATATAATAGCCATTTAATTATAGCTAGTCAAAGTAGGAATTGTATAAAAACTTTAATCACATTCAGATATTGGAGAACACCAATATCTATTGTCTATGGGAAATCAATTTGATCAAGGCCACAGTAGGAAAACGTCTTTAAGTTTTTCTTTCTTAGTACCCATGGCAAGAGGAAAAAAAGTTCAGTAGGGAAATGGAAGAGAAGAGTTATTCCTTTCCTTGTACTACCAATTTGATTGCTTTCCCTTTCCTGAAATATTTTGTGGCAATTTAACTTTTTAATCAAACTGTAGGAAATTGATGATGCTACATTTTGTCTGCTTTCATCAGGGATTTCTTAACTTCCCACAATGTCACAACATTATGAGACTTAAATATTTTCTCACTTCTGTCTGGAAACACATCGTTTCATATGGAATCTGCTTCTATTGTACTTGTGATGGTCAGAGCTAGCAAACCCTTTGAAGTTGGCAAACTTTTGTCAGTGCAGTGGAAAAGTTTTCAATCTGTCCATGAGTGACTTTGCACATTGAGATTAAACTGTGAGTAGGAAAGATGAGGAGAACACCAATATCTATTGTCTATCTATGTCTCTTTGCCTGTCTGTCTAGCTAGCTATCTAATCTATATCTATCATTTTTTCCAGAAACAATAATATTAACTACCTAGTTTATAAAAAAAGATATTCTGGAATAAATACAGATGTTTCCAGCACCACAAAAATATACCCAGCTCACGTTATTCACTCTGCAAGTTTACATTTTTAATCCCAGTTCTGGAATCTCTTCATTTGTTTTACAGGAACAATATTTGCACATCCAGAAGTTACTAATTACTGACAGCCCATTTAAGTCATTTGTGCAAACTGACAATTATCTTCAACACTTTTTAAACATGCTGTGGATTTAAAGGTACGAAGGTCACAAAGCACTTTTCATGAAAAATCCATGTTCTTGAAGTCTATTGAGCATCGGTATCGACCACCAGTGAACTTAGAACATATGAGATTTGGCAAACAAGGACAGGTGTGATGTTGTCGTTTTCCAAAGAAAGGGACCTTTTAAAGAAAATAGAAAATATAAATAATGTTAAGAATAAACTTTGCAATCAATTAAAGTAAGCAACTAAATGCACAAAAAAGCTGTAAAACACTTTATACTTAATAAAAGCAAAATGAAATGGATTTATATGGCCTAATCTACCTAAGCCTGTCTTTTTTCAAACATAGCAACTTTTAGATGGAATTCTGGAATGATGACTAGGAACATTCTGGGAGTTGAAGTCCACTCATCTTAAAGTTGTCAAGTTTGAAAAACCCTGACGTAAACTCTACAATGTAATTTGGAATGGACCCAGGATCTTCAGTTTTATAAAAATTTCTGAACTAACAGGGAATGAAGCCCTATGCAACATGGAAAAAATGTGGCCCACTTCTCGCTTGGTGATTTTTAGAATGTGTGACAGCATTTCATTAGAGAGAAATAAAAGGCCACATTTTCATACAAAGCTAATGCTATGTTATCACCTGCTTTCTCAAAAAAAAAACTTATTTCCTTGCAAAAGTAAATTGTTATGTGAAGCAGCTTAACTTCAGTTAAGAAATCAGAGGTTTTACACACTGTATGAATATAACTGAAAGACGGTTTTATGTTTTTATGTTTTGTTCGTATGTTGTAAAAAATAAAAATTTTGTTTTAAGAAAAAAAGAAATCAGAGGTTTTAGCTGATTTAGCTACATTTAGCTGATAATTATGCAGCAGATAATGTTAGCATTGTTTTGATTCTATAATTCAACTCAACAAAATCAAACAATGTTTAGCTTGTAGAAAATGGAATTCTCAACTAATGCACAAATGCATTTTGCTTTGGGACCCTCCAGATGCAAACTGATATGTAAACATGTTAGTAAACTAGTGATTAATAATGTGAAGCCTGTGTAAAAAATACAAATAATGTATACAAATAATGTGTAGAAAATGTCATTTGTTCCAGCAACTGATATACATACTGGTATATATCAACAAATCAATACAAAGAAAAATGTTAACATGAAAAACAATTAGTACTTCATGTTGTGAGCTAGTTGAGGCCATTTACAAATACCTTATGGCTAATAGGGTGGCATTCATCTCCCTCACGCCCCAATGGAGTGCACATACGAAGCCCACGGAGCCACAAGCTGATGGCACAACATGTCCCACTTCCACACTGCAGATCTCTTTCACAGGCCTGCAAAAAAAAAAAAACCCACAGAAATGGTAGTGTGAAGAGGAAACTGTTATTTACCATTATAGTTTTATTGCAGATGTAAAGATCTGTCAGAATGTTTAGAAAAGCAGTCTTCTAATAAAGAACATCTTACAAATAATTAAAAACATCAAGACCTGGAAAAATGTCACTGGTAGGTCCCAACATTTATTATAGCTGAATAATAGATTTTATATCTGATACTAAATATAAATTTTGTCAGAGAGCTAACCAAATAGGAGATTAAATTTAACATAAACATTAATAATTATAATTTTCACATGACAACACTGTAGTCACTGCTGAGTGGTACATACTAAGAATTATCCAATAACTCTTACATGCAATTGTTTGTTTAAGTTTGGGAACTGATTTAATGATCATAGGAGTACAGAAAACACAAGCTTTTTCAAGGGATTTACTTTAAGGTAGATCTGCTATATCTGGACTGTAAAAATGCTAGTGACCACTTGATGGCAGCAAAAGGTTGGAGCTTTCTAAGAGATTAAGAAGAGTGGCAAAAATACACAGAACTATACAAGAAAGATCTTAAATGTCCTGATAACCATGATTGCTGACCTTGAGCCAGACATCCTGGAGTATGAAGCCAAGTGAAGCTTTAAGAAGCATAGTCAACCACAAAGCTAGTGGAAGTGAAGTTATTCTAGCTGAGCTATTTAAAATCCTAAAACATGATGTTGTTATTGTGCTGTTAAAGTTGCATAACAAATGCCAGCAATTTTTAAAAAATCAACAGCAGCCACAGGTTGTTTATGTTCAAATCCCAAAGAAGACCAATACTGAAAAATGTTCACACTGCGTTCATTTCACACTCTAGCAAGGTTATGATCAAAATCCCACAAGCTAAGCTTCAGCAGCAAGTGAACTGAGAACTGTCAGAAATACAAACTGGGTTTCGAAGAGGCAGAGGATCTAGAGATCAAATTGCCAATATTCACTGGATTATGGAGAAAGCAAAGGAGTTCCCAGAAAAGCATCTACTTCTGCTACTTCTGCTTCATTGATTACACTAAAGCCTTTGATTGTGTGGATCAGAACAAACTGGCATGGTCTTAAAGAGATGGGAATACCAGACCATCTTACCTGTCTCCAGAGAAACCTGTATGCAGTTCAAGAAGTAACAGTTAAAGCCAGACAGGGAACAGTTGATTGGTTCAAAATAGGGAAAAGAGTACGACAAGTCTGTATACTATCACCCTGTTTATTTAACTTATATGCAGAGTACATCATCCAAAGTGATAGGCTGGATGAATTACAAGCCAGAATTAAATTTGCTGGAAAAAATATCAAAGATGTCAAATATGCAGGCGGTACCACTCTCATGGCAGAAAGTGAAGAGGAACTACAGCAACTCTTGGTAAGGGTAAAAGAGGAGAGTGCAAAAGTTGGATTGAAACACAACACTAAAAAAAAAAAAACCTAAGATCTAAGTATGGTACATAAAATTATATATTGCAATGTCCTACCTATCAATGAATACTTCAGCTTCAACCATAACAATACAAGAGCACACAATAGATACAAATTCAAGGTTAACCACGCCAGACTTGATTGCAGGAAATACGACTTCAGCAACAGAGTGGTCAATGTCTGGAATAATCTACCTGACTCTGTGGTTTGTTCCCCAAACCCCAAAAACTTTAACCTTAGGCAGTCTATTATTGACCTCACCCCTTTCCTAAGAGGTCTGTAGGGGGCGTGCATAAGTGCACCAATGTGCCTACCATCCTGTCCTGTTGTTTCTTTTTGTTTTTGTTTTTTCTTTTTTAATAAAGTTTTATTTGGGTTTTCACACATACAAAATACAAGTAAAACATCTTTTTTGAAAATAGCATGGTCCGGGATGAACTTCTTTATACAGACACAAAACAATTTCATGCTCCTTTTTGTATTCTATTCCATATCTTATACTATTTTACATTTTCTATATAGTTTTTCCCCTCTTTTAATTTTCTCAATTTTATTTTGATTATCTCATCTCATCTCAAATCATTATATTTATACTTTTGTCTGTTCTGTTTCAATTTCATATTATCTTTTCTCATTAAACAAATTTTCTCCTGTAGTTACTAGTTGGAGTACGACACCTTTATATCTTTTAACTACATCCATTCAACTCTTATTTAAATTTCAATATATACCTTAAGTTTATGACCTTCAATATAATACATAATACATAACTTCCAATCGAATTCTGCTTGGTACATTCTTATAATACACACTATATTCTTTTTTTTAAAAAAAGAAAGATTGTAAATATATGTAATTATAAACCCTCATTCCATTCCAGTTCAGTTCTAACATTAATAATCATTAAAATCTTAACATCTTTAACACTTCTTTTCAATTAAATATCATACTTCCTTAAAAATACATATAATCTCCATAATTAATTATTCCCTTATTTCTCTTCACATATGTTTTATAAATCATTAAATATACCTTTTGTTACATTTATTTATTGACAAGCATTCCACTGAATTATGATAGCTATTTTATCAGACATTTTAATCATACATTTTTTCATATTTTCTAAAATTATTTCTGTTTCTAATATAACCATATTATCTTATGTACCTTTGCAGAATCCCTTTTTCCATTAAGTTTTCACCCATTATCTCTAAATAGGCCCTGTTTCTCTTTATTTTGCTTCTGTCCTTTATAACTTCTTTTCCTTTCTTTCTTCCCTCTCATCTTCTCCCTCCCCTTTTTACCCCTTTGTCTCTCTAGTTCTAATTCTCTCTTCTGCATTTCCCTCTTCTGTTACTTTCTGATTTTACACTTATTTTTCCCTCTATTTTTTTGGGGGGGGGAGTTGTTTTTCCCAATCTTAAACTTTCCATTCTCTTTCCCCCTTTTCCTTTTTTTCCTCCATCTAAGATTACTTGTTCATTAAAGATGGCTTCTTCTTTGTCGCAATCTTCTTGTTCTGCAGGCATTTCTTGTTGTTTCTCATAATTCCAAATCTCCATTTCTAAAAACTGAAATACGAAGCCAAAAGAACCTCTCCCTTCTTGTGCATCTTCTTTGTACTTTTTAAGTTCCATTTTCAGTTCTTCTAAAAGTGGAGCCATTTTAAACAGTTTTATACAACCACCCAATTGATTTTAGTCATTCAAAACAATAACCAAGAATCCAGAAATCATCAAGTAATCCAGATAGTCCCGAGTTGTATCTTCTTATTTGTTTTTCAACTTTCTCTTCCTGGGGTTTTTGTTGCGATATTTCAGTTAGAATATATCTTTTGGAAGTCTTGTTGAGATTTTGCTGTAAGTTATTTTTTAATTCCAGGCAGTCTCCTCCCTTCCAGATCCTGTCCTTTTATTCTTTTTCTCTCCTTTCCCATTTTCAAAAGCTTTTAATTATCCAGAAATCTTTATTATCCCTTTGACTTTTTATTTTCAGCATTAAATGCCTAGATGTCAAAGTGGATTTTTTTCCAATTTCTTGCTTAAGTCTCTTAGCTGTTAGTGTAGGAAAAGGAGAAAACCAAATCTTTTCCCCTTTCTCTCTCCTTCACAGCTTAAAAATCTTCTTAGGGAACAATGTTATTGTTTTTTAGCAGTTTCAATTCCAGGGTACCTTATTTGTTGCTTTTGCTGTTTGACCCGGTCAACCAAAACTTTCTCTTCTTATCTTCCTCCTGCACATTCTTTTCCGGTCGAGTTCTTCTTTGTGGTGGCCATTTCTGACCACCTCTGCAACCGCCTTCAGAAAAGGGAGTAATGGCCAGCTGGGGAGGAGAGATGTGGCTCTCCTCAACCCTGCAGGCAGTCTCCCCCCTCTTCATCACCTCTACGGGGTGGCTTAGCCCTGAAACCAGCCAGCTCGGGGTGCTCCAGAGGTGAGCATGGATCGAAGCCTCACAGAGATGAGGTTTCAGTCTGTCTCTGAAGAAGCTCAAACTGGAAGCCTTTTCTTTTTGTTTTTTTTTATATGTACCCATTTCATGTATTCATAATTATGTTTATACTTATACCTGTTATCTTATAATTGCTTGACAAAGAAATAAAATAAATAAATAAATGAAAAAAAGATCATGAATCCAGTCCCATCACTTCCTGGCAAATAAAAGGGGAACAAATGGAAGCTGTGACAGATTTTATTTTCTTGGGCTCTACGATCACCGCAGACAGTGACTGCAGCCAGGAAATTAGAAGACTCATGCTTCTCAGAAGGAAAGCTATGGCAAACCTTGACAGCCTATTAAAAAAACACAGACATCACCTTGCTGACAATGTTCTGTACAGTCAAAGCTATGTCTATGGAGATTCTCAGTCATCCACATCATGGTTATCCCAAAGGTGCTTTTTCAAAGGTGCTTTTTTTTTTTTTTTGCTTCTCCTCTGGCTGAAGAAACTTCTTGGATGAGAAGCGAACCGTCTTCAAAGAAAAAAACAGAAAGTCCAGTTGTCTCCTGCAAAAGCACTTTTGAGACAGTCAAAGCTATGGTTTTCCCAGTACAGGTAGACCTTGACTTACAACAATTCATTTCGTGACTGTCTGAAGTTACAACAGCACTGAAAAAAATGACTTGTGACTGTTTTTCACTTTTACGACCGTGGCAGCATCCCAATAGCCACAAGATCAAAATTCAGAGGCTTGGCCATTGATTCATATTTATGACGGTTGCAGGGTCCTGGGGCCATGTGATCCCCTTTTGTGACCTTCGGACAAGCAAAGTCAACAGGGAAGCCAGATTCACTTAATAACTGTGTTACTAACTTAATGTCAATTCATAAAATATTTCTCTGGTCTTTTAGAGTTGCCAACAGAAAGGGAGGGGGAGTAGTGTAACAGCTTGCAAAACCAAAACTGCATTCCACGGATGTTTTCATGGATAGTTTCCAGGCGACTAAAGTTTCTCCTGCACAAAATTCTAACTGGAGAGTATGCTTGATGACTCTTGGCTATGGATGTGTCCCATTGGAGAATATGAATTAGGATACATAGTTCCTTGGGGGGAAACCAGGGTCAAGGATGACCATGAATGATCTGTCTCAGAGTCGGCTACACCCAGGCAGCATCAGCATGTCTTCTCCTAATAAATCTTCTTTGAGCTTTGAAAATCCAGCTGGAGACTCATAATTTAAATGGGGGTAACAACAAGAGCCCTGACACTTAACAACTGTAGTGATTCACTGAACAATTGTGGCAAGAAAGGTCATAAAATGGAGTTCAAAACTCACTTAATCCCTTGGACTGCAAGGAAATCAAATGAATCAACCCCAAAGGAAATCAACCCTGACTGTTCTTTGGAAGGACAGGTACTTGAAGCTGAAGCTCAAATGCTTTATCCACCTAATGAGAAGAGAGGACTCATTAGGAAATACCTCGATGTTGGGAAAGATTGAAGGCAAAAGGAGAAGGGAACGGCAGAAGAGGATGGGATGGCTAGAGAATGTGATCGACATAATGAACATAAATTTGGGCAAACTCCAGGAGACAGGGGAGACTGGTGTGCTGTGGACGGTGGGACCGTGAAGATTCAGACACAACTTAACAACTGACCAACAAAATAGCTCATAGAAGAGAATATGTGTACTTTCTATACTGGCTCAGGAATTCTGAGTGTTGAAGTCCACAGGTCTTAGTTGCCCACTCCTATTATGCAGTATCCTTCGCTGGCATCTAATTTAATGCACATATGGAATTAAATTGCTTGAATAATACAGTAAAGCAGTCTTTTTACTACTGTTAATTGCACAACTAAAGTGGTCGATACAAATTGTTGTAACTATGTATCATTCATGTGTTTGCAACTATGTATCATTGCAACTATATATCATTCAAGCGTTTGCAACATTGTATCATTCACGTGTAATCATTAACTTCTGTCTCTTCAGTGACCTTTGCAAGGCACGTACAAGAGACAAGGAGATAGAAGTTTGTTAAATAAGCTTATCCACTTTGTAAATAATCTGTCCGGTATGCAGCTTTGTAAACATGCACATCCTGATGAGATTAACATGTTTGACTTAAGCTTTTTAATTAAATCATTTTCTTGTAAAAAAGCACAATAAAAGAGCGTGTGCCAAGACATTCGGGGCGCACTCATCAAGAGGAAACTTCGCTTCCTGTCGTTTCTCTTCCCTTCGCTCCCTTTCATGAGCCGCCCATCAGATGCGGGATGGCAGATACCGCAACAAATTAAATTAATAACTGGAAGCTAAACTTCCAGAATTATGTTAAATGGATACTCAATAACTTCCCTATTGTTTTGATTATGGCAGCATCAGAACAGTGATTCTACTTTAAGGAAGGAAAAGAAGAAAATGTCTGTGGTAATGTAAAGAAGACAATTTTGGAAGGTGATGCAAAGGCATCCATGCATAACAAATATCAAAGGAAAGTCATGAGGACTAGTGAGGAAGGGACAACCCTAAAAAAAACCCCGCAGGCAATAGTAGATTAGTCTACACAGTATTGTCAAGGAGGTTTGCTTTCCTTACATGGATGAGAAGGGAAGAAAAAGGAGAACAAGAAATCAGATCTTCCAACAGTTAGTAGTCCAGAGTGAGCATCAAGCCAGACCTATTGCCAATCCACTGCAAACTGAAACAAAATGTCTTAAATTTCCTTAAGAAAAATTAGGTTCAGTTTGGAAGAGAAGCAATTTAGATTGCAGAGTGGAATTGCCCTTAGATCAAGCAAAGAAGTATTAATTGGCATTCTATACCAAGGGTGGGCTTCCAAAATTTCAGCAAAGGGTTCCCTGCCCGATTGCTGGGTGGGTGTGGCCTAGTCGGCCTCCTGTACCATGGGAGGGAGTGTGTTTGCCCTCCCCTGGCTCCGGATGCTTTCCTCGAACTCCAGGAGGATGAAAATGGCTCTCTGGGTTCTGGAGGCTCTCTGGAAGCCGGAAACGGGCCCACTTCCGGCCTTCCTGAACTTCCAGGAGGCCCGTTTTTGGCCCTCCCTGAGCCTCTGTGCATGCCCTGCACTTACCTGCACCCAGGTTGGAGGGGTGGGCAGGGCAGGGGCAGCCAGGAGTGGGATTTGGGGTTCTCCAAACTGCACAGAATCTTAGCTAGGGGCTCTCTCGAACCCCTGCAAACCCCCAGCAGCCCATCCCTGGAAGTATCCAAAGAGCTGTACTGATATCTAAATCTACAAAATATCTAGTTAAGGAGGGGAATCTTTGTAGATTTGTGATAGGCAAAACCTGTCTTCACATACAGGCTTGTTAGGAGCTTGTTGGACATTAAATCATGCAGGTATTATGAAGATACACATAGAATTAAGCCCATGTTTATTTTAAATAATCCATTAAGCCTATGTCAGTTGTAGAGCCCTTGCCAGAACATGGATGTTGGACTGCTAATAGAGGGTCTATGCCAGTTGGCCTCAGGCAAGGTTTTTGAGTAGCTTCCCAGCAACCCCTGCCATATAAATTAGTCTAGAGTTTGTTTGCTATTAGACTCTTGTTCGACCCAGCACACTGGCAAAGTTGCTTCCTCTATGAAACACGTTAATCAAAAAGCAGGTGTGTATAACAGGGATGCCTTTAGAAGAAGAAAGAGATGTCAGGTGAATAAAACATGACTGCTTATAACTAATCTCATCATTTATTACAAAGGGCATCACAGCAAAATGAAATGACATTTATATGGCATTCTTTCTGAAATATGGGGATGCAATAACAGTGCATCTCCAAAGAGCAATAAATATACAGATTTCAGGGGAAGAAATAATAAGCAGAAAAATTATTCCACTTCTCCAATTCTCCCTTGTTTAAGAAGCTTTGTAATTTGCAGTGGGCATCTAATTCTGATTATGCCACAATTCTATTGGTAAGAAATAACTCATTGTTTTGCTTTCCAGAAAAGAATGAGGCAATCTGTAAGATTCTTATTCAGCAGGAATAATATTCTGTTAAACCAATTCCAAATATTTGCAACGGCTTTAATAAAGAAATTGTGATTTCCGTTGTGACTTAACTTCTAAACATTTAACAGTAGAGTTAATTTTGCAATTTAAATAAAACAATCAGAAAATAAAGACCCATATTATTTTTAAAGGTGAAACCTCAATCTGCAATATCTGCAACTAGAACAATGAGAATATTGGTGAAGGAGAATGAAAATTTCACAAGAAGACACTGTTATTTGCCTCCATCATTTGCCTGAATTCCACAACAGTCTTGGATGGGTAGATGTTTACCCTGGGGAAATAATTGAGTCCAGCCATGAAGCCAGGAAAAAGGCTCAAAAAGATCTTCCAGTGCCACATAGAACAGCCTTGTCATTTGAACAATCATTAAATGAACTGTTGTAAGTCGAGGACTGCCTATATAACGTGATAAAATCAGTGAATTGTTTACTTATGAACTTGTATGGCTACCCATCTTAAAATTAGAACTTGAGGTGGCTCACAACCATAATGTAGAAACAATGTCCTGGACAATCTGGAACTGTGCTGCCTGTGGTCCTTACCTTAGCATGGTTCACAAAATGATCTGCTGTAATATCTTGCCTGTCAATGACTTCTTAAGCTTCAATCATAATAACACACAGGCAAACAACCAATACAAACTCAAGGTAAACTGCTCCAAACTCGATTGCAGAAAACACAACTTCAGCAACAGAGTAGTCAATGCCTGGAACACCCTACCCGACTCTGTTGTTACAGCCTCAACCCCTCACAGTTTCAACCTCAAACTGTCTACTGTGGGCCTCACCCCATTCCTAAGAGGTCCTTAAAGGGGTGTGTGCACAAGCGCACCAGCGTGCCTACCGTCCCTGTCTTACTGTCCCCATTTATCTGTATTTACTCCCTTTGTTCTTGTTTATGTTCATACTTCTACTTGTTATCTTGCACATGTGTGACAAACAAATAAAACAAAAATAAATTAATTAATTAAAAATTAAAAAAATCAAAAGTCAACGGCAACAGAAACAACAAGAATACCTGGCACCACAACCAATGTCTCTTGATGGCAACCCACAACAAGCTCTTCCAACTCCAACTTCACCTTAAGCTGATATTTGGGGAGGGAGTTCTTTATAGCTTTCTGAAAGGTTAAAAATGTAGGGGCCTATAGGATTTCAAGGGCACACGGTGACTCACGGTGATTATATGATTTGTTGAATAATCTGCTTAAAGTATTGTTAGCTCATAAAGCATGAATGATTAAAAGTACAGTCAAAAAAAATTTTTTTTTTTTTTAGTGATATTAGGATATATAAGTTTGGATTGATAATATGAGTTGTTATGTAACATAATTGTAACTGGGACTACAGAATGAATGCACAAAAATGATGAACCAACTGACACACTGGATGTACATACGAGAGTTGAATGTTTTAATGTTTTGTTTGTCTTGTTTGTTTGTAGAAAATTGATAAAATTTTCTTTAATAAAAAAAAAAGGGCACACGGTGACTCAGTGGCTAAGATGCTAAGCATGTCGATCGGAAAGGTTGGCAGTTTGGCAGTTTGAATCCCTCGCGCCGCATAACGGAGTGAGCTCCGGTTACTTGTCCCAGCTTCTGCCAACCTAGAAGTTTGAAAGCATGTTAAAAAAAGCAAGTAGAAAAATAGGGACCACATTGGTGGGAAGGTAGCAGCCTTCCGTGCACCTTCAGCATTTAGTCATGCTGGCCACATGACCATGGAGACGTCTTCAGACAGCGCTGGCTCTGCAGCTTTGTAACAAAGATGAGCACCACCCGCTAGAGCCGGAAACAACTAGCACATATGTGGAAGGGGAACCTTTACCTATATATTGATTTATTTGATTTGATTTGTCAATTGCTTACAAGATAATAGGTATAAGTAAAAACATAGTTATGGATACATATCCATTTCCTACATATCCCCCTGCTTAGGCAGGAAACCCTATACTGTTTCAGACAAATGATTGTCTAATCTCTTCTTAAAAACTTCCAGTGTTGGAGCATTTACAACTTCTGGAGTCAAGTTTTCCACAGATTAATTGTTCTGTCAGAAAATCCCTCCTTAATTCTAGGATGGTTCTCTCCTTGATGAGTTTCCATCCATTTCTTCTTCTCCTACCCTCGGGTGCTTGGGGAAATAGCTTGACTCTCTCTTCTTTGTGACAACTCCTTAGATATTGGAACACTGCTATCATGTCAAAGTCTTTCTTTTCATTAAACTAGACCTACCCAATTCCAGCAACCGTTGTTTATATGTTTTAGCCTCCAGAGCTCTAATCATGTTTGTTGCTCTTCTCTACACTCTTTCTAGAGTCTCAACATCTTTTTTTTAACATCGTGGCAAACAAAACTGGATGCAGTATTCTAAGTGTGGCCTTACCCAGGCATTGTAAAGTGGTATTAACACTTCACATGATCTTGATTCCATCCCTCTATTAATGCAGTCTAGAACTGTGCTGGCTTTTTTGGTAGCTGCAGCAATATCTGATACACTCCTAATTCAATTCCTGGTCTTTTGATATAGATTGAATTGGTTCTTCTTGGTGCCTATGAAAATGAAGCATGTGTTTGAGTGTATGGTTGTGTATGAAGAGTGTGTGTATGAACAAAAGGTTTGACAAAATGCCATAAATTCTTTCCCAGCCATTTTTACTATAATTCTATTTTTTTCTGTTCATGCTGATGGTTGTAGCACCAAAGTAAGCTGCTCTTTTGAAAATATCTACTTCCACTGTCATCTAAAATATTATCTGAGTCACTTACATGCCACAGCTGTGACAATCTAAATACATAAATGTCAGGACAAATACATAATAATGCAATTTCCTGCATCTGTTAAAAAACTCAAATAGCTTAAATTAAGTAAAGATGAGGAAATAAATATCAGTTTTATTCAAAGAAACACTACACAAACAAAAATCAAATTCTGCCAGGCTGTGAATTGTCATGCTGAGGTCATCAGAACTATTTAAGGAATGGAAAGTAACTCATCAAGAATATGAGCATCCAGTTATTACAATATTTTTGAGAGAGTCAACTCTTTATTTGACTTGATTGTAATTTAGATCCCTTTAGGTATACTGAGAGGATTGTTCAGACAGGTTTGTTTTTATTTTTATTTTTCTATTTTTACTTAATCTGAATTCAGCTTCTATTTGAAATCTGAATGAAATATCTGCATAGTAAATTAGAAACAACTTTTAAATACAGATAACAGAAGAATATATTTAATTTTAAACAATTTCAACTCATGAGATATTGCCATGAACTACAGGTAGTCCTCGGGTTTTGACCACAATTGAGCCCAAAATTTATGTTGCTCAATGAAACATTTGTTAAGTGAGTTCTGCTCCATTTTACGACTTTTCTTGCCACAGTTGTTAAGTGAATCATTGTATTTGTTAAGTTAGTAGTAAATCTGGATTCCCCATTGACTTTGCTTGGGATACTACAATTGTCATAAATATGAACTCGTTGCCAATAATCCAAATTTTTATTATGTGACCATGGGGAATGTTGCAATGGTCGTAAATGTAAAAAATGGTCATAAGTCACTTTTTTCAGTGCCATTGTAACTTTGAATAGTCACTAAATGAATTGTTGTAAGTTGAGGACTACCTGTAGTTTTCTTGTTGTTGTTTCATTTTATTTTCAACATACTGTTTATCTCTTGTATATAGAACTCAATGGTAGGAAGAAGGCAGGGCTGGGAACAATTAAGGTATTGTGCAAAACCCTCAAATTCCCAGGCTTCCGGTAAAGGACCTGAGATTGAAGAAGACACATACAGCACATTCTTTATATATTGTATATGATTATTTCCAAAGTAACAGACAGATAGAGCTGGCCGATAAGCACACAGTTGAGAAAAAAATATAATTGAGTGGATTAACAGAATGTGTTTCAATTGAATCCTATTCAATGGATCCAATCAGTTGCTTATATGAGAAGTATGTTTAATTATGAGATTAAAGGCAGGGCTCTTTAATAAAGTTATCAGTAGTATTGATAGGAATCAATTGGAAAACAAATTGCAATTGTAAACACATTTTCAGGGTGGTTTCCCCAACTAGTGTCCTCCAGATATGTCCAAAGCTTAATTCCCAGAGCCACTAATCTGCACACTGCGATTCTATGTATTGCATTAGGGTTGGTGGCAGGAGAGGTCATTAAAAAGTCTTGTATTACCTGTATTACTAATTTCAAGGATTTTCAAACCATATGAAAATTGAATACCAAAGGGTTATGAGTCTGTCTGTCTGACTGACAGACTGACTGTGTGTCCATGTGTGTTTAACCTTCAATTTCCAACAGTGAGGGCTGAGTTCCTGTCTCACATGATATGCAGAGATTGTAAATCACATCCTATAATTCTGACCGAGCCATTATATACTTCCTCTACAAGAAATAGGAAAAACTGTAAGCGCTCATCAATGTGTATTGGATCTAATGTCCCAGATTAGCTGGTGTGTGTGTATAAGGTTACAAAATGCTCTTATCCATGTTGGAAAGAAGTCTCAATGAGGTTGACTGACAGTGTATTGCTGTCTGTCCTTTAACAGAATCTGCAATCTGTCCATTCAAGAAAGTTGATCTACTCTGTTTCATGACTGGACCAGGAAATGATTCTTCTTAATTTTTGGCCATTTTCATGTATCAAACAGATTTTTTTTTTTTTTTGAACAAGTGTGTCTTTAACAAGTATAAGTAAGTGATCACTTCCAGGAGAATGCTGCTGTCAGCCTTAGATTTGAGATTTCAATTTACCTGATGCAGATAATGCTATATCAATTAACTGATATAGGCAAATAATAGTCACACAAGCCATCTTTTACTTGAATAGGATGATCTAGAATTTAAGGAATTGTCTGAAGCTTTTGTCACCAGAAAATGTTTTTTTTTTTTTCAAATTACAGAACCAGTTGCTGAAATCTTTAAAAAGTTCCCTTGTCAAGTGCTGATCAATACATTAATGTGGAAATAAACATGCGTAATATTTAAAATATAATATCTATACCAATTTGGAGCTTGTGAATAGAGAGTTTTGTGTAAACTACTTTCAAATGGGATTAAGAAACAAAAAACGTAGTTTAGGATTTTTATAGCTAATATTGAAAATATATTGTTTTGAAAAATGTATTAAAACCATTAAAGAAATTCAAACTTGCCTTGTATTCATGAATGCCTTATAATGAATATTAAAAATACAATTATACATCTTATAAATTAGAAATCAATATTCACTAAACTAACCTTAAAACATACATTTGAAAATAGAAATACCATTTTTAAACTTTTAAATCTTTATATAAACATACAGTCCAATTCTATGCATATTTTCTTAGAGTAAGTCTCATTTTTAGGTTGGTGTATATATTATATTACCATTTCAGACTCTATTCCGAGCCTATGAATATTTTTAAAAGGCTTTGAAATCAGTGAAACAGTTTTTCCTCCCTCCACCTTTCCAGGACTTAAGAAAATGCAATCGTTATGATTAATTAATCATCAGTTCTCCTTATTTTTATTTTATTATATTTTGATTTGTATATTTTCAATGGTAACTTTAAATCTCAGTGTTAGAGTTTATTTAAACCTGCATTAGACATGCAGCCATCCAAGTTAAGAATATTAGAAAACATTCTGTCTCACATTGCCAAAATTCACACTCCATCTTCATAGCAAGCGGACCCTAAATTTACAGGCAGTGTGGTCACACAACTTCTTCAACAATTACATTAGTCCATAAGCAAAAATGAAAAGAGAGAGAGAGAGAACTTACCCCAGTGATCACTGCACATTTGTACAAGGTTAGTAAAAGAAAGAAGCATAAGATTTGCATATATATTTTCATGGTGCTTGGGGGGGGGGGAAGCTTATTTTCCTTCTTCTTACACTCTCTTACATGTCACACAGCCTCTCAACAAGGTTGCAAGCTTGTCTCTTCCTTCCTGCCTGCCTGCCTGTCTCTGTGAGAACTGATCACATCCTCCTATCTTGGTTCTCTATTTAACATCTTCTCAGCCCCTTTCAATTTGTTTGCTGATGTGATAGTATGATGATCCAAGAACACAAAGATGAGATGTGAGCCTATAACACTGTTATAACACTACAATCATCTGGAGTCTTGTCAAAGACTTCGATTCAGACAGGCACAATTATTAGAGTTTTCATTTTTAATTTACAACTGAGAAATTTACAAATCATCTCTGATTTGATCAAAATCAGATTTGATAATGAATAATTGGTGAGGTAAGTTTGGGAGCAGTTGGATATTTTTTTAAAAAAAATATTTAATAAAAGAAATCCGATTCTCTTCCCGTCCTACACTGATCAGATTTCTCTTACAGATTGATGAGGTAGCATAAGCAGTGAGTTTTGTTGTCACGTTTAAAGGGGCAAACCATATATCTGGCATTGACTGAGGCACTTTGTTCTAACCCAGACATTGTTGTATTTTATTTTTATAGCTAGTGGTGGACAGTGCAGAATTGGAAAAGCACATTCTGGGGTGATGGAATTACAGTCCAATGCTCTTGAAGGGTAACAGGCTGGGTAAGAGGGCTGTTTTTAGTTGGGCAAATCTTACCTCTTCTGACATTATGTAAGGATCGAAGAATAAAAAGCTGTAGGCAAAAGGAGAAATGAGCAGAGAATGGGCAACCACTTTACCCATTTAAAATAAAAGCTAAACCAGATACTGCCTTTGTATTTAAAGTGCACTTTAAAAATGCAACAGTTGCTCCTAAGGGCAGCAGCTGATAATTAACAGAACTGCAGCTGTTTGGCTGGAGGAATGTTCTGTACCTTAATTTGAATTCTTGAAATCCCCGCGCTTTGATTGGCCAAAGCGCGGGGCGATCAGATTGGTTAGGCGAGCCGCGCCGATTGGCTCGCTGAGAATCTCCCGCGATTGGTAGATTCGAATTTCGGGAGATTCAAAGTGGTGCCATTGGCCGCGGCCACCGCGGCTAGGAAATAAAAAGCCACAAAGTTTTCCTGAGAGCCAGTTCGGTTCCTGATTACAATAAAGAGCTTGATACAAAGTCACCGACTCCTGGCCTCTTTCCAAACGGACACAACACTGGCGACGAAGGTGGGATTCTGATCCTGAACCAAAGCACGTGTCCGACAGAAGCCAGCCAACCGACGAGATGGCCAGCATCGCGCCACCAACACCCTTCAACCCCGCTAGCGAGGACTGGGAATCTTACACGGACAGATTCCGCATGTTCCTCGAATGCAATGACCTGAAGGACGCCACCGGACCGAAGAAACGAGCCGTCTTCCTAACGCACTGCGGGCCCGCAGTGTTTAAGATGGCAAAAGCACTAGTCAAGCCCGCTGACATTACCACGATGGATTGGGATGACCTCGAGCCATTACTCCAGAGACACTACGTTCCAGCCGTACCCATCCTCATCCAATGACACGAATTTTATCGGTGGGACCAGCAGTCGGGCGAGAGTTTCAGTGATTTCGTCGCAGAGCTGCGGCGCCTTGGAGGACTATGCGAGTTCTCCAATATGAACGAGGCCCTGCAGGACCGAATCGTGCTCGGCCTGTGGGACCCTGTTCTCCAAAGTCGGCTGATGGCCAAGGGCAACATCGCCCTCGCCGATGCCATCACCGAAGCCACGGCAGCCGAAGCCACCCGACAATCAGCAGACCACATGCGGAGACCGAACGCCAGGGACCGCACCGCAAACAACCACCCTGCAAGGTCGGCCGAGGCCCAACCTGAAACTACCACCCACCAGGGCGAATTCCACTCCACCTTGGGCACCTCAGATGAGGAGGAAGACATCCACCGTCTCCAGGCAGGCCGCGACCAGCGCAGCCGGTGGAGTCGTAAGTCGAGGACCGCGTGTGCCGGTTGCGGAGGCGACCACCCCAGATCCGAATGCCAGTTCTTCGACTCAGTCTGCCGGCACTGCGACAAAAAGGGCCACATCGCCTGCATCTGCCGCCTCAAGAAAACCCACAGCCCCAGACGATGGGACCCGAGTGAGCGGAGACGAGAGAGCACACCACCCAGGACCAGAGACTACCCAGCCGACAACCATTGGGACCGGAACGGACAAGCCCAACGAGGTGGCGAGACCCAGCGGAGAGAAGAGACACATCAGACGGTCACCATCGGCCACGCAACAACCCCTGATGCCCGAAAAGTCTACGTAGAGGTAGGCATCGAAGGCGAACCCTGTAAAATGGAGGTGGACTCCGGGTCCTACCTCTCAATGGTAGCCTGGCAAGAAATTAAATGCTTGGTGCCTACCATCCAGAGAAGGGGACTAGAAAACCAGAGACTAATCCTCAAAGACTACCAGGGAAACCGCATCCCTGTAGTCGGAACAGGACAGTTCACAGTAACCTACAAGGGGCACACCGAAAGACTTCCCTTGACCATCGTCGATCGAGACCGACCTAGCCTGCTGGGACTTCAATGGTTCGCACTGCTCGGCATCGCAGTCACGGGCATCGACCACATCGCCGAAGCCGACTGGGAGCAGCAACTGGCCCGGGACTTCCGAAAAGTGTTCGACGGTACCCTAGGCAAGTACCGAGGGCCCCCTATATCCTTCAGCCTAGACCCAAATGTTCCCCTGAAACGCCTAAAACCAAGGCGGGTACTTTTCGCACTCAAACCAAAAATCGATGAGCAAATTGACAAGCTCGTCAAGCAAGGGGTCCTACAACCCATAGACCACGCCCGGTGGGAGACCCCAATAGTCATCCCAATCAAACCTGATGGGTCAGTGAGAATCTGCGGGGACTATAAGGCCACCCTAAATGGCACCTTGCAGCAAAGCGCTTACCCCGTCCCAGTAGTGCAACAACTCCTACACTCACTGGGAGGGGGCAAAGTTTTCGCAAAACTCGACCTGGCCCAAGCATACCAGCAACTGCCGGTCAACGAGGAAACTGCAGAGGCGCAAACCATAGTCACCCGCCTTTAGATGTAACTGACTCCAATTTGGAGTCAGCGTGGCACCTGGAATTTTCCAGAGTCTCATGGAAAGACTCTTACAAGGCATCAAGGGGGTAGTACCCTACTTCGACAATGTACTAGTATCGGCAACCAACCAGGCCGAACTAGAGACTCGCCTAAGGGAGGTGCTAACGAAATTCAAAGAAACCGGGCTTAAAGTGAAGAGGGAAAAATGCCAACTGTACACAGAGTGGGTCGAATTCCTAGGATACCTCCTAGACCGACACGGCATTCACCCCACCGACAAAAAAATTAAAGCCATCAAAGAAGCCCCCACACCCAGGTCAAAAACAGAACTGCAGGCATTTCTGGGGCTACTTAACTTTTATAATGTCTTCCTGCCCCAAAAGGCGACCACGGCGGAGCCTTTGCATAGGCTTTTGGACAAGGCGGCTACCTGGACTTGGGGGAAACGCGAGGAAGCCGCCTTCAGGAAAACCAAGGACCTGCTCACTTCGGATGCCGTCCTCATCCAGTACAACGAGACCCTACCACTAACCATCACATGCGACGCATCACCCTTCGGCGTTGGTGCTGTCCTCAGCCACAATCTCCCCGACGGAAAGGAAGCACCCATCGCGTTCTTTTCAAGGACCCTCACCAAACCGGAGCGGAACTACAGCCAGCTGGACAAAGAGGCTTTGGCTATCGTCACCGCAGTAAAAAGGTTTCATGAGTACCTCTACGGCCGGACGTTCACCATCATCACTGACCACAAACCGCTGCTGGGAATACTTGCAGGGAACAGGGCCACCCCGAACATTCTGTCTCCCAGAATGACAAGGTGGTCTGAATTCCTGGCCACCTACAATTAAGGGCTCACACACCGACCCGGTAAGACTATCTCCCATGCGGATGCCTTAAGCCACTCACTGTTACCCGAACCAGACACTGACCCAGCACCCACGACGACCACCCTCAGCATAGAGACTCTACCCGAACTACCCATAACCGCGTCAGACATTGCCCGAGAAACTAATAAAGACAAACGTCTGGCGTGGGTTTTGCATTGGGTAGAGAAAGAGTGGCCGGAAAAGGACAACGACGAGACTTTCAGGACATTCCGAAACCGGCAAATGGAACTCTCATTACTAAAAGGGTGTATACTATGGGGGGATAAGATGGTCATCCCAGAAAAACTACAAGGGAAGGTACTGGAACTGTTACACAAGGGGCACCCGGGCATCGTTAGAATGAAAGCCCTGGCCAGAAGTTACGCTTGGTGGCCAGGGATGGACAAACAGATCGAGGCCTGGGTAGCAAGGTGTCAACGATGCCAGGAAACTAGACCAAGCCCACCCACAGCACCCATCCTAGAGTGGGAAACCCCCAGGGGACCTTGGTCTAGAATCCACATAGATTTCGCCGGGCCCACAAAAGACACACTTTCTTAATAACCGTAGATGCTTACTCCAACTGGCTGGAGGTAAGCAACATGAGAACAACCATCATGGAAGCCGTGACCAAAGAACTCTGCAAACTCTTCGCAACACACTGCCTCCCAGACGTCCTCGTGTCCGACAACGGGCCCCAATTCACCTCGCTGGAATTCGAAAATTCCTAGCGGAAAGGGGCATACGACACGCACTGACAGCCTCGGCGCATCCGGCGGCAAACGGAATGGCGGAACGGATGGTTCAATTCACAAAAAAATCCATCCAGAAAATAGACCACGGGGAGATCCAAGACAAAATAAACAAATTACTCTTCATACAGCACATAACCCCGAACATCACAACAAATAAAAGCCCGGCAGAACTGCTAATGGGGAGGAAAATAAGGTCCCCACTCGATAGACTACACCCCACTTACAACCCAGAGAAACCCCCAGACTCCACCAGCAAACACCGAACCTTCGCACCAGGCGACGCCGTCTACGCGAAGAACCTAACCGGAGACCCATTATGGGTACCAGCAATCATAACACAGCTAACAGGCCCATGCTCATACCGGCTACAAACAACTGACGGACGAGCGTGAAAACGCCACATCGATCAGTTAAGATCGAGGACTGCCACAAAAGACACCACCAACACGCAACCAAACAAAACCAACCCCCTCAACACAAACCAAGAGGGGAGGGGATACCCCGGGAACCAAAACCCAGAAGAAAGAAACCAGCCATACTCACCTGAAAGCAGCCAGCACGAAACCTCGCCAGGGAGAGACAGCCAGGCCAGCTCAACTAAACCGGAAAGACCGAGCGGGAGCGGCGAAACCCGCAGCTCAACCAACCCGGGTAGCCCAGGAGGGAGCTGCAAAAAGCGGCCCGGCCAGACAGACCAGGTGGTTCCCACAACGGAATCAAGAGAAACAAAGACCCCGACCGAACCGGCCGGGATCCAACCTACGACTGACCTGAGCAGGTCCAGTAGGCAAAGACGGAGCCCCGCCTACCTATGGGACTACGCTACATAGGACCAAACCAAGAGGGGAGGGGTGTTCTGTACCTTAATTTGAATTCTTGAAATCACCGCGTTTTGATTGGCCAAAGCGCAGGGTGATCAGATTGGTTAGACGAGCCGCGCCGATTGGCTCGCTGAGAATCTCCCGCGATTGGTAGATTCGAATCGCGGGAGATTTAAAGCAGTGCTATTGGCTGCGTCCGCCGCGGCTAGGAAATAAAAAGCCGCAAAGTTTTCCTGAGAGCCAGTTCGGTTCCTGACTACAATAAAGAGCTTGATACAAAGTCACCGACTCCTGGCCTCTTTCCAAACGGACACAACAAGGAATATCTCCCTTCCTCTGATGCTGGTACCTACACTGAGGTCATGTGCAATGTGGCATTACCTCCTGTTACATTATCAAAGTTCTCCCTTTCAGAGGAGGAAAGCAGTGGTGGGATTCAAAAAAAATTACTACCGATTGGTGGGGCATGGCATGGCATGGCATGGCTTGGTGGGCATGGCAGGGGAAGGATACTGTAAAATCTCCATTGCCTCCTCAGCCCACTAACCTGCTTTCCAGCTCTGTTCTCCTATGCAGGGCCACAAGAAGACCCAGCCGATCATCTGGGACTTGGGAGGCAGAGAATAGATGGGGGCGAGGCCAGTCAGAGGTAGGATTTGCCGATTCTCCGAACTATTCAAAATTTCCACTACCGATTCTCCAGAACTGGTCAGAACCTGCTGAATACCACCCCTGGAGTATTACCTGCTATCACCCCAAAAGTTATCGATTTTTCTCTCCGTTTTCAATGAGTGCCATTTGCATTTTTCAACATGCATGTTACCTTCAAAACAATTCAATTGCTAAAGATGTGAGGGGCAATATTATCCTTGGGCAGCCTGTGATTTCAAAGCTGCTATGATCATCACCTTGAAGGAAAGTGCCTATTTCCTGGATCTTGATCTCGTGAACCAAGTATTGGGGGAAGCTCTCTACCATCCAGCACTGGAGAGCCTTAAGCAGAAACCAAACTGTGCTCATAGCACCACGAACCTTCCCAATATGCATTGAAGGGTGGCAGGTAGGCAAAAGGGCACTTTCTTTTCACAGCAAACACAGGACAAGAGCAGATCTTCCTTCTCTTATTATTCAACTGCCTGCTGCAAGAGGTTCATCTCAGGCAAGAAGCCTGGGATATTCTTTTGGGATCAGAGAGCACAATTACGCCATGCATAGTTTGTGCAAGAGCATCCAAAATTCATTTAACTGTGCAAATAAATGTTGCCTCTCAGGATTATAAATCATTTGCAAGTAACTACCTATCTGTTTCAGTGAGGCTATACAATAAATAAATAATCAAGAATTAGAATTGGATACTAGATCCACTCTATTTATCTCCTTAGCATTTGCCTTACCAAGATGTTTTTATTCTTGATGGATGGCACACTTGCTTTTTCCAAGCAGCAAAATCTTTAAAGCTGATCCTGGATTTATAAATACTGAAATTGCTGTTTGATTACTATTCTCCCCAGGCCCACCTTGGCACCTTCATTGACTCAGGTTGACTCACTCAGACTTCCATCCTTCCGAGATGAGTAAAATGAGGGCCCAGATTGTTGGGGGCAATATGTTGACTCTGTAAACCACTTCGAGAGGGCTGTAAAGCACTATAAAGCGGTATATAAGTCTAAGTGCTAATGCTACTGCTATTGCACAGTAATTCTATTACTTTTTAAATAAATCTCTCCCCCGTCCCACCCCTAAGGGACTGTCCACACTGTCGTGGTGCCTCAGGACTTTGAGAGTCATAATCCCAATAAATGTGGAGGGCCCCAGATTAGAAAAGCCTTTAACATTCTAAAGAATAGAAAAATAGGGTAGAGTACAATACAATAAAAATAGACTAGAATAAAAACTTTATTGTCACTTTAAATGTATACTAATCAGCATTCATTAAATGAAATTTTGCTGCATTCAGCTCTCAAAAGATAATTATGCATATATCTAAATACACACACACACATGACACAGAGAAATATCACAGTCTAGTTCGAATGTATACGTAGAGATGGTGAAGTGGAAAAGAATCCTGCAAGTTTACAAGATGGATAGCGTAAGGAACAAAGCTATTACAGAATCTAGTAGTTCTGTTATAGATATTTTGAAACCTCCTCCTGGAGGGGAGCAACAAAAACAGAACATGAAGTGGGCGTGGGTGTGAGGTCTCTAACAATACTTCAAGCTCTAAGTGCATGGTGTTTATAAGCAGCATCCTGAATAAAGGGAAATGAGCTTCCTATAATCTTCTCAGCTGTCCTTACCACTCTCTGTATGGACCTTCTATCTGAAGCATTGCTGCCACCAAACCAAACAGTGATGCAGTTTGTTAAAACACTCTCAATCTTAATCAAAAGTTACTTGATTACAGTTTGTAATGGAGCTGTAAAAATAATTTTGAGAAAGAAGAGAAAAGCAGCAGCCAAGACAATGATCAGATAAGAGAAGTCCTATCCCAAAGCATAAAGATAATTTGAGAAAGTATTTCAGACTGTTCTCTTAAGGATTGAGTCAGGGAAAGGGGAAACACATTCAAAGTTGTACGATTCTGTTACAGTAATACGTAGTCTTGTAGTCTTACAGGTTTGAAGAAGACACACTGTTCTGCTATTCATCTGTGAACATGGAGGTGGCTCTGTGGTTCCAGTCTAGCATAATGGGGTCATTGGAAGTCCATTGTTTCAATAACTTTGGGTCAGGTGGGATCCAACCGGTGTTACTACCGGTTTGGTGATTATGTTTTGCATGTGCATGCACTTCACATGCACATGCACATGTAATACACCTAAAGCAGTGCCGCCCGAACAGCTAATAAGCGCTGTGCGCGGGTGTGCAGCATTTGAAAAAGCACTCTTTTACTGCTTTTTCAACCTCAGCTGTGCCGCAAGAGGTGGCAAACCTCTCTATCCCATACAGGTATGTCCCAGAACTTGCCACATAGCAGCACTCAGGTCTCAAACATGAGCTAGCTAACCACCAGCCTAGCATCCTAACCACTTGAGCCACTGGGGTCTTTCTGCCTTCACATTCCTTCCTTCCATTCCATAATAATTGAAGGAGTGGTGAACAGCATATTTTCATGGACAGCCAGCTGTTGCTTAAAAAAATACTAGTAGATTCAAGACTGCAGAAAACTTTATAAGTCATATAATATGTTACTCAGTTTATGACTGATGGCTTGTTATTCTCAAATAATTAGCAAAATTCAATAGATTATAGTAATCTTGGCTGATTGCTGTCCCCAGAGCAGATATATAGCTTCCACTGCAAGAAGTAGATGCTCTCTGATGGATTCAGAATAACTCCTTCAACATAAGTCAGATGAAATGGATTTGTTATGATGCTTGCATGTTATATTTATTGAATTTTTAAAACATAAACTCTAAGAAAATATATCTTGCTGAAACAGATTACAATCTAATAGAGTCATAAAAAAACCAGTATTCAGCTGGAGTTTTCACCACCTAGTAGCTTAACTGAGAAAGGAAAAAAAGATTCATGGTTGTCCTTTGATTAGTTTGTTCTATTTCTTAGTCTATAAAAGGGAGAGGATGATCTACACTTCTTGATCTCAGTAATGAACTGATGGAAGCCACGGAGACAATGCAGTAGGATTTACGGTTTGGGGAGCAGTGTTTAAGTAGAGGTGAGCAGATACTGCAAGTGCTCCTTTGTGGCTAGGAATCTGGAGAACAGCCATAAGTATCTTGTAGACCCAAAAAGAAATAAGGGCACCTTTCAACTCCCATCACAGGACAACATATATCAAGTTACAGGTTTAACAATACATCTCTTCTTAAACCTCACCTGAAATGATTATCAGGTTTCCTTGTGGTCAAACAAACAAATACTATTTATTAGGTAGAAAAATGAGAGCAAATGAGTTTAGATTCAACTTGCTTCATTATATGGAATAATTAGATAATCCTAAGATTAGAAATAATAATGAGGCAAAGTACTTTTCAAGGCAGGAAAACACCCTATTTCTTAGTGGATCATGGGCACCCCAAGTAAGAAAAATAAATAATACAGAGTATAAATGAGTGAGCTTTGGCACTACATACCAATGTTTAAGTTTCAATCTAATTTCTCACTAATATATGCATAGTCTGAACCGACTAAGAGAAGCTGTTAGCTTCCTATCCAGCCTGAGAGGAGAGGGGGTGCAGCTAGTACATTGTTCCGGGGCCCACAGAGCTCAAAGGGCACCCATGAAGGGGATTTAAAAAAAAAAAAAAAATTGCAAAGCCAAATTTTTCAAAAGAAAAATTATATTGGATACATACTTCATACTCTATACTTTGTGTTAGATCTGGGAGAGTGGGCACAAGAACAGAGACGAGGCATCGAATAGTAACTCCAACTCTTTATTAGTGACTTCAGAACAGAGCAAAAATCTAGGGCAACAGCAGCTCCTTTTATAGAGCTGGCTGCTGTCACAACATCCAATGATTTGAATTTGCCGCACTGGAAAGCGTCCAATCAGCGGCGACCCACTAACAGCCAATCAGATCAGCTGACAACGACCAATCATGATCTGCTATCAGCGGGCCAATCAGAAGTGCAGGTTTACGAGCCTGCTGTGAAAGGAAAACTATTAGAATTGCAAGCAAACGAGTTTGCTTAGTTCGGAACACCCCTCCCCCCTAGGTTCCGTCTCAAGGGTGGGTTGATGTATTCTCACAGGTAGGCAGGTAATCTCACCTGTCTACCTGATCTACGTTGCTCCACCAGTCTTTGCCCAGACTCTGGTTCCGGTGGGCTGTTTGTTGAACTCGGCAGTAATGGTGATCTGACTTCTCCAATGGGTGACTCGGGGTTGTCATCTCTACTCCTGTCAAGGCTATCATCTGGATTCTCTGGGGTTGCTGATGCCACCATGCTGCTTCGTGGAGAGATGGCCATCTGTCCCGGCTCTTCTTTGGAAGGTGAATAATCCAGGTTTGGTTGCGCTGATTGCTGGTTTTTGAGTACTGGGTCGGGTACTAGTTTGTTTTCGGCCCCCTCGATTTCCCTTCCCCCCCTGGTTTGGAGTTCAGGGCTTGTGAAGGGGGTAGGTGCCAGCCTGGAGCGCAGTTGGTCGATGTGGCGTTTCCACAGTCTCCCATCAGTAGTTTGTAAGCGGTAGGATCGGGGACCCGTAAGTTGAGTTTTGGTAGCAGGGACCCACAATGGGTCACTGGTAAGGTTTTTTGCAAAAACCGGGTCGCCTACCTTGAACGTGCGATAATTGCTGCTGGACCCCAGGGGCTTTTCTGGCATGTAGGCAGGGTTTAGTCGGTCAAGATGTGAAGAAGTTTCCTGCCCATCAGGAGTTCGGCTGGGGTTTTGTTTGTGGTGCTGTTTGGAGGAATATGTTGGAGAAGAAGCATCCTGGTCACCTTGTCATGGATGTTCCCTTGTTCCATCTTGTGTAAGGTTTTCTTTATGAACTGGACCATTCGTTCAGCCCTACCGTTGGCCGCAGTGTGAGCCAGCAATGTTAAGGCGTGGCGTATCCTCCAGTCTGCTAGGTACTGCTCAAATGCCAAGGCGGTGAATTGTGGGCCATTGTCTGAAACTAAGACATCTGGCAAGCCATGTGTAGCAAATAGTCTGTTTAGTTTTTTAACGACTGTCTCTGTGGTGGTGCTCTTCATCTTGTGGACCTCAAGCCAGTTGGAATAGGCATCCACTGTTATGAGAAATGTATACCCCTTGGTTGGTCCCGCAAAATCGATGTGGATACGGGACCAGGGACCTCGGGGTGCTTCCCATTCAGTTGGTGGTGCTTTTGGTGGAGCTGAGCATGTTTCCTGGCATTTGTTGCAGGTGGCGACCCAGGTTTCTATTTGCTTATCTATGCCTGGCCACCAAGCGTAGCTCCTTGCTAGTGCCTTCATTCGCATGATGCCCGGCTGTCCATCATGCAATAATTTTAGGACCTTATGCTGCAGTCTTTCTGGGATGACGACTGTCTCCCCATAAAACACATCCTTTTTGGAAGAAAAGTTCTGTCTGCCTGTGTTTGAAAAGCTTGAAGGTGTCGTTGAGTTCGTTGTCAGGCCAACCTCTTTCAACCCAGCTAAGGACTCGTGCTAAACAAGGGTCCTTCCTTGTTTCTGATGCGATGTCTTGTGCAGTCAGTGGTGGTGATGGAAGTGTCTCGATTTGTAGTGTAGCTAGGATTGGAGCTGAGTCATCCAGGACTTCTGGTAGTGGAGAGCAACTCAGGGTGTCAGCGTGGGGAATGGCTTTCCCCGGTCGGTGTCGCAGTTGGTAATCGTATGCAGCTAGTAACTCTGACCAGCATGTCATTCTTGGCGATAAGATGTGGGGAGTTGGTTTATCCCCCGCCAAGATGCCAAGTAGTGGTTTGTGATCGGTGGTTATAGAAAAGGATGTTCCATATACATACTCATGGAATCGTTTGATCGCAGACACAATAGCGAGAGCCTCTTTATCTAATTGGCTATAGTTTCTCTCAGTTTTAAATAAAGTTCTAGAAAAGAATGCAATGGGCGCCTCAGTACCGTTTGGCAGGATGTGGCTCAGGATGGCTCCTACTCCAAAAGGTGAGGCGTCACAAGTGACAGTTAAGGGTAAAGTCTCATTATATTGTATTAGTACAGCATCTGATGTTAAAAGGTCTTTTACTTGCTGAAAGGCTCACTCTTCTCGATGTCCCCAGACCCAGGAAACTTTCTTGTCGAGGAGCCTATGCAGGGGTTCAGCAACAGTCGCCTTCTGGGGTAGGAAGATGTTATAAAAGTTAATGAGTCCCAGGAAGGCTTGGAGATCTGTTTTGTTCCTAGGTCTCGGGGCGTTTTTTATTGCAGCCAATTTTTTCTCAGTAGGGTGAATTCCCTGTTTGTCAAGAAGGTAACCAAGGAATTCAACCCTCTCCGTACATAGTTGGCACTTGTCCTTCTTGACCTTCAGGCCAGCATCTTTAAATTTTTGGAGGACCATTCTTAGTCGTTTTTCTAGTATACTTCTAGTGGGAGCAACTATCAGGACATCATTGAAATATGGCACGACCCCTTTTATGCCTTGTAGCAATCTCTCCATCAGACTTTGGAAGATGCCAGGTGCTACGCTCACTCCGAACTGGAGTCTATTACACTTGAATGCACCTCTGTGTGTAACTATAGTTTGGGCTTCTGCGGTCTCTGCATCTACGGGCAGCTGCTAGTACGCCTGGGCTAAGTCCAATTTTGCGAATATTTTTCCGCCCCTAAGGGAATGAAGGAGATGTTGAACCACAGGCACGGGGTAAGCACTCTGCTGAAGTGTGTGGTTTAGGGTGGCCTTGTAATCCCCACAAATTCTCAAAGATCCATCAGGTTTTATGGGGGTTACAATTGGGGTCTCCCATAGGGTGTGGTCAATTGGTTCCAATGCACCTTGGGCTATTAATTTGTCCAATTGTTTGTCAATCTTTGGTTTGAGTGCAAAGGACACTCGATGAGGCTTAAGGCGAATGGGCGCAATATCAGGGCAGAGATTAAACGATATGGGGGATCCCTTGTACTTGCCTAGCTTCTCGGTGAAAACTTCCTGGAATTCCTGGACAAGGGCCGCTTCCCAGTCATCGCCTTCGGTCTGGTTGATGCCTGCCAGTTCGATTCCCAGTGACGCGAACCACCGTAAGCCTAGTAAGCTGGGTCGATCTCTATCGATGACGGTAAGAGGTAGGGTTGCGGTGTGGTCCTTGAAAGAGACTTGGATGTGGCTGGAACCAGCGACTGGGATTCTATTCCCCTGGTAATCCTTCAATATAATTCTCTGAGTGCTGAGGTCCTGGCGGCGGATGTCAGGGATCAGCTGTTTGAGGGTTTTCCAGGAAACCATCAATAGGGACGACCCGGAGTGGACTTCCATAACGCATGGTCACTTCTCAATGATGATCTTTACTCAGATTTTCCTTGCATCAAATGTGGCCGGTGGTGATGGTTTGGTGTGCCTCTTCTCGTCTAGTAGAAGTGGCTGGTGCTCAGTTTCTGTAGTAGTGGTTCCATTGGTTGCTTGGGCGGTCCCAATTTACTGGTGGGGTGCCTGTTGTCTGCCGGAAATTATTTTCTCTTCGGTTCGGGCTGCACCCTCGCTTGCTTCTACAGACCTTTGCAATGTGGCCCCTCTTTCCCCAGGAATGGCAGAGTGCGTATAGGAAAGTGCAGTCTGATCGTGGGTGGTTTCCCCCACAACCAGCACACTGGAATGAGGGCTTACGATTCCGTTGATCTCGCTGATCATGTTCTAACCGGAGTCTGTTGACCTCCTCTCCCTTGCTTTCTGATGAGGATTCGAGGTCTTCATGATGGGTGGTCATTGCGTGCCTCTCAGGACAAAGCGTAGTATTACTGGTGAGTTGGTGGTGCGGTCCGTTTGCTCGGTGCATTCGAGTGGCTGACTACCTGGTTGCTTCTGCTGCAGTAGCATTGGCGATGACATCTGCGAGGCCGATATCTCCCTTCACCATAATCTTGTTCTGGGTTGTGGGATTTCTTAGACCCAGAACAATTCGATCTCTCATGGCTTCTTCGAGATTGGCGAAGCCACAGAGTCCCCCTGGGTTTCTGAGGTCCGCGATGAAGTCTCCAACACTCTCGCTCTCCTGCTGGTCCCTCGGGTAAAACTCGTGTCTTCTGATGAGTGTTGGCACCGCTGGGGCATAATGGGCCCAGAGGATTGGGGCGAGAGTGTCCCAGTCCATCGTCTTGACTACCACTGGTTTTGCGAGTGCCTTTGCCATCTTAAATACGGCGGGCCTGCAATGGGTCAGGAATACAGCTCGTTTCTTGCCAGGCGTAGCATCCTTCAAGTTGTTGGTTTCCAGCAACATCTGAAACCTGTCCATATACGAGTCCCAGTCTTCATTAACCGGGTCAAATGGAGTGGGTGGTATGGCGCCGCTGGTCATGTTGCCGCGATTGGTGCGCTCTCAGCCATGTGCTCTGTTATCGTTCAATGAGTGATCAGTCAGCTCTATCATCTCCGCATCCCATCCTCGTTGCCAGGTCAATCTGGGAGAGTGGGCACAAGAACGGAGACGAGGCATCGAATTGTGACTCCAACTCTTTATTAGTGACTTCAGAACAGAGCAAAAATCTAGGGCAACAGCAGCTCCTTTTATAGAGCTGGCTGCTGTCACAACATCCAATGATTTGAGTTTGCCGCACTGGAAAGCGTCCAATCAGCGGTGACCCACTAACAGCCAATCAGATCAGCCGACAACAACCAATCACGATCCGCTATCAGCGGGCCAATCAGAAGTGCAGGTTTACGAGCCTGCTTTGAAAGTAAAACCATTAGAATTGCAAGCTAACGAGTTTGCTTTGTTCGGAACACTTTGTGTGTGTAGCAAAACCACCTTGGAGCCTTGTTTGACATAACCTTTATTAATCTGAGTTTCAGTGAACAGTTATTTATGTAATTTATTGAATTTTAATTTCATGTGTATGGCGCGCCCTCGGTGGGAAAGAAACTGCACTCCTGGCCTGCCCTGTGCATGCAACGCCCTCCCCAGGCCGGCCCCAGCCCCAGCAGCGCCATAAAGAGCCTGCTAAGGAGACTGCTGCATCCACCCCCGTGGGTGCTCTGAGCCAGGGACGCCCTCTTGTTGGGGGGGGGGCATATTAGTCTTGTTCCAGCACTTAATAATCCTCTCAATGGCTCTGTTTCTTAAAATGTATTGTGATCTGTGTGTGCCTTTTATATCTGTATTTGTCTGACACTTGATTTCAAAAGTCCTTGCTAAGTCATTGTAGACAGCAATGGAAGCACCAGCCTTAAAGGATTTTCCTCAAAATGGCTTCAGATGACTCAGTCCACAGAGCTTATGGGAAGAAGGAGGAAGCTTTCTTAAGTAGCTATGTGTCTAACCAGGGAGCAGTCCTTAGCTGTTTATTTGTTATCCACGGTTCCACAATGCTGCTAACAATACACAAGTGAACCTTCTCACATTCCTTCCTTCCATTCCATATGCTCATAAGAACAATTCAGTTTCTATCTAACTTTCTCCACCCAATATAAATCACATTCAATATCCATGCCACCTTGAATAACATCTGGTAAGGACTGGCTATAACTCTGAATAGAATATGGGACTTTTTATAAAAGGGATTGTATAGAAATGTTTATGGAGATTCTCAATCGTCCAAGTCATGATTGTCCAAAGGTGCTTTTCCAAAAAGCGACTTTTGGGGGGAGGTTCTTTTTTTTTAATTTGAAAACATTTCACTTCTCATCTAAAAAGCTTCCTCAGTTCTTCAGTCAGAATGGAAGAAGCTTCTTGGATGAGAAGTGAAATATTTTCAAAGGGAAAGAAAAACTCAAGAAAGTCCTTTTGGAAAAAGCACCTTTGGGACTGTGTAGAAGAAAATGGGGATTATAGGATTGTATGTGATGCAGCTCGTGCTTTCAGGTTGTTCTTTATCTACTAAAAAAGATCTGGAGGTAATTCTGGGTAAAATTACACATAATTGATTGCCACTTGTTTTTTTAAACAATTAAGGTAATGACAAATCAGTTGTTGTGGAAGACTCTGTTTCTATGTTGTTATTAAGTTACATTTTCAATATGTTGAGTAATGTGTTCTATTTTACTGTATTTCTGAATAAACAATAATGGTGCTTGGCAGAGAATTAAAAATAAAATTAATTAAAAATTTAATTAAAATTGCCCAGAAAGCCATTTACCATATCACATTAATTGGTAAGTCAGCTTTGTCTATATTCCTTTTGAGGTGATTGGCATAATAGTGAAGAAAATTATGTTTTCATGCTACATCAATAGATTTGAAACACTGGTGATAATTTAATCCAGTGAATTACCAGAAATAGTCTAGTGTATCTCTACCTACATCTGTGATATTCTGCACAGGGATAAGGCAATGAAAATGTATTTCCCATCACCAAGTCCCAATTTCCCCAATTTATGTAAACAAAAGTATTTTGTAAAATGGATAGATTCCCATCTATGGGAATACAGGCCTATTCTGAACAAGTAGATGCTAGATTTTAGGAAAAGCTACAAGGTTCATGAAGACTTGCTGAATCAAATTAACCAATTAATCTTAATTCCTCATTATCTTCTAACCCAAACTTCCCAACAATTCCAACACTATCATTATAAAATGTTGCCATGAAAAACTGTTTTGACTTGCCCTCTGGTAGACCCAGATAAAGACATGTTTTTAAGTTATGATGTATTATTATTATTAATTTATTTTACAACAGGGTTATCTCTCTGACAGCAAAACAAAAGCTGTGATTGTTCAGCTAATTTCTTGAACTTTTTTACCGTGACTCTCATTAATGTCCCTTTCTGATCAGGCATTGCTCATCTGCAATTAATATAATTTTAAAAGACCAATATAAAATTAAACACATCTCCAAAGATATTTGAATATTAATTCTTAAAAACATTTTTAAACCATCATTTTGTAATATTTAAATGTTCCATATCACTGAAATGTTAGGAACACAGTTACAAAATTGTTCTGTACATTCATTTACATTCTTGAAACCCCGTGTTTTGATTGGCCAAAGTGCGGGGTGATCCGATTGGTCTAGCGAGCCGCGCTGATTGGCCCGCTAGGAATCTCCTGCGATTGGTGGAAACGAATCACGGGAGATTCAAAGTGGTGCCATTGGCCACGGCTGCCACGGCTTGAGAATAAAAAGCCGCTGTTTTTCCCTTGGAGCCAGATCAGTTCCGGGGACCAATAAAAGAGCTGAAAACCAAGTCATCGACTCCGGGTCTCCTTACCGCGATGGACACGACATTGGCGATGAGGGTGGGATCCCGAGGCTGAACCCCATCGAGCATGTGTCCGGAGAAAGCAAGACCGACGAGATGGCCAGCATCGCTATGCCTGCACCCTTTAATCCCACTAGCGAGGACTGGGAATCATACACGGACAGATTCCTCATGTTCCTCGAATGCAGCAACATGAAGGACACCACCGGGCCGAAGAAACGAGCCGTCTTCCTGACACACTGCGGGCCCGCAATGTTCAAGATGGCAAAAGCCCTAGCGAAACCCGCTGACGTCAAAGAGATGGACTGGGCCGACCTCGAACCATTGCTCCAAAACCACTATGCCCCCGCCGTGCCCATCCTCATCAGGCGGCATGATTTCTACCGGAGGGACCAGAGACCTGGCGAAAGCATCAGCGATTTTGTGGCGGAGCTGCGGAACCTAGGGGACATGTGCGGGTTCTCCGACATGGACGAGGCCCTATGGGACCGCGATGTGCTCGGACTTCGGAACCCAGTCCTACAGAGTCGGCTAATGACCAAAGGCGACATCACCCTCGCCGACGCCATCGCTGAAGCCACCGCAGCTGAGGCAACCCGGAAATCGGCAAACCGCATGCGGAGACCGGACGCCGGAGACCGAACCGCGACCACTGACCCAGGATGGGCGACCGAGGCCCAACCGGAAGCAAGTCACCGCGAGACCACCACCCACCATGGTGAATTCCACTCCGCCTCCGACACCACAGACGAGGAGGAGGAAATCCACCGGCTCCAGGCAGGATGTGACCAGCGGAATCGGCGGGATCGTAAGTCGGGGACCGCATGTGCCGGGTGCAGAGGTGACCACCCTCGAGCCGAATGCCGTTTCTTCGATGCAGTCTGCCGGCACTGCGACAAAAAGGGTCACATCACCCGCGTCTGCCGATTAAGGAAGGCCTACAGCCCCAGACGGCGGGACCACAGCGAGCGGAGACGGGACAGCACACCCTCCAGAGCCAGAGATTGCCAAGCCGACAGCTGATGGGACCGGAGGGGGCAGAACCGATGAGGTGGCGAAAACCGGCAGAAGGAGGAAACTCACCAGACAGTCATCATCGGCCACGCATCAACCACCAACGCCCGAAAAGTCTACGTGGAGGTAGGCATCAAAGGCGAGCCATGCAAAATGGAGGTGGACTCCGGGTCCTACCTCTCCGTGGTCACCTGGCAAGAGATCAAACGCTTGGTGCCTACCATCTACAAGGAGGAATTGGAGAACCAGAGACTAATCATCAAAGACTACCAGGGAAACCGCATCCCGGTAGTCGGAACCGGACAATTCAAAGTGATATTCAAGGGCCGCACTGCAAAGCTTCCCCTGATGATTGTGGACCGAGACCGACCCAGCCTCTTGGGGTTGCAATGGTTCGCACCGCTCGGCATCAAAGTCACGGGCATCAACCACATCGCTGAGACTGATTGGGAACAGCAACAGGCACAGGACTTCCAGGAAGTGTTCGACGGCACCCTATGCAAGTACCGAGGGCCCCCATCTCCTTCAGCCTAGACCCTAACATTCCCCCGAGACGCCTAAAACCAAGGCGGGTAACTTTTGCACTCCGGCCAAAAATTGACGAGCAAATTGACAAGCTCGTCAAGCAAGGGGTCCTACAACCAATTGACCACACCCGGTGGGAGACCCCAATAGTCACCCTAGTCAAGCCCGATGGGTCAGTGAGAATCTGCGGGGACTATAAGGCCACCCTAAATTGCGCCTTACAACAAGGCGCCTACCCCGTCCCAGTAGTGCAGCACCTTCTACACTCACTGGGGAGAGGCAAGGTTTTTGCGAAACTTGACCTGGCCCAAGCATACCAACAGCTGCCGGTCGACGCAGAAACCGCGGAGGCACAAGCCATAGTCACCCACCGGGGAGCTTTCCGATGTAACCGACTCCAGTTTGGAGTCAGCGTGGCGCCTGGAATTTTCCAGAGCCTCATGGAGAGACTCTTGCAAGGCATTAAGGGGGTGGTGCCCTACTTCGACAATGTGCTGGTGTTGGCAACCAACCAGCTAGAACTAGAGGGTCATCTAAGGGAGGTGCTAACGAAATTCAAGGAAACCAGGCTAAAAGTGAAGAGAGAAAAATGCCAGCTTTACACAGAGTGGGTCGAGTTCCTGGGGTACCTCCTAGACCGGCATGGCATCCACCCAACCGCAAACAAAATCAGAGCCATTAAGGAGGCCCCCACACCCAGGGATAAAACGGAACTGCAGGCATTTCTGGGACTGCTTAATTTTTACAATGTTTTCCTGCCCCAAAAGGCGACCGCAATGGAACTCTTGCATAGACTCTTGGACAAGGCCACCTGGACTTGGGGGAAATGCGAGGAAGCCGCCTTCAGGAAAACCAAGGACCTGCTCACCTCGGATGCCGTCCTCATCTAATACAATGAGACCCTACCACTCACTGTCACATGCGATGCCTCACCCTTCGGCGTCAGCGCCGTCCTAAGCCACACACTCCCAGATGGAAGAGAAGCACCCATCGTTTTCTTCTCGAGGACACTCACCAAACCAGAGAGGAACTATAGCCAGCTGGACAAGGAGGCCCTAGCCATCGTCGCAGCAGTGAAGAGGTTCCACGAGTACCTCTATGGCCACACGTTCACAATCATCACAGACCACAAGCCATTGCTGGGCATCCTGGCAGGGAACCGGGCCACCTCGAACATCTTATCTTCCAGAATGACAAGGTGGTCCGAATTCCTTGCTGCCTACAGCTACTGGCTCACACACCGACCCGGTAAGACTATCACACACGCAGACACATTGAGCCGCTCGCCACTACCCAACCTAGACACCGACCCAGCACCCACGACGAGCACCCTCAGCATAGAGACTCTGCCCAATCTACCCATAACCGCGTCAGACATTGCCCGAGAAACTAATAAAGACAAACGTCTGGCACGGGTGTTACATTGGGTAGAAAAAGGGTGGCCGGAAAAGGACAACGATGAAGCATTCAAAACATTCCGGAACCGATAAACAGAACTCTCGCTACAAAAAGGGTGTGTACTGTGGGGGGGATAGGGTTGTTATTCCTGAAAAACTGCAAAGGCAGGTATTGGGGTTGTTACACGAAGGGCACCCGGGCATAGTTAGAATGAAAGCCCTGGCCAGAAGTTACGCTTGGTGGCCAGGGATGGACAAGCAAATCGAGGCCTGGGTGGCAAGGTGTCAACGCTGCCAAAAAACCAGACCGAGCCCTCCCGCGGCACCGATCCTGGAATGGGAAACCCCCAGTGGACTGTGGTCTAGGGTCCACATAGATTTTGCCGGGCCCACCAAGGGACATACATTCCTAGTAACCGTAGATGCTTACTCCAACTGGTTGCAGGTAAGCAACATGAAAACCACCACCACAGAGGCCGTGACCAAGGAACTCAGCAAGCTATTCACAACCCACGGCCTCCCAGATGTCATCGTGTCGGACAACGGGCCCCAATTCACCTCGCTAGAATTTGAAAAATTCCAAGCGGAACGGGGCATACGATACGCACTGACAGCTCCGGCACATCCGGCGGTGAACGGAAGGGCGGAACGGATGGTTCAATTCACGAAAATAAACCATCCAGAAAATCAAACACAGGGAAATCCAAGAAAAAATAAATAAAATGCTTTTTATACAACATATAACCCCAAACACGACAACAAACAAAAGCCCGGGAGAGCTGCTAATGGGGAGGAAACTAAGGTCCCCACTCGACAGACTGCACCCCACATACAACCCGGAAAACCCCCCAAACTCCTCCAGCAAGCACCGGTCCTTTGCGCCAGGCGACGCCGTCTATGCAAAGAACCTAACCGGCGATCCACATGGGTATCAGCGACCATAACCCAACTGACAGGCCCCCGCTCATACCGGCTGCAAACAACTGACGGACGAGCATGGAAACGCCACATCGACCAAATAAGATAGAGAACGGCCATAAGAAACACAACCAACACGCAACCAGACACAGACAAACCCCTTAATACAAGCCAAGAGGGGAGGGAATACCCCGAGAACCAAAACCCAAGAGAAAGAAACCAGCCATACTCACTGGCAAGCAGCCAGCCCGAAACGTCATCAGGGAGAAGCAGCCAGGCCAGCTTCACCAGCCCGGAAAGACCAGGCGGGAGTGGCGAAAACCGCAGCTCAACCAGCCCGGGTAGACCGGGAGGGAGCTGTGACAAGCAGCCCGGCAGGGCCTTCCAGACGGTTCCAACGACAAGACCAAGAGGAACAGAGAACCCGACCGAACCAGCCTGGAGCCAACCAACAACTGACCTGCGCAGGTGCAGTAGGCAAGTACGGAGCCCCGCCTACTTATGGGACTACGTCACGTAGGTCCAAACCAAGAGGGGAGGGGTGTTCTGTACATTCATTTACATTCTTGAAACCTTGCGTTTTGATTGGCCAAAGCGCGGGGTGATCCGATTGGTCTAGGGAGCCGTGCTGATTGGCCCGCTAGGAATCTCTTGCGATTGGTGGAAATGAATTGCGGGAGATTCAAAGCGGTGTCTTTGGCCGCGGCCGCCGCGGCTTGAGAATAAAAAGGTGCTGTTTTTCCCTCGGAGCCAGATCGGTTCCGGGGACTAATAAAAGAACTGAAAACCAAGTCACTGACTTCAGGTCTCCTTACTGCGACGGACAAGACAAAAATAATCCCACCAGGTTTTAGCCTAGCTTCATGTGTGATCCCTCTAGGGAAACTAAGCCATTATGGCAACTACAAATGTGTTCCAAAAATGTGAATGGCAGTTGTTGTTCGTCATGCAAACCCTATTGTTTCTCTCATAAAACATAGACTGAAAATTGCTGCTCTTTTCTAGGAAGAAGACAGAGAGATCTTCTAGCATGATCAATTTGAACAACAAAATTCCTCAGTTCTGCTGAAGTCTCCACTCGAGAACAGAATCTTTGAAGGTGAATAGGGCACATTGTTGCCATATTATCTAGGAATCCTTTTGGCCTGTGAACTCTTGATGGACAGATAGGGTGTTGAGCCTTGGTGCTCTCTGAACTTGATCGTTTTCTTGCAGACTTTCATTATCCAAATTAGGTAACATCATCAGTGCTACATAGAGTGCTGTACAGTTTGTCTTCTCTTTGTCTGAAGTTTGGACCTCTGGCAATTATGAGGGGTGTGGGGAGCAATGACTATGCCTGGATCAGTGGTGGTATTCAATTTTTTTTTTACTCTGGTTCTGTGGGCGTGGCTTGGTGGGCATAGTGTGGCTTGATGGGTGTGGTGTGTGGTGGGCATGACGTGGCTTGGTGGGCCTGGCAGGGGAAGGATACTATAAAATCTCCATTCCTGCCCCACTCCTGGGGGAAGGTTACTGCAAAATCCCATTCCTTCCTCCCACTGCTTTCCAGCTCCATTCTCCTATGCAGGGCAACAAAAAGAGACTGAGCCAAAGGAGGTAGAGAATAGATGGAGGTGGGGCCAGTCAGAGGTGGTATTTGCCAGTTCTACGAACTACTCAAAATTTCCGCTATGGGTTCTCCAGAACTGGTCAGAACTTGCTGAATACCACCTTTGTTATGATCTCATTTCGGATTGTATCTCTTCTGGTCACCCCAACAGCTTTCCTCAAAGGTCTCATTTCCGTGGTGACTGACTTTCATTTAGGTTTTATGGTAAGTGTCCATGTTTGCTACGATAACATAGAGTGAGGATAAATATGCCTTGTATGAGATGCTTCTTTGTGCTCATAAACACTGCCTTATGTTTGTAGGAGTCTTTTAAACCAACTACTGCCAACCATTATATCTCAGCATGTGATGATATGTTGCAGAAGATTTTACCTTTCTACTAACCAAGACACAGCTAAGCACATGTATAAAGCCCAGCCTGTGAAATACCAAGCTTAGCAACTATATTCATATGGCACTTTATCCATGGTTAACTAAGCCATGGCTCACATGAAAAATTCTGTCTTTAATGAACCAAAGAGGTTTGAACAATAGATTAAGTTGTGAATAAGTCTGTGAATAAGTGTGTTGTATGTGAATAAGTGTGTTGTGTGAACACAGCTAAGTTCAGGTTTCAAAATTACAGAAGATATTCAATTCATTTAAGAGGAATTAATAAGATGGCTTACAAGAAGATAAAGCCAATGTCTTCTACTTACAAGAATTCCTAAGCTAATTTTTGTATTTTATATAAAATATACACTGTCTGGGGTAAAGAGAGATAAATGAGGCCAATTCAGAGATAGAAATGAGCAAGTAGAGTATTTCAGAGCATATGAAGATAAAAGATGTACCAGGCAATGTCCCAAGCAAACGTCCCCATTTAGGTTGTGTTCCAGAAGAAGCACTGAGTCAGGAGGAAGTGGTAAATCATCTAGTCAAAATATATTAAAGTATTTGTGAGATGTTTGATATTAGCTGAGCACTGCAAGAGATGAGTTAGAACTATGTAGGAAAGAGAAGAGCCACAGAGAAAAATGAACCTACGACAGGTGCAATTTTCATCTGCTAAATGCTTCCTCACTATAATTCCTCTGCCCCTCCCTCTCCCACCTCTGTCTCTGTCTCTGTCTCTGTCTCTGTCTCTGTCTCTCTCTCTCCATGCACTAGGATAAATCTTAACTTGTCTGTTGAGGTGTCTGTGGGATGGTTGATTGTAGTAACTATTCCTGGACTAGAAACAGTGAACTCACAAAAATATGATTTTATTAAGTGGGAAGAAAGGCCAACTAAGGCCAAGTGAAATGGACACGGAGTAGGAATAACAGTCCACAGAGCTGGCCTTCTTCCACATGACTAGGGATATCTCACAAAGCCCAAGAATATTGGTAGGTCTATCTGATGTTGACACTGGATTGTTTGGAAATGTGACATTTTCAAATGTATGGAATTCTTACTTTATATCAATGCAGTGAAAATTAGATAATGCTATAAATGACTAGGATGGTGGGAATAGTGCCCTAAGCAGACAATTTTGCAAGCCTAAAAAAATCAATGTTAAGGATTTCTAAGAAAAAGAAGAGCTGAATAATCGACAGCTCTCTTCTCTTCTGCCCTAAAGCCTACGTATATTTCACAAAAGGCAAGAAAGCACAGAAGTTACCCTTTACTGAATCAAGCCCTTGACTCATTTAGCTCAGTGTTGCCATTGTTAAGTTTCTAGAAATATATGCCTTTCAGTTCCTCTTGACATTCCCTGTTCTAACAGCAAACCTTCCATTGCATTAACAATTGGTTGGTTGAACGGCAGGCAAACAACAGGGAAATAATGGAAGAGTTGTCACTGCAATGCAGAAGGGCTAGGAGAAATAATGAGACAGCATTTCTGAAGACAACTACAGAAAAGAAAAAGGGGGTACAGTAGAGTGAAAAGATGTGCCAACCGGCTAATTCATGGTCATAACACACCCCATTCCAACATTGACTCTACAGGATAAAAGGCTGTCAAGAAGACAAAAAAGAAAGGGGCCAAGATGAGTTCTGTCATCAGGGCAAGAGGTCGAGTCAAAAAATGTAATGGTAAATGGGAATGACCTTGGGACACAAGGAAGAGCTGCAGACTGACCAACTGGCATGTAAAAGATCTCTCCATCCACAGAAGATGAGGAGGCATGAGAAGTATTTCAGATTAGACCTTCCCTAATTTTCCAGAAAGTAAAAGAAATCATAGAAGAGATTGGTACTCCCCATTCCAGCCAAAGACTCCCCCTCTCAAGAACTGCACTGGTTGCAATCAAGACAAAACATCTATCTGGCTAACCTCGTTGTCATAGCTAAGGAACTGATTGAAATCTTGATTGCAGCAGCATGTATAAGACTGGAGATCTAAGTACAGATGTGCTTTTTAAGGGATCCTCTGAACTTTCCAGGAGGAGTATTGTAATCTTACCTGGAGTTCCTGAGAAGATTGAATCTGAAATGTGGTCCTTCCCTTTCAAATCAATAATAAAGAGATGTTCCAACCCCAGTCACTGAACTTCTGGAGTTTGGAGGTTGTTCTCCAAAACACTTAGTGTGTTTTAGTTTAATATTTGTTCTTTATATTGTTAGAAATATTCTACTTAGGGTGCCTCCAAAAATTAGAAAATGATAATGAAGACAACACAATGACTTAATTCACCCAGGATATGATTTCTCTGCTCATTTAAAGCAGCCTAGCCAATATCTGAAATTCAGGATTTTCTTCTACCATCTTTTTTATCTTCCATTTTTCTTCTGCAGCTCATTTTTTTGAATATTTACTTGGAAGTAAATCCAAATGAGGTAACAGTGAATGATATCAAGATTTGCGACCTTATTGACACTTTCACTGCCAGTGCTGAGGGTGTTAAAGAAAGAATTAAAATAGCATTAAGGGAATAATAAATATTTCATGAATGTGTAATCTGTTGATATTTTGAACAGAATCTGGATTCTGGATTCACTATTTGATTGTAGAAACGAACTTGTTTAGTCAGCTGGAAATAAAAACTGTTTGTTTGTGTACATGTGTTCATGTATATTGGAGGTCCATCAGTTTTATCTTTGTTTCTTGAAGATTAAATATTGTCTGTAATTTGAAATACACCCTGCTCTGAAAACTTAAATATAAATGAATTGCACAGTGTCAGTGCAGTTGCCAGTCAACTAAAATTAGCTTTTGCAATGAAAAAGCCAATTATCAATAAATGTTGGCATAATGCTCCAGATGTAGTAATAAATTGTATGATTTTTCACATGAAGGAAACATCATTCTATATGATTGCTTTGTCTCTGAACCTTTTGACACATGGTTTCTTGAATGCCTTGGTGTATTTGACCAAGAGGATGTTATCTTTATTAAGTTTTGTTTTCAATGGCACCTGATTGGCTATTTTGAAGTTTAAAATATAGCACTAGAATACATGAGTTTTATTTGGGAATACAAATATTGGTAATTCCAGCACAAGTAAAAAAAAAAAACCTTTTAGGAATCATTTTTGGTGAATTGATTCTGCGATTCTGAATTATCCCTAACTCTACCAATTTTAAATATGCATTCCATCATTATCCTGCCCACTGTGTAAAATAACTAGAATGCAAATGCTAAATATTGCAAGTATTCATAATGTAATCTGCAAAAAACCTGGTGATATTAAAATCTATTTTCAGATGCACTAAAGAAATACACATTCAGAGTCATTTGTGATTCATTTATATGAAAGAATTATTCTTGGGACAATTTAATGTTAGTTCTCTATATTTTATACTGAAGCAGTTGTCATGCTGATAAGAGTCTTCCATCTCTGACAATGGATGCTACTTCAGTGCTTGTAAAGGTGACATTTTTACTCTGTCTTGCAGAAACATTCCCTTTTAGCTCGTCTATTTCACTCAATTCAATGAAAAAGAATTTGCTTCTCTTTCTCTCTCTCCCTTCCTCCTTCCCTGTCTCTCTCTAATATCAGAAAAATTATTGTGGGAGGAAGGGGGTTGTATTTACACGACATCCAAAGTTTATGTGTGAATGTGTTTAATTCCCAAGAAAAACACAATTTAATGGACTTTTTTTTTTTAGATGGATTAGTCTGGGCATTCAAGGGAAGCATTGAAATTCTCCAGCACTTTTTCTTTTCTATCTAAGATAAGGCAGAAAATGGAAGAAAGAAAACGGAAACTTCTTTGGCAGGGGAAGAAAATGTTTTAGAAATTCCAAAGCAAATTTCAGCATTAGTTTTATAATCCCATGTCCTGGAATACAAAAAAATGTCCTGCCTGCTGGAAAAACTGAACAGTTCTGTTTTCTACATTACAGACTTTCAGAGCCTACTAGAAAAAAATGAATAATTTTATTTCATATGTTACAGGCTTTTAGATATTTGACGACTGCTATCATACTTCTATTTCTTTTCTCCAGGCTAAATATACATAATACTCTGATGATCCCCCAGTATTTATTTATTTCTTCCAGGCTATATTGGCTGCTATTTTCTGGACATGCTTCAATCTTCCTAAAATATGGTAACAGAAATGGACGTAGTAATCTAGGGGCAGTATGACCAACAATAGAATAGAAAGAATTATAGGTAGTCCTTGATTACAAACATAACTGAGCCCAAAATTTCTGTTCCTAAGTGAAACATTTGTTAAGTGAGTTTTGCCCCATTTTACAACTTTTCTTGACACAGTTGTTAAGTGAATCACTGTAGTTGTTAGGTTAGTAACATGGTTGCCGATTAGACTTTGCTTGTCAGGAAGTCACAAAAGGTAATCCTATGACCCCAGGACACTGCAATCATCATAAATATGAGCCAGTTGCCAAGCATCTGAAATTTGATCATGTGATTGTGGGGATGCTGCAATGGTCACATGAAAAATAATCATGTCACTTTTTTCAGTACCGTTGTAACTTTGATTTGAGGTGAAACTAAAGCAAGCAAATGTTAGAAGAGATATTTTAGACCTTGTAGAGCATTGGAATGATATGTCAAAGAATGCAAATTGAAATAATTATTAAAAATCTGATAGAAATAAATCCATGAATGCAGTAACAGTATTGAAAATGGTAGTGCTGCAGGTGTAGATGGTGTAACTGAAGAAACATTAAAATTTAGACCTGGAACTTTTTGAAGTGTCTAAGCTGCTTATTGGATGTAAATGACTGCATGTATGCCTGACAATTGAAATAATGCCATCACTGTTCCCATTTACAAAGGGAAAGGAGGAGGAATGGAAAAAAATACGGAGATCATAGTTTATTTCTGTAATTATTATATGCCTGGCAAGTGAGAATTCTGATCAAAACACTTTCAGTAACTGCTACTACTCCAAGATCTCAGTCACTGTTATATCTAACCCCATCAGTTTGGATGAGTAGTTAGGATTTTTGGCAAGGAAAAATGGTTGTGCATAAGTGTATGGTTCTGACTATTCTGTAATTTGGAAGTGATAATTAGATCAGGATAAACTTAAAAGTACATTGAATGCAGAGGGAAATTGATTACTTTAGAAACATGTTTGGCAAAACAAGAAATAAGACTTTAATTTAAAGAGCAACAGGCAATGTATGAAGTGATGTGTGGACATGATAGAGACAAGAATACATTGCAAAGATATAAAGGTATAGAGAACCATAGAAAATGATATTAATGTAAACTAGATTAAATTCTATTTTTATCTTTTCTTATGCTTTTAAATTTGTTTACTCCTTCTTTCTTTCTCTTTTTCTAACCTGAGCATTATGCAGTTTAATGCCCAGTATAATTTGGCGGGATAGTAGAAACATGAATATGTTCATGATAGCTTTGATGCTATAAATTATATCTATGTCCATGTGTGCATCTACCCTTAAGTGCTTTTTAACTCATTTTTTAAAAAAACTTGGGAGTTGTTTTGATGGAAGCAGGTAGTTGCTGCTTGCTGCTTATGATATGCTGCTATGATTTTATGTTTATGTGGGAGCCCATGTTTTGCACTTCTGAAGATAATGACTCTAATATATAAAAGTAGAAACGTCTTTGCTATGTTGGACAAAGATATACCATATCTATGAGCACTAGTTAATATTAAATGCATACAGTAATAGTACACGAAGATCATTGGATGTAAAATAATTGGGTATATGTAACCATAAATCCAGTTCTGTTTTGCATCCCTGATTCCTACTTGCCTAGAATGACCAAAAAAAAAAAAAAAAATCTCTCCCGATCATAATTCCATGTCCAGAGAATGATAAACTTTTATTTTCCCCAACTAACTCAGAGAGTGTCTTACTCAAGCTCTGTGTTGTTGTGACAGATGGGATGGCGCAGATCTCACATTCCTGTTGGTGATTGGAAGTGGCAAAGGAAACATCACTCTTTTTGCCTCTGACTATCTCATCAGGGGAAAGCGCTGATGCGCTAGAATTAACATGGCATTTGATTTAGGAAGCAACATTTCTAATCATTAAATATAGCTCTGGGAGTCAATCTGCTTGAACATTTATAGGTAAACATTTCATCCTAATTTTTGTAAAAAATCTAAAATCAATTTCAATGGGAGGCATCTGTCTTTGGTAGGAGATAAAATAGACCTTAGCTTTCAAATACAAGTACATGTTCAGTACAAAATAAAGAAAAATGAACAAATTGGACAAACATGGTTTAAAATTGTTATTTTTATAAAATCCCAGTAATAAATATTGACTAATGGAATATGAGAAATATATGTTATCATATTACATGCTGTTGAATTTAAAAAAAAGATACATTTGAGTAGTGCAAAAATGATTTGGGCTTCATAAATTTCAGGGGAAGGCTCTTTATATATAAACTTGATACAGTTGATTAAATCTTGGATTAAACTGATTATGAAGCTATTAAAACTTGGCTTTCTTACTCTCTTTCTTTTATCTGAATATGGATCTAAGAATCGGTTATAAAATAATCCTCTTTCTGCAGAACCCAATCTCGGTGAAAGAGATGCAGGCTTATTTCTTTTTTTTCTAATTACAGGCGCCATCTCTCATTACCGTCCGGCTTTTATGACTGCCTGCTGATACCTTTAAATAAGTGCCGTAAGAGATACTGAGAAAGAAATCCCAGCTTGGTGGCAGCATCGAATAGATGCCAATATAGAAAGTTAAAACGGGCGCTTCTAACCTGATATTAATTTACTTACTGTAAATTTGTATTTATGTACTTCAAGGGTCTTCAAACTTGGCAAGTTTAAGACTTGTGGACTTCAACTCCCAGAACTCCTTTGCTAACATGACTGTAGGAGGAATCCTGGGAGTTGAAGTCCACAAGTCTTAAAGCTTTCAAGTTTGAAGACCCCGACTTAATTATTGAACATAAAGTAAATGTAACATCAAACGCAAATGACTCCGGACGGCGTACACAATGAAAACATAAAGCTAAACAATCCGGATAATTCAAACGCAACCATGAAAAACCGGTTAAAACCCAATTAAAAACTGTATCATTTTGTTATTCATATACACACACACAATATTAGGCTCCTAGCTATGTGCAAGCAAGAACCAATGGTTGCAAACGAAGCTCAACCCCAAGCAAAAAAATCTAGAATCATTTTCGATAGGAGGCATCTATTTTCGCGGGCGAGATAGAATAACTCTCAAACACAAATTCATATTCAGTACAAAACAAAGCACTCTGAACTACTACTCTGAACCACTGATTACTACGGAACGCGGTCCTTTTTGCGCAGAAACCCCATTTCCTTCCCGTTTTGCGATCGGCGTTCCTTTTAACCGCGAAGAATTTAGGTCTTCGCGAGCCACCGTCTGAGGCTTGCTAATCACGTGGCCCTGGATCAGCTGCTGGATTCGCGGGGGGGGGGCTCTGCTGGAGAGGCTGTGGTTTGCAAAATGGAAGGAGCGTTGGAGACGCATTTGGAAGACACGTAAGTGACGTTAAGGACGGCGCTCCTGCCCGACTGGCAGGTTCCCTCTCTGCTTTTTTAAGAAGGGCAGCCGGCATGGAGTTGCGGGGAGGGGGAAGGATGGCTTCCTCTGTGGCCGGCTCAACTCTCACCCGTCTCCTTTTTCCTTAGTATGAAGAACCCCTCCATTGCGGGAGTCCTCTGCACCGATTCTCAGGGGCTGAATTTGGGCTGTAAGTAGAGACAGGAAGAGGCCGCCTTCTCACCCCGCCAGAAACTCTGCGCGGATTCCAAATCCTCCTCGTCCTCCCTTTATTTTTAAGCACTTTGGTCCCGATGCCATCTCAAATGCTGCACCTTCGTCCCTGCGCTTCTCAGCTGTCGCTTTATTTTGAATTTCGAATAAAGCTTTATACAGCAGTATTTTTCTTCCCCCCCCCCCCCCCCAAAAAAAAAAACCCTAATTTTTGAAAGTAGTTTCGTGATACTTAGGATGTACTGGTAGTCCCCGACTTACTAGCACAATTGAACCCAAAATTTATGTTGAGACATTTGTTAAAGCGAGTTGTTTATGACCTTTCTTGCCACAGTTGTTAAGTTGGTAACCTGGTTGTTAAGTGAATCTGGCTTCCCCATTGGCTTTGCCTGTCACAAAGTTGCAAAAAAAAAAAGGTGATCACATGACCCAGGGACACAGCACCAGGTTTATGAATTTTGATCACATGACCATGGGGAATGTTACACAGGTTATTAATGGTGCAAAAATGGTCATAAAAGTCACTTTATCACTTTTATTTGGTCAATAAGTATGTTGAGGACTACCTGTACTAGATTTTTTTTTTTTTTTGGCTGGGAGAAGTAAAAGTGAAATAGGCTTTGTTATTTGGTTTTCCCATACTCCTCTCCTTCCCATGTAACTGTTTTTTTTTTTCTTTTTACTTCTGCCCAAGCAATCCTATTGTTTTGTCAAAGTCTCTCGTTTTCACATGCATCCATGCTCTCTTTCTCACTTTATTTAGAAATTATAGCAGGGTCCAGAAACCTGGCTTATATGGGCCTCTTGCTGTTAGCCTTCTTTAAATCCTGCTTCTGATGAAGTAGCAAGTGGTGTTTTGTTTTGCTTTTTTTTTTTTTTAAACTCTGGAAATGCCTATCCAGAATTTTGACATGGCAGCAATGAAGAATCCAAGCTAGAAACTTGGCAGTGGAAGTGATAATCACAGCTTATTAAACTTGTATGCCATTCAACTCTAGGAAGTTCACAGTAATCAAAGAAATTACAATAAAATCAATTCATTAAAAAATAAAAGATGTAATCTTGCAGTGCCGTGGTCTCAGTCTCCCTTGTCAAAGGCCTTCGTGACTCTTTTAGGCAACAGCAGAGTGGGGGCCATCTAGATCTCAGGGAGAACCTCATTCCAGAGGACAGGCAACAGCTATAGAGAAGGGGCACTTCTGAAGTCCTGAAAAATGATTGTTTAATTGAAGGAACTCAGAATGTGCCAACCCTGTAAGACTGAATTTGCCAGGAGATATTATGGGAAGCAGGTGGTCCTTCAAGTAACCAGGCTCTGTGCCATGTAGGGCTTTATAGAAAACAGTTCCTTAAATTGCATTTGGAAGCAAACCAACCAGTAAGTTTGTGAAGCAGAGGTGTTAGATGGGCATGCTGAGGCATGTCCATCACTGCTCTCATTGCTGCGTTTTTGGACAAATTTCTATCTAGTCTTCAAAGGCAGCCAGTGTATAGCATGTCCCAGTAGTCAAGTTGTAAGGTGATTAGAGCATGAGTGACTGCCTGAAACCTCACCCCCCAACCTAGGAAGGCCTTAGTTTTGTTCCAGCAGTTTGTATTTGCAAAACTACTGACCCACCAAGCTGAACTGAATTTTAGTCAGCTTGTTCTTGTTTCTGGTTCACTGTGGTTACACAGATCCAGTAATTGAATATATTGTATGAATGTCACTCCCATCATCTGCGTACGAATATGTGAATGTCTGACTGCTTTAACAGCACCCATTATACAACAAGGATGGGGAAACATCTATGGAAATTCCAAGTGTCCAAGTCATGGTTGTTACAAAGGTGCTTTTCAAAAGGCAACTGAACTTTCTTTGTTTTTTCCTTGAAGAAGCTTCTTCAGTTCTGAACAATTCAGAACTGAAGGAGCTTCTTGGATGAGAAGCAAAACATCTTCAAGGAAAAAGCAAAGTCCAGTTGCCTTTTGGAAAACACCTATGGGACAGGGATGGGGAAACTGCTAGCCCATGGGGAGGATTTGTCCTGCAACCTCCTAACTACTGTGATCGGATTCAAGAACCAAAGAAAACACTCAGCCAGGCTTGGCAAGTCACTTTATAGTTACTGTCTCAACTACTGCCAGTCAATGAACCACAATGATGTAAACTTGTAAGAGCCGTGGAGAAAGATGTAGACTTAATTGGCCCATTTGTTAGCAAAGAAAATGAGAAGAGGAGTCGACTTCCACATTCACTGAGAAATGGAAAGAACCCTTTTCCTCCAGTGAAAATTGCACTGACTTAATTATGCAGTCTTTCTAAAGCCAATACTGCTGCAGTACTTTATTTGTTTAAAGAGGGAATGCATGGGGAAACACTGAAACAATAGAAATGAGAAGGAAGCCACTTTTTAAAACCTACCAAGGCAGAGTTCATGAAACTTTTCAGCTTTGTGGACTGGAGGGAGCGGGGGAGGAAGGGGATAGTTCTGCATTAGCAACAGGCAAGCACACACACTCGCCCACTGTTCATACAAGTGAGGAGGCATGCACATGTTTTCCCACCACTTTTGCAGCCTGGATCTTAAGAGCTCAAAGCCCGGAGGCCGGCTGCAGCCCAGGAGTTGGGGACGGACCCCTATACTAAGGGATACCATAAAAAGAAGACAAAACAGAAGGGAATCTTTTTTCTCTTCCTAAAGGATAAGAGGAAAGTACCAAGGCTTACAAACAACCAGTAAACCAAAGCAAGTCAGAAGCTCTAACCTTCCTCACCTCTGCCTTACAGCTGCCAATACAACTGAAATTAGCAAGCCCACATTTGACCGGCCTTTTCATCTCGCTGCTAGACCCAAAGTCCAGTTAATAATTGTAAAGTTGTAAGTGACATAATAAAAGACTTGCTGGTTCATATCCAAAAGTCCAACTGTTTCAGGATTTTATTGCCAAAAAGTAAACCAGTCTCTGAAAATGTTATGTAGCTGTATCAGTCCTTCGGTGCACTTTGACTTTGCATCTAGTAACTGGACATATTATCAGAAATCCAGACAATTCCTGTAATTTGCAGTTAATTATTTGGGGGGATTATTCTTCAGACCTAAATACAGGACATTTTTCTTTTGAATGATGCACAGTTGTCTTCTAGGTCGTGGCACCCTTTCAGATGAGCATGCAGGTGTAATATCTATTTTGGCCCAGCAGGCGGCAAAATTAACTTCTGATCCAACAGATATTCCTGTTGTATGTCTTGAATCTGATACTGGGTAAGTATAATTAATAGTTTTAAAGACCAATATATGATTCCATAAATGTTGGTGAGCCCAGTCCATTACATGTGTGCAGTGCAATTCCCAAAAAGAACATGGGCAGGCATGTCCACTTGATTCTGTGGTTTTCCTTTGTTGCGTTAAATGACTTAACAGACCTCACTGCATCATTGCCATTTTGAATAAGGATTTCCAAAAACTAAGATTGGAAGTTAAACTCCCCCCCCCCCTTTTGGTTCTAGAAATTTGCATACAAGTTGCATATATAACATGTTACACTCTTATACCGGGGCATTTTCCCTTTGAGGGAGAAACATTGAGTCATTAAATGGCTGATGTAAATTTGATTGTATTCTTCCATGTTTTATTGTTATTATACTGTTTTAACTGTTTAAATGTACAAGTCATATTCATTGTGTAATTTTTGTTTTGTATATTCTGCCCAAAGTCCAAGTGAGATTGGTAGCTATATTATTATTTATTTATTTATTATTTTTATTATTACTATTATTATGAGCCTTGGTGGTGCAGTGGTTAGAGTGCAGCTATTCTGCAAGCTATTTCTGCTTCAGCCAGCTGCCTGCAATTTGGCAGATTGAATCTTACCAGGCTCAAGGTTGACTCAGCCTTCCATCTTTCCGAGGTAGGCAAAATGAGGACCCAGATTGCTGACTCTGTAAACAGCTTAGAGAGGGCTGTAAAGCACTATAAAGCCGTATATAAGTCTAAGTGCTATTGCTATATAAATTCAATAAATAAAATACCAGGTTCAATCAGTTATGTAACTATAGGAATTGTACAATCATAAATAACCCCAGTCTGCACTATTTCCATTAATATTGTGTGTTTGCTTTTTAAAAAAAGTCTGTAACATATCTATTTATTTCTTGTTTGGTGTTTTGTTTTGTTTTTCAGCAATGTCATGATCCAGAAGCATGATGGCATCATAGTGGCAGTACATAAAATGGCATCTTAATCTTACACATTCACAGTATTCATTGCTCTTCAAGAACTCACTGTGGAACTGTCTTCTGCCAATTAATACACATGGGATATCCAGACTCATGAAGTCAGAACCTAATTGAATCTGTAAACATCCTCACTTGCCTACCTTGGTACAGAGTGCAGAACTTTCATCATTTCATCTTTTGAGTAATGAAGCACTTTTTTTTATTGCTGGAAAGAGCAACTTAACAGATAACCCCAATGTTAGAGGAACTCAAAAAATTATTGAGGACAAATAATGTATTCTACGTTGACTAAATATTGTGCTTCTACAGTCCTCTATGTAGCAGAAGAATATGTTAAGAAAATCTTGTCCTCTTCTTTGGCCCATTGAAACTAAAAGTCTATTTCATCTCAAGCTTGGCTCTTGGTAACTAACATGGCCATATTTATGTGGCTTTGTTGACGTCAAATGCAATAGGTGAACCATGGCTGCCTTCACCGAGATGCTTTTCAATTTTTCACCCTAGTCTATAGCTTTGAATTTCCTATCTCAGTCCAAATACTGATCACAACCAAATCAACATAACATTCTAGATCAGTCAAGGATGGTCAAGTATTGCCACCTTGCAACACAAAAAAAGTATTGCCGCTTTGCGTATTGAGTTTGATAATAACAGCAATGTGGTTTTTGCATTGCTCTTTTCTGAAGAATAATCTACAAAATAAATGAGAACTTCTCTAACCAGCTATTAACTAATATGATCTTATTGTGGTTGATGAGGCTATCACATTCTTTTATGTGCTGGCGACTAAGAACATACCAACAGGATTAATACTAAACATGGATGTTTCTTGTCCTAAATTTTAAGGTGTAAATTTGCATATAGAACAGTTCATCAGAGTTTAGGGACGTAAATAAGGTTTGGGACTGGTTCTGGTTCTGTTTGAATAAAAACAAATTAACAAGAAAATAGAATAAGAATATAATAGAATACACCCTATGGTATATGGGCCATGTTTAATACAACTTTACTAGTACTTTCTATCCAAATAAAACTACATAAATTCTTTCAGTTACTCTTAAAATTCTGATGCTCCAAAATCAAAATACTTAGCAGCAAACTATTGAAAGAAATCTGGTGCCCTTAGTTTTCTGCCAAAAAAGTAATTATTTGGCATTGTGAGAGTCTACTTAGCCAAAGGAAATACATTTTTTTTAAAATGGAGATAGAAGCTGGTGGCAAAGAATTATTAGGGCCAGAAACAGTAAATACCATATATTTTCACAACATGCTATTTAGGGTACTGAACTCTGATTAACTGAAATCTACGTCATTGGTTAGATTGGCATTAACATCCTGAGCCAAATTAGCCAACCACATCTTCATAAGTTCAACAAACTCAGCTACTTGATAAATACACATCACTGTGATGGATAAGATGTGCATAACAGATTTACTGTATAAGCTGCAGGATAGAGATTTTGCTGTCTTTATACTCATGTCAGCAGTTCTGCAAGAAAGAAATATGCTACCTAGGTAGATGACCTATAGCTGAAGAGTGCATTACCTTGAATATGGGCAGAGCTCTGCAGAATCCAATATAAACAATGTCCCTTCAGGCTCCTTTCCCAACAACACATTTGAGGGTAGAGACAATTTCTCTTCAGACTTTCTTCCCCAGTGTATACAGGAGAAAGCTTACAGGGCTTTCTATGAGATTCTGAAATATTTTGTTGCTCCCTTCCTGTCAACTTTTAAATTGTAAGGATAAATAATAGTAAAACCATCCAAGATTGTGGGAAAAAGATTTTTTTATAGTATGAGATTGATAGTTTAAATGTTGACACATGGACAACGTGGATGACTACAGATTTCCATATTTCTGTACTGACTGCTAGTTAAGGATGTGATTAGGACGCAAGACATTCTTCCATAGAGAAAGAAAACATTTGGATGAGTATTGTGTCCTTTGGACATTTAGCCAAAGCTCCCTGTTCATTGCTGCAATGCACACATTGACATTGTAGTTAAACAGCTTCATTAGCTTGCAATTAGTTTCTGCAGAAAGGAGAAAATAACTCAGAAGTATGTATACAATTACAAACCACAGCAGTAAACCATTGTTTACAGCCTAGTACTACTGTCTTGATGTGTGCATTGACACCAAGAATAAAATATCTAACCAAACCTTGGCTCTGCTGCCATATAACATCTGCACTGTAGAAGAACATCCTAAATCCAAATCACCGAGGAGTTTTATGTATTAAAAGAAAGTTAAATTACTTTCTTTGCAAATCTGTACTGGAGGTTTTGTGTCAAGCCATTTCCAAAACTATATTAGCAAAAAAGTGACTTATTTAGACATGTAATTCCCTTAGCTGGGGAAATCTAGGAATTGAAATTATCAAATTGGAAAAACACTGGATTAGTTTGGTTTTTGAGCAATTATTTTTAAAGAGCTGCAGCTGATAATAACCATCTGTCAGGACAGTATGTAGCTTGTGGAAATGGCTTTTGATTATTCAAATATAAAACTGCAGAGTATTATTGTTTTAAAGTCTATCAAAACCATGAAATAAAAAAGTGCAATATCATGACCTGGATCTCAAAAACAAGTGATTTTTAAAATCTAACTAATTGGCATTCAGCCTGAAACATACCTCTCTTTAAGCTGAATTAAGAGGACAGGACCTAATTGAAAAGAGGAAACTGGTTTAAATTGCTGGAGTTACAACCATATTTATAGTTTCAGTTGTGATCTGTAAAATTGTTTACCGACTATACTTTGGATAGATTTGTATGTTTAACAACAAAAATGAATACAAATAATGTGTAGGTCCATTGAAAACTTTTTGATGGGTCAGGACTCTAAGAAAGAAATCTATTAGGAAGTCCTGTTCATCTTGTAAGAAATATGAGCTCATTACAGGAGTAACATTTGAATATTTGCAGAACAAAGTTTTAAAGCAATTCCGTTTAATAGTTTTAATGTCAAAATGTCAAAACTTACTGGGAAGTTAAACAATCCATTTAATTGCTTGTTAAAAAAATACTAGGTTTTTTTAAAAAAATAAATAAAAAATCTTCAGTTACATTGTTGCTAGGCAGCTAGGGGAAAGATTACACTGGAGAAGATGAAGAGGTGATCAGGTTCTTCTCTCTGTCCCTTGCTGATCGAAACTGTTACAGATAGTCTGGCAAACTAAACTGAACTCAATGGTATGCCCCAGAAAAAGGAGAAGAGAGCAAATAAAGAGGAAGCAGCAACAGGTCTTGCAAACATTAACACACTACAAAAGAAACGGCTTTGGGCTATTTTCATCAGATTCTGGTCTACTTGTCAGGACCCACATTTTAAAAATGCAGAAGCTATAGTATAAAACAAACTTTTTAATGCCTGGCAACCCTACTTTAAAGACCTACTTTGTTTACTTAAAAGCATTGGCAGGAGCCATCAAGCTACAGTAGCACCAATCTTTGCTAACAGAAAGGAGGAAAAAACTAAAAAGACAGCAATTAAAATTCTGTCTCGGTTATATATTTCATCCTTTAAAACATTTGGTTAAAGATTACATTGAAAGCCTGCAGCACATACCTATTAAAGCAATTGTGCAGACTGCCTTGGTTATTACATTTCTGAGAATGCCAATGGCAGCAACTGTCTGGAGTTCAGAAAAGGATGGAGACTCTGTGGAAAGTAATAAAAACAGCGAAGGTCCCAATAGCACAGCAATTCCTGATGGAGGATGGGGTTGGCTGATTGTTCTCAACTTTTTTCTCGTAAGAAACAGATAAGTTACTGGTACTATGTAGAGTGTGGTTTGATGTTGCTTAAGAATCATGACAAATACAAAAGGCACTTGGTTTTAATCACGTGTGTTGAATTTTTAAAATATTGAAGAAAGAAGGAGAGGTTTTTCTCAGATTAAATGGCCTGTAACATGTTCTGGCCAAAATCTAAAACTATATAAAGAACTTAAGGAATGGGTAAGAATTGTTGCCCCTTTGGTAAGAACTTAACAAACATTTGCGGATTTCTTAACAGAATGGAAAACATAAAAATACAAATTGTAGTACAAGATCCATGCACTAGCATCTATCTAGAGCTGGTTTCTTTAGAGTTAGCACTGTGAATTTAATTGGAGATCTATTAGTTGAAATCATGTGCTGGCTTAGCTATTATTTTGTTTGGTTTTAGCATTTAGCCAGTCATTTTGGCTTATGGAATAAACTATGATTGAGTAAATAATGGCATAGACTGACATGTGAATCCATGAAATTCCTGCTATCTTATAAGCACAAGCTGCTTATTACCAAATAATAAGTTATTTGGTAATAAATAGAAGTGATAGATATTATAGAAGTTACAATTGACTTTTGGTCATGAATGTGTTATACCAATCAGGTATCCCTCTCCAGATCATGCTGAAAGTACTATCTGTAAAACTAGTGGTTTTCTATTCTTAGTGTAAAAAAATTAACATCTGGTTGACTCTGACATAAGTTTGCTTTTGGTTGTGTGTTACAGTTCCCAACAGAAAGGGAAATAGTACAGTGCTATATAGTGTGAATTACAGTAAACAAGAGATTACAAGAGTGTGAGCAAGTGTCCTCAGTGCATCCTTGCAACTACAATTAGCAGTTTAACCAGAGCTGAGCAAATCTCCAAGTCATGGCTGCCATCTATTATTTTACCAGGAATTCTAAATCAGGATAACCCGAATATTATGAGTCTGTTTTCTTTGAAGGAGTACAATTTCAAGAATCAAAGATGGTATTATCCTGACATCACTAGGCCTCTGAAAAAATAGGCACTCACCCCTTGCATGACTCTCACCCTACCTGCAAGCATTGGATTAGGACATCTCCCATTTGGCCGAAGGAGGAGATATACCATTAAGTATCAGCATCACCAACATACTGAATACCTCACCTCTCACTTTGAACTAAGTGATGACCTTCCCCAAACACTTTATGTAGATGCAAGCAGTACAGAGGAGAGGATACCTTTGTGTCAGTGATCTGTGGCACAATACCCCATTGTTACTACTAACCAGATTCATCCAATTGCAAAGTAGAACTGTCCTAAAGGAATGCCAATTCCAAGCTTTCACAGGGGATTGAAAAGGATACTGGGATCCACAATATTGATGGCTGCCAAAGGGCTTTGTCAAAAAGCCCAAATATTTTGTGTGATATATATGAGAAACAGAAAGAAAAGCAGAAAGCTGTGAAAGTCTGAGAGAAAAGTGTGGGGAAGGGCAGAGAGAGATATGAACTGAAGGCAAAGAGAGAATGGCATTATAGCACCAACCCAATGGCATTCTTGATACAATGGATTGATCAGCAAGCAAATCATTCAAATGTCGAAACTAAAATAATTCTAAATAATTCTGAATTAAATAATAATTTAATTCAGAATAATTTCTAAAAGAATAGAAATGACCACTGCATAGTCTGCATTCTATGTCACTGTAATGTAGGTTTTTGCAGCAAGGAGAAATGTTGCTGGTTAGAATTTTACTAGAAGCACATAACTGCTAGACAATGCCAAGAAAAGTATAGGCTATACAGATTTGATGGGTTAGTTGAGTTGCAGGTTGATTTTATTGTAAAGTGAAAGCCAAAAAAACTCACCACAGTTCTTTCTTCAATCACAATCATGTTTCTAAGGATATTTTTTAATGACCAACTTTATCCTATGGGGACAATAGGGCCCAGCTTTGCCATTTGTCATCCCAGTTCCTAAGCCACGTCCCTTTCTCTTTCTAGAAATGGGATTGAAAAATGTTCTGCCCTATTGTGGGTCCATCACCAGCAACACTGACACTGGGTCAATTCCGTAGCAAACTAAACACTCATCCCATCTTATTTGTTGTCTACCATGCCTGGAAAGAGAAACTGAGGCACAAGAGAGAGGGCATTATTCAAATGTGTGTAGACAGGATATAGACAGAGGTGGTTCAGTTGACGACGTTATTTGAACTTTCAAACAGCTTCTGAAGAAAAGAAAAACCTCACTGAAGAATTTTGAATAAGATTCTTATGAATTAAAATAATACGCTGATTCTGTAAACCGCTTAGAGAGCTGCAAAGCACTATGGAGTGGTATATAAGTTGTGCAAAACATAATCACTGAACCGGTAATAACACCGGTTGAATCCCACCCCTGGTTGTGCAATGATTTTAGGTGTGCAAAAACTAGTCTATATAACCGTTTCTCCAACAGAACTCTGGCATAAAGCAGGAATTGCTCATACAGGTACTCCTCGTTTAGTGACAGTTGGGACAGTCCTTGATCACTAGGTGAAATTGCTACTTTGGTTATGATCTACTTCACATTTCCTTTGATTTTACAGACTTGGGAAGGTTGTAAATGTGAGGATTCGGTTGCAGTTATTTTTTCATCACCATCACAACTGCAAACAGTTGTTAATCAAGGACTTCTTATAATGTTATAATTTGTATCCAATGCTTCTTCCAGGTTTATTTTTCCTTTTTAATTTAAGTTCTAAGGGCATTCCATTTTTGAAATCAGCTCTGAGTTCTCATTATATCCAAATTCATCTCTTCTGGTGATCTTGGCCAAACTGGGACTACTCAGCCTGATTTTTATCACAATTTTGTATGAAAACTTTGCAGTTTCCTCCCTTCTTCTGTTCACCATCACAAAATTCTGTGATGTTATTTAGGCTGACAGATCATAGCTCAGCCAAAGTAATCCAAAACATAAAATTTATGTTTTAAAAAATACTTCGTATCATCATTATTTTAGTAAACACAACAGGTTTCAAAATATTCATGATAAAAACACAGGCTTTCAGCAAAGGTCTTCCTCTTTCCTTAATTTTTTTTTCTCAGTTCAGATACTAGCTGGATTTTGTTGCATCTGCCAGTGTGATACCTAGTTTCATCCTCTGGTCATTTAAGAACACTGCAGAGTTTTGCATTGGAGTGCCAATTAATACTCCATTTTACATTTCAATTAATATGATACTGATTATTTTTGTAGGTAAATGTATTTGTAATTGGTACACTGAAAAACTTTGCCATTTTCTTTGTGGCTTTTCAAGAAGACATTGGTGGCTCTTCTGAACATGTCAGCTGGATTGGTTCCATTATGTCCTCGCTTCGATTCCTAGCAGGTTAGTGTAATGTTCTGTCTCTTTAAATACATACCTAAATGCATTTGATTGGACTGTGCTGAGATTATGTCAGTGTAAGGTCAGTTCATGATTGGTGTCCAATTTGCCAAGTTTAGGCCCAGAGCTGTGGGGAGGTGGTACTCTTATCCGAATGCCAAATGTGCTTCTAAAAATACCTCCCTACCTATATCTGTAAGTTAAAACTATTCTCCCATCTGGTTTTAGTCATTTGCCAATCTTGTTTATTGACTATAACTCACACATTAGAGTTCACATCTGTAATTTTCAAAAATCAAAATCTTTATGAAAACCATTGTAAGTTTAATAAACAAAAATAGGTAGTTTGATAATTCCTTAAAGCTTAAATATTTTCTCCTCAGTGTTTTCTGTTCCAGAAGTGGTATCTGCAGTATTTCTCGAGCTATCATTAATGCCAATTTCCATCTGCTCTGTTCCAGCACCTCTGGTAACTACAGTGTGTGAAGTGCTAGGAGAACGGAAAACTTCCTTGTTAGGGGCTCTCCTGGTTGGTGCTGGTTTTCTTATCAGCACACTGGCCACAAGCATTCCTTTTCTTTGGGTCTCTATGGGACTCCTAACAGGTAAGTGAACCATGTCAAGTATATTCAATAAGCCCCTCCAGAAACTTTCCACTACTTCAGGATAGAAAGAAATGTCAGATGATGCTGCCAGCCGACTGTGTTGACTATTCACATCATCCTTAATCTTGCTTCTGCCTGAATTTTGGACAATAATTGGATCCAAAAGTGCATTAAGTCCAGGCTGCTAAATTGAGGCTGTTAAATGAAATGCTACTACAACTATTTTAAATTAGTGTTCTGTCCTTAAGCAATTAGGGAATATTTAAAAGCATGATATTTAATTTGTTCCTTCCTGCATCATCTTGGGGCATGAATAACTGCTTCACTGAGGCAAGGCCAGAGAGTGCTCAAGCATACTTCTTTACATTGTTTTTAAAACTTTAAGAGTTCTTGATTAAATTGAATGCTTGTATTGGAGACAGATACAAAAATAAAATACCACAAAAGCTTTTGTTATATTGCTATTGTTAGAAATATATTCTTACCTTTATATCACTTCATATTAAGAAGCTAGTCAGTTATTTAACCACATTGCAATATTATATTTAGCATGATAGCATGATGTTGATTCTGATAAGACAAGGATTATTCAGGGTTTTAAGATTTCCATGTCTGTTGTATGTATTTTATTCTAGAGAAGATTAAGTCGTTGACATAGTAACATCATATCACAGAATTATGGTCCCTAAATGTGTAATACTTCAACTGAGTAACTCCTATGTTAGGTGACATCATTTCAAATTAAGGATTATTGTATTCAAAATAAATTTACCAAACCTCAGACTAAAGATCTGTCTATGGCTATTAAAATTCTAGCGTGCAACACTACCTGTCAACAATCCAATCTTTTTTTTTCTTTTGTTTCCAACAGCATTATTTGAAATCATTATCTTGTTATTGGGGGGGGGGGGGGAGTAAAGTTTAAAACACAATTGCTTCAGAGTTAAGAACTGTCTACCTGGAAGCATTGCATATTTGTGCAATTCACTATTTGTTTAATTAAATGAAATAAAAAGAAGAAGATTCTGCTCCTGCTCATGAAGTTTTCTTTCTTTAGGGTTGGGTTTTTGTCTGTTATATCAGATAGCTGCTGTCATGATAGTTAAGTACTTCAGAAGATATCTGGCTTTAGCCAATGCAATTGGCCGCTCGGGAATGGGGCTGAGTGTTGTGCTAACACCACTTGTTCAATTCCTGATAGAAACGTACAGTTGGCAAGGTTAGTCATCTTCATTTCTTATATCTTCACACTGTTAATATGTGAAAGTAAGTTGATGTTAAACTTAACATTACAGTTAAATAATAACTGAATTTTCATTCTCTTTCAGTCATTCAGTTTCCTCTCAGTGATATAAATGGAGTGAGAAATCTGCTTTAAGCATACTTAGTTTTGATACAAAAAGAAAGATACATTGTGCTTTAGATTTTCTACTTTAATTGCTGTGATTTTCTGACAGGACAATTTTATAAAGAGTTATAGAAACCACATTATTTCTATTCATGTGTCACCTCAGAATAATAAAATAACATTTTAGAGATTAAAACAGAGGTTGATATTAAATAGCTCGAAAACTTTTTTTTCTTTTCTTTTAAATTTCACTTAGTATAAATATAAAAATTAATACTGGCCTAGGGTGTTCATCAGTGTTACGGGGGGGGGGGGGGCATCTTGGTAAGATGGACAATCTCTGAGAATTGTCAAATGCATTATTATTAATATTGTTATTTACTTAAGGGATATTTACCCTATCTACTACTAATGGTGTTCATCTTTATCTTTTTCTTTCAAGAATCAAAGCTTTGACATAATTTCAAGCAGTGCTGAAAGTAGATTACATACAGCATAGGAAATAAGGAGATTGTTGGATACTGCTTGAAAATTACCAAAATCAATAGGCCTTGAAAAGTTCAGTATAAGAGATATTTATCCATATTCTAATTAGTTCTGTGACTGTAATGATTTTTTTAAAAATATTTTTAAAATTATCTTTTCCCATTCATTCAGGTTTCTTATTGATATATGGCAGCATCATGTTGAACCTTGTACCTTCTAGCCTGTTACTACGGCCAGTTCATAAGAAAAAAACTAGAGACGTAGGTCCTAAACGTGAAGGCCAAATGGTTGTACTAAGTATGTTTCGAGAAGCTTTGAAAGGCAGCCCAGATAAAACCTGCACCAGAGAATTGAACATACTGGATTCTCCCAATCAAGAATGTGCTAAATCAGACAACCTGCAACAGTCTAATAATTTAGTCTCAATTATCTACAAGTTTTCTGGAATGGCACAGAAAAATACTTGTGTGGATGCCTACAAGAATGATAACCAAACTGGTGATCATATTTGCATCCAATCAAATGAAGGAAAATCCAGGGTGCAGTCTTTTATCCAGAAGCAATGCCATCTTGTTGTCTCTCACCTGAAAAATCCCTTCTTCCTTATTTTCACGTGGTCTTTTCTCTTCAGTCAGCTTGCCTATTTTATCCCAACTTTCCACCTTGCAGCCAGAGCCAAAACATTGGGTATTGATCCAATGGATACTGCTTACATCATATTAGTAGCTGGTAAGAAAAATCTCCAACTTTTAAAATGTTTCATGTAAAATGTCACCATTGCTTTGCCATGCAAATCATATTAATTATGTAATCACTAATTACATATGGAGCACATCAAAATGTATAATTGTTTATAGTTTAAAAGTCAACTCAAAAGAAATCAACGCATGTGTGTTGATTCAAATTCAAAATTTAAACTCAATTATTAGACAAATACTGAAGTGAAAAAGAAATTACAATGTAACACTGGAAAAATATTTAATATATAGCTTTATGAAATGTGGTTATGCTTAACTTTCAAGACATTTTATTCAAAGGTGTGCTTCTGTAATTATGTATAGTTTTGGAAATCCACCTTAACAACAACAAAATGTGTTCTTTAATTTTATTAGCATTAAAAAAAAATCTCAGTACAAAACTCCATCTTTGTTACATATTTTTCTTAAAAGATAAACCAATAGTTAAAATGACTTTATTATTCATTTTCAATTTAAACCAATCATTTAAATTTTGCTTGAAAACACTGATGCGGAATAGGGGTTAAGAAACTGAGGTGTCAGAGCCAAATCCACCTTACACCTAATGATGGATATTTTTGAGGCAAAATCAAGCAGCTTATGTAGCAAGAGAACTTAACAAAGGGCAATTTGGGGGATGGAGAAAGTTAGGAGCTATTACTCCAGATTCTAAACGCCAATTTCATTTAGCAACGCATTTTGTCATAAAATTATTGGCCGGAGCCTGTGAATAACTATACAGTTTAATCATATAAGGAATGTTCAGAATTCTCAGATATGAATGCATCAGATGGAAATAAAACTTTATATGCCTAATAAAAATAAAGCAAAAGTGTAGTACTGAACATTCATATATTTAAATGTACTGGGCTTCAGTCAATTGAATGTGGAGCTGAAGGGGGGGGAGGGCGGAGAGAACAGTCTAATAATAATTAAAAGATGCTTCATTGTAGCATCTAGGAATTTACCATATAACATACTGGGCAATTTTTGAAACGTGGGAGAATGAGAGATGACAGGAATTTGGTGTTGAATCTTGAGAATGAAATTGAATTGAAAATATGAATGGATGGAACACTTACCACCCAGATAAGAAATCTGACAAATGAGGCCACAGCCAAGCAGTAGGAGCATCTACCAGCAAGTCTATAAGTAGTATAGAAGAGGGTATTCTAAATTGCCAGAGTGATTATTTTTATTTTTCCCATTTTGCAGGTTATTTTTGTTTCATGTGAATTAGCACAATCTGGTTACCCTCAGACTTAACAGTTTATAAACCATTTTATAAATATTTACCATATGGCCCCTTGCAGTGTTTTACAGCATGTTTTTCCCCCCTGTTTATTAATGTTTTAAGTAAAATAATACAAAATAAAATTAGAGAGGGCACAAAATCTGATACTAGGACATAGATATTATGGCCAGGTATATTTATGTCCACAGGTGCTATATTGATGACATAGGTTTTAGAAATTTACAAAGTGCCAGTTCCTTCATTTTGATCCTTATTTAGCACCCAAAGAATTCTGTTTTAGAAATCATTATGTGTTTTTGTTCTGTTTTCTTTTAGGGATAGTAGAAACAGTCAGTTTACTAGTCTCTGGCTGGATTGCTAGTCAAAAGTGGACTAAGACATACCATTACCATAAAACATACCTCATTCTTTGTGGGCTCACTAATCTGCTGTGTCCTCTGGCTACAACCTTTCCGTTACTTATGAGTTACTCTGTAACTTTTGCCATTTTCAGTGGTGGATATCTTGCACTGATGATTCCTGTGCTGGTAAGTGGAAAAACGTAATTGAACAATGAAAATATTAGAACAGTACCACTTTACATTTACATATGATGACATTTGCTTCAATTCAGACAATGCTTGAGAACTGGAGAATTGCATGTTTCAGGGCCAGTCAGAAACATGAATTTAGGAGGCAGAGAAAGAACTGCATAGAAACATCAAAAATACATTTTACTGATATTAATTTATTATTAGTTAAGCACTGATCTGCCCTTTCTTGGGTTTTTTTTACCCTTGAAAACATTTTGCTTCCTATGTAAGAAGCTTCTTCAGTTTTAAGTCAGAACTGAAGAAGTTTCTTGAATGAGAAGTGAAACATTTTCAAAAAACACCCCACTCCCAAGATAGCTGTTTTTTGGAAAAGCACCTTTGGGACAAATGTGACCTGGATGATTGAGAATCTCTATAGACAATGATCTGCACTATCTTAGGGCAAATATTTTTATTAGGTTACTGCTACTTTGGTGGAAGGGTTAAGGTACCAGGCTAGAAAGCAGGTTGTGAGTTCTAGTCCTGCTGGGAACTAATCTGCCGAGGAAGATGGTAATGGCAAGCCATTTCTGAAATCTTGCCAAGAAAAGTGTAGGCACTACTTCAGGCACTTGTAAGGAGTTAACTCTGACTCAAAAAAATGCTGTTTTTAAAATTACATATTTAACTTAACTATTAGGTTTAAAAAAGAAAGCAGCTCCAGACTGAAGGTATGCTATTGCTATTTCTTCAAACTAATTATTCATTTACCATATTTGCATCCTCCTAACCTGAGTTTCCTGGATTGTAATCCTCTTCAACCCACTCACCATATCTTGTATTAGTGCACTGAAACTGAAAACAATGCTCATTTTCAATAAATAGTTCATATATTAATGAGAAATTCTTATAGAAAACTAAACCTCCTAAAATATATTTGGACAACTTAACCTACTTGATTTTCAACAGTGCCTAGAGCCATGATGGTGAACCTATGGCACGCATGCCACAGGTGGCACACAGAGCCATTTGTGCCAGCATGCGAGCTGCAGGCAAACTTACCTCACTGCGCATGTGGATGCTTCACAGCTGATTTTCAGCTTCCCAGAGGCTTGAGGAAGGCTTCTGCAGGCTTTGCAGCCCGAAAACTAGGCCCGTTTTGTCACTTCCTGTTTTTCCGGAAATACCAGAAGTGACCAAATGGGCCTAGTTTTTGGCCTGCAAAGCCTGCAGAAGCCTTCCTCAAGCCTTTGGGAGGCTGAAAAAGGCCTCCAGCTGGCCGAAAATAAGCTGTGAGGTGCAGTGCAGGTAAGGGAGTGGCAGGGTGTGGGGAGTGAGATTGCGCACGCATGTGTAGGGGGCATAGGGGTGCATGCATTGCCTTCTGGGTGCTGGAACACAAGCGCGAGCATGCAAAAGTGAGCACAATTTTTGGCATAGGAGCCCAAAAGGGTTTGCCACCACTGGCCTAGTCTTAAAGAGATGGAATAACTATATAAATTTAATAAATGTATTTTAAAACAGTTATGTCATTGATCTTTTATCTTCCATCTATTTTTTGCAGAATGAGACTTATTATATTTTAAAACAAAAAAGAAAAAATGTAACACCTGTGAAATGTAGTCAGATGTCAGGGTCTTTCATTTTCTGCTTTGAAAGCAGCTGGGTATATTTGGCTATTAATAGACAAGGAGCTACAATGTGATCCCAAATCACATAACACATTGACATTGTGGTATAATTCAAATCTGAAATTAATAGAGAGGAAGTTGTTTTGGAAGAGTTGAGCTAACAGGAATTAATATTTTAAATTTTTGTTGAATTTTAGTGGCTATTTTAAAAATTTTGAGATATTGTCTTTTGAGTTCAATTTGCATTCAACATATACTTTGTACTATGTAAAACTGAAATCTGTATTATCAATATCATCAGGATGCTTTGGCAGCCTCCAAGACATCTGAAATTTTAGCTTCTTTAAGATATTCTGTTCATAAGCTAAAACCAACAGTTCATTTTTATATATTATTAAAATGGGTGTGCATGAATGTTTAACAAAAGATATACTTTTTTGTCTTTTAATGTTGGCAATTTAAGAAATTTTAAGTTCTTTAACTCATATTATTTGATTTTACTCTGTTATAGCTGTGTTATAATTTTATTAAATTATAACAAAGATATCTATAGCAATATAAAAATGGTTTTATCAAAACTTAGAAAACAACAAAATATAATCTTAAATAGGCACTTGCGATTTTAAGGAATGACAAGACAGGTATTGAATCTACTTTTGGAAAGTCTATGCTCTAAAAATGAGAAGATGACATATTTTGTTGCTATGTAATCAGAGTTAATGTTAAATTTAATGACTCAATTATTTTTATATATTTATGTATGTATTTATATGGATCCTTGGGGGCTTTTTTCTTATCTTTAATTTAAATATATTAGTTATTTAATCAGAATATATTTTAAATGTATTTTTCTCTTCTATATATTTTCATAATATAGGTGACTATTTTTACAAGTAGAGCAAGGCCTCATTAAACTCTGTCCAAATATGTCACATATCTGCCCCACCAATTGTGGCACAATTTTGTTACTAAGAGCTTAGTGATCACAAATAGAAGCTGGTAACATTATGTGATCATTTTTAATCACTATAACAGAAACAAGAACTAATAAATATTGGTTCCTTTAACAGGTAGATCTTGTAGGTACAGCCAGATTTCACAGTGCCTTGGGACTTGCCTCATTCATTTCTGGGTTTGGAGTTATTGTTGGACCTCCTATAGCAGGTAGCACAATTGTCATTTTCTTTCCTTGAAAAAATAATTCTTCTAACCATACAGTGCACTGTATTTTTCTTTCAAAATACAAACTATAATGTGATTTATATATGCTTTTACATTTAGGAAAAATCTTATCAAAAGTGTAAAGAAAGGAAAAATAAAAGTACCTGTGTACAATTTGGCAATGTAGTACTTAGTGTTACATTTCATGTTTAAATATTCATCTATTCTTTTCCTCATTTCATCACCCTTAAGTCTATTTCTAATAAAGAGCAGAGATTTCTTTCTGTTCATAAAATGCCAGGTATGTTGACAGTGCTGTGTAAAGAATAATAGAGTTTATCACCCACAATTACTACAAACAAGAAACCATTACTTTCCTTATTTCTTCACTGCTCAATTCCTTCTTGTACTAAAGTTACCTATTTTTACATTATAATTTCCTTTTAAACTTTTGTTAATAGATATCAGAGCATTCTTCCTTTCTACTATTACAAATTACCTCTCTGAAGGTCTAAATGAGTAGACATAAATGAGTAGAACTAAATTAGTTCCTAAGAAAAAAATCCTTATGGGCATACACAACAGCCAAAATGTATATCTTAAATATCTGCCAGCCAAACAGATGCGTCCCTGAAATTATGAAAAAAGAGTTGAAAGTTCAGGTAAACTACCCAGATAGATTTTAGCTTCTATGTTTGTAGGTTAAGGATAATACTTTTCAATCTTTATGGTATTTAAGCCATAAAGATATTCAATCGTAAAAGGCTGTGAAATTCTCAAATTTAATTTGAGATATGACCTATGTGGTAAGGAAATTAATTAATAGGATTATTTAAAGCTATTATAATAGAAGCTCAAAGCAATTTAACAATCTAAGGGAAACAACAATTGTTAAGATTTTTTTTAGCACCCATGAGGAAAATAAAGAAAAAATGCAAGTTTTGATAAAACCAATGTCAGATGAGGAAAGAATGTTTATTGAATTGACCAGATAGGAAATGAACCAGAGACACTTAATACCTTTGTAATACAAATGCAGAAAGAGGACAGAGAAATTGCAGAGGTTCTACCTGGGATCTTTGCATCAGTCTTCACTGTGAAAGATGTTAATGTGGGACCCACACCTGAAGCATATTCTAGGGAATGGGGCAAGGACTGCCTCTGAAGAGCTGTGCCATATAGAAAAAATGTAAGAGGTTTTAAAATTAACACATTAATAACTGCACGACAACATAATTTAGAGTTCTTGAAAAACTTCTAGTAAATTATTGTGAGTGTTAATATTTAAATCTGTTGATTAGTCCTTCCTTAGCAGCTAGCAATAAAAATGGTAACACCAAAGCCATCTTGTTTTCTGGAGTATGGTCAAGTTGTCAAAGTGGATACTGAGAAGTACTAGTGAGACAGGATTCATTTCCAGAAGACAATCATTGTAAAGTGTTTATGTGTTTTACATTGCAATTGTATCCATACATCCTATCTACATATAAGAGGGATTAATAGTATACACTGGATGTGGATTCAGTGATTCAAGATAGTGAAACCTAAAGCAGAAGAACTTCTAAAAAATAAATAAGCAATTAAACTACATGGTTATATATTTGAGCCCAACAAAACCTATATTCTTAAAGTAGTAGAGGCTTAACTGCAAAGATTTTCACCTCAGGTAAACATTTCATTATAATACGCATTGGAAGTTAAATATGAACACTGGATTTAATAGGAAAAGAGTTGAAAACAAAATGTCAAGTACTTCTTTTTAAATAATTCTGTAGGTAACATAATTTGGTATAATCTGGAGACATTTCAGAAGGTATTTCACAGCCCTAAAACCAACAGAAAAGAGCAAGTGAAATAATCAGAAATATGATCGTGTCTGTATACACCATGTTAAGGCACTGAGACTTCAAAAAAAGAATAGGGTCAGAATTTCATATGTATATTCAGTAAATGTGCATATTCTTTCATTTCTAATATTTGAGCTCATTCAGTGCAAGTTATCTGCTGTAGATTTAAATTAGAAAAAAATCATAGTTTAAGGCACAAAATAGCCAAGCTAACAAACAGAAGGTTACATTTATAGCCAAATTCAAGTTTGAATCTACATTTTTATGAAAAGCAGGTATTAAGCCTTGAGGGATAAAAATAATTTGTTCAGATACTGTTGTGTATGAGAATTGGAGCAATTATGGGAGGGGGGGGGGACTATTTTCTGCATACAGGAAGCATCAATATGGCCATTATTTTAATGAAGAGAACTAGACTGGCAAAAATCTTATGATCCCCTAGTAATCCAGTTCATACATATAATACATAAATGTACCACATAATTGTGAATCAATATAAATAGGTTTTTAGGCAGGACCTACTCCTAACATGAGCCATATTATTTCAATGTGGGAACAAGCCCTCTGGTGGTAAATTTGAATAGTTTGCCAGAACAAGAAAATCCTCCACAATGTCATTGCTATAGGATCATGGGGATTTATTCCCAAGTAACCATGTGAACACCAATGGGATCTCACCAAATAAGAGATCACTTGGTTCTATAAATGTTAGGGGTGGGATAATAAGTACATTACTTCTATGAATTTATACACTTTTTCAAAAGATGTGTTTTGCCCATTTTCAAAATTATTAATACTTAAAAGTCTGTGAGGCAACATATCAAAGAGTATAACCAGAATTCATTCTATATACATTACATAAAATTCACCAAAATTAAAAATATCCTTATATGTGGGTGTATAGGAATGTTTAGTCTGAACACAAGACAGTATCTTCTGCACCACTCAAGTACTCCATAGCTCAATACTACTGCAAAAAGCCTCCATCTCTTCTTTGCTGTCAAATGTGGGGTTCAGGAGCAGATCCTAAAATACAGAGAGACTGAGCAAGCAGAAAAATTGACTGGTGAAAGAAAAACTGAAACAGATAATTATTTAATAAACATGCCATGAAGAAAATTAAAGGAATGTAATATATTTACCTTGGAATAAGACATCACTTCCTGCAATTTAAACCAATTAAGGTAGGTTAATATATAAAACATAATCTTTATTGCCACTTAGGTTAAATGATGCAAATGCAGTATTGCTGAGGTACCTACATGGTTTTTAAAAGTGTTGCTTTAGTAATGATATGAAAAGACAACTACACTAAATGAGAATGATTTAGTAACCAAATGCTGCTGTTCCTCTTACTTACAGGTTGGCTGTATGATTACACACAGACGTATGCATGTTCCTTCATTTTGGCTGGTATATGTTTCCTTGTTTCATCCATTTCATTATTCTTGGAACCTTTAGCCCAAAAATGGAGACACGAAAGTTGAATCCACTATATCAGCAGACAAAATTCTGCAATTCTCCAAAGCTTGATCTTGTAGAAGTTATAAATTTTCAACAATAAACTAATTAGTGGCTATAAGGTGTCTTTCAAAAATATTCTGGATATTCTGGACGGCTATAAGCTATGCTGTGACTATCTATTGCTGTATCGTTGCATGTGGTCAAATAGAAGCTGCTCAGCTATTTGTTATGGATGCTTTGATTCCTGCAATCACCAAAGAGTCATGGTCAAAACAGCTTCTTTGAATTGTTGTTTCATTTAGCAAATTGTGTTCGAGTCTGAAAATTATTGCAGTTATTATCCAAAGCAAATAGAAATGTTAAATTAGATATCCCTTCTTGTACCTTGACAGCTGCTTGATCAATATTCCAAAATAGAGGAACAGGGGAGATGCAAGTTTAAGTATAACATCAGCTATATGTAGAAACTCACAGGGTATCACTCTTTCTCAGGCCAACCTACCTCACAGGAACGTGGCGGGGATAAAATGAAGAACTATCTTCATGTAAGTTGTCTGGCGTTCCTGGAGAAATAGCAGGATAAAATGCTAACTAAAATGCTCACATTAGCAGATTATCACTCATTTAAAAATAAGCAAACAAACTAAAAAGAACGTATCAACCCTTTTTTTAGAGGGCAAATAAAACTATATTCTGAGAATTAAAACAAGATCTCATTTTTGCGAAAAAGAAAAAAACTTCCTCTTTATAATATCAGACCAAATAAGGAAGCAAGTTTTGTAATTCTTCATATTTACTACAGGCAGGCCTCAGATTAGTCACAATTGAGCCAAAAATTTGTCGATAAGCAAGACAGTTGTTAAGTGAGTTTTGCCCCGTTTTACGACCTTTCTCACCACAGTTGTTAAGTGAATCAATGCAGTTGTTAAGTTAGTAACGGGGCTGTTAAGTGAATCTGGCTTTCCCATTGACTCAGCTTGTCAGACAGTTGCAAGAGCTGATCACCTTGGGGCACTGTAACCGTCATAAATACATGTCAGTTGCCATGCCAGTTCTGAATCTTGATCATGTGACCATGGGGATGCTGCAACTGTGAGAAATGATCATAAGTCATTTTCCCAAAGCTGCTATAACTTTGAATGGTCACTAAACAAACTGTTGTAAGTTGAGGAATACGTGTACATTGAGGCTTCTACTGTATCCAAGAGAAAGGTTTGAGAACAGAAAGTCATTTTCACTCCTTTGATCTTACTCCAACCTTTTCCAAATAATGTTTTCTAGAAATGTCAGATTATGAGTTTTCAACTAATAGGTAGGACTTAAAGTCCAATATCCACAAGGCCCCATATTGGGAAATTTATGGCTGCAGTACTCTCAATATCTCTTTAAAATGTGAAACTGGGGGAAGTTAGGTGTATCGATAGCTACCAGAATTAGAAAACACAATTGGCTTTGTGTCCAACAAGGAACACTTACCCAAAAGTAGAAAGAAAACCTTTGAATTATTATATGAATGTGCCTATCGTACATGTTAAAAAGTTTATATAATAGGTTTGCATTTGTTCAGATCCAAAAATCATTGTGGTTTGTTACATATATGTGCATATAACTTATATCACTTCCTAATGTATTTGAGGTGAGACAGAAATTGGGAGTGGGTGTCTAAGGCATATATCTCTATGGAGATATATACAGTGAATATAAAAAGCCTACAGTTCCCTGGTTGAAATGCCAGGTTTTTGAGATGTAAAAAAAAAATCAGACTAGGAAAAATTACTTCAGAATTTTTTCCACTTTTAATACAACTTATAAGCTGTACAACTGAAAAACAATTCTAAGTCTTTGGGGGAAGAAAATAAAAATAAAATACTTACAATAAAATGGTTGCATAAGTGTGCACATCTTTTCAGAAATAGGGCTATGTCAGTGTTCAAAATTAACCAATAACATTCAATGTGATGTTAGTCATTTACAGGTTGACGATACACATTTATGCATACCTGCCATCAATTAGACTTTGATCAAGCCCATATACAGTTCACCTATTCTAGTCAGATATTTTTTTTCTTTGCATCTACTCTGCCTCTAACAGCAAAAGCCATGATCTCCACAGAGATTACAAAGCATCTTATTGGAAGGTATCAGTCAGAAAGGTACAAACATTTTTTCCAGTCATTGGATATACCATGGAACTTCAGTGATGACAGTCATCTGCAAGTAGAGAAAATATGGCACAGCAATGACATTACTAAGAACTGGATGTCCCTTCTAAACTTGATGCACAACAAGGAAACTGGTCTGAGAGGCTGCCACGAGATCTACAGCAACAATGAAGGTTAAAAAGGTGTCCCTGTGGATTTTATTCCGTTAGTCATCAGTCGGCTATAGAGGGAAGTACTCATTTTCATTTTAAGGCCATTGAGTTAGAGCTCTCCGAAGACATTTCCAAGGTCGTGGCCAACATGGCATCACAGAATGCTCTTATCTTCCCACCGAAATGGTACCTATTTCAAGACCTGTGCTCCACACGACGGGGTGAGTCCCCATCCTCACCCTAGCTCCTGCTAATCTACCATTAAAGGAGCTGCAGAAATTTCTGGAAAGTACTGATGGTGTACTAGATATGACAACCATCTTCCATATTCTTCATATGTCTGGGCTGTGGGGTAGGGTGGCAAGACAGCAGCCTTTTCTTTAAAGAAAAAACATCCAAGCCCGGCTAAATTTACAAAAACCTATTATCAAGTCTGACAAAAGCATGTGGGAAAAGATGTTATGGTCTGATGAGATCAAGGTTGAACTTTTTGGCCATAATTGCAAAACGTATGGTGTAAAAACAACACTGCGCATCAGTGTGTTTCTGTACCCTGTACCCGCAGTGAAGAATGATGGTGGCAGCATTATGCTTTGGGGCTGCTTTTCTTCAACTGGAATGGAGGCTTTGGTCAAGATGGAGGGAATTATGAACAGTTCCAAATATCAGTCAATTTTGGCACAAAAACTTTCAGGCCTCTGCTAAAGTGCTGAAGATGAAGAGGATTTTCACCTTTCAGCATGACAATGACCCAAAGCGTATCTCCAAATCAATAAAAGAATGTCTTCCCCAGAAGATGATCAAAGTTCTGGAATGGCCCAGGCAATCCAATTGAAAATCTATAGGGTGACCTGAAGAGAGGTGCGCACAGGAGATGTCCTAGCAATCTGACAGATTGGAGCACTTTTGCAAGGAGTGGGCAAAATTCCCAAATTCCTACCCCAAAAGACTGAATGCTGTCATAAACTCAGAAAATACTTCAGTAAAATACTAGTTTAAGGTACACTTATGCAACCATGTTATTGTAGGTGCTTTAATTTTATTTTTCCCTCTAATTTGTTTGTTTTTCAATTGAACAGCTTATGGTTTATATTAAAGGTGGAAAAAATTTGAAGTTATTTACCTTGGTCTGTTGTTTTTTACATCTCACAAACCTGGCATTTTAACAGAGGTGTACAGGTAATCCTCAACTTACAAACACGATTAAGCCTAAAATTTCTGTTGCTAAGACAGTTAAGTGATTTTTGCTCCATTTTATGACTTTTCTTGCCACAATTGTTAAGTGAATCACTGCAGTTAAGTTAGTAACATGGTTGGTAAGTAAATCTGGCTTCTCCACTGATTTTGTCAGGTCATAAAAGGTGTTCAGATAACCCCGGGACACTACAACTGTTATGAGTCAGTTGTCAAGTGTCTGAATTTTGTTCACATGACCGTGGATACTGCAACAGTCCTGTAACTTTGAATGGCTACTAAATAAGTTGTTGTAAGCTGAGGACTATCTATATAGACTTTTTATATCTGTTGTACTTTATATCTTATCAGTTTTAATATAAAAAGAACCAGCTCATAGATAATGGGAAATATACGTGCCTGCCTTATGCAATTTGGATAAACATTACCAATTGTAGCTGTTTTACAAATGCATTGGGCTGGAATTCCCAATCTAACACAGCCACTGACCATATAGTCGAAATTCAACACAGGCCAATGGCTAGAAAAATAAAATAGTTACATCTAAGGTTCTATCCACTATTATCCTTAAAGATCATTTGCCTAAACTAGGAAAAGCATGATATACTGCACAAACACATGCTTCTAAATAAGAAATATGGAGCATGTGAAATAGGTTTTTTTACTTAGTGAATAGAACTTTTTCACACTGAACCAGCTCAACAGATTTATTAAATCTTGCATAATGTTATATCTTTTATACTTACATTTGCTGTGAAATTTTTAGAAAAAAGGGCCAAAGTTGATGACATTTTTCTATATTTAATGTTTCCAGTTGGAATCTGATATACAGTTGTTTTCTTATGCCATGTATCTTTTATTTGCTTGGCTGGTTACAACTGTTAATTTTCTAGCAAATTTAAGGAACTCACTGACCAATACAAAAACGTATTTACACTCTAGCAGTTGCAATCTCATTGCTGCAACTGCATGTGAAAAGAGTAGAATGTATTATTTTGATCTGATGGCAATATCAGTTAAAGGAACATAGCCCTTCAGTCATTTATGGTCGTTTCTCATATGTTCAACGGTTTCTTTTCATTTTCAGGCTTAGCTCGTTATCTTACTTGGCTTTTGGCCATTATCTGGCTTGTTCAACATCTCAATGTGCAGCTCTATAATGACTGATAGTATTAAGAGCGCCTACTAGTTTCATTTCCCTAAAACTGAATTATAATGATGCAAAATATTTGCTTACATCATTCCACTCCTCATTCCACTTATCATTTGTTAAGCTTAAAAATTGTTTATTTGCTGGTAAATGCCCTCTTTGAATGAGAATCTTCTAGTGAGGCAAATAGAGGTAAAAATAAAGTATGGAAATGGATCCCAATATTAACAAAATCAGTTGATTAAACCTACCCAGAAAATACCTGATTCATCTACAGACTGTTTTACAAACATAGCAAGAAATATAGTTGGTTCCTCAGATTTTTCAGTATAAGCTTGTTCCTCTTTAACAAAAGGGAAATAATCTTGATTCCAAGCATGCCAGTGTGAAGAGTGGTCATCAAGGTATTTATGTCAGCTGAAATTCTGCTCTAATAGTCTAATTAACCACTATGAGATTTGTGCTTATTTATGAATATTGCCACTTTTCCATGCAGATACTGCAAACAGCATTGTTTCAATTGTCAAAGTGTGTTTATATGATTTATGATATTGTAATGTTTGTATATAATCTTTAGAATCACCAATTCCCAGTTTTCATCAGAATGGGAAGAAAAATACAAGTCATCTGCTTTTCCTTATATTTACAATTGCTAATTGTGTAAGATGTCATTCACAGAATAAGGCAATTCTGAACATTATTTTCTGCACTGTTTTAGCTCTAGAATGGTTTTTTAAATCAAATGAATGAAATACAGTACCAACATGCACTGAAGTGACATCTTCCTGGGTCTTTCCTTCTTTTCAAATCTGCTACACCTGCACTATCACATTCACTGGAAAGGTTAAATGTTTTATCAGTGGACATTTTTACCACTGTCCCACTATAATGTACCTTAGTCATCACTGCTTTCTATAGACTTTAAACACATGATTATGCAGGCTCATTCTCAGATTATCAGCCAATTGTGAGGCCTGTCTCTAAAGGGTAGCTTGATGTAAATATGTTGCTTAAGTAATAAATAGGACGAGAATTTCTAATATAAAGTAAACTACGTTTACCAGCATTATCATTCCGATTCCATTTGCTAGATTGACTATGTTCAAACATGTCACTTGTTGGTTAGATTCAAACTCATTCTAACATAAAATCATTAACATAAAGAAGAAAATTGTAAAAAAATAAGCATAACTGAACAATAGTTATATCTAGGATAGTGATTACAGTTCTGTGTAGTACCTCATACTATAAGTTATCAATGAACAGAATGATGTCCATACACAATTCCTTTACTACACTTAAGATCAAAGATTATTGGGGGGGGGGTGTATCATTCTTTAAAGTAGCCTAGAACTTTGTTTTGTCAATGTTTATAAAGTGTCCCACTCCTCCCCGTGATGCAATCTTTTGCTATGCTCAGAATCAAGGTACATGAATGATTCTCTGAAGCTGTAGAATGCTTTGGATTAGATTTTTTTTAAAAAAAAAAACAATCTCAAAGCATGCACGGCCACAAATGTAACTGCAGTCTGCAGTTATTGTTGTTTTAGGTAGCCACCATTTTCCATGACTGAACAATCCTGTGAAAAGACATGGCTGCTTTTCACTCTCATGTGATCCAAGTTGTTTTCCAAAGAACTGCAAATCCCTACATTCCTGAAAACATCAGCAAGAAAGGACTCTTAGTGTATGAAGTACAAGAAGAAATGATGCTGGCAGTTATTCTTCCATAATATGGGACACCTCTCCAATAGTGAGTTGTTTAAAAATATATCAAGTTAAGTTTCTTTGCCATAAAATGACAGGATTGCATATTTGATTGGTGCTATAAAAGCTAATTCTTAACTGAAAAGCATGAATATAGGCCACACTGTTCATATGCAACCGCAGAATTCCATGAGATGAGATACACTTAGAAAGATTATTGAAAATAAAACACCAAGTTTCATAAAAGACTTATGAGCTATTTTAGAATATAGTCCTCATTTAACAGTCACTTAGTGACCATTATTTGAAGTTAGGATGGACACCCTCTCCAAAAGCTTATTTATGAAATGATTCCGGAGTTCCAAGTGACACACCGCTGGTTACAGCATTCCAGTCACATCATTCACATTTCTTCCTGGTTTCTGCCTTTTTTCCATTCACATCTCCAAAGACTGTGAGCTGGATTAGACAGAAAATAAGGCTTTCTTTATCCCCTAAGCAAGGGTGGGATGGTAGAAGTTCTGCCCGGCTCTATAGAATCAGTAGCTCTGAAGAGCAGCAAACACCACACTGGTTCTGTGTTTGCTGCTGTTTGGCCCATCCACCTGCCCGGGCTCTTACCTGTCCTTTATTACCTGCTTTTTCCACCTCAGCTGCTTTGCTCAGCATAGCTGAAGCAGGAAAGAAGAGGCTTTTCAAACGCTACACACCAGCGCGCTTTTCAGCTCTCCAGGCAGCATAGCCTAAGGTTTTTTACACTCATGCAGTGCAAAACATAATCACCAAACCAGTAGTAATACCCCTGCCCCTGAGGATCACTGCAGATTCTGGTTTTTCTGTTACTATTAATAGTAAATTGTTCCCCACTACTCAATCACATTGATAATATGGCCAGTGGGTAAATGCTTGTGGAGATTCTCAGTCATCTAGATCATGGTAATCCTAAAGGTGCTTTTCCAAAAGGAAACCTGAATGGAGCCACTCCCTGCCACTTGATCATAACTGAAGAAGCTTCTTGGATAAGAAGCAAAATGTCTTCAAGGAAAAAACAAAGTTGACTTTTGAAAAGCACCTTTGGGATGCCAGTAGGAAAACAGAACCAAGGGTTTGTTCTGGTCTATAAGCTGTGAGCTATTCCTCCTTGGATTGAAATAGTTATCTATAGGACAAAAAATCTAAAAGGAGTGCAATTGATATTTATCCTTTTCAATTACTTGGAATCGCTTCCTTAAGCTGATAAGAAGATTTAGAGCTACACATAAAAATATTTAACATACGGGCGTTTCTATAATATGATGGCAAAGGATTGATTTAGATTCTTTTTGAGAGTACACATTGTAGTCTAAATTTTTATCACAATTATAGATTTACATAATAGCATTTATTATCTATTTTAAGTTTACCGATAATAATCTTTAATACACCAAGTTGTAATGTGATTTTTCTTTACATGAAAGATTATATAATCTGTTTGGTCATATGCAAACCAGAAGAGTCTAAACTCATGGTAAATTGAATAAATATGCATGTACTTTAGTCATACACACAAAAATTATTTTATGGTTCATTGAACCACCAGAATGCATCTCATTACCACAGTCACTTGAACTCAAACCCATGCTCCAAACTAGGTAACAATCTGAGGTATCCACATTCATTTTGATTCTGAGCTATTAATTTCTCAACTACTCCTTTCAAGTTGGGGATAATACCATTAAATTACCGGGATAAAAGAAAAAAGAGTTTGTCTCTTTTGTAGATATCATCCTGATTGGGAATTCCAGCATATCTGGAGAGTATCAGATTGTCCTAGGCAGAATTCCCATAAGTACTGATACCAATAATTAAAACTCAGTATATCAAAAAACTAAACTTTTAGATGACATTTATTAACCTGGGCTGGCAGCGATCCAACTAATAAGATGCTTCCCAATTATCTTCAATCAAATACATCAGAATCATGATTGTAGATCATATTAAAAATAATTCTCAAGCCAGACTTATTTTCCCTTTTTTTCCTGAATAGCAACAGCAATAGCACGTAGACTTATATACCGCTTCACGGTGCTTTACAGCCCTAAGCAGTTTAGTGTCAACATATTGTCCCCAACAATCTGGGTCCTTAGAATAATATAGACAGCATAAAGAATGGTGGTTCTTGACTAATTCTAACTTTCTTCCAGCAAATATTTTAGTTGTTTTTTTTAATTTTAATTGAAGTGCAGCTTAACCCAGTATTGAACTCTAAATAATTACCTGGTTCTTCTATAAACAAAATGAATAACAGATCCCACCTCCCCCCCACTCCCCAGATGGTTTTAATGTCTGGTTTTAACTTTTTATGCATTAACTGTATATGTAACTGTAACTCACCCAGCTATATATATATATTTATAAATAAAAAAGGATGCTATCAGAAGCCTTCTTGAAGTTTTAGATTCAATATTGTATCTTACATAATAGATCAATAGAAATATTCATATAATGTTCTGTAACCTTATCAATTCTTAACATTTCTTCAAGGCAATTTGCCTTTAAAACTGTAGAAGGGATGAGGGGAGGGGGGGACAGTGAAAAGAGGGAACAGCCTAGAAACCCTACGTAGTAGCCACAAGAGAACGAAGTCCAAACTCCCCTTGGGTGCCATTGACCTTTATCTAATTCTAAGCAGGTGTTGACTGACTTCTGTACCAACTGAAGCCTGTGCATAGGCTTTGAGCAATAAATTAATTTTGCTGAATCTTCATGTGTGAACCTGGCCTTTCACGCCTGACAAAAACATTGATATTTTTAAAATTGTTCAGTTCCATGCTGGCAAAAAAAAAAAAAAAAGTCCCTTAGTATTTGACATAAGTAGACAAAGGTGCAAGAAAAAAATATCCAATTTAATCTGGGAATTAAATGGTCTCCAACACTTTGCTCCAGTCATTTAGAATTTTCTGAAAAGCTTGCCAAAATATTTGAGAACATTTTTGGTGGGTAGCAATATATTAATGGAATTTCTAATTCGGGGGATCTTTTTCCTTATAAACAAACATTAGATATCAGAAACTGCTGAAACAGTGATGTTTTTAAGTCCAGGGCATTTCATGTTTCAATTGTGCTTCCACTCTACTGCCCCCAATTTCTTCTGTCACTCGGTCCTGTCTGACAGCATAGCATAGAAATATAACTGGTCTGCAATTATCCAAACAACCACTAGATAGCAGCACAGTGAGCAAGAAAATAATTAACTCTTTGATGCTTGTTCAGATTTTTGCAGCCCGGATTTCAACTTTGTAGTAAAAATATCACTATCCACCATAATAAAGCACCATGAATAGATTTAAAAAGGAACTAGAGATATATCCTCAAAATTATTTTTGTGCTGTCTTCCACTTCCAACAGCTAAGTCAATTAGCTGTTAACACTGCCTTTTCAACCCAAAAAACATTTATCCTGAGATTTAAAAAAACCCTTCTTATACACTCAGCATGCCTATACTTGGCTAAAATGATAATGTAATGGTGTGATACCTACAAAATTAGAATAAACAGTATCTCTTCTGCCACGTTGCTCTTTTAACCATTTAATCTGAAAAACAGAATGCTCTTAATTCTGTATTTAGTTTGTATTCACTCTGTATTCATTTCCCCCAATTTGTAGTGGTGTGCAATGTGTGGGTCTCTTGGATGCACAGCTCCTGCTCAATGCACAGGTGACAGGTGTGCCACAAAAGCTCTTCAACAGCTTCATCTGGCACACTAGTTGCATCATTTCCTACATTCAAAGGCTCTTTAGATAGTCATTCGTCACATAGTCATATCATAGCTTGATGTGCAATGCATCTTACACGTGGCTGCCATTCAAGAGCTCACTGGAACATTCAACTGGTGCAGTCAGTGATGGATATGCCCTTCTGCCCAAGTGGTCCCTCACTTTTGCAAGCTGCACTAGTTCCCAATCTGCTTCTGAGTGCAATTCAAATGCTGGTTAGATCTATCTGGTAGGGGATTGGATTACTTGAGAAACTACCTTACTCCTGGGCATCAGCCTGGGCATTTCAACCTGACAAGGTTGGGGCATTCTGGATTCCTTTGATTAAGTAGTGCAATCTAACAGGACCCCAGAAGCATGCCTTCTCTGTCACAGCACCTGCCTACTAGAAGAAGCCTGAGATCAAGGTGGATGCTGTTCTGGATGGCCTTAAAAATCTGGTTCTTTTTCCAGGTTCTGGGGTAGAGTCATTGAACTCCTTTGCTGGGGATATGCCATCTTTACTGTTTATTTTTATATGTTAAGTTGAAATAAATAAATTGAAATCCTGTTCTCCATTCCAAAAACTGTGAGGGTACTTTGTTCACCAACTGTAACCCAGAAAACGAACAGTGAAATTGCTAATAGAAAATACATACAGCCAGTTAGATCTGGTGGTTAAGATGCTGAACTAGGAGCTGAGAAACCTGGAACTGAGTAACATTGGGCCAACTGCACTCTCAGTACTAGGAAGGAAGGACAAACCATTCCTGAAAATATTGACCCAAAGGCCAAGAATAAAAACCGAATTACATATAAGCCAACTGAGTGACTTTGGCCAGTCATTCTCTCAGCCCGATCCTCCTCTCAGGATTATTATGGTGGGAAAAATAAAAGGAAGGACTATTATGTATGTTAAGTTACTTAAAAGGTAATAAATGTGGGGTAAAAAAAAAAATCTAATAAATAATTTTATAAACTGCAACCTCTGATATATTTTCCTAAATACTTCAGATTCATTCAGTAATGAAGATACCTTTATGACTAAAAATTAAGTATATAATTCATGATGGAAAGCAGAAATGAACACACACAATGCACTGTGCAAAGTATCTTAATAAGTATCACTGAATCCTTTTTATATCCCAAAGGTATAAAATGCATTCAGTGGTACTTGAATGTCTTGGTTACCCAGGCATGTCTTGTCAATGGTAGATAGAAGCCTTCATGTCTTCTATGCCTGGCCTGTATGCCCTATTATTCTTTGAGCCCAATCATTACTGTCCTTAATAATCAAAGTCTGTCATCACCAGAACCTAGCAGCAGCAGGCATTTCCATTTGCCTTGTTTGAAGACTTAACACCAAGATTATCATTCAGGCTCCTGGGGACAGTAAGTAATGTATTTGAAAACACCAGGGATTTGCCTGAAATGTTCAACCTGTACAAGAAGCGTGCAAATTTAATTTAGGAATATAAGCAAATATTTTTCTTCTTTTCATATTTTTAATTTGATTCCGACCCCACCTGCTTTACTAAATAGTAATTGGCTTTAAATGAACAGCTATGTATTCTCTGCTCAAAGCAAATGTAATTGTGTAAAACTATATAGTTGCATTCTTTCTTTCTTTTTCTTTCTTTCATTTCTTCCCTTTCTCTCTTTTTGCACAAATCAGTCTGGTTCACATGATGTAAGAAATTATCCAGGCTAAAAAATCCAAATCTACAACCACTGAAGATTGTGCATTTATGCATTCTTCTCTTGAAATTATTCATATTTTCATTGCCATAACAGCTAGGCTTTTTTTATGAAAGCAAACATCTTTGGGATCTTGCTTTCTCACATACCTCTCAAAAATTCTACCTATAGGTGGGATTACAGCATCCTCACTATGAACACTTTATCCTATATCAAATCCTATACTTTCATTATGCGTGATAAACCTTTACACATAATGCAACTTTAAACTGGAAATAATTCTCCAGTTAGATCCAAATTTAAATTATTTGACTAGAATAAATGAAATCAATTTGATGCAAATTAATCAGGAATAAAGATCCACTGATTTCAAAGGATTTTATCTAAATATGCTTAATCTGGAATCAAAATATTTGTGAAAATACTGTGTAAAGTTATAAAAATGCAAAAAATATCCTTGAACCAAACCTGATTCTATCCCAGTAATTGCATAGTTTCTAGCAACCATTACAGATACCATTATCTTCTGGAATGCTTTTTGAATTCCTGGTTTAGCCTGAAGCCCTATTTTCCTAGTGATGTCCTATATAACTTCTGCCAATTAGCAGCCATAATTCCTGATCAATTAACTTTTATATGTCACATTCAGGAAGGCTCCCCTCCCCCCAATCGAAGCATATGTGGGATAAAATAATGGAGGCAAATCTTAGCTCCATTGTTAAATTTGTGCAGAAAAAATTAACTTCATTTGCCAGCCTAAAAAAAAAAGACTATGGACACAGTCAATCGTTGCATGGTGTACATTAATCACAGAATGCCAAGATCTTTGCTTTTGCATGATCCCAAGAATGCCTGTAGAAACATTTAACTTTAGCTAACCAGAGCATCTTATTTTATATGAACTAGAGATTCTGACTGAATATCAATTATAAATATTTCTGAAACAAGCCAATTCAAAACAGTATAATTAATGCAAACATCAGAGCATTCAGTGACTAACTACAATCAAACTAAAAGTTATACAAACCTATTTTCCTAAAGAATATATTATAATCCCCAAGGCTTCATAAAGTCATGCATATTACAAATCTTGGTTTATCATGACATTAAATGTAGGCAAAGAATCTTTGTAGTTATGTTGAAACATGAATTTTACATGGATTTAATTCAAAGCTATTTTCCAAAATCTTCTTTAAGACTATATCTATTACAGTACACAAATCAGAAAAACAAAGTTAGGTTTGTAATTCAGCTAGAAAATTGGAGAAATGTAAGGATTATGTATTATTGCAGAGTATGTCTTGATGAGGGCAATATTTCATTTAAATTTGCTGGGTTATTGAAATACTGTCTGAAATCTTAAAACTGTATAATCCTAATATTTGGAATGGCAACTAAAAGCTGTCTTTAACTGTACAAGTTATGTACAGTATTAGGCAAAGTTAATTTTTTTTTCAATTTCATTGATTTTAGTGGGATAATTTTCTTCTCTGATAAAATTAGTAAGAATTTTCTAAAATTAGTATATTAAATGCTGTTTAATATTAAAACTATGGTATTCCGCTTTAGTTTTACAGTATAATTTTAAGATAGTGCTCTAAGGAAATGCAGTTTCACAAGTTTCTCAAGTCTGCTTTGAATGATTACATAGCTACATCCATTTTCATATTCTTGCTGTAATCAAAGTCAACCTAAGCAGTATTTCATTTTTATGGAAAAAATACAGTTACCTTTCAGATAAAGATGTCCCTCTAATCAGTCCAGAGGGGCTGACAAATCCTGTGAAGAAATAACTATTATGGAACAGCTATTAAAAGCATTTCCCAGCACCAAATGCACTGCAGTTATATACTGGGTTGAACCATAAAAGGGAAAATACATCAAATATTTTGATTTAATTATCTGAAGAATCTTCTTCAGTTTGCTAACTCAACTGTATCATCCCCTCATTAGAGAATCTGCAATTCTATAGAGGAATACGAAGCAGTAAATTCCATTTTACATGAATTACTTCTGAGTAGATGGGAGCAAGGCTGTTGTTAGGAATACAATTTTTTAAATTACAATCACCTTTTCATCTATTTATTAAAATTAGCTGCTTTCTTCCAATAAAGGATGATACTTAATGGAACCTGTTACTTACCAATTGAGAAAAATTCTGAAGTTTAGAATTATAACTATTTAATTATCACTATTTCTGCCAAGTAGCTTCTCTACTGATATCCTCTAGCATTCCATAAACATATAGATTGTATTTCTAGTCATATCTCAATCAACTATTGAAAAAAATTATATTATCTAAAAACTAACCTCTTCACATTCCACTGTCTTTCACTGTACAGAGGAAAGGGACCAATCACTACATATATTTGTTTTGTTATGTATGTACCCAGAAATACACATCCACCTATTTTACATTACTTTTCTTACAGAGAAAGGATAGCACGGAATTTGTTAGAGATTATTGATTGGATATAAGCCTCTTAGTTGCTTCTGTAATTTACTGAACAGAAATGTCACCATAAATGCTCAGCTCTCACAACTACTTACATCATTTAAAAAGTTCGGGAATCAATATGAAAGTGGCATTAGATGTTCAAATTAATACTTAATCGTACTAAACCTCATTGCATTGGGGGGGGGGGGGTTTACTGTAAAAATTAGTAAGAACCAATAATTTAAGAACTTGGAAGGCTACAATGAGCAAAGCCTAAAAGCAGTCAACCCAGTTCCTTATAATTACAATTCACTTTGACCTCTTAAAACCCCCTTACCTGTTTAAGAGTTCTACACAGCAGTTTGCCATGGGAACCCATATTTTGTGGAACACAATCGTAGCATCCTTGGTTGATAAGCACCTGCTGCCTAGCAATCATTCTGCATGGATACAGGACCGCACTAGTGTTCTTTATCCACAACAGGTTAAGAATTTCAAGGCAACCAGAGCAAGCTTGCATTTCAAGGTGTCTTCCATCTGCATGTCAAATGGCAACTAGTTAATTCTAAGAGACTTGGGAAACAAATGCAGTTTCTGCAGCCACGATGCAGGTGCAGCACTGTTCGCTTCCTCTTGACCTCTGGTGATGTGTAGTCAACTGTGCCCCGAAGTCTCCTGCAGCAAAGAGTTGTACTCCTGCACAGTGGGAACAGCTTTCCAAAGCTCAAGATCCCCAAATGCAGGAAATATGGCACTTTTTTTTCAAAGTTTCACCACTTTTTTTTTTCCTCCTGTTATCATCTGTACTACAAACTAAAAAGTTTGCAGTGGTACCTACGAAACGATCAAGGTTGCATGCACATCCAAGGTGTGTAGACCATTTGCTTCAAAACGGGTCAAGAGCACCAATAACAATTGTACAGGTTTTAAATGACAGCGCTCTAGCTCTCAGGAACTCTTCTTCCAATTCAGAACTACACCCAGGACTGCATAACTCTGAAGAAAAGCCCCTGGTGGTGGAGGAGCTCTCCAACTGTGTCTGGAAACGCGCTATCATTTAATTTTTTTTAAATGAGTTACTTTTTCTTTTCAATTTGGTGAAAAGGTTATGCGCAAGATGCAAAGCAATTTCAAACTTTCTTCAAATTAAAATCAGAACTAAGGCCAAACAAGTTAGGTGAACAAAATAAATCAAGAACTTAAAATTCAGGAACTCCAGCTCTTCAAAATCAACAAAGTCCCAGATCTGTACACTGTTCTGAGACTTAAGATGCTTTCCCTGCTTCTTGCATGCCAGCAACAGCACCATTTCCTCGTAAAGATGAGGAGATAGCAGCCATTGATCCCCATTCACCGTACACAAGAGGACACAGCAACACAACAAACTAGATTTCTTCAGATCTGATATAAAAGATGGTCAATATCAAAGCGAAGGTTTCCCTGTTTCTTGTCTGAGACCCACAACTATCAGATCGAGGAGAAGGAGCAGCAGGAGCAGTTGTAAAGTACCCCCACAGCTGCAAACAAAGGGGTCAAAGGTTTGTCGTCAATTCATTTCCAGGCAGAAAAACCACTTTCCTCAAAAGAAACAATTTATTTAGAATGAAACAAAATCAGCTCGACTGTGAGCGCATGTTTTGAGTGACAGCTATTTTAAGCTGTGTGAGCCATAAAAAGGGTTTTTTTTTTCCTTTACTTTTGCAGAAATCTTGTGTACACAGCACAAAGCAAAGAGGTCAATTTTCCACTTTAAAACATGGGCATTGGCATCACAAATAGCAGATACACAACTTTTTAAGCTGCCATTTTAGTAAAATGCACAAATACTAAACAGATAAGCTTTCTTCCATGAGGCCCATGTAAATTCCACATAAGCCAACGTTTTCTTCGCAAAGGTCCATTAGAGTTTGGAATTCCTTGTGGTCTTCAGCACTTCACTAGCCTTGCTTTCAGGAGGAAAGAAGAGGTTATTCAGTACAAATGTTTACAAGAGATTTGTCTTCCCCCTACATATAAAGATAACTGTTCAAACTACAAGGCTATTAATGTTCTAGGTAATGTCTGAAAGCACCAATCATCCTTCACTGGCACAAAGCTTTTGAAATGAATTAACATCTGTATATAAATGCACAAATAGTAGTTCAGGGAGTTAAAATATAAGGTAAAGATTGAAAAAAAAATCAGCTGTACTAGTAAAAAAAACATGGAGAAAAATCAACTGAATTTTCACAATTCACACAATTTCTCTCACTTTCAAAAAGTCAAACAAGAACATGAAATTTAGTGTTCTGTTTGTAAGTATTCATATTGCTATGTTATCTCCAACTACAGACTCATTACTTACTGGAGAAAACTAGCTAAAATATGCGTCCGATTCTCTTCATCCCACATCTGTGTGCATTTTTCTAGTTGTTCCAAAATACTTTAGTTTGGATAATGTAAAGGGAAATGTTTATCTTCAGTGACACATCTGGAGCAGCTAATATTGTTTACTCTATAGGGGAAAAACCGAAGGCAAGGAAATTAACACATCAAATTACTTTACAATTTTGCAAGCCATTCACTCAGGTACCCTATATGGATTATTCTTTTGTATGCTTAAGTGGCTACCCTTAACTTTTCCATTTTTATCCAATTCAGATGTATTCCTACATTATTTTACTCTTAAAATACAGTCAAACTCCTATGACTTGTTGAAATTCCTAAGGAAGATTTCTTCTTTTCCCCTTATATATCTTGGGAAGAAATGACCCATGCTAAATATATTGGCTTTAAAAATGTTAAAATTGGCTCCCAGTGTTCCAAATTTAGATAATCCAAATTGGGAGGCAATTATATAAACACAAAAGTGGATCTTGGTAAATGAAGTAGCCTTAAATTGATACTCCACTGACAGCCAACCATGTATGATGAACTATCAAATTGCAAAGCTCCTGGTTAACTTTAAGGGGAGGGGGAACCCATTAAGTTTCCAATCATAGAATTTAAATCCTAAAGACAATATGCCAGTTAAGATTTTCCTATTCATCTCCCCCAAAAGTGGTATAAAGTGACTCTCAGGAAAAAACACATTCTCCATCCTAATGTTATAACTCTGGAAACAAACTTCTGAACATGTGAGCATTCAAATATACATTGCCCTAAGGCTTCATAATACCATATACAAAAGATCACAATCCTCTTTATCTGCATACAGATGTGTCACAAAACTTAACTTTTGCCATCCTGAAGTCTTGGAGGTTGGCTCAAATGAATAATTGCACTGCTGTAATCCTAATACAAACAAAAAGCATATAATTCAGTGCTACAGCAGCTATAGCTAAGTGCTGAGCCATCCAAGGTTGGTTATCATTTTAGTCTAAATTGGACTCCTAATGTTCTTTTTCTTTCTTTAGCCACTAATGGACTATCTTCTTTCTTTAAAAAAAAATCTTAAAGTTTGGAAAACTGAATTTCCCATTTCACATACCCTTTACCCAGTTCAAATCAAAAGCAGCATTGGACATAATTTTCAATTAAAATAGAAAAAGAAATCCATGGTGTAGGGTTTTCCAACACCGGTTCCCAAAAATTGCTTAAAATGGCAGCATGTTCACTTTACCTCAAATTCGAGCTCTGAAGGATTTTTTTAACAAGGAGAGCACATCAGTATGCATACTATTTCCAACAAGTTTGACTTTCAAATCTGATGTTAAAGATTTTCAAAAAAAATATATAAGGATGGCTTTTAAATTAACATATTAGTTTAACAAAGACCGAATTCCCTCTCCAAATACACTAAGAAAACTTTTTATGTAGCCATCAGCATATTGCATTTGACAAATGCAGTAATATGGATAGTTCAATATTATGCAGTATAGGCAACACAAATCTGTCTTAGTGACTCTGCCTATAATAGTAGCTAGATTTAATTTGATTCAGTTCCAAGTTTCATTTATCACAGAACAATTTATATTTTCAATTTGTATTTCAGAATTGTGGGTTATTGTATCCATATTCTTAAAAAGTGAAAGGGTGTAACAGTTTCAGAAGTGAGGCTCTTCTTGAAAAAAATACTTTAATAGCATGTTTCCCACTAAGCCACTTTTCAATTAATTGTACTGATTCAAACTTGAAAATTGGTTACATATGAGAAACATATTGTTAATGTACAGTGGCTTTACAAACGAACGAAAATATTGGAGTAAAGAAGAGACCAAGCAAAAAGTCACACATTTAAATTGTTGATTCTTTCCTGCTAAGTCTTCTCATATTTTAAAAAATAAGAACTGCTTTTAAAGGCTTACTTTCAATTGAATTATGCTTTTTTAGTAAACTGAATTGCTTCCCCAACGTTTATAAATACAAGATGAACGGAAAAGTGTCAAGATTAAAACAGTGCAAACCAGACTATAAAACCTCGCATAATGCCTACTATAGTTTATCTGAAAAATATTGAGCAGGTAAGCTTCCTTTCTATTTCCACAGGGATAGAATAATTGAAATGGTTATGTGGCAGAACTTTTCACAAAAGTTAAGTGCCACCTTTGAAAGTTGCATTCCCAAGTTGTACTTTAGAATTCATTGCGCCTATTACACTTAATAATGGGGGGAAACAATGATACCAGTAACCACCTGCTTCTTGAATACAGAAGTTCATGATGTTCATGGGTTAAAGCTCTCATTACAACTATAACCCTTAAATGCACACAAATTTTTAAAAAATCAACAAATCAAATACCACTTAGGAAATTCTTCAAGGGTATGCATTTCTTTGAATTTGGGAACAAAAACTGAAAACCCAATTGAAAGAAAACTACAGTGCACCACGAAGGCTTAATATCAGCTGTATCAGGGACTCAGCCACGAGTTAATTCAATTCAATTTTACATTTTGTAAACTAGGAATTATTCTGAAATCATAACTAGTTTTATGGAAGCTACAGGGCTCAGAACGGGCATAAACCATTAATGTTTTAAGTATGGCAATTTAGAATGTAAGCAAGGGACAAGATTTTATACCTATTTTAAAGTTGTGAAATGAACAAGGACAAGTTAAAAAGTAAAACAAAAAGAAGAGGGAGGCAAGCTTGTTCAATGTTTCATATTTTAGTGAAAGAAGGCCATCTCTTCTTGCTATACCCTCACGAGCAAGACAGTTGAGGGTAGCCTAATGAAGAGTTAGTATATCTGCTCTCTAGAGTTTGTAGAAAATAAAGGGAAAATAACAGTAACTACACATCTAAAATTATACTTAGGTTGTTGGCTAAGGCTTAGCACCTGGCAGACACTGGAAGAAGGGGAATTGGATGAAGCAGGATAAGCACAGAAAGCATTAGGATTTTAAGATGCACCACGAACAATGATCATGACCAAAAAGTCATCCTCTGATTTAGCCAGGGCCTTTGCTGTAGAATCCAGGAACTGCTGAGAAAAATCACAGGGGGGGAAAGCATGCAAGACCCCACTGTTTTCTTTGTCTTTGTTGCCTCCTACTGGGAGGCTTATCACTCCAGCTGCCTGTTTTTGTTTAAGATAGGACACCAGGTTTCTTAATGGCCGCTGGGTAGAGGTGGTATTAGCTTCACCAGCCCCAGATGAGGCTCGGTTGTCTGTGGTACCAGGCACAGCAAGGAGAATAGCATATCCATTGGGTCCTGCTACTTTGATACGGCGGGTAACTTCATCCAACTTGGGCTGGTCCAAACGAAGACGCTGCGTGATCTTTAGTTGGGCCACTTTACCACCAGTTGTTCCTTCCACCAGCAGATTGCTAGCTACGCTGAGGTCACCTTGAAGTAGGTGCATGTTCGATGGGAAGTTGCTGTTCTTCAACAGAAGCATTCCTTGCCAGGCTAGGCAGAGTTTGGTAGATGATCCCGACTTTGAGGTTCCATCCTGCTGTTGCTGTTTTTGGGGTGGCTTCAGCCGAGATCCACTGCTACTGTTCCCTTCAGAAGTATGCTCATCCTTTTTAGCTGGACTCTTGCACTCTTGGATGGCAGCTGAGGCAAGTGTGCGATGTTTTCTTTCTTTTTCCACCAGGCTCTTATGTTCCCGTTTCTCACTCTGGCCTCTCTCCAAACTCCCCTTATGTGGCTCTCTGATTGGTGAAGGACGATCCAACAAGAGTAAGCGAGAAGAGGGCCGATCAGTATCAGTATTATAGCGGTCTCTGATTAAGCTTGTTTCAGGACTACGATCTTGAGGAGATGCTATAGCAGGGCAGTGACGCTTACGAGATGAAGATGAACGTTCACTATCTGGCGATCGGTCCAAATGTCGACCCCCATCCTCCACTAGCCTTCGCTTCCTAGGTGGGTCTCTACTACTACCAAGCTCTCTTTCCCCACGAGTTCTTTCTAGTGACCAACCATCTCGACGCCGTTCCAGACTTTCAAGTGCATCATACACAGTTGCTCGGTTGCCTCGGTCCCGAACTGGAGGTGGAGGAGGTGCCCATTCTGTTTCAGCATATAAGTCTCTGTCACGGTCACCATAAAGCAGTGGTGGTGTTCTGTCCCGAGCACCTCGAAGTGGATCTGGTGGGGCTCCACGATGTGCTCCAAAAGCTGATGTTTCTGCTACCAACTCATAGTGAGCAGGGGGTGGAAGTGGCAATGGCTGCAAATAGGACTGTTGATACCGATGCTCAGTGTCGGCAAAGTCCACACGCAGGCGACGGTCTGGCCCACCCAAAGGAAAGCCACGCATATGGGTACAAGCAGCTTGTGCAGCATCCAAACTCTCATACTGGATGTAGGCCCATGAGTCACCTTTACGATAATCAATGGTACGAATAGTACCAAAGCGATCAAACTCCCTGGCAAGAGCAGCCAATGGTACCCAGGGTCCCAGACCACCCACCCAGAGTCTCGTGGTGGGGGTTGCTTTACCATAGCCAATTTTAATAGGATTGCGCAACAGCACTTTACCAGACATGGCAAGCTTAGCCCGATGGGCCATATCCAAGTTCTCAAACTTAAGAAAGCCATACGTACTAGTTTGACCCCGGCTTGGCCTCTTAATATCCACTTCAGTGATAACCCCAAAGCGATCAAAAGCCCTACGAAGGTCTGACTCTGTAACCGATATATCCAAATTACCCAGAAACAGGGTGCGGTTAGCTCTCTGGTCATCTTCGGGACTAATCTCTTCTTCAGTGGCCGTGCCTGCACCAACGCCACGAAACGCAGCGGCTGCCACTCCAGCCACTCGATCCAGGCTGTACGCGGGCCTCACCCGATCATAGAAACCGCTGTAGTCTCGTTCTCTTTCCAGCTCCCGGGGGAGAGGCGGCGGGGGCAGACGCCCAAGGGCAAGCTGTTGCAATCGGAAGTCTCTGTACCCTAATCCTGCTCCACTGCCAGCAGGAGAGAGGGCCCTCTGGGTGGGGCCAGTTGCAGGGTGCCTGATAGTGGCAGGAGATGTCCCCGCCACCCCCACTGCTGAGGCCCCATAGAGAGACTCCTTATCTAAAAGCGCTGGGGAACGACTGCCGCGTCGCCGGCTGCTTCCCCCGCCGCTGCTGCCCCCTACATAAACGGCCTCGATCTTCAGCGGCCGATGGTAGAGGACCAAGCGGCCGCGAGCATGCTTAGCAGCCCGGGCATCCTCAGGGCGGCGGAAATTGACAAAGGCTACCCGCTCGTCGCCGGACCCGCTGCCCGGGGGCAGGCGGCTGATCTTGACGCTGACGTCTCCGAAGCGCTTGAACTCGTGGAAGAGGCCGTCTTCGATCGCCTCGTCGCTCAGCGCCGAGCCCAGCTCGCTGATCTTGAGCGTCTTGTACTCACTGCTGCCGGCCGAGTCGGAGGGCGGCGCGCGAGAATCGACGCCGCGGCCGCTGCTGCCACGCGAGGAGGAAGACTCCGCGTTTTTGCCGCTGCTGTTGCTCCCGCTGTAGCCGTGGCGGCCGCTCCCGCTCCCAGAGCCTCCCACCGCGGTCGTTTCATATTCACGGCTGCTGGCCCGGTTCGCTTTTTCCAGATGAAGGCTCCGCCGACTACTACCGCCCTCGCCCGAGCCGCCGCCCGCAGATTTCCCACCGCCATTGCTGGGCTTCTTACTGCTCCGCTCGGTCCGCGCCGAAGAAGAATCCTCGCCACCGCGGGACCGTTTGGCCTTGGCAGGCGAGCGCTCCTTGGTCTTCATGGCGGCAAGCGCCAGCAAGAGGGAATCGCGCGCGGAATATCACGCCTCACGCACCCGCCGCCATCTTGGAACCTCCGGCGGGCTGGAACTCCGCCCACTGGGCAGGCATTGGGCAGTTTAATCGGAGCCCATCGTCTTCATTGCACAAAGGACCTGTCGGTGAAGAAAAGCGTAGAACCTGAAGCGCTTGCAAGCACCGGAAACGGAAATCTCGCCTCCCAAAGCTACTTTCACAGGCCGTTGGATGAACGGCCAATCACTCATCGATTTCTTGAGCGGTAATGGTCCGAACTGAAAGAACTTCCACCCCATTGGTTGAAGCAGGAATACCAACTCTTTGTTTCACCACCCCGCTCCACGCTCTCATTGACGGTTTTTGTGGAAGGCCCCGGTTTCTCCGCCGGCCTCAACCCGCGCAAAAATGCTCTGATCACGTGGGATCTTTTCGTTTGACAGTCGAACGAGATGGCGGCCGGGACGGGTGGGGGGGGGGGCATTGGCCTCAGCTGGTTTTCTGTTTGGGCTCTGCAATGGACGCAGCTTCGATTTCTTTTTTTAACTTTGGCGGGAAAAAGCTTATGGGATAGATGTCATTTCGTCTCTCTCATTTTTCCCAGCGAGCGCGGGCGCGTGTTCGTCTGGGCGGGAAGCGTTTCTCAGCCTCAGAAATGTTAAGATGTGTGGACTTCAACTCCCAGAACTCCCCACCCGCCAGCCAGATTATTTCTCCACCCGGTGCTGGCGAGGAAATTCTGGAAGTTGATGTTCACCCATCTGGGTTGTTGAAGCTGAGAAACACGGGCTCAGTGGATCGCGGAAAGGATCCGAGTCTGCCTTCTCTCATCTCGGAACCCAGTTCAAAAAGCAAAGCGTTTTTTAATCCGGAATCCATTCAAATTCGTTCCCCAAGGCCGCCGCCTCGCCAAGCTACTATGGTGGGGGCTTACAAAAGGAATAAAACAGACTATAAAACAGGAGGACTATAAAATACATGGAAAATAGAAAGCACCGCGCCGGGGATAAAATCCAGCCACTCGTCATCGGTAATTTCCTGGAAGAATTGGATGTTTCGAAGCACGGCCGGAGCTATTCTGTTTATTAAAGCAGTTTGGTTGCCGTTTTCGGAAATCTCGTTCATTAAATCCATAAATCCCATTAAATGGCCGTAACGAAAGCATTTACAAATAATAATATAATTAAAAAAGCCAGTCTACTGAGAAGGCTCGCTGGATAAAAATTAATACAGCGCTAAAAAGAAAACGAGCCGCAAAGGCAATACTGGTACTATTGGTACTATTATCCCTATATCCTTCGGGGAACAGGATACCATGACCCAGAAATTATTTAATTTATTCGTACAATTGCCATGCAAAAATTAAGTATGATTTTAGAGCAGTAAAATAACAGAGGTCTAGACTACAGAACTGTCTTGACTTGTCAATGTGCTTTATTTAGGACTGCAGAAAAAGTTGCCATTATACTGTAATCACATTTGAAATTTCTCAAAGTTTTAAATGAGCAAATGTGTTAAAAGTACTGCAAAAATTTGTTGAAATTAATGGAAAGTAGGGAAGTGAAAGCCAGTTTAAGGAAGTAGTTAGATTTACTGCACTAGAAACCTGAGAGACTGCGAATTCTAGTTCTGCTTTAAATCACCAGATAGAAAGGGAAACTGGTGCTGAAAGTTTTGGGGGACTTGTTCATGTAGTTTCCGGGAAATCCAGACTGACTCAAAACACAAAATGGAAGTAATGCATAAGATGCAAATCACTGGTTGGTGTTATTTTTACCCTCTTTAGTGAGATTACTGGAACAATTTTTGGGGGCAGACATATTCATGATTTTCCCAAGTTAATTGTGACTGATAATTACTAGCTAGAACATCTTTCTCAAGGTAAAAGTTTTCCAGTGCAGATTATGAGCTGCCAGCCATTTCTCCTGTTTACTTGTCCTCAGAGAAACCACTTCTGCTCACTTTAGTAATAAATTGGGGGGAGGAGAAAATTGGGGCCAAGTAGTCTATTTTCCCAACATCATGTGATGATCCTAAGCAAACAGGGTTGATAGTTATTTCTGCAAGAAACCTTCCCTCCAAACTAGGTTGCAGTGCCAAAGATTGACATTGTGTTGGCCAAGGGGAGAAGCTTCACAGCAAGTGGACTGCATAAGTGCACCAATGTGCCTACCGTCCCTGTCCTATTCTTTCTTTGTATTTTTCTTGAATGTATCCATTTCATGTATTCATAACTATGTTTATGCTTATACCTGTTATAATCACTTGACAAAATAATAATAAATAAAAATAGAGAAGCATACAGAAGAAATCAGCAGTCTTCAAGCAGTATTGGGAAACACATTACTCTTATTTTGCTAAGTAAAGAAGCAATCTTCAACACTATCCTTGGGAAGATATGGCTTCCTACCTCCTAGTTACAGTACTCTTTTAAAATGTGGGTATTTCTTAAAACATCCACTAAAAATGGAATCTCAGAGAATGATGTATCAATGAATTCATAAAAATTTAAAATGGTATGAACATCTGAAATTATTCATAAGAATGTATTTAGGGTATACTGGACTCCTCAACAAAAATATTTGAAAAGATGGATATCAGATTTTTTATGTTGTAGGTATAAAGATGGGGGTTCATTGATGTCATGTAATCATTTGGTATCTTTTGGAGTACAGGAATTAATTAGTGTTCATAAATGTGTGGAAATGTTTAATTGCTAAAGAGTCTAATGAATTATATACCAAAGCTTTAGATTCTGTTTATCAGGGATGATAGTTGTACTGGGAAGTAGCTAAAAGAAACATAGCGAAAAGTTGGAAAAAAAGATACTTTCAAATGTTAAGAAATGATTGTCAGAAATGTTTGATATATCTATTTTGGAAGAAGTAATATTTTCTAATAATCAAAGGATGCCATTTTAAAATCAATTTTGGGAGATTATTTTATTTTATACTACCAGTAGAAAGTCTAAGAGAAGCTAAACTAAGGGAAGAAGTAAATTTTCTGAGTAATTGTGTCAAGGCTTTGTCATACTTTCATTGTAGATATTTACTTAATTTTTCTGTATTGTTTTTATACACAGAAATATAATAGTTTTACTCAAATAGGCATTTACTAATAATCTATATTTTAAGGGGAAGAGGTGTTCTGTGCATGTATGTGTCTCCTAATGATCACTCCCTACAGTTTTGCAAGATTTTTCAGAAGTAGTTTGTCATTGCCTCCTTCCTAGGATTGAAAGACAGTGACTGGCTCAAGGTCACCCAGCTGGTTTTTGTACTTAAGTTGGAAGTAGAACTCATAGGTTCCTGGTTTCTTGATGCATTAATCACTCTTGTATACCAAACATTCTCTTTTAGTTTTATTAGTCTATTATTTTATTAACTAATTATTATTTAATATGTGCTAACTGTGTATTTCTTCTTTCAATGATGTGAACAGAGTTAGCTGAAAAGATTTATTCTGGCCATGGTTGATATAGCTGCCAAAAATTCTTGTTGAGTATCATGGTTCTGCTTCTCCTTTAGAGGAAGTTTTTGCCTCTTCTTGCACCCAGATGAGTTAGAGATTTTGTAAGCGAAAAATGCTAGTTGGCAGCTTTGGAGCTTATCCTTAGCTCAATCAAATAAAAAAATTAAATTAATAAATACAGTTAGGATTTCTGTTTATAAGCAAGGTGATTGTTAAGTGAATTACATCGATTTTATAACCTTTTTTGCCATGATTCTAAAACAAATTGCTGCAGTTAAGTGAATCACACAGTCATTAAGTGAATCCAGTTTACCCCCATTGAGAAGGTCACAAATGATGATCCTGGGATGCCTCAACCATCGAACAGGAAATACACTGCAGTTGCCAAGCATCTAAATTTTGATGAGGATGCTCTGATGCGAGGACTGGTCATAAATCACTTTTTCAGTTTCACTGTAACTTTGAATAATCACGAAACGAATGGTTGTAAGTTAAGGACTACCTGTATTTTGCCCATATCCACCTTTTAGACCTGGCAAGATGCATATTATAGATCAAGTTAGTGAGTTTTCTCATTTTATATTTGTATACCTTTTGTAGGGAATTTGATGATGGTCAGATTTTTGTTATTGCAACGGATTTTCCTTTTTGATTTGAGCATTTCAGAAATGAAGATAACACAGATTTTCTTCATAGTAGTTCTAGAAATTTGGGGAGTGAAAGTAAAGATGGTATAAAAATGTGATTGTTCATTTTGTGTAGTAGCAATGTAACATATTATCACTAGGTTAGATTATGAAGTCTATATTGGAATCATTTGTTGATTTAACCTGAGAAGTATTAGGGTTAGAAATCAATGCCAGATAATTTCACGTTTCAATACAACTTGTCTTCATCCAAACAAAATACTAAGAGCCTGTGTGGGAGTCAGAAGAACATACTCAGACTGGGTGTCATAGAAACGAATTAATGGTTACCATGAATCTATTTTGAAATCACATTGACAGAACCTCCATTAATTTCTATTTTGAGCAGCTTTATTGGGTTTCGAAAGGATGACATAGCAGAAGAGCATACAAAGCTGACTTTGATCATAATGGAACGGTATTCTTATGTAACTGTATTTACAGTTCTTTTGAATGATATATCATACTCTTATTGAATACTTTATGACTCAGTTGCTTCTCTGCCCCTCCCCCCCATTTACGACATTTAACACACTGGATGGAAATATATATTTCTGCCAAAACTACACTACAATATTATATTTCTGTCTAATGTTTATTAATCTATTAAATTTTATTGGCTGCCCACCTTACCATAATAAGACAGAATATTGGACTTCTAATATGCAAGAAACCTAGCCGAGTGTAGTTATCCCATCAGTGAAGAAAAATACAGATAGTCCTTGACTTACAACCACAATTGAGCCCACAATTTATGTTACTGTAATAAATTTGTTGTTTTTCCCCATTTTACTACTTTTTTGCCACATTTGTTAAGTGAACCACTACAGTTATTAAATTAGTAACATGGTTGTTAAGTTAATCTGATTTCCCCATTAACTTTGCTTGTCAGAAGGTTGCAAAAGATGATCACATAAGCCACTTTTTTTCAGTGCTCTTGTAACTTCGAACAATCATTAAATGAACTGTTGTAAATCAAGGACTATCTGTAATTAGGACATTAACACAGGCTGGGATAAAATAAATGAATATGGTTGTTCTGACCTAGGCTTTACAAAATCACGAAGCAGACTCTTCATCCCAACAAAACCCCTTTTATTTAGGCTAAGGTGAATTCCTCTCATTCACAAAGTCCTGGCAAACAATCTTTCAAGAGTGATTTATAATCACAGACCTTATCAGACTTGAAGAGTTGCCGGGCCAATAGCTTCCAAGCTGCAACGCTGTAGCAGAAAATACTTGGCAAGGAGTCAGGAACAAATCTTCATCCTAATTAAATGAACTGATTGTCTCCTGCAAACACCACTCCCCTTTCACTCCTTTTTAATTCCCTATGGGAGGGGCCATTCACTGTCCATCTGTGCCTTTGCTCCCGAGTCGACCCTTGTTCCTTAACTGTTCCCTTCTGGCAGCTCTGCACATGCACACATTGGGAAGCCCCAGCTCTTCTTCTGCCCCACTGATCTCCAACTCCCAAAGCAGCTGATAACTGTCTGGCAGCCCGGCCCCATCTCTGCCTCCCAGAGCGCTCGTCAGAGCCTTCCCCAGACTCCAAGACTGGCCCATGTTTCTCCCCAATCTCACTGTCCAAGTCTACCGCCAGTTCTGCTGGCCGCTGGCAGGCCACAACAATGGTTTACTTCAGAGAACAATACAGAAGGCCCCACTATTTTAACTAAAGACATTCAGTGCTTATACTAAAATGGAAATATGTAATCTGAATAGCTATCATAACTGGTGGGCGCTCAGCTCAGGGAAGGAGGAGTTCCAGAAGTACAACCAGAAGTTTTAAAATAGTTTTTTAAAAAGTCCAAAGAAAAGCCACAATATAGAAGAGCAGCACACAAGGATTATCCTAGCAACAAATCAGACAAAGCGCTCACAATAACATCCCTATATCCTGTCATGAGTTCTGAATTTGAAATATTCCAGAATCCATCACCCAAAGCAGATCATCTTCCTCAGTTCGTCCTACATGTAAACATACAAAGCAACATAAAAGCTTCCCTATTAGCTACAGTGGAACATCCTGCAGGACACTACTGTGTTAATTATCAGAAATCCTGTAGACACCCTTCATCTCCTCTTATAACCCACAAAAGATGAATTTGCCTGGAGGGATTCTTAGCACTCATGCTGATATTCTCCTAACGGACAGCACTAATGTGGCCCATCTTTGTTAAGCATGTTTACATGATGCTGCCTTCTCCAACTAACCACTTTAACCATTGAAATCCAATTTTCTCCAACACATTTTTTTTCTTTTTTTGCTATCAGTATGATCTAGGATGCTGTACTGACAATTGCCACACTGATCCAAATATGGCCCCTTTCCTGAAATCACTGGGCACTAACCTCCATGGATATTTTGACTTGGGATATAAAGGAGAGGCTGGACAATTGGCTTCTGCAGAACTTCTGCTCCAGAACTACTGCATTTTAACCCCTGAAAAAATTGTCAGGTCTTAAATATGCAAACTACTTTTTCAAAATCCAATTGACCCCTTCTTCAAACAAAGATTTATTTGTTTATTTATTTGGCATATGGCAATGTTGCATTAGCCAGGAGACTATAGCACTATTAAAAAGTAGTTGCTTGGCTGATAATGATTGCCAGTCCGTTCTGTTCACACTTGTGTACTATCCAGAGTGCCCCACAGATTTGCTCATAAGAAATGAATGGCGTCATCCTTGGGCCTTCTCTCACCACCAATGTTGCCTTGCGGTCAGATGTCACATCTGGGCAAGTCCAACAGTGGCAGGGATCCAACTATCCACACAAAACGCTGCCATGTTTGCCACCAAAGTGATATCTATTTATCTACTTGCATGTAGCATGCTTTCGAAGTGCTAGATGGGCAAAAGCTAAGGCAAGTAACAGGAGCTCATTCCGCCATGCAGTGCTAGGACTCAAACTGGCAGAGGAAAGACCATCTCCAGTGTCTTTACACCGTTGAGCCACTGTACCTCTACACATTTATCTATTTTTTAAGAACACTAGTCCTGTGTTAAATTGAATAGATGTTAGAGATAGATGTTCTATCAGTAATAAGTTGCTTCTTCTGTCACCATTAGTTTGTTAGTTTTCACCATTGCTTTGTTGGTTTTCTATTTCTTCTGCTGACAAGAAGTTTTGTGTGGCTGTATTTATCTGCTGTTTATACCACTTTTATTATCTCTGAAAACTCACACAGGCATAACTGGTAACTTACCTGTGAATACATCCAGGATCAGCGCCTTGTAACTACAGTCTTCATAATGTTTGCAGTTGCTTTGTAGTCATCCTTGTTGGGAACAGAGGAATTTCCAATACTTTATTTTAATTTTGGTGGCAATAAGTGCCTTGGGGAACATCATATTTGCACAATTTTGGAACTTTAGCAGGTATGTTTTCCATTGTGGTCCACAGCTACTTTGGGAACAGCCAAGCATAAGGACAGATTTAGACACCTTGGTCCTTTGCTAAACTGCTGTTCAAAGGTTGTCAGGCCATTGTCATTAGCAGGTGGAGATGAAGTTGCATAGAGCAGAGAAATCATTCCTGATTCAACTTGAATGCCACAGCCACATCTATGGCCTGTCAGCTAGAGTTCTTTGGGTCAGAAATGTGCTGGACTTATATATTCAGAAATAGCCTGACTGAAAGTGACACAGCCAAAGAACCTCCATACCTGTCAGTCTGGGAACATGATGAACCAAAGCTGTTACTTTGAGCATGGGAAAAACAAAGCCAAGAGTATACACCAGTCACTTTCCCTAACTTTTGTCACTTTAATGATGTCCTTCCTATTATGGAAGAATCAGAATTGGCAATGAGAGCATCCTAATTTATTCTGGCATAGATTTTAACTTCATCTTCAAGACAGGAGATTAGCATAGCTTTAACCTAGCCAATTGCTTTTGCTCTTAATATTTGTATTATCAAAATTGTTGATTCTCCTGCAACTAAGATTAGCAGATTAGAAATTTATGGCATTGTTCTGAATGTTGTAATTTAACGTCAACATCCTGAAAAGTTATTCCTGTTATAAGTTTATTAAATACTTTTGCTTTGGAGAAACATGTAAAAACAGTCACTAATAGAATCGCTGAATCTTTTGCTGCTGTTCTACGAACAAGTGCAGGGATACCTACCATTTTCTATCATTTCTGAATATCTGTGTTACGGTGTTGTACTAATTTGTCTGGATTAGTATAAATTGTCATTCCGTTGTCTTAATGGCAACATATATTCCTTCTTCACATCAGAATATAGAATTCGTTCATGGAATGGGATAAAAACAGACACCAGTATTTACCACTGATCACCAGAGGGCAGAAACTGTATAGGAATTTTTCTAACACTTCCCTGATTGTAGTGTTCTATTCTCTGTCACTTATCATAGACGTTGATAATGATAGCATCCAGAATCTGAATTGTAACATCTGCTTTAATATTTCATCTCACTAAAATAATTGATTCCTTGCTAAGTTTTTCAGTCAAATGGCTGACGGCGATGCTAAGTTTCAATAAATAATGAGAGAATTTTAAGACCCATTAATGCAGCCATTGATCTCTTTCACCTAGAATTCTGAGAATGATCTGGTGCTTTCAAACGGGGCTCCTGGCACTATCTGTCATTGCTCTTTCACAGTTAGCTGAAAGCTGAATTGCAATTGGCTGTCCTTACATCAGAGGTCCTGTGCATTTTGAAATCCACATCTTGTTCTCTTCTATACGTAAAGTGGGAACAGAGTTGCCAAGCAGGCAAGCTTTCAGATTATTAGTAGTACTGCTCTCTCTTTCACCTTTAATAGTTGTTGCTATTATTGCTGTTGTTACAGTTCTTATTCTTATTTCCTACAGAATAGAGCTAGAAAAGTGCAAATATGCTTATTTCTAAGTATATAAACAACTATAAATACTGTGGAGTTCATTTCAGAACAAGGTCTAATCAAACTTTATTTTAAGTTTACATTAGCAGAATCTTGCAGCTCTGAAAATACATTTGTTTCCCATCACCTTTACAGCCCTACAAACTAGGAAGGGCTTTGCCATACATTCCTTCTGATAGCTGAGCTGACTCTTACTCAACCATTTTCCAGGTTGTGACTCCTGTCTCTTAAGGTCGTGCCCACACGCCTCCAAATTTAAAAAACAACAGAGAAATTAGGTTTCCAAAATCTCCAAGAATGCTTTGCTTTGAAATTACCCTTTATCACTTAAAGAGGAGCATAAAATAGGGACTTCTATGATGGCCATGGTGAGCTGAAGGATCTTGAAGGATCAGGGGTGGCATAGTGGCAGAGATCAACAACCTGAAACTGAGCACTTTGGATAAATTCAAGTATAGCTGGAACAACGGACTTGGAAACTAAAGTTAAGATTGTCTGGTATCATGGGCAAACTGAATGTAAAAGAGATTATAAAACTGGAACAGGTTTTATTGGACAAGATTGAGACTGAGGCTAAGTTGAATGTGGATTTAAAAATGACAAATTATAGGAATGATATAGAAAAAGATATTACACTAGATATATAAATGAAACCTGCTGATGTCTTAATTAAATGTGATATACAAATAAGAAACCATAAGAATGACTTAGATAATTTTCTTATTTGGAATTTACAAAATAGACTTCTTAAAGTTTCAGAGAATTTTCTGAGAAGAGACAAAGAGAAAAGGAAATCAAATTCTGGAACATAATTTTTTAAAGCTTTGGAAAAAGATGCTTTTTATTGTATTTTTAGAGAAAGTTGTAAACACTATTAGCCAGAAATGGCATACAAATCAAACAATGTGATATAAGATACTCCTGCGCTGACTTCTTAGTTGCAAAATATTCAGTTTAAACAAAGCATAATCTGTTACTCAAATTTTATTGCTGTCTGTTTACCCATATTCAGACTTGATTCTCTTTGTTCAAATCTTTTAAGCAATAGATACATTTATATTTTGTTCATAATATGATTGATTAAATTCCCATTGTGATAAAGAATCTGGAAATTACATGAACTAGAATTGAAAATGTAGATGAACAAGCTTACATTGTTTAAAAACGTCAGTTAAGCCTTAAACAAAAGCACTGATTTTTTTTCAGAATTGGACAGATACTTTTAATTTTCTGAAAGCTAATATATAATATTATAATCTAATAATAATGAGATAATAAACTAATTTTGGGAGTGGGCAGGATCTATTAATATCAAATTTTAATCATTTTCTGAAGGGGTTATCAATTTCTTACCTTGAGCTCTAAAGTGTTCATCTAAGAAAAAAATGTTTTTATTACTTTGATAGAACTTATTTTATTTATTTATGAAATTTACTTACCGCTCATCTTGTATCCAATGACTCTGGGAGGTTTCCAACATAAAAACATTAAACAACATTGAAATAATAAATTGTAAAAAACAAACCCACAGATAAAGACATTAATAGATAAAATCATTAACACAAGATGGCAAAGGAGGGAGCCAGAGACACAGAGTAGGGGGTGGAATCAAGTTTTAATTAGTCAACCACTCCAATATGAAGCTCCCCATTGGGTCCCCAAGCTATCTGGCAGAGCCAAGTCTTAAGGCTCTTACAAAATTTCAAGAGAATGGGAGCCAATATCATATCAGGGGGTAAGAAGGTTCTATTGCTTGTAAGTTTATAAGATCACTATACCAAGGATCAGAAAGCACCAATTCAGCTATGTTACCCTCTGTATGTTTCTTTTTTTCTTTTCTTTTCTTTTCTTTTCTTTTCTTTTCTTTTCTTTTCTTCTTTTTTTGAGGCATAATTAGAAAGGAAAACAGCTGGAAGTTGGAGCTTCATTTTTCAGCCTGCTCACCTGATAAAGTTTTAAATTGCATATGTGATATTTGGGTTGGCAAATGCCTACAAATGCCAAGAAAAGCAACCAAGAATGTGATGGTAGTTTTGTTTTGTTTTTTTAACAAACTTTATTCAATTTTCACATTAAAAACAAAAATCTCTTTTTGGTGGACAACATATTTCCGGGTCATCATCTTTACATACAAATATGACAGAAATTATGCAATGATATATGCATACTTAATTCTATTATTACCTTTTCCATTCCAAATTTTCAGTAGGGAGAGAAACAAACACATTAATTCTAGCCTCTTTCCTTAATTTCAATCAATTTTGTTTCATTTCAATTATTTCAAATTAATCCTTTATATTTATTTTTAAACATAAACAATATATATTTATCTAATAAATACTAATAAGGTTCAATTCTAAATTCTTTCATTAATCCCAATCTAAACATTTAATTTCATTTCAATTATTTCAAATATAATCCTTAATATTTATTTTAAAAATACAAATAAACAATATATATTTGCCTAATAGTGGTAATAATGAAGTTACCAATGTCTCTCCTTGCTTTTAATAATCTATATTAAACTTATTAATTTAGCTGGTTCTTTAGTCTGTCACATTCCCTTTCAATTACACACATTTTATAAGTTTCCCCTCTTTTACTATTTTGAGTGTGACACCTTAATGATTAGAATATACCTTTATTCCCTCATCTTAATTCCCAATAAACCATTAGTCATTACATCTTCTCAATTGGATTCCACAGCATATTTCCCCCCCTTTAATAAGAGTTATCAATATTTATATTACCCTATTTTCTAAATATTTTTAATTGCAGAAATATTCTTATTACCCCTTGTCACCCTGCAGAATCCCCCTTTTAATTCATCAACCATTATCTCTGAAAAGGCAATTTCTTTTCAACATTTTACTAGTTCTGTGGTTCTTTCTGTCACATGCCTGTTTCTTACTGCTTCTCCGGTGCATTGTCCAGGGAGTGAACCCGAGTCTCCTCCCGCTCTCTTCCCCATGTCTTTTCTCATTCTTTCTACATTTCCTGACTTCACAAGTATTCCTTCTTTTAATTGTAAAGAAACAATTTCCTTTCAACATTTTACTAGTCTTACTGTTTCTCCTCCCTCTTTTTTGCCCATGACTTTTCTCATTCCAATTTATCTCCTTCTTAATATCTTCCCTTTCCCTTTTCTGCTGAATCTTCCTGCCTTTTCTAACTTCACAATTATTCCTTCTTTTAATTACTTTCTTAAAATTCAACTTTTTAACCTTCCTTCTTTCCCCACTTCTTTGTAATGTTCTTTGTGTTAATTGTCCATTCAAAATGTCTTCTCCTTGAGTCAATTCCTGCTCTTCTGAGAATCTTTCTTCTTGTTCTTCAATCGCCATTTCCATTTTTTCTAGCACAGAGCAAAGTGATTAGCCTCTTTCCTGTAGTAATTCTCTCATATTTTTAAGTTCCATTTTTAAGTCCCAAAGAGATATCATCATTCTATTTTATAATCCTCAAAGTCCACAAAAAAAAAAAAAAAAACCACTTTTACTTTCCTTCTTTCTTCTTTCAATTTTTTAAAGTTCTCAGCTATTCCAGTTCAGGGTTCATACCAAAAACATCAGTCAGTCCCACAAACAATCTTTCCTTCCTTGCTTTTTCCTTTATTCTGGTTCTGCTTTCACTTTCTAAAATTCTTACTTTGTTTCAATATTTCTGTAACTTTATATCGGTTCATTCAAAAACAAAATGCTTTCCTTTTTATTTGAACTAAATTTTTATCAAAAGGTGACACTCTCCATTATATGAAGTCTTCACTTTTTTCCCCCTATATTTTTATTTAAGGTTTTTCGAACCTCAATATTCCAAGACAATCCAGTCTCCAATTTATAAACTTTATTATTATTATTCTTTGGCAATATTAAGTCCAGGTTTAATTTTATACTTGATTATTCCCAAATTATTTTAGTCCAATTTCATTAAATCTTTAATTCCAGCTTCTTCCTTTCCTGGTTTGAAGCCCCATTTAGCTGTCAAAAATATTTTCCTTTTTTTTTCCTGTCCCTTTGTAATTTCGCAGCTCACTTTTCTTTTCTTAAAAATTCCATATTACCTTAATCCCGGGGTACTTTTATTTGGTTATACTGCCCAGTTGTCCCGGTTCAGATGTTATCCACCTCTTTCTTCCCTCCTGCACAAATCTTAGTCAAGCTGAGTCATCCTCTTCGGGATGGCCATTTTAGACCATCGCTGCAGTTGTCTTCGGGAGGAAAAAAAGCCAAGCCCAGAGGGGGGAGATGCAGCTCCCCACAGACAGGCTTGCTGCTTCCTCTTACTCCGCTGCCCCTCCAAGGCAGTTTCAGCCCCTAATCAGGATAATTGGGGCTCTCCGACGAAAGAGCACGAACGATAGTCGCAGAGAGTTGCGATCTACCATCCGTGATGGTAGTTTTGATTTGAGACTACAGTGGTAAAGTCTTCCATTTTATAATTTTAACAACTATTTCTAAACTGCATTTAAGAGCAGCCTTTCTGCAGAATCTGAGGGTGTTTCAGCAATTTCTAGGAGCTGAATTTCTACTGATTCAATAATGGATAAGGCAAAGGATCTGTCCAATGTGTGTGTCAATCTTGAAGCGAGCCTGGCTGAGGCCATCTTTGAGGCTTCATGGTTGCCACAAAGCGAAGGGGGAAAAAGGGAGGAGGGAACTTTTGGATAGCTTGGCTTGGCTGTCAAAAAACAGTGTTTTCCTGTGGGGAAAAGTTGGCTGAGAAGAGGAGGAATGGAGTAACCAGGCACCCTGCCACTATTGGACAATTAGACATTGTCTGGAGGGAAGGGGGAACTTTTACTTTTTAATTAGGTGAAAACCATGGGAACCTTCAGCATCGGTTCACCAATTGTGCCAATATGATATATCCAATAAAGTATTCTTTGAGGAATATACTGCCTCGAAGAACTTCTGCCTCAAAGTTCTGCTTTCAATGGGTGCATTACTTGGAACATTGACAGTGTGGATGCATAGAGCAAGTAGCCAACAGGTTTCATACATAAGGGGTACCATATTATTTTCTGTTCTTGTTTCCCTGAACTATCAGTTTTTATGCTACATACTAAAAGTTTAAATCACAAATATGTGCTACATCAGTCACTAAACCGGTGCAGATTGTTAGGAAACTTCAGTGTACTCACAAATAATCTCACGTTGCATCCTTGCTGTTTAAGAAAGTACTGTAATTTCAATTACCTTAATCATGGAAAAAAGAATGGGGAACCTGAGTTAAGTCTAGCAGGAGATACAGATAAGTTTCTCATTCTAATTATTTTGTGTTTTATTTTATTTTCTTATAGCTTCTGATTCTCTTTGGTTCTTGCGAGCCTTGCTGAAATGCTATTCTTGGTTGAGAAAATCTGCCCATTTCCGTTCTTGTCATCAGCTGACAACTGATCAAGACAAGGACTTGATTGGTTGTGCACAGCAGATTTTTCCAAATTGGAAAGCAATAGGTACATTATATATAATAGTTCCACTCTGCCTCCCCAAATAAAGGTGGATAAGCTATTCTGCTATTTTTTACAAATGGCAGTTTGGATGGTTCACTAGCTAGAATCCTGTGAGCAATGGGCAGACTTGTGATACCTAACAATTATTTTCTGTTGTTGTCCAGAAGGGATGATAGGCTAGGGAGAAATCAAGGGAAGATTTCAATTGCATTTAAATCTTACATCCTATCTGCCTTGCATATATATGCTTGAATCACACTGTATACTAAACCAAAACCAAACAAAATATGTAATCATTTAGCATGATGTGAGAACATGCTGACCTAACTTTTCTAGTTCCTCATAATACAGTTAATTCTTACTGGCTATAGGAGTTTTCTTTAAGTCAACCAATTAGTTTTCAAAATATCACAGGAGGTTTTGTATTCTAACTGTTATGATTTAACATGAGTCATTTTTTGAAATACATTTGTTGTATGCATACATCTCCTCCCTCACAAGAGAAATATCATCGTCTTTGTTATCCCAGCCTTTGCCAAAGAAATTCAGCCAAGATCTTTTTAGTATGTACTTCAAAAACTTATGGATCTGAAGAATCAAGACCATCCCGAGTTTCACGTGGCAAATGTAATGAAGAAAACACAATTATCCAAATGTCTTATGAAATGTTACATTGACAGAGTTAGGAATACACCACCAGCCAAGTATTCAATAGAGACTATTGAAGAGAAACAGGATAGGAAGCATGGTTGAGGAGAACCAGGAGAGGAAGAAAGTAAAGAAAGCTGATACAGAAATAGGAAAGAGGGATTCAAAAATGATGTTATTTGATTTCATCCAATCAATATTAATTATGCCATGATATTTTTTAAAAAAATTAATAAATAAAGACATCTAAGCCAGAAAATATCCTCCACGGGTGGGGAGAGCTTGGAAATGGATGAGGCCCTCAATCAGGACCCACAGAAAAAGTAGGGGGAAAGGCTGTGGTTGAAGAGGTACTAGCAGTCCCCAAGTCTCAGTTGGAACTTCCAGAGAAGTTCAAGCCTTTGAGAGTGACAGAGACAAAAGAGACCAAATCACAATAGTGCCAGACCACAGAAGAAGGCTCCTTTAGAATAATTGGAGTTATTGTTGCTTCTAAGTAAGACAGCAATCTCAAAGGGGATAAATATTTCATCAGCTGGAAATGATTCAGTGCTAGAAAAAAACAGCTATATGCTACTATCAGCTGTCAGAACTTTCTTTGCTCCTTAGACTTGAGCCCAAGATCTCATGGCTTCTTAGCATATTATTATTTGCCAGTTTCATGAGCAGAATAGTGGCTACACTATAGAGTCCCAGCCACAATGGATTTTCACCCATTGCAAATACCTCATAAATTGATGGTGAGGAAGATGGCAGGTATGTCAGGGACTATCTGGCCATCAATTTTTTTTCTCTTCTTATAGAGCACCTGGAAGGTGTGAGGACAGATAAATTATAATTCAGATTAATAACCTGTATTATTAGTGAATATACATATACTATACAATGTAAAACTGGGGATAATCTCACGAAGACCATTTAATATATTTATATAATTACACAATGCAACAAAATTTCCATTTAAAAACCAGTAGAGGAGAAAGATTGAATTGCACGTTACCTCATATATGTCAATGATATCATTATGAAAATGATGCAGATCATCATGTAAGACAAACAATTAATAGAATTGAACTGCCTCATCCAAAATCAGATGCAGGGAAATGTCCATTATTCCAAGGAGGAGTCCAGACACAAATTTCAACCCTTACATTTGAAGTCTGCTAAACTAGAGTCCATGATATGGTAGTTTCGCTGTGTTAATACAGGCTAGGCCGGTATATGGTGATCATGTTTTACCTCAAAGGCACTTTGCTTTTCAGAGGTGACACGATTCATATTACTTGAGGAGCAAGTATAACATTCTATCTTTGAGGCCTCTGGCATATACAGGAGCCTGAAGGCTTTTGTGCATCTTTTGTAAAACAGCTTTGATGGCATCATTGTCTGCAGCATACTGAACCTATGTGAAAATAACGATATACTGGAAATGTGTGGCAAGATCAAGAGATAAATGCCACTTTGATGAACGAGGTCCTGACATTCAATGCAATTTGTAGGTGTATTTTGTGACGTCCATTTTCTCACTACCTTATTACCCTCGTCCCAGTTCTCCTATTGACCCCCTTTAGAATGACTGCTTCATCACATTAATTGTTTGATCACTTTCAAAATTTTGCACAGCCCGGATATAAAATCAGTTTTGGCAGCAAATTTTCCTTGCATGTGGATACTCCAAAACACTTCCAATTGATTTTTTCAAAATGTATAGTTATACTGAACTCTTTTTAATGTTATTATTGATATCTCACCTTTCATAATAAAGGCCATTACAAACATTTTGCAAGCAATAGAAACAGATGGACATAAAAATACTGTACAATAGTATTTAAAAGCCAAACATCTAGAATCCTTCCCACAGGGCAATTGTTTAGTAAAGCTTGTATTAGGTTGCAGAGAAGGGAAAGAGTCAAACTGAGCAAGCGTCTATGTTGCTTTTCATTTGCCTTCCTTTCTCTCCTTCAATATTCATCTTGTTTTGAAACTTAATACAGTCTTATAAAAAAGAAAAAGAAACTCTGTGGTCTTGTTCCTCGGGGAAGCTAAAGAAACAGTTCAACTGAACAGGCTTCTGGGATGGCTGACATCAATCTCGCCCTTTCTCAGTGTCTTCTCCAAATTATTGGATTCTATCTATTAGCTTTAAGATCACCAATACATCTTACAAACAAATACAACAATTAATTATAATCAAATAGCTAGTGCTATACTATCATACATTCCACCAAAAAAAAAAAAAATTCCAACTTGTTTATTTCAATGAAAGCGGTCTTTCTCTCTCTGAATGTCTATGGAGATTCTCAGACATCCAGGTCCTGGTTGTCCCAAAGCTGCTTTTTTTTTTTTTTTTTTGAAAAAGGCAACTGGACTTGCTTTGTTTTTCCATGGAGATGTTTTACTTCTCCTCCAAGAATTCTAGTCGCCTTTTGAAAAAGCACCGTTAGGATAGCCTATCTAAATAACAAGCACAAAATTATATAGAGAAAGTTGATATGTGCATATACCAGTGGTGGGATTCAAATTTTTTTACTACCGGTTCTGTGGGTGTGGCTTGGTGGGCGTGGCAGGCAGTGGTGGGATTCAAAAATTGTTATTACTGGTTCTGTGGGTGTGGCTTGGTGGGCATGGCAGACCTTGGTGGGTGTGGCTTGATAGGCATGGCAGGGAAAGGATACTGTAAAATCTCCATTTCCTCTCCACTCCTGGGGGAAGGTTATCACCAGTTTTCCGAATTACTCAAAATTTCTACTACTGGTTCTCCAGAACTGGTCAGAAACTGCTGAATACCACCTCTGACATATGCCTATAAAAGGTTTCGATGAAGAATGTCCTTATTTCACAATAGTAGGTCATATATAATATGTATACATCTGCATACATCTATAAGGAACTTGTTTATGAATTGAAAATAATATCCAATTTACCAATTACTCGGTGGGTTGAAGATCTGATGAAAACAATCTTGTCTTTCTTTTCAATCTTTTTTTGGGGGGAGGGGGCATTGCATTCCTCTCCTTTAGAAGCAAGGGCAGAACTGTGTAACTGCCAGCTATGTCTTTCGTCTCTATGGAAGAATTCCCCATCACCCACCCTGGATTTTTTTCAAAATACCAGTATGTAAGTTTCTATGTTATTTGTTTCTTGCAGTGAGATGAAAGTTGTTTTGTGACTGAAACCTTTTTAAGAATGCACCTCATGCTTAGATGTGAAGACCTTACACTGGCTGCGTCTAAGGTGAAGGCACCCCATTTTCTCAAACTAAAGGAGCTGAATTTAGTGCCTGGAAGAGATAGCACAATGCAGGAAATGAAACAGAGCAAGTATAAAGGAGTATAATCAATCAGAAAGGAGCTGGAAGGGACCTTGGAGGTCTTCTAGTCCAGCGCAAGCAGGAGACCCTACTATTTCAGACAAGTCACTGTCCAGTTTCTTCTTAAAAACCCTCAATGATGAAACACTCACAACTTGTGAAGGCAAGCTTATATTCCTAAATATAGTATAAATCTGCACATTTTTTTGTTTAAAGCATGTTTATTTATTCATTCATTTCCATATAACAAGTGCTGTTGAAAGTTCTCCATAGAGCTGCTGCAAGCATCCAGAGTGGGAGGTGCTCCAGTCTTCACTCTTACAGGCTGAGCTATAATTGAGGAACGCTCCTCCTCCTCCATGTGACTCCTCCATGCGTTCCCCAGTTTTAGCTCAGCCTCGCAAGAGACAGGCAGCTTTAACGACTACTCCTTGGCTGATCCAGGTTTTTTCCTCTATTTACAGATTCAGGTTTGACTCTCTTCCTTTTCTCCTTGATCCCTGCGCTTTTGGTTCGTCCCAAATTTAGTGAAGGAGCGAATTTTTCACCCCTTAGGGGGGAGATAAGGGGATTTGGAGCCTTTCGCCCCCCCCTCACTTTTCCTCTGCCGCCTTTCAAGCCGTGCTGCATCTAAGCAGCGGCTTCTACTTGCGCTCTAAATAGCACTCCGTTGCGCCTTCCCCCCCATGAATGCCTTGGAAGAAGGAGAGCCTTCTTCCACAGCCCCTTAGTTTCACCTGCATTCTGCTGGCTTTTTCATCATTAAGGGGCTTGTGTCATCTCTGAGCTATTTGCGCCAGGGCTGGCAGCTATTTTGGGTGCGCCTCGTGGCCAGCCGCCATTTTGAATTTTTACTATTTATTTCCAATCGTGCTGTGACGTTCTTGAGGCCCATAGTGGGACTGGCAGGCCATGTGGAGCCTAGGCATTTGGAGGGTAGTGTGGTTCTGTGCCCTGTTGTCCCCGCTTTTCAATTTTAGTTGGCTTTGTTTTCCGCAGCTCACTCAGAGGCGCAGGCACCAACTTCCCATTTTTGTTGGGAGGCTGCCTCAGGAGGCCTTTTCTGTTGTTTTTTTGGCTTTGTTGATATTTATCTTTTTCCTGGCCTCAGCGTTCATTTGGCCTATTGGATGATTAGAGTTTATTCCTAAATTCTTTTTTCTTTTTATTATTTGAAAAGAATAAATAAAACAGCCTATTATTAATTTTTCTTTTTTGAATTTGATTGGCACCCTTGGATTCCGTCTTTTTTTTAAAAAAATAATAATTTATATATATATAATAAATAAGTAAATAAATAGATAAATAAATAGAATAAAACAAAAAAAATTTCCAAAAGGGGGACGCGGCCCAACTTTAGGATAACCGGCCTGCGTTGTAGGTTGAACTCCCAGGCGTGCCAACCGCCCTTTTGTTGTCTAATATCTTTTTTGGTATCATGGCAGAAGACAATCCCAGTGGTCCTTCTTTGAAGGCTAAGTCAAAGACGCACTATTTGTGCAAACGGGACAAGGACTTATCCAAGGCCTCTCAGATGGATGCCTTAAGGCGCCATAAGGCCTTGGAGAAGGAGTTTGACAAATGGTCCAAAGACTCACATTCTGCAACCCTTACATTTCCCACCCCCTATACCTCTACTCAACCCCCTCCCCTGCCAGAACAACCTTCTCTTTCCAGATGCAGCTTACCCGCCCGGAGCCACCAGGCCTTTTGAGCTCCTGAAGTGACATTCACACCAACCGCTGCGGGTCTATGCCCAGAAGACCCATCCACAGCCATCATTCCGGACAGTATTAGAGAGTGGATGCAGCTGGCTATGCATCAAGGAATAGCAGAAGGTATCCAACAGCTGTCCAGACCAGTTTCCCAAATGATGACGTCGAATCTATGTCCAGAAGATCCCTTTCCAGACCGGCATCACATCATGGTCAGGTACCTTCCCAAACGGAGGCTCCTTTCCTGGAAGGAAAGGAGGCTCAGGAAGAGGAGGAAATGGGCTTCGAACCCTTCAGGGAAGAGGAAGGGTCAGATAGGGGGTCCCTACAATATTCCGAACCCTTTTTCGAGGTAGACCCTATGGAAGGAGAGATGTCAGAGGACGAGGGCATTCCCCCTTACCAGCCTGTATTCATAGGCCTGTTTAGGCCTCATTTGTTTAAGTCCTTGCTATTTAAGGCAAAAAATATTTCGGGCTTGACTTCCCAGTCTCCCTCTGAACCATCTCTAGTGACCTTGGGGCCCCCGGAAGATTCTATATTCAGATAGCCAGTCATTGAAACCGAGGTCATCCCTTCCCCTCCAATCTTCTCCGACTTGGTCGCGAGGCAATTGGCCTCTTCAGGCCCAACCCCATAGTGAGATTAGCATCATCCTCTAACCCCACTGATGCTCTGGAAGCACTGAAGCCAGAGGAAAAGCGGGCAGAGATGGCGCTACGGCAGGCGCACCAGCGATGCTTGGGCAATTCGGTCTGCCACAGCCACCTCATTTTTCACTCGATCTTCCATCAGGTGGCTCAGACAGTTGAAACAGCATGTCCCCCTGTCAAACACCAGGGCCCATCAGGACATTGCCAAACTCATGGCCGCAGCGGAATTTGCGGCCGACGCCACCTTTCACTCTATGAAATTTTCTTCTTGGGCCATCTCCTTGCATGTTACTGCCCAAAGGCTGCTTTGGCTTAGACACTGGCAGGCCGACATTAAGAATAAAACTAAATTGGCCTCAGCCCCCATATCGGGGGGCAAATTGTTTGGTCCAGCACTAGAGCCTTTGTTGATGGAGACCCGGAATAAAAAGAAGTTCCTCCCATCACTTTTTCGTAGGCAAGAGTCCAGAGGGCCCCAGCCCTTTCAGAGGGGCTCATTTCACACCTCCTTCCAACCATCCTTCACCCCTAGGTATCAGAGTTCCCCAACGTTTCGGCCAGCCTACCAGGACCGGAGCGACTCAGGAGACAGGAACAGAAGGGGGGCAGCTACAGGAGGCCCTTCCGGGGTGCAGGCAATAAAGTGTCCCGCCTTCCCAGATAGGCCTTCTGCCACTTATCCCATTGGCGGTCGCCTCAAGTATTTTGCCGACCAGTGGGATTCATCCACTTCGGATTCTTGGGTTAGGGACACTGTAAGATTGGGCCTCTCCCTTCAGTTTCAGTCCTTTCCTCCGGAGCACTTCATGGTTTCTCCCCTTTCCAGAGACCCGACTAAGCGTGCTCTCATAGAAGCTGCTATCAAACACCTTTCTGATATCAAGGCCATCCAGCCCGTGCCACCTTCACAGCGGGGAGAGGGGTTTTATTCCCTCCTCTTCTTGGTTCCTAAACAGGAACCTGAAGAGGCTCAATCGTTACATTGTCCATCATAAGTTCAAAATAAATACACTTCAGTCAATCTTACAGGGCACCAGGAAGGGAGATTGGCTCACATCCATTGACCTCTCTGAGGCATATCTCCATATCCCCATCCACCCCTCGTGTTTCAAATATTTGAGATTTTGCTACAACAATCAGCATTTTCAATACGTGGCCCTTCCCTTTGGTCTCGTCTCAACCCTGAGGACCTTCACCAAGGTGTTGGCAGCTCTGGCGGCTCACTTCAGACACTTCCCTATCCGCATTCACTGCTATCTTGACGACATTCTTACACTATCCCCTACCCGACATCAAGCCGAGAGTGACACTAAGACCACCCTCTCGGTGCTTCAGGATCACGGCTTCCTCATAAACTGGGAGAAGAGCCAGCTTACCCCTTCCACCTGAATAGCTCACTTAGGGGCAGTGATTGATTCAGTTGAAGGGAGGGTCTTCCTTTCCCATGAAAGGTTCAGCAGTATCCAAAAAGCTATCAGGGCTATTAGGTGAGCTAGAAAGGCCTCATTACTGGACTTATCCAAGTTGCTTGGAAAATTAGTTTCATGCATATCTATTGTCCCCTGGGCACGCTTATATTCCAGATCCCTGCAATGGTTCCTACTGCCTTATCAGTGTTCCGGAAGGAGCAATTCAGGTCTCATGGTGAAAGTTCCTCCAAGGGTTCTCACCTCCCTCCTCTGGTGGACCAGACCCACTACCAACAAAGGACATCTCTTCAAGGAGCCCCAAAGGGTCACTCTCACAACAGACACCAGCCTATTCGGATGGGGGGCCCACATGCAGTCGCTTTCAGCTCAGGGAACTTGGTCAGCAACCAAGCAGCGCTGCAGCATCAACTGGCTGGAGCTTCACGCAGTATACCTGGCCTTGCGCGCCTTTCTCCTTCGGGTGCAAGGGCACCACATACTAGTCTTGACAGACAACACTACAACCAAGGCCCACATCAACCGTCAAGGGGGCACTCATTCCATCCGCCTCATGAGGGAGGCCGAGTGGCTCTGTCGGTGGGCAGAAGTGAATCTCTTATCCATCAGGGCGGAACACATCTTGGGGGTCTCAAATATCCAAGCAGATTGGCTGAGCAGGGCCACTCTGGACCAATCAGAATGGCACCTACACCCCTCCCTGTTCAGGGAGGCAGCAGCGATATTCGGTCAACCTTTGGTGGACCTGTTCGCATCCCCACTCAACGCCCAGACACAGAGATTCTTCTCACGATACCCCACCAGCGGGGCAGAGAACCACAATGCCCTGTGTTGCCCCTGGCCCACGGGGCTTCTATACGCCTTTCCTCCCCTCCCGTTGATTCCCAAGGTGATTCAGAAGTTGATACTCAAAAGGGCAGAAGTTCTCCTGGTAGCCCCATATTGGCCCAGGAGGCCGTGGTTTGCAGATCTTCGCAATCTGTCAGTGGCCCCACCGTGGAGGATTCCCCCAGACAGGATCTCACTGTCCCAGGGGCCTCTTCAGCATCCAGACCCACAGTGGCTTCAGTTAGCCGTCTGGAGGTTGAGTGGGAAAGGCTAAAAGATGAGGGCCTGTTGGTCCAGGTCATCAATACCATCCTGGCAGCAAGGCGGCCTTCGACTACCCGCATTTATAATGCAACCTGGAACATCTTTTGTAAGTGGTGCCATGAGGCCTCCATCAACCCACTCTTCCCTTCAATTGCACAAATCCTAGCCTTCCTACAAGACGGGCTAGATAGGGGCCTCTCCCCCAACACCCTGAGAAGGCAGGTCGCAGCCCTATCAACGGTGGTCGCTGGCAGCTCTTCTGGTTCACTTTCCCACCACCCTCGCATCAGGGCATTCCTTAGAGGGGCTTCCAATCTGCGCCCTCCAGTGATTTACAGATACCTGACCTGGGATCTTAATAAGGTTCTTATAGCATTGACTAAACCTCCCTTCGAGCCTCTCAAGGTGGTGCCACTTCAGTTTCTCACATTCAAAGTGGTGTTTCTTGTGGCAGTAACATCAGCGAGATTCAGGATATCTGTTGAGCGGCCACCTGGGCGTCTCCGTCTCCCTTTATACGCCACTATAAAATCGATTTTTACGCCTCAGCTGAAGCATCCTTTGGCAGGCGAGTCCTTCAATAGGTGGCAAGAGAACCAGAGGTGATTCCGGACCAGACGGAGTCCCTCCTGTAGGACAGGCCATGCTTTGGTATGTCCCACTCTGGATGCTCGCAGCAGCTCTATGGAGAATGGGCGTTGGTGCTTATCTGATACGCCCTTTCTCGTCGAGCTGCGTATAGCATCCAGCCCCACCCTAATTGGTCCGTCTGGTGGGGAATCCTGTTTCGGCCAATGATGTTTATAGTTTATAGTTGAGACTTGTATAATAGTTGACATGAGAGGATAGTTGCTGTCTTCTCATCTTCGTTAAACTGGGGAACGCATGGAGGAGTCACGTGGAGAAGGAGGAGCGTTCCTCAATTATAGCTCAGCCTGTAAGAGTGAAGACTGGAGCACCTCCCACTCTCTGGATGCTCTATGCAGCTCAACGAGAAAGGGCGTATCAGGTAAGCACCAACACCCAATCTCTGATTCTTTCTTAACTCCAGTCTTTTGTTTCTACTTCGGCCAATTATAGAAAGAGCTTGCACCAATCTTGATGCTCTCCAGATATATTAAATTACAGGTCCTAGCATATCTGATCAACATGCCCGATAATCCTGGGGGAAATGATTTGAATCCAACAAAACATCCTGTTGCAGAGGGGAAAATTGTAAAAGGCAGAAAACAGTTTCCAGGAAGCAACTGCAGAATATGATTTTGAATATGTTATAAACGTCACACATTCTCTTATTCATTAAGAAAAAACCACTCAGAAAATCTTGAAATGATCAGAAAGTTTTTCAACATTAGTTAATAGGAATGCAAAGCAAAATCAGAGGAACATAGGGAAGGTGAACAAAGATTAGGGGATGCCAACATTTGTGAAAGAAAATGCAAAAGCTAAGTAACATTTCTATCAATAAAGGATAAAATGCAGTCAGTAATTTAAAAAAAATAGAATATTGATAAGATTTGTATAGATTTAAAGCACAGCCAAGTCAAAAATCCAAAAGGATAGGATTGTCTCAGAAATATAGTGATGCTTGTTCATTTCAATCCATTGAAAAAATAAACATGGTATGAAGAAAAAAGAAAATGGGAAGTATAATTGCTGTATTTTTTGGGGGGGGGGGAGGACATTACAGGAATTTTTAAGCAGATCCCTTTAACTTCATGCTAATGAAATTAATGAAATGAAATGTTGATTTGTACTTCATGCATTTAGTAGTCTGTCATTAATCATTACTAATAGGAAAAATAGATTTGCTTATATATTAACGTGTTTTTTCAGATTCCACTAAAAGTGTGAACTTTCCATCAGCTTGGAGAATCTTGGAAGTCTTAATGCTTAGAAAAACAGGTTTAAATCATTAAAATGAAATGCAACCATATATGTAAGTGCATACATGCAATGGAGGATAAGTGATGATTTCACAATGTTGTTAGAACCTGTGCTGTCCAGACAGTTTATAGTTAATGGGAATTGGTAAAGTTAGTTAGTAATTGGAAGCTGTCCCCTTAATGGAATGCATCATGGTAAATGTAGTTAAGGTATCCTGGGAAATGTAGTCTATGTCATGTGGCCACATCAGTAATCCTGATTGGTCATTGAATTGACCCTTGGGGGGGTTGGGGGAGGTTTCTTCACTCTTGCTTGGACCCCAGCAGCATGCTGGTGCCTCACCCTTTGCTCTATCATTATTGGGATGAGATATTACAATCTTTTTACATCAGAAAGTCAGCTATGCAGAGAATTGGACATCGAGATGAATCTCGTTATAACCGTGAGTTATTTTGAGGATGCCTGATGAACCAATAAAAAGATTTTGTATGGATGCTTTGTAGAGTTACTCTGTCTGCCTTATATTAAGAAGCAGAACAGTACAAAGATGGTAATCTCTCATCCCCATAATGATAGAGCAAAGGGTGAGGCACCAACATGTTGCTGGGGTCCAAGCAAGAGTGAAAAAACCTCCCCCAACCCACCAAGGGTCAATTCAGTGACCAATCAGGATTCTTGATGTGGGCACATGACATGGACTACATTTCCCAGGATACCTTAACTACATTTACCATGATGCATTCCCTTAAGGGGACAGTTCCCAATTACTAACTCACTATACCAATCCCCATTAACTATAAACTGTCTACAACGTAAGTAATATGGGATGCATGGGAAGAACATTTGATAACAACTTCCAAGTCATATCCTGGGAAGCAGAAAAGGAAGGTGCTTTTGTTATATTGTGGGAGAAAGGAAGAGACGGAGTCGCAGCAACAGTTAACTCCTTTATTGTGAACATCAACCCAACAACTTTCCCGTCTGACAGTTCTCCTTTTATAGGAGCGGTCAGATGGGACAACCAATCAATTTAAAGTATTTTCCCGCCTGATGGGCGGACCAGATTGAAAACTTGCTCCTCTCTTCAGAACACAACAGTTTTTATAGTGGTTTTGATATTATAAATTTAGCTTCAAATTGGAAGACTAGATTGAATATACCATAAGCCAGTAATTCTTAACATATTTCTCCCATTTGGTTGCTGACATTCTTCTTATTTTTCAAATTCTTCTTATCTTCCATTATTCTTCCATCTTCCATATTGTTATTTTATTTTCTACTAAAAATATACTTGATCTATTTTAAGTACAGTTGGGGATGTTTTCTTTGTAGGGCCTTTGGGGGAAGGGTCTTTGGAGCTAAAAAGAAGAGTCCCCCTCATTAAAAAAAAAAAGAGCAGAAAAACAGTATTGGGGATATACAGTATGTAGAATTTTGATTAGGCTTTTTACAAAGCACATTCTTCCAAGGAGATCATCAAACCAGGTGCCCTAAATTTAATGGAACTTCTATCTCCCAGATAGTCTACAAATGAGGTTGGTTTTGTTAAGATGACCCATACGACATTATTTGAGATGCTTATGTTTCTACAGGGCCATCTTCCTACCTGTGCATCCACTTTCTGACACAAAGTTTGGTTGCCCTGGAGCTGGGTCTCCATGGTTACATTTGCTTTTCAGACACTCCATGGAAAATTCTGGTGCGGAGAGACTCATACTGAAATACTGATTCCATCTAAGTGTCTGCAACACAGAGTGAATTGTAATGCTATTTAACTTGCTTATTGGCTAAAATATATATATCAGTTCTTGTACTAAACTTTAACAAGGATCTTAAAATAATTCCTCTTGTCACATATAGCTTCATATTTCTATGAATTGACTACAATTAAGCCCAACTGAGTATTTTAAGAAATATCCAAGTAAAACAATCATTCATCCGATTAGTAACGTGCAATGATTCCTAAAGAAATGAAAGAAAATATAAAAAAAAAATTTTCAAAAAAAAAAAAAGAAATGAAAGAAAAAAGCCCAGAAACAGGAAGCACTTTGTAGTGAGTGAGTAAGTGAGTGTATGTGTGTGTGTGAGAGAAAGAATATTAGTGAGTCACAGAACAATAATATTGCAATGCATAGAACAGAAACAACTGGGGCCTACCAACAAATAATTATCACAAATTGTGGTTCTGGCTGCCAGCTTGGACCGGCTTCAAAAAAGGATCGGACTAATTTGTGAAGTCATGGGGATCAATAGCTATTAACCTTGATTGCTCTGGGGCTGCTCTGTAAGGCCATTGGCTGAGACTAGTTGTGCTTCCTTGTGCAGTTGGTTGCTCACCGTAAGAACAGATTGGTGGGATAGATGGGATAGAGATCCAGTCCAGAAAGGCATCACTTACATGTTTGTGTTCTTAATGGATCAGAATATGCTTTTACTCATTCTGCTCCAGTATAATCTCTCCTCATTAACCTAGTTTTCATTCGCGCCCACTCATCCCATTACTGTATCCTGTGGCCATTCAGTATTTTCACTTTTCCTTGGAACTTGGGGGGAGGGGGAGAAGAGGAAGGAGGTCTAAAAAGGTCTTGTACTTCTTTGAACTCTGAGGTTCCCACAAGTAGGCTGATGCCTCTCACTTGCAAAAATGGTGTTATTTTAGTTGCACAAAGTGTCAGCAGACGTATTCAAAACATTGTGAATTGAAGGAATTAGGGAGGGAGGGGGAGAGAGAAAGTTGGGAAATATTTCCAAATATTTCTATAGGTGCCTTTTTTTCCCCAAGCCCATAGGTTTTCTTAACTTGTAGGACAGAAACGTTCATGGAATAACTGGCAACTGAACAAAATGGGTTCATGTGCTGTTTACCTTCTTTTATTTCTAGGGCTTTCATTGTCATAACAGATTCTATTGGAAGCAATGTGGCTTAGGCCCAACTAACTGTAACTGGAGGGCAGCTGATCATCATTTTGGTCAGTTGTGTGTAGCAGTCATTCCAATTATTAGCTGGTTTCCATCTTCATGTGACAAGTTTTCTACTTTCATGTACCCAGGAGCACACAGAAGATGTAGAAAATGATATATGGGTTAAAATGATATTAAAGGAGGTAAGCAGTGATTGTTGGGAAACTACAGCTGTTAAACCTGATGGCTTGCAGAAATTTATCTGATTTTACATTCATAGGAGTACATTTCTATTGAGCAAGTATACATTCAAATGTTCATCAATAGCAGTAACTGTGAGAGGGATCTTGGAGTTTTAGTGGACAACCAGCTAAATATGAGCCAACAGTGTGCAGCAGCAGACAAAAAAGCTAATGCAATCCTAAATTGTATTAACAGAGGGATATAGTCAAGATCAAGGGAGGTACTAATACTATAAAGCCTTCGTAAGACCACACCTAGAATATTGCATCCAGTTTTGTTCACCACATTACAAAAAAGATGTTGAGACTCTAGAAAAAGTACAGAAAAGAGCAACCAGGATGATTAGGGGACTGGAAACTAAAACATAGGAAGAACGGTTACAGGAACTGGGCTTGGCTAGTCTAGTAAAGAGAAGGACCAGGGGAGACATGATAGTGGTCTTCCAATATTTGAGGGGCTGCCACACAGAGGAAGGGGTCAAGCTATTTTCTAAAGCACTTGTAGGCCAATCAAGGAATAATGGATGGAAACTGAACAAGGAGATTTAACCTGGAAATAAGGAGAAACTTTCTGACAGTGAGAACAATCAACCAATGGAACACCTTGCCTTCAGAAGTTGTGGGAGTGCCATCACTTGAGACTTTCAAGAAGAGATTGGACTGCCATTTGTCAGAAATGGTGTAGAGTCTCCCGCTTGAGCAGGGGGATTGGACTAGATGACCTACAAGGTCCCTTCCAACTCTGATTATCTTCTATCTGTTAATTCCTCAAGGATTTTTATTAGACATTTTGATTTGAAGTTGGGAAATATGGCAGGCTGATACTTTCCAAAGGAATAGAAAGGCATCAGTGCTGAGAACAGTAGCTGGAAGGAGGATTCTGGCAGCAATAATCTCTCTGGATAAAAGAGAGATTGTGAGATAATCCATGTGCACTCTGGATATCAATTTCCCTGAATATTTTTGTAGTTGAGATGAGAATTGAGTTGCCAGGAGCCCAGGATTCCAACTCACAACTGTGGCATAGCCCTCATGGACATTAAGTTCTGCCTTTCTCATTTCTTAATCACTTTGGAAATTTATTTGTTTGTTTGTTTGTTTGTTTCTATACTGTTCATGTCCTCTACAAGGTGACTCTGGGTGGCTGACAACTTGTAGAAACAAGTGAAAAATAGTCAAAAGATTAAAATAAACCAACATTATGCTATCATTAAAAACTGTGCTAAAACTAATTAATCTATAAACATAGAAAGATTTCTTCTGTGGCAAAGATAAGATTTCTTGTGTGGTGAATCAAATCTTCTTTTGGAATAATAATAAAAAGAAAGAGAAAGTTTAAGGATTGAAAGATCTAAGAATTTTCAGCAAAAAGCCTAACAAAGAAAAGATTTAAGAAAGCTTTAAAGTAGATAAAGAATCAGTCTGGGTGAAAAACATGGTATGCCTTGAGACTTCATTAGACTGAAACTCTTAAAGCCACAGAAGATTAAAAAAGGAGGCTTGCTTTTTCCTTTTGCTTGCTTGATATACTTTTACTTTTGGATTATAATATACAATGGCATCTCTGAGAAAAATAGCAAGAGAAGACAGAACAGGGTCGCTAGAGCAATTGGCAGAAAAAGTTACATTAGTTTTGCTTCAGAAATTATTTGAACAACTGGGCAATAAATGGGAAGCTTTTGAAAAAAAATGGACAAAAGTTTTATAAAGTTGAGGGAAGAGGTGAAAGAAGGTATTTAAAAGATGGAATATTCTATGAAACAAGTATCGGTACAGGTAAAAGAAATGATGAAGTAGAAACTTTATGCAGTAACTTATGGATAGAGAAATGGAAACAGAATGAGATAATCTGGTTTTATTGAAACTGAAAAAGAAAGAATTTTGTTTGAGATTCCAAATTGTTTCAGAGGTTTTAAGTGAAGATATTAGAGAACAGCTTATTAAAATATTAGCTAATTTTCTGGATTGGGTAAAAGAACAGAGATAAAAAGAAGTCTATAGATAGTCTATAGTATACATTCTAGATTTGCCAGAAAAAGAAATGTCCCAAGCGATAATTTGGTTCATTTGGTGAGAAAGAAGACAAAGTATCAGGTCCTACAGCAGCATTTCAATAAAATATTGAAAATAATACAGATGAAATTATTTTGAGAGAGATTCCTAGTAGGATTCTACATAAGAAAGAAGAATATTCTTTTTTGGCTGATAAATAAAAATAAAAAAAACTTTCCATTTTTATTTGAAATGGGATTTGGAAGGTGTTTTTTTTTTTTTTACTTTTACACAGCATAGATTCAGACTAAATTCTGTTCAGAAGGTGAGGAAATTTCTAGAATTTTTAAAGGAAAATTGGAGGAAGTGCAAATGAAGCTCTCAGAGGATACTACAGAAGCATCACAACAGATGTAACAGAAAAAAGCTAATATGTAACAGAAAAAAGATGTAACAGAAAAAAGCTAATACTGAATTAAATGCTAGAAGTATTGACTTATCTAAATTAGTCCCAAAAAGGCTAGTGGATTCAGAAGGACAAGATTTCAGATTTGACTGGCAGGGATATTTATAGAACAGTGAAGCTGAGGTTAAATTTTGAAAAATATGATGTGCTATTTTGAGAGTATGGAATAAAACAATTCTAGGTTATGTCCAAAAATCTTTTGTGGCTCTGGTTCTGTGCGTCCTAGTTTTAAGGAATTATTTTTAATAAAATAATGTACTGTTGGTACATGACATTAGATAAACTATATAGAATATATAAAGGTAATTTGAATTTATTCTGGAAATGTAAACAACATGAAGGAGCATTTTATCATGATTGATGGATTTGTAAAAAAAGCCAGAAAATGTTGGATACAAATACAGGCACAAATTCAGAAGATTTAAAAAAACTAATGTACAGTTGAAACAAAAAACTTTGCTTTTTGGGACTAATGGATAAACAGCTGGGGAAAAAGTCTTGGAATTTTGCTTTTATATATGATAACTGCAGTGAGATTATTTTATGCTCAAAAGTGGAAGCACACTCAGTATTATGCACAATGGAGGAATGGCTGGCGAAGATTGTGGAATTTACAAAAATGGCTAAATTAACTTCCTTGATTAGAGAAAAGTAATATGTACATTTATGGTCAATTTGAAACACCTTATAGATTTTTTGCATGAAACATAAAAAATGAACTTTTAATTGGTGGTTTTTATGATTAGAAAATCATAGATAATAGAAAAAAGAATGTTTATGGAAGTTCTTAGTCATCCAGATCATGGTTGTCCCAAAAGTGCTTTTTCATGAGTTAACTAGATTTTGTTTTTTGTTTTTTTTTAAGACGTTTTGCTTCTTATCCAAGAAACTTGTTCAGCTCCAACTGGCTGGTGGGAATGGAAGGATGAATTTCTTGAAAAATCACCTTTTGGGGGGGGGAAAGTGCCTTTTGTATCTGTAGAGTCAGAGCTAATTATATAATTATACTTGTATTTGCTGCAAAAGAAATTGGAATTTTTCTTTTCATACCTTTGTTCTTTTATTTCTTTATCTTTTTTCCTTTCATTATATTTTGTATTAGTTTTTGCTAGTTTTTAATTTTCCTTTTAAAACTTTAAATAACATTTATACAAAAAAATATTTTGTAGACTCTGGAAATTTGTTTATAGAAAAGATGGCTTTTGATGTGATCTAGGAAATAAGACAAATAGCTGGAGCAAATTGCTGATTTGGAACACATTCACTTCTGCAGAATATTTTCTATTAGAAATAACTTTGCTAAATTGTTAGGGAGAAAAAACAAGAAAATGTAAAGTGTGTAAATGTAAGAGATTATTAGCAAGTGTAAGTTATTATTAGTAAGTATAAAACATTATTAACAGTATGCCCAAGGATGGAAATATGTGGCACTATCTGCAATGGAGGAATGGTTGGTGAAAATAATGGAACTTGCGGATATGGCTACATTGACTTTTTAATGAGAAAATATACAATATCTATGTTTATTGCTTAGGGGGCATGGTGGCTCAGTGGCTAAGATGCTGAGCTTGTTGATCAGAAAGGTTGGCAATTTGGAGGTTTGAACCCCTAACACCGTATAATGGAATGAGCTCCTGTTACTTGTCCCAGCTTCTGCCAATCTAGCAGTTCGAAAGCATGTAAAAAATGCAAGTAAAAAACAGGAATCACTTTGGTGGGAAGGTAACAGCATTCCATCCGCCTTTGGTGTTTAGCCAGCCACATGACCACGGAGATGTCTTCGGACAATGCTGGCTCCTAGAGCCAGAAATGACTAGCATGTATGTGCGAGGGGAACCTTTACCTTTATGCTTATTCCTAACTAGAAACACTTATGGACTTTTTGTATGAAACAAAAAAAATAAACTTATGATTTATGGTTTTGATGATTAGGCAGGATAGACAATAAAAAGAAGAGAATTATGTTGTAACCATAGAGTAAGAGGTGAATTGATAGTTTTATTTATAACTGCTGTAAAGAAGATGGGAGCTACTAATTTGTATTTTTCTTTCTTTTCTATTTTTTCTTTCCTTTCTTGCACTTTTACCTTCCTCTTTGTTTTCTTTCTTTTTCTTTCCTTTTTCCCACTTTGCATTAATTTGTATTGGTTTTTATCTTCCTTTTAAAAAAATAAATAAAATGAAACTGTTGAATATGATAATGAGGGAAACTTTGAGTGAAGGTTTCCTTCTGGTCCGCCAGTTAGGCGGGAAAACTAGTGGTTTAGATTGTTTGGTTCACGCCTCAGGTGGGAAATTCAAGGGATCTCAGTGGCTGAGCTGTCAGACAGCTCCCTTTAAAAAAGGGGAGCTGCCGGACAACTACTTCACTTCTTTGTACTGGTCTACCAATAAAGAACTATTCTCACTATTCTAAGCGTCCTGCCTCTTCAATCAACTCCATACTTAACAAAACTATATTTACAAAAGACACAATAACAATAGAAAGAGCAAAATCATAGCAACTCAAGTCAGACCATAATTAAAGTACATGCATTAACACTGAGATATCCTAAAAAACATTCAAAAGGCCCAGTTGAAGAAGTTCTGTATGCCTGTTCTGAATTAATTTGACCATGAGAAACCTTGACTCTGAAACCTTCAGGTTTTATCCCTTATGCTTTTGGGGATGATGGCACAAGAGAATAGAGTTCAGAGTCCATTGCAAGAACTTCCCTTAGAAAAACCCTTCGTTTGCCAGATACTGTGTTTTGGTTTATCGTTTATAATGCACTTAAAGTGTAAAGTTCTTATGTTTCTGTCCAGATGCACAATGAAGGAAGACTTCATGTTCTGCTGTCCTTTTTTCTTTTGCACTTGAAATACGCTTGTATACTCAAGAATATCTTTCTTTGTTCTGGCAGAAACACATGCTTTTCCTTTGCAAAGGCTGTATGCCTTAACAGATGCCCGGCATATAAATGTTCAACAAATATGTTTTTCTTGTTCCCTCATCTCCATGTTAGGGAAAGCTCACTGAGATTCTGTCAGGTAAACGTTGACTGTACATAATGGTTGGCATTTTTATTTCTGTTCCTCATTAACGATTTGTTTCCACTCAGTTGTGCTCTTGTATATTCACTGTTTTGTTGTGGAAGCCTGAGCCACTGGGAACGTGTTTTGGGACTATATAGTCTCTCCCCTTGCATTCTTTGGTTTTGAACAAATGAATCACATTAACTATCATGCCTCTTTCCATTCAGAACTACAAACTAAAGAACAATGACTATAATTAGGATTCAAAATTGCAAATCAGAGAAACCCAATGACATAGTTAAACCCAATAGTTTGGCGATGTGACTGCCACATATTTATTTTGGATTCTTGTGGCAGCAGGGGAGGCTGTGTCCATAGCTCTTTGGGTCTACATATTCTACCTCTGCCTTCCTTAGTGATTTGGAAGTTCTTATCACCACAACCTTATTTGGCATCTTCCCTATTCTGGCTTGTAAGAGACAGGACTCCCAGAGCCTATGGATTTTACTAGCAAATAAACAGAAAATGATTACATCTGAGATGAATGAATGCTGATTGAACTCAGATGCATCTGCTTTCACTGGATGGGGAATGGGTGAGGAATGTACTGGGTGTGTGTGCAGGATGGACTTGCTCTTTCCTGTAGTTCTCTTTCAAAGTTAAGGAACTATTAACTAGGAGTCATTTTAAAAATCAACCTTATAAACTCCAGTTCTTGGTTGCATATTTTCTGGCCAAATCGTATAGCCTTCCATAATCAGAGTTTGCAATATAATGTCCTTTCAGTGTTAGGATCATGATAATTATTAGCTATCATGGCAACTAGCCTAAAAATCTAGGACACATTTGTTGGACAATTGCCAAGTTTGGGGAAGATTATACATTAGTTCATGCAATATACTAAGCAATATCATTCTTTGTAGGGGTTGTTCAACAAATGATAATTAATGAAGTCATGACTTAACATAATGTATGGATTTGACCATTGTTATTCTTTATATAAAATGCCAAGAAAGATGTGAGAAATAGACAGCAGGACCAGAAAACTCCCATTTGGTTACCCAGCTGTGGTAGAATTCCTGTGCAGCTGCATTCAGTGCTGAAGAGCTATTTAGACCTACCTGCAATTATATCTTTGTCTCAGCCACCAAGGAGTCTGGTCCCAGATGGAAAATGATTCTGATCTCTTCAAAATATGGGCAGCTTGAGCTGTTCTTATTGATCAGTAGCAAACTTAGAAAGAGGCCCTGCAATATAATATGATTAGTGCCTAAGCAATGCAGTCAAAGCCATTACAGATTCAGCAGTGACATCGTTTTCAGGACCTCCTGACTTACAAATGGCTGTTCCTCATCTCAGTGGAACTAGATAGCTTCTTTTTGTACTTCCCAGAGAAGTTTTATCTGTAATTGATTCTTGGCCAGATTCCACAGTGCAAATGTTAGGATCTGATGTTGTTCCCCCCTCCCCCCACCTGATTGATGGCTGGAGCAGGCTTGATGCCAGCAGCCAAACTGTGTAGCTTTCCAAGTGTTGGCTTTTTAAGGCAATGGGATACAGAAAGAATTCATTTCAGCCTGCTCACTGTTGCTAAAATATGAAGCTTAAATCAGAACTGAGAGACAAGTCAATTCTGTCCCTCTTAACTTCTCCACTGAGAGCAGATGAGAAGAATATTACAGCAGGAAATTGGAATAGAAGGTTTATATTGCTCTCTTAGCCAAGAATTGGTGTTCCAGTAGGACGCACCATCTCACATTGGATCCTTGTGAAGTTAACAGTTTTCCTGCATCCCACCTGTAGCTCAGTTATCCTCCTCCTGACCTTTTCTACAGTGTTCTCTTCAGCCAGATTACCAAGCACAACTGAAGCAGACAGAGGAATATCAGTGTACCTCAAAACATTTTCAATGGTAGCAGCCTAGACAAGAGGAAGGTACAGGGAAAACAATGTCTGCCACGGAATGTACATCTCTCAGGTCATAATATAAAAAGCAGCTGAGTGGGGAGTTGAAACACAATGCTCCCCAATGGTTCAATCCCATTTGCTTGGATGACTCTGCATTTAACATTCATACAAACAAGCAATCATCTTGCTTAGCAATTTGGGTTCATGTTATTATGTAAAAGGACCTCCTGCTTGGCGAACAATGTGATACAGTACTATGGAAGGTACATAAACTGCTCTAATAATAATGTACCAATGCTGCAATATGCAGCTGGCAGTGCAGCTTGGTTTTGTTGCCTTTGATGAAGAGCTGAAACCTGATATTTCACTAAATTAGCTTTCTTCAATCTGGTACTCTCCAGCAGCGTTGAACTATAGTTCCCATCAATTGCCATGATGGTTTGGAATGTTGGGCTCAACAAACTGGGAGGGAATTACCGTGTTTCTCATAAAATAAGGCCGGGTCTTATATTTTTTTGAGCCCCGAAAAAACGGCTAGGCCGTCTTTTCGGGGGTGACTTAATTCCCCCCCTTGCATCCTCATCTAGAGCGCCCCACAGGCAGCCTCGCCACCAGCCACTCCTAACAGGTGATCATGGCGAAGCGCAGAGAGCTCCCTACTCCCACCAAACACCTTTGCTGCAGACCCAAGACCTTAGGCACCCGCCGCTGTTGCTTTCCCTTCTGCCCATTCTGCTGCCATGTTTGGAGCTGCCGCTTCCGTGTGTGAAGTGCCGCTGCCATTTGGAGTGTCGCCACCATTTGGAGCACCGCCGTCATGTTTGGAGCTGCCACTTCCACGTTTGGAGCTGCCGCCGTGTTTGGAGTGGCGGTGGTGCTCCAAATGGCAGAGGTGCTCCAAACAGCGGCAGTACTCCAAACGCGGCGGCAGCTCCAAATGCGGACATGGCAACTCCAAACAGCAGCAGTGCTCCAAACAGCGGTGGGGTTACAAACTTAGAAGCGGCAACTCCAAATGCGGCGGCATCTCCAAATGCGGAAGCGGCAGTTCCAAACAGCAGCAGTGCTCCAAAATGGCAGCGGTGCTCCAAATAGCAGTGGTGCTCCAAACGTGGAAGTAGCAGCTCCAAATGTGGCGGCGGCATGGGCAGAAGGGAAATTAACAGCGGCGGGCACTGAAGGTCTTGGGTCTGCCGCAAAGGTGCTTGGTAGGAGTAGGGAGCTCTCCACGCTCTGCCATGATCGCCCATTAGGAGCAGCTGGTGGCGAGGAATTGCTGCCCGCGGGGCGCTCCTAACGGCAAGTCCCCCCGGCCTTCCCCCCATTTTGCATGTTTTAAAATAGGCCTAAATTTGGAGGGAGGGGCTTAATTTCATTTTATGCCTAGAAAACATGCTGGGTCTTCCTATTGGGGGAGGTCGTATTGTTGGAGAAACACGGTAGTTTTAAATGTTTTGAAACATTTTATTTCACTTTTGTTTTAACAGAGAGCAATAGAACCTTCTCCCTGATCTACAAAGCAGTATTTTTTGTTCAACTTTCATTTTTATTTTGTCTATATTCTGTAAGGATTTGCAGACATTTATATTCCATCTTTATTATTTTTATAAATAACTCAAGGTGAGAAACACATCTACTATTCCTTTCTCCTCCTATTTTCCCCATAACAACCACTCTATGAGGTGGGTTGGGCTGAAAGAGAGTGACTGATCCAAAGTCACCCAGCCAGCTTTCATGAAGTACTAGAATTCAGAGTTTTCTGGTTTTTACCTTGGATTCTTTATCAATGGACCAGATATCTCTCTCATATATCTCTTTCATAACTCTCTATAGGATTATTCTAGTCAATGGTAATCACAGTGCACTCATCTAATGGAAATAATGTTTATATTTCTACAGGTAAAGTCAGTATTTATTCCTTAGAGGGGAATCCGTTCCTCTACTAGACTTTAGAGGTGTGTGTGTGATCTTGCTTTTGCAGCCAAACGGGGTGTGCACAGCATTGGCAGAGCTGAACGTTTTTCAGAATAAGAACATATCTTTAAGAATAAAATTGAGAGGAAATTTTCCAAAATAGACTGAGCATGCCCAATGGCATCTGGATGCTGGGTATGCAAGCAAGCAGAAAATCATGTCAGCAGAATAAATATCTTAGAATGCAACTGATTGGCTGAAATATGAAACCAAGCAGCTATAGAGCAAGATTTGGTTGAAGATTTCAAAACCGGAAATAATTCTAATGTATGGGTCAAAAAGTCAATGTGACATGTTTGATTAGATCCAGAAATTCAGAGAAATCCTTTGTATGAGCCAGGAAGCCCATACAAAAATTGGGAGCAAGTTGTTTCTCAGTCTAATCTACCTTTTTAGGTTACATCTGTTTTGAGAATAATAATAATAAGGGAAGCCATGATCTCCTTGAGATAAGATAAAATATAACTGAAAATTAATAAATACTGGGTGATTTTTGGTTAAGCAATGTGCTTAATCTTTTCTTTAGAATGGCCTTGTGGATAACAGTAGAAGGCATTAATAGTTCCTTAAGTCCCTTGTAAAAATATTATTACTATTATTATTGTTATTACCAACATATTAAACGTTTAGATGGAGTAAATTAGATGTAATTTGGAAGATCCCTGCATTGTGCATCTAGTCTTTTATTTTTATATTAATTGTAGACATAGCAACCAAGGGTTACTTTTTCCATAGCAAGCTGTTTTTCTGGTTAAAATAATTCCTCACTGCTTCTTATCCTAATAGGGAAAATCTGCAGATAACTTTATGCTACCTGTCCCCTACCCTTAAAGAAATTGTAGCTTCTGAAATAAAATTGCCAGAGTGGGAAGGTTTGGGATAAGTCCCCCAAAACCTATGCAACTATTGTTAATTTTTTTTTTAAAGTGGAGATATCTTGTTCTTTCCTGGGTGACTTATGCCAATCCCACTGGAGCTGTTCATACTGAGAGTCTCATTTTTTTGAGAACCTTGGCTGAAGACTTAACTTATGTTGGCTATTTCAGAAAGAGCTAACATAGTGCCGCACAACATTTTCAATTAAAGGAGCTATCGAGCAGTTGATAAAGTATTTAAAAGATCAGTTTCTGCTCCAGAAGGTTTCTGAGACTTGATTTCTCAGGGACTGTGCTGGAGAGTGTGAGAGGCTATGACAGGAACGCAAAGGGTCTTGTGTTGATAATCAAGATCTGTATCATTGTCATGACAATCTTTATACTTGTTGTGGTGGTTCATCAAACAAGTTATTTTTAAAAAGGCAACAGAAAAATACCCAAAGTTGTAATTCAGTTCCCAGATCTCTTTATTAAGACTTTTTTTTAATAGTTTGACAAGAAGAGCTATATTTACAGTACAGAAGATAATAGTACTAAATACCGTCTGGGAATGCAGTAACAGCACTGGGACTGTCTGGGAATGCAGTAACAGGGGGGACAGTCTAATGGTTCTTCTTTTTCCTTAAATACACCCACAAGCTACTTTTACCTTGCAATATCTTGTAGCTTGAAATTCCCAAATAGTTCCATGAATATCATATATAGAAAGGGAATTTCCTACTGAAGAAACCAGGAATACACATAGTAGAGTCTAAAACTAAATGCTATCTGCAGATAATGCTAGGTTGGCACTTACATGTTGAAGCATCTGCAGGAGTCTGCTGGAAGGTACCTAAGATTAGCAGTGTCCATCTGCAATGAAGTCCAGGAACCACTCAAATTTCTACAGTGAAATAGCAGCAACATTGGCCAACAAGTTGGTCCACACAACAAAATGCTGATTGTGAAACAGTTCAAATGGTTGTACTGGTTGACAGCCCATCTCGACATTGATAATATGGAGTAACCCCGAATGCCTCAGATACATTTTTATATATTGAATACACAGCAAGCAGGATTACAGCAAATTGAGGGGTCCTTCCAACTTACATTCTCCTTGTATACATTTTTAACAGGAAAATTTCTTGAGCCAATCCCAGCTTCGAGTGACAGTCACTGAGGATTCAAGAGTCCTGAAAAAACAAGGATTTTCAGATTCTTTCAAAGTAAAAGTGACAAGCAGGCAATAAAATAAAACCCAACCAATCCCCCTTTTAAGTTCCTTTCTGTCTCATGGCTGAAGTTTGCCTTGGGGTTAGTTTTGATTGAATAGATCTAGCACTGACAACACTATTTACGTAATATCATTTGCTTCCCATTGACTATTGGGACTTGAATGGACTTAAAATAAACTTATTTATAGCTATGTGAAATGAGAAAAATGGGAACTTTCTTCTAGTGGTTCCAAAGCTGCTTCAAAGGGAAGAGCTGTGATGATTCATTCAGCTTTCTAAAGGCTTCAGAAAATGCCCGGATGCACATAGGGTGCCTTGGCTTACCAAGAAGAATAAGACAAAAGCACAGCAAAAACTGAGGGCACTATATCTGACCAACTACACACAGAGCATTTTCATTATTAGCTCTAGGTAGCCAATATCTAGAAACTTCTATCACACCACATTTCCATCTCCTACTAGTAGAAGGATCATCAGATAATTACATGGTAGCATCAGCTCACAAAAAGAAAGTTGACAACACCCCCCCCCCCCCCGCATACACACATTTTTGACTGTATGAATATTGCTATGGAACACATCTGGCTAACACATTAAATCTGCAGTGACCATTTACTTCAGCATTAGTTTAATAAAAGTTTAGGACATTGGAACTTAAATCAAATGATATAGTAAGAATGCCATTCTTGCAGCTTAATAAAGAGGGATAACTAATTCATGCAGTTTCAAAACATTTCAGTATCAGTGAAGTAAATAACAGCAAACAGACTTATAACACAGCCTTCAGCAATCTAGGTTATGTAGAATATGGCACCTAATGTGTACAGAAATACCAAATACAGCCAATCAGGATCAAACTCCTGGCAGTGGGCAGAGTTAGCTTGCAACACTGAATTCCAATCACTGCATCACCAGGGCTAATTAGTCCCTGAAAATATTCTTTTCTTTTGGAGAAACTGTAACCCAACCTACTCAGGTAGCCATCCAAGCTACTTTTGATCACAATTGGGGCAAAAATTTCCATTGCTAAGCAGGATGGTTAAGTGGGTTGCACCTGGTTTTATGACCTTTTTTGCCATGGTTGTTAAACAAATCCCTGCAGTTACTAAGTGAATCATGGGGTTATTAAGTGTAGCTGGATTTCACCATTAATTTTACTTGTCAGAAGCCGGCTGGAAAGCTTGCAAGTGATGATGGTGGTATGTCTAACTTTAAGAACATCCAGCTGATAATCAAATGACTGGATTTTTAATTCATAGCTTTAATTGGCAGGCCAACCTCTTCTTTGAAGTTAAAAGGAAACCATTAACAGATAACTCTTCTCCCTTCCACTGCTGATATTACAGCATTATCTCTTATGAGAAGAGAATGACAACGCTCTGAACATAAGTTTTCCCTGATGGAACAATATGCCTCAAGGGGCTGAACAAAGCTGGCTCTCTCCAGAACTGGAGTTTCTTGCTGGGGAAAAGTTTATTGGTTAAATTTCATCCTATTAAACAGTTGCTGTTAGATTTGAAAAAAAAAATAAAAAAGCACAGCCGGTTGAAGGGAACGAAACTTCCAGAGTTTCATATTATTGCACAGTATCGTCTGTTTTTTTTTTTATTATAGTCAGTTATGATCAGAAATCACTCCAGCTGATTCACATGTCAACACTGCATCACTGGATGATTAATCACCTTAGCTTGCAGCTGGAAGTGCCTCAGTTAAAAATCACTTTAGTTCTAAGGACAAGTGTTTAATCTCTAATAGCTCTTTCACTTATACAAAGCTCAAGCTAAGTAGTGGACAGCTATGTTGAGCTTGCTCTAAGCAGACTGGAACATCTCTATGAAAGAGGAAATCTATGCAAATCTCTTGCTTCTAAAATCTCTTGCTTCTAAAATCTCACATCGCTAATAAAGAGTAAATCTGTGGGGCGGGAATTAGGGATGAAACAGGTATATCAGCAATCTCAACTTGCAGATCTTGGCAATCAAAGCACTACCTTAGCATCTGAGATCTTAAAGCACCAAGTTAGTAGAGCAGCTTGTAATAGATGGATGTGGAGATGTGGGGTTGAAGAGTATAAACCAGGAATAGTCAACCAGTTCAAAATACATAGAAGGCCCTTGTCAAACATCAAAACATGGCCTGCTGTCGCAGACATTTTTTCGTTTCTCAGCTTACCACAGAGTATTGGGCGCGGGTGGGGGGAGGAAAGAAAAAAACTATCCTGCAATCTGCAACTCTTACACTGCAAAAACTACACAACTCGATCAGGGCAAAGCAATAGACGCAATCTACATAGACTTCTGTAAAGCCTTTGATTCAGTGGTACACGACAAACTACTCCGAAAACGAAAATCTTATGGTGTCTCTGGACACCTGCATAACTGGACAGAAGCATTCCTGTCAAATAAACAAATGGTCAAAATTGGGAGTGTCCTATGAAATTCTGTACCTCAACAGTGGTGTTCTAGGACCAACTCTCTTCATACTCTACATAAATGACCTCTGTGATCATATTAAGAGCAACTGCGTCCTCTTCACTGATGATGTAAAGCTATTCAACACCACAGACAATACTGCTACCCTTCAAAAAGACCTCGACTATATATCAGAATAGTCAAACAAATAGCAACTTCAAATCTCAACAAACAAATGTTCTGTCTTACATATTGGCAAAAAAAATCAGAAAATAAAATACAGGCTGAATAGTCAAGACCTTGTTGATGATCCTCTGTCAAGGACCTTGGAGTACTCATCTCAAGTGATCTAAGTGCTAGAGCCTACTGTAACTACATAGCCAAAAAGGCATTAAAAGTTGTTCATCTAATCTTACGTAGCTTTTTCTCTGGTAATATTACACTAATAACTAGAGCATACAAAACATTTGCTAGACCAATACTCGAATACAGCTCATCAGTCTGGAACCCACATTACGTATCTGATATTAACATAGTTGAGAAAGTCCAGAAATATTTCACAAGAAGAGTTCTCCACTCCTCTACTCATTGCAGAATACCTTATGCCACCAGACTTGAAATTCTAGACCTAGAAAAGCTAGAACTATGCCGCCTTCGGTCTGATCTAAGTATAGTATATAAAATCATACATTGCAATGTCCTATCTGTCAATGAATACTTCAGCTTCAACCATAACAACACTAGAGCAAACAATAGATACAAACTCAAGGTAAACCGCACCAAACTTGATTGCAGGAAATATGACTTCAGCAACAGAGTGGTAAATGTCTGGAATACTCTCCCTGACTCTGTGGTTTCTTCCCCAAACCCCAAAAACTTTAACCTTAGACTGTCTACTATTGACCTTACCCCTTTCCTAAGAGGTCTGTAGAGGGCATGCATAAGCGCACCATTGTGCCTATCATCCCTGTCCTATTGTTTCTTTTATTTTTCTTATATGTATCCCTGTATTCATAACTATGTTTTTACTTATACCTATTATCTTGTAGGCAATTGACAAACCAAATAAATAAATAAAATAAATAAAGAGGTTTGGAATGCCAGCCCAGACAACAAGAAAAAACCATCCAGTGGGAACCAAGGTCATCTCAACAGATGCTTGGCAAAGGCCTGAAGGAATTGCCATAGTCACACCAGAACTCCTAATTGGACAATATGACCTGATTGAGGGAGGGGAGGAAAGAATTCATTCTTTAATTAGGCAAAAACCACAGGAACTAGTTGAAGAGTTGACTTTGCTTTAAGCGTGCCGAAATGATGTACTCAATAAAGTTATGCTTAAAGAGATCTGGTCATCTCGATTTGCTGGTGTGGTTGGGATCGTCAGTCTCAACCTTGACAACCCTATCTTGCATTAAAACAATATAAATGTTATTTAGCCATAGCAGTACAATGTACTTGTTATACACAAAAGAGTACACAAATGCCTCACACATAACTATACATAGATAGACAAAGCAAGTCCTATAAAAGTGAACCAGCCCTCAATTTCTTTCATTATGTTCCTGTTTTGCTGAAAGAAAACATCTAGGAACAATTAAATTCAAGTCATCTACAATGAAAATAAGAACTAAAAGTAACTTAATTCTGTTTGCTTTGACTTTAAAGTTTCACATAGAATTGCTGGAGGGTGAGCTTTGCAAAACTCGGGTGGCTGACACCGGAGGTCACTGCACTCAGTAAGCTGTTTTTATATTAAGTCAGATATTGGTCTGCATCGTTCATTATCTGCACAGACCACTAGTAGCAATATAGAATGCCAGGCTGGAGCCTTTCCAATCTTAGTTAAATCTGTTGGGATTTTTGATGTATATCAACCAGACGCCTCTTTCTAAGCTATTACTCTATTCAGAAGAGAGAGTGGAGATTGCGAGAATAAAGAACCTGCAACCTGAACTTCTCCGTGTTCCTTCAAAAATAAGTTCTGCAGGATACTCCCTAGTAAGCGTATAGGAAATTGTATTTTTCAGAATCCACTCCTCAAACTGAACTGATTTCTATTCTAGTCCTGAACATTTTTTTAAAAAACACTCTTATACAAAATTAATACACTCCATTCAAACCAAGGCATTTGCACACATCTAACTTTGTAGCCTAATCTTTTGGGTATATTTGGTTATGATTTTATTTTTATTTTTTTTGCTGAAAGGGGTAAAACTAGATGAACATTGAGGCAACTCAGATTGACAGTTCTGTGTTTCCATAGATGCTGCAGGAATTCAAAGGCTTGCTTTTTCTGCTAAGACTGTTCTTAATCCAAATATCTATTTATTACAATAAGCGAACACTAACTGATGTCCTGTTTTTAAGCACGAAAGGAATCTGATTGGCAAGGCAGAAAAACCACTAGCACAGATGATTTCTGGGCAGCTCAATTACTGCTATGACTTTTAAGCATATTGGCTAGCTAACACCCTCATAATTTCCATTTTCTCCACTCTCCTTGCATCCCTCTGAGAAAACAAAGATATTTAAGAATTAAATATTCATATTGAAACTATTTCACATACCCATTGTGTCTTTGGACAAAGTAAATTGACCCAATGGTATATACAAAGGCTACACTGTGTGTTTTAAAACGATCAGATTAATTTTCCAAAAGCCTGGTCTCTCAGTGCTACTCATGTCAAAGGAGGCTCCATGATTAGAATCAATGTATTTCTGAATGATAAATATGATGGAGACACAGCAGCCAAGCTATTTTAGCATGTCCTGCTGATATGTTTGTTGTAATATATATTGTGGTTGGATAATTTGCTGGAAACATAATGTTCCCCGGGATCAGAAATGCAAAAATATTGTCTATCACCATTCCTTCTGTGGACCCACCACAATGATCCACCAGGTTGAAAATGTTGTATCTTTTTTGCATATGGTAGAATTTATGGAAGGCTAAAGAACACTCACTTTTGAAACATAGCCTTCAACATGCCAAGCAAAGTATGCTGGGGTCTCTCAAATCAACAGATGTTCTGCACCTCTTCAATGTCAATTCATATCTGCCTTGTTTTCCTACTAGAGATCTACATAAAACAGTGTAAATGTATATGGGTACAATTGAATTATACAGTGTCTTTGCACCATTCCAAAAACCAACTCTGTGCCTGTACAATCCCACACAGTCATCTGTGTCGCTGGCTCAGCTACAGCTAAAATTTCCATTTGTAATATTTTAATTCTATAGGTAGCCTTATTTTTCTGTTGCTGGGAAGCCTTGTCTCACCAACATCTCAAAGCAGCCATCCTTATGCAGCTTCTATATTCTGTTCCTGGTACTTCTCTATAAGCATGTCAGACAATTACTTCCCCCAATCCCATTCCAGCTACCCTAGTAAATTTGCAAGAATGCTTAGAAATAATGGAGAAAGCCCTGGTTGCAGAAATGCTAACATGCTATAGTTTCATCGTGGTAACTTTCAGGAGGCTTTTCAGAGTAACCAAGGAAAGGCATCTTTGCAACTAAGAGTTTTTCCTGAAGGTCAACCATTCAGTATTTATTTGTAAACAATAAAAAGGAAAAGAACACCAAATGAAAATACAGCTAGATGCAGGCCACCATCAATTTAACTCATTTCTCTTTTGTGTGGAATAGAGATGAAAACATGTTTGTTGATCCGGGACTGATGATAGCTCAAGGAATGGGACAGTGTTCATATTTTTGTTCCATCCTGGTACATTTGTACCATTCTTGATTTCCTAGAGATGAACTCTGAATGACTCAAAGTGTTGTTGTGCCTTCAGAATTTGAAGAAAGCAGAAAATAAGATGATCACAAGTTGTTTTTGAATTGTTCTGGGAAAACTGGAGAACAAAAATAGTGGTAGTGCGGAAATATTCATTCATATATTTTTGCTCTCCTTCCTATATTTAAGAAGGAAATACTAGAATGAACTGAGATCTGAGTTCAAGAGCTTTAGGATTCAATCATCATTGGCTTTCCAACAGTTTTTTTCTTATAACAATTCAAAGAATACTTTTAACAGTTAGCAGAATCCATTTGATTAATATCTAACCGTGCTGCTCTCTTCACTTATCAGGGCTGACCTTACTACTATTAAAAAGCTTCTGCTAAGCTTTCTGGTGTCTTACTCCCTAACTCTAGTTTTTGTTCTCAAAACAGCAGGGATATTAGTCATGCTTTGTACACTAAGTTGCATAATGCCAAGTCTAAAAATTGCATAGTGGGGCTACATGTCACTTCTAATAAACACTGGCTCAAACAATATTGTCCTTGCTGATTAAAAATACTTGGTGCACTAAAGCAAGGGTCTCCAACCTTTGCAACTTTAAGACTGACAAATTCAACTCCCAGAATTCCCCAGCCAGGTCAATTCTGGGAGTTGAAGTCCGCCAGGCTTAAAGTTGCCAAGGTTGGAGACCCCTGCACTAAAGTTTCTTAATGTCAGAAGGGTAAAAACCCATCCTTGCTTTAAGCAGAGATCAGATTCATACCCAACTTCTGTCTGGTGCCAGATTCCAAAGAAATAACAACCTCTGTCTACCTATGTTTATGTGGAGCCTAAGTATTCCCCCACCTGCTATCATGAGCCCCTCTTCAACCCACAATCCAAGTTGTTTTCTAAAAGACTGGCAAATTGTTAAGCATAACAAAACCATTCATGCGGGTTTTTTTAATTTACTGGCTTCCTTACAAGCATTCCTGCATAAGTATGAGGAAATTGTCTGTAAAACATATACATGGAATGATGAAATCTCACTGGGGTAATTTGATTAAACTTCCTGTCTCAGAAAAGGCCACAGCTGTCTAATCAGGAATGAGTAAGAAGACTGCGGCTAAATTCAATCCAGGTTTTAAGGGCATGCACATACCCTCTATTTTATTGTTGAATGCTATAAAAATAGGTAATTGCTATTTATCTACTGGATGATAAGAAACCTGCTTTCAAATAGTGCAAGAAACGATTTTGTGCAAATCACTGGATACCAATCAAGGAATAGCGAAAGCCCAAATCTATATAGCTGCCAGCCATTAAACCATCACTACTCAGGTGTACTAGCCCTCCAATCATTCATACATCTCTCTTTGCCTCACATCCTGTCTACCTGAGTCAGCCTGTAAAGGCAACGCTTTCAATGGAAGAGAATATCTGTAACCCAGAATTGAACAATGGAGTCTGGTGCTTTCTAAGCTTTATTGTTGTTTGCAGATGTTTCATTATCCAACTGGGTAACATCAGTGCTAGCATCTGTGGGTTTGCTTCCTGTTTATATGCAGTGGTCCTGCCAGAATTGGGTGTGTGTGCATGGTTTTCTCCTTTATAGTTTGTGATAAGAACTACCAAGGAAAAAAAATTACACCTGGCAAGTCAAACTACTACATATAAAAAGGGAGCAAACCTCACGCTCACTAGGACTGATGCTGTTATCTAGCCAGGTAATGAAATGCTTGCAAGCAAACAACCACACTGAGAGACCACCAAGGACTCCAAATCAAAAATATACTAAATTGATTTAGTATATTAGGACCCAAGACCAAAGGGCAGTGCCTGCCATTGAAGAGGGAGATATTGCTGCAAAACAATCACCTTGTAGGGGAGATGGACAGCATAAAAATTTAATCAATTGATCAATCAATCATAAAATTGCCTTAATGTAAGGGCGGTTGCCAACTATTTTTACTGTTTTCTCTAACAGCTGAAATTTAAAATTTCAGACTCCTGAAAGAACTTGTTATGAATCAATGAGATATAAAGAAGTATAAAAGAATGCATGACAAATTTACAATAACCTTGGCTAAAACGTTGTAAAATTAAAAACAGCAAACTTTCAAAAGAGAATCCAACTTTAAGCTTGTGCAAAACTCTTTTTTTCAAACTGCGGGAAAGGCAAAATGTATCTTTGCATATGAATGAGAAAGGTAGAACATTTTGCTCCTGCCTCCCTCAATTGCTCTCTGATATCCTGCAAAGTGAAAACATTACAATATTTAGTTTGCATGCACAAATCTCAGATATTATGAGTTAGCTACTTGAAGCCCTAAATGGCACTTACTGTACTTTGTTTCACAGAATCCTATTATTCTGATCAGGCATAAAAGTCTAATGTGCACTGCTGGTTTGGGTTTTATTTCAGTGAAGCTTCACAAAGGAAAATACAAAACTCAATACAAAAGCGTTGAAAAAAATGACTGTTAAGTCAAAAAAATGACTTATGACTTTTTTTTGCATTTACAACCATTGCAGTAAAGGTAGTCCTTGACTTACAACCACAATTGAGCCCAAAATTGATGTTGTTAAGTGAGACATTTGTTAAGTGAGCTTTGTCCCATTTTACGATCTTTGTTGCCTCAGTTGTTAAATGAATCACTGCAATTGATAAGTTTGTAACCTGGTTGTTGAGTGAATCCGGCTTCCCCATTGACTCTGCTTGTCAGAAAGTCACATGACCTTGAGACACAGCAACAGTTGTAAGTATGAACCAGTTGCCATGCATCTGAATTTTGATCACACAATCACGGGGATGCTGCAAAGGTTGCAACGGTCAAAAGTCACTTTTTTCAGGGCCGTTGTAACTTTGAACGGTCACTAAATGAACTATTGTAAGTTGAGGACTACCTGTATTCCAGTGGTCACATGATCAAAATCCAGATTCTTGGAACTGACATGTGTTTATCATGGTTGCAGTGTCCCGAGTCATGTGATCATCTTTTGCAACTTTCTGACAAACAAAATCAATGGGGAAGCCAGATTCACTTAACAAACGTGTCACAATTATTTATTTAACATCCGTTGGTGGAAAGGTTGCACAAGTGGGGCAAAATTCACTTAACAAATGTCCTGCTTAGCAATTGAAATTTTGGGCTCAATTGTGGTCGTAAGTCAAGGACTAACCGTATCAAAAAATAGACAAAGTAGAACGATCTCCTTTAGGTGAGTGGGTAATCTTTATTTTACTTTTACATCAGCTGCTTTTAGGGTTTCTGGAATAAAGATTTGCATGGCAGTTATTGGCACTGATTTTTTCTAAATCACTGGAAATTTTTAAAATTTATTTTCAAAAGGCAATTATGTCATAGGAAATTACATTTAATTTTATTTAAATATAATTGGGTAAGAAAGATTGCTGAACCCTCAAACTGTTCCAAAACCAAAACAAAGATGTGATGGTAGCTGCCATCTCAAACCACTTTGCACTGTCATGCACAAGTGGACAGACTGTTTAATAAATGGAATTTCAAGAAATATGCTTTGTTTTGAGGAGTCCTGAATAATTGTAGTTAAGGCACTGAAAAGTCTTGTTCTCTTTTGTAGTCAGTCACTATTAGCATATTCCAGTCCTATAATATTTACATTAACTTGACTGTATCTTGCTTTTGAGTACTATAGACATGAATGAATAATCCTCATGAATTCTTTGGTTTTAGTCTTTCTGGCAGAATCTCATTTGCAAAGAAGCTTGGAAGGAAACAGTAGGCTTTGGCTGAGAAACTTAAAATGGAATGCTGACTTATAATTTTGAGAATTATAATCCTTGAATAAAATATATTACACGACCGAATTATGAATAAAAGGGAATTAAGATTTTGTATTCCAGTTATTGCTTCTATTTGCATTGCAAAGATGACTCCAGGAGGTAAAATTCTATCTTAATGGTTAATGATATTATCCTCCTGTTTTGAACACAGTTTCCTGCACCTTGATTAACCAGAACATTTGGACTGGCTGAATCTAAAGCTAAAAGAAAGATTTCACTGAACTTTTCAGAAAAAGGAGGACTCTGAATTTACCCTTTGTGTTAAATTAGGCCACTTGTTATGTTTAACCTTATTATCTGCAGAAATGTTTATACACTGGAGTTCTACCAAAGGAAATGTTTTCAGTCTACAGTGTTGCTATTTTCAATCCAATTTAGTTCCATAACGTCTGCATAGAAGGAACTTGCACATGCACAAAACTGATGAAGCAATGAAATGCAGGCTATGTGGCTTTCAGATTGCAAAACTGATGCAGGGTATCCCACACTGGGTCTGGTCCATAGTTGGGCCCATTACAAATAATGATTATTTTCTTCTCAGCTACCCCAATGAAAATAGGAGCTGCATATATCAGTGCCTTATCACTACACCAATTATCTGAAACGGCATTATTTTCCCTCAGCTGAATAAAAAGTATACAGCATTCAGCATATTTATTGCATGACTCATTACCTACTGAGACTTGAAAGCTTAATAAGCAAATGAATACACTTAATTAGTCAAATCGCACAATGCCAAAACACACCGTTATGGAACAAATGCCTCACAAACCTGCTGGATTTATACAGTATATTACTCACAGTACAAGGCAGAGGAATTCATTCACAGCTATCAAAGCATAGGATACATGTGGTGAAAACCTTGCATTTTTATCAGCCTCCTTCCATGCTTTAGAACAGGGGGGCCCAACCTTGGCAACTTTAAGACTGGCTGAGGAATTCTGGGAGTTGAAGTCCACAAGTCTTAAAGTTGCCAAGGTTGGACACCCCTGCTTTAGAACCTGAGGTACATAGGTCACCTTCAAAACAGGAAGCAGAATAATAGAGATTCTCCACTCAGATCTCCTAGAAACCTTTATTATTATTTTTAGGTTTTCTTTTTCTAGGATTGAAAATCTCTGCCCAATGATAACTTCAAGATAAAAATGCTATATGTGCTTCTTGACTTTAATACCAACCAGACACCGCTTATGCTCTTCAGTTTCTCAGTGAGAAGCCCTTTAACAACTGCATTCTAAAGCCAGATGCATCATTTCAAGAGCCCTAGTGTCATCCCTTCCTTCCCTCTGAAGGACAAGGAAGAAGGTTGAGGAGGAAGAAGGTTGAGAAGAAGGAAAAGAGTGAATAGTGTTGGGACACTTCACCAAATCTCTTCTTATGTTCAGCGATGTAAGAGGAGAAAAGCTTTTGTCTGTTCCCAAGTCTGTCCTGGGTCAAACTAACAGTACACACAACACAGTAAGGTGGGCAAGAAGAGCAGTAGAGGAACAAAATAGAATATTTTGTGCTCTGACATCACAAGCATCCTATTGAGTTTTATATATTTTTTGTGTAGGTTTTATAAGGCAACCTGTTAATGCAAGAAGCAAACGGATGGAATAAAGGTTTTGAAATGGCAGCTGTCCTTTTTTCGCAGAATCAGAGAAAAATAGCTGATGTATCTTCAGCTAAAATCAAATTTATCTTTACATCTATACAAATCATGGAAATCAGCACACTCCAGATGCTATGGAAATATACAGTGACTCTCAGCACTTCTAGGTACCATAGCCAATAAGTCTAGGAATTGTGTAATACAGCATAATCTGGAGTGCCACAAATTGCCTACCACCTCCAAAGTATGGTTGGTTTCAAAAAGGAAACCAACCATAGAGAGCACAGTATAACTAACCTAGAATCTGCAAATATAGGTATGGTTTTAGCAGATCATCACATTGCACCAAATTGTATCTTTCTAAATGGAATTTAGGTCCAGAAGGAACAAATATGAAACTCCAGCGCAGGCAGAGGCAATGGGGTCTGGTAACAAGCTACCTGGAAGCCTGGTGGACTTCAACTCCCAGAATTCCACAGCCAGCTGGCTGTGGAACTCTGGGAGTTGAAGTCCGCCAGGCTTCCAGGAGCCAAGGTTGGAGACCCCTGAGCTACACTGATATACCTGTTAGGAAAATGGTAAATTGTTGTGAAGAGTTCATTTTAATAATTTTTGTGCTGATTTTTAACAGCATAAGTTAGATAGGCAACTTTCCCAGCACTATGTACAGATGCTAGTTAAAGTCATTCTAAGTGCATAAAAATGCATTTGTTTGTTGCCAAGTAATTGACTGGATGGATAGAGATTGTGCCATCATTAGTGCTTTTAGATGCATCCATTATTGGGTATGTGTCCTGCCTCAAACATAGGTTGAGTAACTTCCTGTGTTTTCCCCATATTTTTGCTATGTTTTAACCATGAAAAGAAGTCTATTAAAAAGAAAGATATAAAGACATTTCTTTTCATTAGTATTCCTAAGAATTTTCTGTTTGGATGTGTCACAGAAAGACAGGACACATTATTCTCTCATATCCTACTGTTTTAGAAGTTCAGTATTCTTCATGTGCAGCTACTTGCACAGTTACAAGTGGTGATATAGGAACCCATGCACATGGAATGAACTACCTAGCCTTATGATCAATTACTCATTTCAGTAATTATATGTGTCTGCTCACATATTTACCTTTAGTTTATGATTGCTAAAAGTTACGCGAGTGGGCAGCTATCAACAGTTGAGAGAATGTGAACCTATGAAATTCATGATTCCACGTAACTATGGAAAACTATGAAAATAGGAAGCCTATCATGGCTTGAAGCCAGACCCATCCATATGCTCTTTTCTGATATTTACTCAGATCCTTCTATATTCACAGGCATGAATTTGAGCAATTCATATCGTATATTAGATTATGCAAACAAGCACATTCATTATATATATTTGACTGCATATGCCTCTCATAGTTTGTTCACCTGCCCTTTAGAAATGATAATTATATAACTTGCCAAAGTCCATAAGAGTCGTTGCAAAGTGTAAGTTTTTAAAAAGTACATGTAACACCTCCTGCTCTCATCTGCCATCCTCACCCCACAAGTTCCACTGCCCTTTAAAACAATCTCCCCTAAATATGTCTTACTCTTTCATTTGTTAGTCCCAAACTACCTGATCCTGTTAAAGTAGGGATAGACAAGCTTTTATCTCCTAAAAGCCCAATTATTTTAGGGATGATTTGGGAAAGGAGTAACATTGAACTAAACAGAGTCAAGCAGCTCATATATTTCTCTTCCATGCAGCTAAGAGGTTTGACCTGATTATTTGCAACATTTTTAAGCTGAGGTCTACTTGAAGCATGAAAGCTGATATGCTTTTGGTGTGTTCCACTCTGACTTGATTGCAACTTCCCTCACCCACATCTGAGTATTAATATAATCTACAAAGGTTTTTTTTTATAAATTGTTTCTTCCACGACATGCACAAGTCTTCATTTTGATATGCTATCTATGATGACTGTATGTCCCTGTCTGCTGCATGAATCCAAAAGGTTCAGCATAGAGTGAACTTCATATCTAGACATTGCAGATATTAAAACAGGCTCTCAATTATTTATCTAGAACTCAGGAAGCCATTTTATAACCAATAAATTCATTTAACTCAGTAATATCTACATTGACCAGCAAAGACTTTCTAGGTTTTGGGACTGGTAATCTATCTCAGACCCATTTGGAGATACCAAAATTAAGCTGGATTTTATAGAAATACAGATAGCCTATGGTGCTAGGCTGGTCACACCTGATCCATAAAACTACATTATGTTTCAAGAAAAAAACATTAAGCTTCTTTGTCCCAAAGGTGGGTTTTCTGCAAGAGGCAACTGAACTTTCTTGTTTATTTGAAGACGATTCGCTTCTCATCCAAGAATGAGAATGGATGAGAAGCGAAACATCTTCACAGAAAACAAGGAAGTCCTGTTGCCTCTTGAAAAAAGCACCTTTAAGACAATCATGACCTGGATGACTGAGATTCTCCATAGACATTAAGCTTCTTTGTAAGGTTAGATGTTAAAAACAAAATGAAATGGTAAAAGAAACAGTGACATGTTGCCTCTAAGACAAGAGTATATCTACTCTAAGCTGTTTCATGACTTTGTACCAAATACATTGCTAATTACTTTTGCCCTCTGTGTTTCATTTTGTGTTCTGGCTTGTTTAAGAATGCAATTTCAGATTTGTTTTTAATCAGAAAATGCTTTGTTAAGCAATCATTGATTTTCCCCATGCCTATGTACATAAAATGCAATGTTTTTACTCTATGATCCCATCTTCCAACCTTGCTATTTTTTCTCCCTCCACTTTGCTGGGTTTTACAATAGTGCCAGATATGTGTCTAAGAATAAAACACACTAAAGTACAATGCAAAATGACATTAAAAATAAAATGGAAATGGAAAAACAGATTTGATATTTGAATAAAAAATACATTTGGTATCTCATAATCAAAGATGTTATCTCCCAAGGATTCATGAAGACTAAAGAAAGAAGTAGACAAGAACTACTCAATTCCATTAGAAGTTATATAGCTTAAAGCCAGCCTTCTACAACCAGGTACTTCATGATGTGAAGCAGGGGTCTCCAACCTTGGCTCCTGGAAGCCTGGCGGACTTCAACTCCCAGAGTTCCACAGCCAGCTGGCTGTGGAATTCTGGGAGTTGAAGTCCGCCAGGCTTCCAGGAGCCAAGGTTGGAGACCCCTGATGTGAAGGATAGCATACAACTTCCAGAATTCCCAAGCAGAAAGAAGTTGGAAATTATGAGGGTTATCTGAACTTCTGAAGGGCAAGCAAGATAAAATTTAGCTAACTTAACAGTTCAAGATGAAACAAAAGATTGTAAGTATAAGTAGTTTAGGAATGCCTTAGCCATGGATTGGTTCTTCTTCTTTTAAATAAGATATAAGTTATTATAGGTATTGTTCCCATGAGCAGAGCCATCACATGTGTTGGGGTGGGGGGTTGTCATGTGGCCATCACAAACCAAGGCTTTTATTCCATAAGCTTAAATTATAATAATTTAAACTTTACAATGCAGTGAGGGAGAAGGCAACTGCTGCTTCTCCCACCCCTTTTTTCCCTTAGTCTTTACCTTCTTGCTTGCTAGACCCAGTGCAAAAAGAAGTCAAACAAGGGCAAAAACAAAATGGGAGGAAAAGGTATAACTTTTAGGTTCACTATTGCTTGGGGCAGGTTTTAGAAATATAGCTTGGGTCTCTACCAATCAACTCTATTACAGACCAGGAAAGTGCAGAGAGGTCAACTTTCAAAAGTAGCTAGCATTGCCATTCTTTGTCAGTTATAGCCAACTGCAAAACTTGCCCCATATACTGTACATTATTTAATATTTCACAGATTTCCCTCCATTCACCAACACAGATCTTGGAATCTTTCATACCTTTCCGGATGCTACCATCAGAAGCACAAGAGAAATCTCCAGTGCTCAGGAGAAAACAGGTTGCTGCTTTCTTGTTTTTGTCCCTGGTACTTGAGCCCCTCATGAGTTGCTTCTCCTCTTGGGGTGAAGAAAGAGGTTGATCTTCATCTGACAGAACCACATTGGCATCTCCATTCTGCTTGGTGTCTTAGAAGGAGAAAGAAAGAAGGAAAGAAAGAAAGAAAGAAAGGTCAACCTTTGGAGCCAGAATATGCCAAATCTGCACCTGCTTTGCCAACAGGAAAATGAATAATTTATTTAGATATAAAAGATTATATGACATAATCCAGGGGAGGCAGCATTTTCATTTTAAGTGACATTTCCAAAGTATATTGGAATCAATTTCTCATCTTCTTGACTGGAGTTTTGGATTCAGTCTTTTCAGCAATATACATGTTGGTGAATCCACAAATGTTGAGGAGGGACAAGTGTCAGAACCAGAGGTGATATTCAGCAGGTTGTGACCACTTCTGGAGAATTGGTAGCGGAAATTTTGAGTAGTTTGGAGAACTGGAAAATACCATCTCTGACTGGCCCTGCCCCCGACTATTCTCTGCCCCCTGAGTCCCAGCTGATTGGCTGGGTCTTCTTTTGTTGCCCTGCACAGGAGAACAGAGCTGCAAAGCAGGTTAGTGGGGTAGGAAGAGAATGGGATTTTGCAGTAACCTTCCCCCAGGAATGGGGAGGGAATGAAAAATTTACAGTATCCTTCTCCTGCCATGCTCACCAAGCCAGCAGTCGCCAACCAGTGGACCGCAGCCACTGGTTGGCCGTGAGAAAAATTTTGGTGGGCCACAGAGAAATCTCACCCCCAGAGCACCCCTCCAAAGCAATTAATCTAGGCTGTGCAGAAATACAAGGCTGTGCCGCCCACATGGCCTGCGGGAACCCTCCCCAGCCATTCACTCCTTACCTGGCAAACTTGCCTGCTAAATTTCTATTTTTCCTTTTTCCGACCATCATCTGTTCTGCTGTGCTGGGAGATTTAGATTAGCTAGGAAGCAGAAAATGGTTGGATTTCTTGCTTTCAAGCTAGTATTTAGATCTTCGGCTCTGGTTTTAAGCACAGCCGAACCTCCCTGAGGACTGAAGTTTTGCTTGCAAGCAAATTCAGTGCAGACTCATGGCAAACAAATTTGAGAGACTGAGCTAGCCGATGGCAGATAGATAGATCATTGAATGATTCTGTGAGCAACTCAATCTGCCTGCTTTGCCTGATTTTGGGTAAAAGTTGCTCTTTTTTAAATAAAAACTTCAATATTTTTATTAATATTTATAATATTTACATACAAGCCATGCCCAGCCAGTTACACCCACAAATTAGGCCACGCCCACAGAACCGGTTAGTGGTCCCTAGGATCTAAAATTATGAGTTTGGTGGTCCTTGAGGTCCAAAAGGTTGGCAACCCCTGCACCAAGCCATGCTCACCAAGCCACGCCCACAGAACCGGTAGTAAAAAAAATTTGAATCCCACCATTGGTCAAAACATCAGTCCTACATACTATGTTTAAAGAGAAATAGCTTACAGAAAATAAGCTGTCATATTACTGTGAATTAATGCTATGATGACTGGAGTATAGTTTCCACATATACCGTGGAAAATATACTGTGCATTAATGCTATGGTGACTGCAGTATGGTTTCCACAGAAACTGAAGTTTTCTAGAAACAGAATTCTGTTCATAATTAATGTATAGCCAGATATAACTTATAATATAGTAAATATTAACACTATAATACTGATAAGGTTGTGCTAGGCCAGGGGTGTCAAACTGGTAGCCCACAGGCCAGATGTGTCATGCACTGGCCACACCCACCCCAGCTCCAGAAGGGAAAAAGTCATGATCGTCACATGATGTCACATGACGTCACGAGTTTGACACCTGTGTTCTAGGCCAAATCTTTACATCTCATAAATATTCCTTATCTCAGACTGAAAAAAATGATACAAATGACTTGCTCATACTTCATGTCTCAGATTTCCTGCTTTTCTTGTTGGGAGATTCATACAGAAGCTGTCTTTACAACTGGTGAAAGTTGTACCATATCTGGTTCCCTTAACTTATTAGTAATAGAGCAGCCTTCCACAACCTACCATGTTTTCCGAAAAAATAAGACCAGGTATTATATTAATTTTTGCTCCAAAGGACGCATTAGTGTTTATTTTCTGGCTAAGTCTTATTTTCAGGGAAATAAGGTACTAAATGCACCTGTCTGGCTGACAATCTTAACTGGGGCTTATTTTTGGGGTAAGGATTATATTACAAGCATCCTGAAAAATCTGCTAGGCCTTATTTTCCAGTTGGGTCTTATTTTGGGAGAAACACAGTAGTATATTAAATGTATTAAAATCCCAGACTGCATTAATCCCAACACATCTGCCAATCCATAAGATGAGGAAAGATTTCACAGGATTTGGAATCCAACTTCTTTCAAGGGACAAGAGATACAATCTACCTATGATTTGTGCAAAACACTAAATCAGGTTTATTGTTCCAACATACTGGAAAGGCAATAGATGGGGGGAAAGATGTTATAGACCGAATACACAATTGGAACTAAGCCCAAATGTGACTTATTTGGTTTTCACTTATGTGCTGTGTGAAACCAGCCCTTGTGAGTGATAAATTATGGCTTGTAGCTTAGTGCAGTATAAATCTAGCTAACTGGGGCTTATTCAGTAAACAATGATTAAATGTGACTTTTGAATCAGACCTATGGCTTAGTCATCATGTTTACCCAGCAACGTAGCACAGTCTGTTAATCCAATTGCTGAAATTATTTCATTGGTTTTCAATTACAAACTGAAGAAGCTGAAGTCTTAAAATAAGGAAAATATTTGCTTTCTGTTACATGAGTTGCACTAGGGAAAAACGAAGTGCTTTTTAGAGCTGAGATTTTTTTTTTAAGTTTGAAATTTGTTATTGAAATATAGAGAAAAACCATTCAAGCCAACTCCTTTCAGGCCTGACCCTATGATGAGGCACACAAGGAAGCAACCTCTGCAGGTGAGGAAAAAGTGGCAGATGGAGACCAAGGCCTGAGCCCACTATTGGTACTCTGCTGTGCTAACTGCTGTTCATTGGATTGCCTGAGGGGCTGCAGCCATCCTAACCCATCTCATCTCCCAGGCCAGAGAATCATTCCCCTTCTTCAAAATTCTGCAAAGCTGCTGCTACATGCCATCAACACCGATACACAATTGGTGATGACGGAGAGGTTCCCTCAGGTTTCCCTCAGAAATTCCTCAGGGAGAAATGTTGCTACTTCTCTGTCCAGACTCTAGCATGTTGAAGCAGAGCTGTGGTTTTCAGTCTCAGTTCCTTGCTGTTCCCTATTGCAAATCAGTACATCTCTTGCAAACCAGTATATACTAGTATTAAAAATGTACAGTTTGGTCTTACTTTCTAATCCTTCTGCCCTAAGATGCAAACAGTCTAACAGGTTGATTTATTTATTTATTTATTTGATTTGTCAATCACTTACAAGATAATAGGTAAAAGTATAAAGTAGCAAAGAAGCCCTAAAGGTCCTAAAGATTACAAATGCTTTCCTCCATTGACTCTCTTTCCCTCATTCCACCATTTAAATAAAGTATTGTTTCCAATACTGAGTTCTTTAAAATGAGACCCTATTATTTTCAGCATATATATCATAGCCTATATCTACTATCCTACTAAAACATAAGTTTGTTTTCACTATGGCTAATAGAACAAGCCATGGTGGTATGGTTCAGGTGTCATAATGACTAGATTGAGACAATACAAAGACAAAACCAAAATAATGCCTACGACCATACATCCTGGACCAGAAAAGAGCCAAGTATTCAAATGTTGCACAAACCCAGCACACATGGACTACTATAAGGTTTAGTGTTTTGGGATGAGTAAGCAAGTACATCAATTGAATATGGCTTGTGAAACATATGAACTCAATTTTACTTCATTATTAATAATTATAGTTTTAATTAGAGAAAAAGAGAAGCATGGGGTTTTCTGTATTAAGCCTCAAAAGAGCAGCTTTTGGATTAGATATGAGAAACAGAGGAGTCATTTCCTCTCCTGCTTCAGATACCAAAATGCTGCTCTGGGCTGTTCTGATTCCTGAGTTTGAGATATGCAACTATGTATATACTAACCACATCCTGTTAAATGCATTCTGGAGTCACTTACTGGAAGGCTCTTAACTGCACACTCCAGAGAACAAACCATTATGGGTTGCCTGACTGATTTTGGGATTCCAAAGACAATCCTCAGAGACTTATTGCTGTAGTAAAAGTCAGATGGTTAATCAATGCTTAAGAAGAATGGAGATCATTCAAACAGAGCAGTCATGACAGATCACTTAAATGTAACTTTAGATTGCAAAGAGCGTGGTGACTTTACATATTAAAGGAAATAGGCAGTTAGAGACTGTGCATTTTCTTTGACACTTAAGCTCAAGCCGTCAGCTTTTACAAAAGCTTCACAAAATGCTAAACACATCTCTGGATCCCATAAGAGAGATTCTTTTGTTTTTAAAGTTGGCATAGCAATATCAGGAGCACGGCATAAGTTTTCAACCTCTTTCTCCTATACCTAGGGTTTTCCTGCTGAACTCTTCCCTCATCCTGCTCTTAATAAATGCAATGGCATCCCTGGTAGGGGTTTCCTTTTTAAGGGAGAAACAGCATGCATGAGAGATTAGCTTAATATGAAGGATAACCGGTGAATCAAAGACTCCTAACACACTCTTGAGCCTCTTTTCTGTGTCCTGGTGCTTCTTCCAATTACAGGATTACATTTCAATACTGCAGTGCCAGACAATCAGTAGATTTTTCTTGCCATTTGGAGGTGAGAAATATATGAAAATTATAACGTTACATCCAAAATACATTGCAGGATCCAATCTGCATCAGACGTTCCCTGAGAATGGGCTCCAGCACAAGTCTGAAAGCTCAGAAGACTAAATCTCTGGTCCCAGTGACCGACCCAGATTGGATCCTGCAACATTATCCTGGGACACATATATTCGCCAAAATACATCCATGGTTTAAAAAATAAAGAAAATGTTTACATCCCCATAGCTTCTCCCACATCTAGAAACATCCAGAGTGTTCTGGCCCAAGTCATGTATTTTAGCCACACAAACTATAGCCCTTGAGTCTGCCCAAAAATGTCAAAAGTAACCCCCAAGCCATTGAAAAATTGTCTGTATCTCTTTGTAGCACATAGTGATCATCCATAGCCATCTTTCCACCATACTAAGATTTGGATCACAAGGTATTTTAATTTAAACAAAAAGAAAAAAAAACCTGACATGAAATTTAAAAAGAATTTTAATGTCATCCTTTGTGCAGTGCAATGACAACCACGATTCCCTGGAAATTTTGGAAAATAACTTGATGCTTTCTAGGCAGAATACTGATATCTGAAAATTACAGGTGCTATTGTCCAAAATTTAGGGTGGGCAAAAGTTGGCTATCATGTTCCATATAAGGTTCAAAATGGGACCTTATAGGTACCTTTAGGAGGAAAAATGCTTAGTTTCCAATTGCTATGATTAGTTATAACTAGACTGCCAATTAATTAAAATAACTTTAGTTTCCTTAAAAATAGTCTTCCTCAATAACTGTCACATTTTTTAAAACTTAATTCTTTTTGAACCAAAGAACTTAACAAAACCATTGATGCCAAATGGTAACTTGAAAGAAGCCAAATCATGTTCTGAGGTGCATAATACATCAATTTTGTTGACATTGAGCAATTCTGGACTCTGGAAACCTTATATATGCCATTGTGTGAAGTTTATGATAATAGGATGCAAACTGTTGTTCAAAGTAGGATGGGATATTATCCTTGTTAGAAAGACTGGTATTTATTTATCTTCTTCTAAAATGGGCAAAACTCAAGTCTGGCCCAATGAACCCACTTTTCTAATTCCCTCCCTGTGGACACCATTATAAATACAATAAGATTAATAATTAAAAGAAGATTTCTCTATGCTCACCCCAAACAACATACCTTCATCCAGATGATAACTCTACACTAGGGGTCTTCAAACTTGACAGCTTTAAGACTTGTGGACTTCAACTCTCAGAATTCCTCCTCCAGTCATGTTAGCTGAGGAATTCTGAGAGTTGAAGTTCACAAGTGTTAAACTTCCCAAGTTTGAAGACTCTTGCTCTACACTATAATCTTACATAATATATATTTCTTCTAGAGCCACTGCTCTACACATTCATAAATTTATGTCCAGAATCTTCCTACCACTACTATTTATGGGTTTTGTTTAGCCGAAAATCTTACATCTCACCTGATCTTTTCCTCTCCATCACCCCAGCTGCTGTTGCTGCCGCTAGAGGACTGTTGTAACTCTGAATACTGTTGTGAGGTGAGTTATCCTCTGATTTGCAGAATGTTGGAGAGTCAAGTGGCACTGGATGGGGTATGTGCTTCTTTTTCTTCTTTGGGAGCTTTTGTTTCACCATGGCCAAAGAGTAATACAGTCCAAAGTTGTTGACAATGACTGGAACAGGCATAGCAATGGTAAGAACACCTGCTAGGGCACAAAGAGCTCCCACCAACATACCTGACCAAGTTTGGGGATACATGTCTCCATAACCCAAAGTTGTCATGGTTACCACTGCCCACCAAAATCCAATGGGAATATTCTTAAAGTGGGTATGGTCACTACCACTAGGATCAGATGGCATGGCACCAATCCTTTCAGCGTAATAGATCATGGTAGCAAAAATCAAAACTCCGAGAGCCAGGAAGATGATGAGAAGGAGGAATTCATTGGTACTGGCCCTAAGTGTATGGCCCAATACCCGAAGTCCCACAAAATGGCGAGTCAGCTTGAAGATCCGGAGGATTCTGACAAAACGAACTACCCTCAGGAAGCCCAGCACATCTCGTGCAGCCTTGGATGATAGGCCACTGAGTCCCACCTCTAAGTAGAAGGGTAGAATGGCTACAAAGTCAATGATGTTAAGAAGGTTCTTAATGAAGATCAATTTATCTGGGCAGCAAACAATGCGCACCAGAAACTCCAGAGTGAACCAGAGCACACAAATTCCTTCAATACAGGTGAGAATTGGCTCTGTCTCCATCTTTTTCATCACAACAATCTTCGTTGTGTTGCCCACTACTAGGGTCTCAGTCACATTGGTATCTATGATGAAGGCTTCATGGGTCTCCAGACAAAAAGTTGTGATGGATACCAGAATAAAAAAAAGGGAAGCAAAGGCAATGATCTGAAAAAGAAGGGAAAACATATACTCAAAGGTTAAAAAAAAACTATGGGAGAAGAAAAGCAACCCCCCCCAAAAAAAGATTACAAGTTTTAAAACTTTTATTTCCTATGATCCATTGTAGACCATCAAAATTGAAGACCCCAGATTTCAATCTACCCATCTATTAGCACTATTCATGGAATATTCTTTATTGGCAAGTGTGATCAGATGCACAAAGTTTTGGTATTTGTCTCTGGTGCATAAGCTCTCAGTGTACATACAAACAACAAAATGATAAGTCATAGATCATAAATCAGTTACAATCATAAATCATAAGATACAAAAAACAAATGATTCATGTTCTAATTCTATATATTTTATTTTTATGTTAGGCTCACTAAACTGTAAAACTGTAATAGGGATAATAATAAATATATTTGTACCCAGGTGTTAGACACAAACTGAACAAATGAAATTCAGCTTCTCTTAATTCAGTTCAATTCTTTGGCAGCATGAAATTTGTCATCTCACAGACAGGAGTAGAATTTATTGGCAGATTTGGCTTTACCTTTCATCCCAAAGGTTAATCTAACACCTTTCCCTGATACTAACAATCAACAGAGAAATTCAATTGCCCAGCTGCGACTGATTACATTTGCTTGCGCTCCAGCCTCATTTATGTTCATTTTCCTCTGCAGATTAGTTTGCCAACAAACGGAGGAATTAACAGTTATATGAATATGCAAGATAGCTACTTCTCTGCTTTATTTCATAAACAGTGGCAGAAAAGCTCTGACGATTCAAAAGAATAAGGAGACTATTATTTAAAATCATGTTATTTATTTGTTAATCCAGGAGACTATTTGCTAGCTATAATAGTTTTATTGATTTGCTACTAATTGGAATATTCATGTTACTTACAATAATAAACTAAAAGTCTTTCATAATCAAACATCAACATGGGTTTTTTTTGATAGAATGATATATCACTTGTAAAATATGATCGTTTATCATTTATTATTAATGTATTTTCATGTTACTTTTTTCTGTATATGGACAAGTATATTATTTTTGTACATAGAGTAAAACTAGTTAAATACCCAAGGGAGCTGCAGTTTGCCTTCTCTGATCAAGAATCGCCCACATCACATATCAAACAAGTTTTGAAAATGAAGAATTTCTAAAGGGAAATACTGGTAACTATTGAACAGAACTGTTTTATTCTATGTTATGGGAATAATTACCAATTTGTATTATTATACAGAGTTATTGTTTTCTATCTTCTCCCCACGATGATCTCTTACATGGTATCATAACCTATGTCTTATGGTAACTAAGTCCCATTTCCAATTATGCCACCAGTGATTATGTAACAGAACAATCAAATGCAAACTCTGTATCTAATCTGATTTTAAAACACCATTAAATACAGGATCTAACTCAATATGATCCATTGCGCTGTTTAAGAAAATAATGCTTAAACACACTTCAAAAAAATCACCCATTTGGATTTACTTTCCGTAAGGGTCATTTGACATTGAACCTACTCAACCTACCCCTTTGATAGCATTTCCAGCCTGTTTTTTAAAGAAAAATTCTTGGCTGCAGCTCCTCAAAATGCAGGATATTTCAAAACCTGCGTAACTGGGACAAATGTAAAATAAGAACACGCACACAAATATGCACCATTTTCATCAACCCACTGAAAATCCAGTCTACCAAACACTCTGACTGAATTATTAACCAACCTGTTGCAAAAGCCAAGAGGTTTTGAATTCTCCTCTATGACATTGGTTAACCTATAACCATTAAAGTGGCATGTTATGAAAATCAACTCAAAAGGGCATTAATATAATATGAACATATTAATATATGTTTTCTGGATGGGCATGGTAGTCTGAAGGTACAAGTGCAGAAAGAAATGCCAGTTATCTTTTCCTCCAAGCTCCCACAAAAAAGCCTATTAAAAATAACCATAAAACAACTCATTCTTAATTGAGCATTCCTAAGCTCAATTCTTAAATTTAGAAACAAATTATATTTATGTGATACACTGAAACAGAATTATTTCTCTCTCTCTCTCTCTCTCCTGTAGTAAATACACTTATATAAAAGGACAGGTCAAAATAATTCTCCTAAGGTAACAGCATGCTTCCATAAAAATTTTTTTTAATTTAAAATGAATTTAAAATCAGCAGCCCAAAACTAAACAGAATTTTGGCAAAAGTTGTGTTTTTGTATTAGTAAAATACGTATTAGAAATAGTGGCAAAAATGGCCTTCCTCAGCATTGTGACTTCTCTGTGATCGTTTCCAAGGGATCCTTCCCCTTTCAGTGAGAAAAAAATAACTTGATATGAGATGAAGGCATATTAGAAGTCCATTTTTTTTTTCCTTCCCTGACCTCAAAACAAATAGTATTTATAAATCAATTCTTGAATCTGGAAACAAACTACCCATTAAATTTATGTGACACACTAAACCAGATTTTTTTCAAAACAAGCTATAAACCACTTGTTCCTCCTGAAGTCGTACAACTAACACACTTTGGACAATTCTATTCATCCGCAATTTGGCATGCTGCCTAGTCCATGGACTTTGGTTTTCTCCTGTCAAAACAAGCTACCAAAAGCCAAATGAACAAGCCAGAGCCAGAGTACTGTAAACAAACACTGGATAGAGCTGTGATTTTTAAGCCATCTTTGTTCATAAGAGGAGACATTGCATACAATCAGAGGAGGGTAAAATGGCCAGTCCTCCTTAGCTGAAGAATTCTGGTATAAATTGGTCCTATAAACTCAATAATTTAGTTGTCCCCTTCTGAACCAATGGGGGCTTGAGGATAGCCTGCCTATTTAGCTCTAGTACAGTATTGTATTACAGTGATCAATTTGGAATGTTAGGGTTAATTTAAAGGTTGAGCAAAGTTTCAAAAGGTTGCTTTGCTGAAGGGTTTCAATCCCTCAAAAAATGTTGTAAATGGTCCCCTCACTTCTAGGCATGGCAATGATGTGAAACAAGGTGGGCAAACGTTGCCTAGCCTGCTCTATATAAGGTTGAAAATGGGACCTTATAAAAGTATCTTTAGGAGAAATACTCAGTTTCAATTGCTATAAAAGTTTATTACTAGCCTCTCAATTAATTAAAATAGCTTTAGTTTCCTTAACCTCATCTCATTTTGCTTTAGACCCTCCATCTGCCTTCTCTTGTTAAATTTTCAATTCTGGCCATCGTGATTCTAGCTGGGTGGCTCCAGCAAAGACCAGTGGTGGGTTTCAAATAAACAAAACCATCAGTTCACCAAAAATGTGAGTGTGTGCACATGCGCCTGAGCACAACTTCCACGCATATGTCCGCGCACGGCTTCTGTGAAGAAGAAGCAGCCATGTTGAGTGCTGTTTCTCTCAGCTACAGCGCTTTCAGGATGGGACTTAGAGGACCTAAAGCGGCAGCCGACAGCTGCTAAATTGCAGTCTGCTCTCCCAGCAAGAGCAGCAGCGGAGAGAAGCAGCTGCTGACCCAAAGAGCACATGAAGCATCTCCACGAGCGAAGACTCAGCGGCAAGGGACGGAAGAAGTGGCTGCAAGACCGCCATTGCAGCGATTTCCGGATGGATCTTCTTAAAGATAAGAACCACTATCCGGTCCATTCCCAAACCGTTTTGGGCCTCTTGCACCCATGCTGCCCCTTCCATAGCCCTTCAGCTTAGCACAGGCCACAGGCCAAATAAATTGCTTCGGCCCACAGGGCCATAGTTTGAGGCCAGAGGGGAGACAGTGGCATGCAGGCAGAGGCCTGGGGCAAGGCTGGAGCCTGAGATTGGTGTGTTCCCCAACCTGGCCAAGGCAAATGGTGAGTGGGCAGTGGCATGCATTGCTTACCTTCGGTGAGCAGAGGAGGTGAGGCGCGGAGATTAGCTGGGCTGCGTGGCTAAGGCAAGATATATAGAGTGGGGCACAGTGGGCAGGCCAGCCAGTGGTGTGATTGGTTCTGTGAGAACGTGCTTCAGGCAACATGCTTCAGGCAAACGTAGTTGTGGAAAACTGAGACTTTTAAGACTTAAAGAGTTATAAATTCCATCTAAAATGAATCTTTTGGGGATATGAATGCTTGAATTGCCTGAATGTAGGTGAAAGAAAATATTTTGGATACATTTTATTGGCACTTGCCAGTTAACCCTCCCTATAGAATATACATTTTGAGGTTAACTTTATGAGAAGCAAAACTAGGTTCAGAGTTTACACTTTTAAATCTTACTATGTTCTTCATCCAAGTGATATACACAAGATGGAAAGCTCAGAACATGTATGGCAGAATGTATATATACCGTGTGACTAAGAAATTCATTACTGGAGGCTTTAAAAAAGAGATTTGCCTGAAATGATATAGAGTTTCCTATTCAGCAAGTGGGTTGGACTAAAAGACTTCCAAGATCCCTTCCAATGACGTTCGAAAGCAGATGTATTGATATTTGTTTCTTGAATGTAAAAGGTATGCCTGTATCACAAAAATGAACTTAAAACAAAAGGAAAAACAAAGAACAAAGATGGACATTGTCCACTGCTAATTTATAGGGATTTGATTGGGGATGAAAATATACATTTCTATTAAAAAGCATAAAGTGTTTATTTTTAAAAAATGGGGGGAAAAGAATCCCGATAGAAAACTAATACAGGGATTTCTATCAGACCTCAATTTGTCCTAGCCACGTATTGCTGACTTGTTTGCATGTTATTGAAAATATTAAGGGTAACTAAATTCAGATATGGGAAAACTATAGGAAAACATCACATAGCACAACAGAAAGAAAAACATAGGACAAAAGTAAGTCTTTGATGTTTATTGTGTGAGTGTATGCGGAGTTCTGTAAAAATATAGACACAACAGAACTTTAATTGCTTGGACAAATGAAATCTTTCTTGATCCCTGTTGGATGTCTCACAGCTTAGGAGGAAATTTTCTGTACCAAACTTAATTGAAGAGTACAGTTCTTTTATGCAAAGAGCCCATTCATGATTTCGCAAAACTTACTTGTATTTTATCTGCCTAATTTCAATGGAAAAATCATTTTCCTGTTATTATTCTTTAATAATGGAGAATTAGAAATGTCTAACTAATACCAAGGGATCTACCAGTACTATCCCTCTTCTGAGGTACACTACATCTTATACCACTAGTAAATTCAGAGCACCTGGCAATCCTGCAGCTAGAAAAATAAAACATACAAAGGAAAAAAAATCCCATTAGGCTTTCTCCAAACTCTGTCAAATGTTGGATTTGATGGGAGGGAAAAAAATCTGTTCCAAGGATGTGGTGGTAAGCAGATTTTTCCAAACCTCCAAAGAGACCCCTAAATAGAAGCTCTATTCTCATCTGCAGAGTATTTGTGTGCAGTACTGATAAATAACTGGGGAATATAAAACAGCTAGGTCTTCACCACGCACAATAAAAACACATAAACAATGAAAAAGAGCAAGGCATGTTACCTGTATCAAAAATGGCAAATAAAGAGGAAAATAAAAGAAGAAGAAGCAGAGCAAGGAGGGGTCACTCTCAGGTGAAGAACCACACTGAAAACTTTGAGAGCTTGAAATCTAAAGCAACTACAGCAGTAAATCTGCAACGAAACATACCGAGGGAGGGCTTTTTTGGTTTTACATGTCCCCAGACCCAAGTGATTAATTCAATCTTCCCCAAATCAGATACGCTAAAAATACAGTGCCTTTTGCCCAAACTGATCACTGGCAATGTTGCCTGGGAATGATGGGACTTGTAGTCCTACGTATCAGAAGGGCATCCAGTTGTATCCGGTAGGTATCAGAAATGGGGCACATACCTACCCACCTACCCATCCACCCTAGGGTCTCCCTGCCCTCTCTTACTGACTCACCCGGGCCGCCTTTGATGAATAGGGATCCTCAAAAAGTGCCCACATCTTAAGCTGCCAGTTCCGGCAACAGCCACTTCCTCCTCCTCCAGAGGCCCCAGGAGGCCTATCCTCCATGCCCAGGTGTTGAAGGGTCATCTCCCGGGCCCCTTCGTCTTCAGCCTCTTCCCCAGCCAGCCTGCTGCCAGGCTCAGGGCTCTCGAAGATATCCAGGGCTTCCTCTGCGTCCCGGTGCTGCCGGTAAGTCATCCAGCAGCAAGGCTCCACATCAGTCTCGTCAATGCCCCAGTAGGTCAGCTCCTCTTCAAAGAGGGGCCCACAGATGTCTGCTGGGCAGTGTAGTTTGCCCGTGCGGTAGTAGTTCAACACGTAAGAGAAAATGCCTGGGTGGCGGTCAAAGAAAAACTCATTGCTCTGCCCATCAAAGTCAAAATTGCTCTGGGCATCGGGATCTGCCAGCCAGGCCAGGCGGGTCCCAGGCAGGGTGCGTAACGTGCTCTTGTAGGTCTCATGCCGGGTGCCCCCCACGTTGATTGTGATCCTGTCGGACTCTTCTCCTTTGCCCATCTCTTCCTTCAGGCATGTTTTGGAGGGTGGCTTGTTCCCTGACTTGCGCCCGCGATAGGATGAGACACACACGGAGCTGATCATAGATTAGGTTAGGTGGGCCAGAAGTGCTTCTGATAACCTGCTTCCTTCTGGCCCAGAAGCAGGGGCTGGGGGTGCGGGCAGAAACAGAGAGAGGCCCTGCACCAGCTGTGCCCTGAGGGGGGCTGGGGAGAGCCACGGGGTCGTTATTTTGGAGGGAGGAAAGGAAATCTTCCCTGCCAGGCACTGCAACAAGTGAGCCTCTGTGAGCCGGGAGCAAAGCCCCGACGTGGAAGGAAACGGCCCTGTCTGGCCAACCCAGATAGCAGAAGGGTTATATCTCCTTTGGGACGGGCTGGAAGCAAATGGCCACAGACCTGAAGCGGCGGGGCGGGCAATTCATGCAGGGCACAGGCTCCTGGCCAAACGAAAAGGAACCGAAGAACCAGAAGAGATTTCTTCTAGGAGTAGGAAGAGAAGAGACGCCTCCTCTGCTTTCCTCTGCCGCTAGTTGGTAAACAGCCCCGGCTTGGCAAAGTAGAAAAGAGAAGCTCGACGTGACTTTCAGGACGATTTGAAACTTCGGAAGACCTCCCCGGGTAAACACGCTTCTCTCTCCCGCGCACCGCCCGAGAATACGTAACCAATTCGCCGGGTCTCGCCTTGCCTCCGCCGCCTTTCCCTTCCAGGCACAGTGGGAACAACACCAAACAAAGACCCCCCGTCAGCGCAGCAGAAAGCCCCCGGGCCGTTTCCCTGGACGAGCCGAGGAGCAGGTCAGAAAAGCCGATGGACCGAGGGGCATCCTCGGCGGTCGCCTCTGAGGCATGAACGGTTCCGCCGTCGCAGAGGGCGGCCAGAGGACAGGGAGGCTCCGAGCGAGGCTTTGGCTGTTTCTGTCCGGCTGGCTTGGATAGTAGCCGAGGTTCAGGCTTCCGACAGGGGGATCCACTTCCCGTCGGAGACCATCGGGTCTAAACGGGAGAGCAGCGATCTGGCCACAGGCGGGTGGGCTGGTCGGGCGTCAGGTGCGCTTGCGAGAAAGCGGGAGCAACCCGAGCCCGCTTGGCGCTGTCTCATTTTTTCAAACTGTGGGAGGGCGAAGAGGGAGTGGAAGGAGCGGGGCGCTCGGGCGTCTTGGGCTCTCTCTCTCTCTCTCTCTCTCTCTCTCCCCCGCGGGCGCTCGCTTCGCTTTCCCCTCCTCCAGGACTGGGAGGGGCCGTAGAGGGAAGGGCTGGCCGCGAGGGACAGCTCGGTGCAATCCACAAGTTGCTGCGCGAGCAAAGGCGGGAGGAGAGAGAGAGAGAGAGAGAGTGGCTCTTCTTTGCCACAAAGCAGCCTGTTGCCGGCGGCGTCCGGACGGCGAAGGCGGGAGCCGAAAAGCCTTGGGAAGCGCAAAAGCCAAACAGAAGCGGTTCTCTTGCAGCCCAGAAGAGGGCGCTCGCTGCAGGACGGCGCGGATTTGGTAGCCCCGGCGGTTTCCCTCGGAATGGCTTTGCGCTTGCCCGTTGCCCACATCCTCCGGCTCGTATAGCATGCCCAGCCCAGCCCAGCCCAGCCCATCTTCCAAGCCGAGCGGGAGCTGGCAAGATGCTTTCTGCCTTTGCGCGATCGGGGAGGGCGGGCGGGGTGATTATGGGACAGGCTCGCTGCGTGTTTCCTTTTGCATTTTATCTAGCAAAGAAGGGAGGCAAACGGGGAGGGAGGGGGGGCAGGAAACACCCCTCTTTCGCCGGGGCCTCCAAGACTGAGTAGTACAAATACGCTAGTTCTAAAGGAGATCCTAATCCTCCTCCCCCCCTCCCCCAATCGAATGCAGCACATGAGAAATCTGAAACCTTGAATCGTTTCAGGAAAAGAAGCGCGTTGGTTTTGTGCCAATAGAGACAAAGAACACGGGAGATGGATTTAGAGAAGAAATGAGTCCATACTTTCGGTCCATCCAGCCAATCGCTGTCTGCGTTGCCTGGCAACGGCTATGATTCCTTGTTGCTACTGATGCCTTGCATTTCGTTTCTTTTTTTTGACTTGTGATTATTCCTGCCCCAGAAGGAATATTTCATGTTATAAAAAGAGTGAATTGCAGACAACAAATGCTTATGGCATAGGGGAAGTTATTTTACACACAAGGTCAGAGAGCGAATCCAGTGGGTTTAAGTTCAAGGAGCAGATTTTGGATGCACATTAGGAAAAATGCTCTGGCTATAAGAGATATTCTACAAATCAAGAGAGGTGGGCTCTTTGTTGACCTCCCCAAACAAAGGCTGATTACTTGAGCCTAGGTTGGGCTAGAATATCTTCATATCTTTGAACTCTTCATTTTATTATTCTCCTATTCATCCTAGCCTACTGAATCCAGGTGTTTCACACCTCATCTGGAAGTGATGGGAAAGAAACCAGGGATTTTCCATAGGTGCAGTGTATGGTGTCACTCCATCATAAAAGTGCTATATAATGTACCATAATGATGTTTCTTATTTTCGGTTACAATCACAGTTCTCCTTTACTGCTCTTACCAAAAGCTCCCGTTCTTCCTTTGCAAATGTGGAAAATGCTCTGCCTCTGATAGCTCAGAATTCCCATTAGTTGAGGTTGAGATATTGGTATTAGTTGTATCTTTATTATGGTCAATGACCTTATTTTATAAACACTTTTTAAGAAAATTGCAAGACTTAGGTATTGAGATGATTAATAGAAAGAAAATGGATCAAACTGCAAAACCCTAAAGGTACTGATAAACTATTAATAAATATGAATTTTAAAAAGCCCTTCTTTATGAATAAAGTACTAAAACCACTACACTAGAAGATATATATGCATTTTATTTCTTTATTTCCACACTGCTACTTGGCAGCAACCAGACATGGTATATGTGGATATGTAACTTTACTGCAGCCTGTGACCAGTGAAATGTAACAGAGAAAACATAAAACAATATAGAAAAAATAAGAAAATATACATTTATAAAATCTTAGAATGTAGGATAATGTTTCCTTGCTTAAAACAATGGCAACTGGCATACATGGAAATGTTAAGTAGACAATAAAAAGGCAAAGAAAAGAGCAAGTGGAAAAGATAATATGAAGGTAGGGCACAAGTTTCTGTAGAAAGGACATTGAATGAATCTGTTGTCATGCCCCTGGTGGAGACTGACTCTGAGGAAGAGGAGGAACAGCCAACAGGGAGTGGGAGTGTGGCTCCAGAAGTGGTGGAGGAGGCTGGGGAAGGGCAGAGGCCGACTGAGCAGTCAGAGGAGGATCCAGGCCCATCCCCTATCCATCCTAGGTCACTCAGGGAGGAGAGGATCAGGGAAAAGAGAGGTCTACTCAAGAGGAGATTACCATGATCCTCCTTGTGGCTTGCAGGTGGGAGCTATGTATATAAGTTTGCAATTGCACAGTTAGAATTTGCAGGAGTCAATTTAATGTTCACCTTGAAAGAGGTTTATCTTTGCTGGCATTCTTCCCCTGGACTTTTCTCGGTTATTTTCCTGGAGTTTATGATTAGTTATCTTGGCTTGCTTCAGAACTCTCATCAATGCGGTTTGTTTTGGTTTTCTGTTTGCCTCATTATTTACTTTTGTGACTTTAAATTGTGCCTAATAAAACAGTGAAGTTAAGTTGAAGGCCTTACCGGACTTTAATATATGTTTTGGGTTTTGGGTTATTTTGAGAGACTACATGTCATCACACCCGTGGGCTAGAGTCTCAGGTTCCTCTGCAAAAGGGATATCATTATATCTTTCCTCTTGGGTTACGGAAGACAAGGCATTAAAACTGACTAAATAAAAAAGTTCCATAATGTGTTGGGCTGGTAAGAATGAATAGGCAATTTGCTATGAAGACTTCCCATTTAAATCCTGCCAATATTGGCTGGATTGTTTTGTTCCACCTGGAGGGCTATAGTGAACATCCACTGTCAGACTGCAGCCCTACTTCTTGATAGCCCCACTTCCAGGAGAGCATGACAGAAGAAGCGTCCTTACAAGTCCAGACAAATTATCCATTGCATTGATGCCAGCTAGTGGCATAAGTTCAATAGAAACCTCATGTAGACAGGAGAGAGATTTAGTTGTGGAATCACAGATAATCTACTGCTTTGGTATGAAATATGTTTGTTTTCTTTTATATACCCTCCCCCAAACCTGTTTTAGATCCAAATAAACATTATAACAAAAATTGGTATTTCCTCCATCTGGCTCCATATCCCAACTCCGGGTAAACTGATCCCAGCCACAGCTCTCAAACCGATTTCACTGAGGATATAGCTCCATGGGAACTATTTATCATCTGATCTACTCCAATAACTTCACCCCTACTGGCCTGGACATCCATTAGATACAGTATAATCAGGAATGCGCACAAAGACAGTTAATTGCTTCACCGGTGATTTCAGTGCTTTTGTCCAATTGAAATGCAAATTTTTCTGCTGCTGTGATCTTTTCCATCACATTTTGAGTCTCAAGTTCTATTACCACTGAAGATCACTCCAGTCTCCACCTAAGCTAGCCATACAGCTGATCTGACATATCCATTTTATTCCTCTTGGGAATAAAGAATCTCCTTTGACAGACAACTGTCCTTGAGCTAACTCTCAGACCACGGAAATCTTCATGATTTCTTGCAACATTGCTGGTTAGAAGGCCAAAGAAGGATGATCCTAATTTCCAGGACATAAGATTGTAAAGAAAATTTTATTTTGGTATAGGAGGCCCAGTGCCCATATTATACAATATTACATGATTACTCAGTGAACTTCTTTAATGCTGTTTGTAGTGCCACATAGGATTGTGTCTGAGAAGGGACACGTGGTGTTAGCTATTGGGGTTAATTTAGCCAAATGCAATATTGTAATTATAAATATCTATGTAACCCAGTATATTGATTTTTTTTACCAAATGCTGGGATAAATTAAAGAACTAATTTTCTCAATTTACTTAGGAATATCCAAGTTTTGATCTTATGCTGGCAGGTGACTTCAACACAAGACTTGATAAGACTTTTTCCTTGTATTTTAATAACTGTAAAACAAAGGTTTTTTGGGACAGTCAGTTGTACTACAGTAAGGAACAGGCTATGAACACAGCAAGCAAGCATCTATTATTCATCATCAGAAGTTTTAACTTTATACAGTAAATAGTGACCTTAACTGGGTTTATCTATAGGGGGCCCATAAAAATCGATCGTCTTAATCTTTTATAGTCTTTTTAATCCAGTAATTTTATTTACAGTTGACCTATGGCTGGACAGTGACCACTTGCTACTATTACCTCATCTGAGTCTTGGCCTATATCCAGCCTGTTTGAACAGTTCCTGCTGGGATAAGGATAATAACAAATGTTTAGTTATCCTAGGAAGACTGCAAGATTTGTCACTATCACTAGTAGACACTCTGGTCAGTGAGTATCAGCTCACTCATGATTTCTTGTGGATGTGAAGGGTGGGTCTTCTATTTTGATGCCATTTCTCATTATCTGGATTTTTTGTTGTTGTTTTATTCTGAGTGGGTAATAGGATACAATGACTGTTCTATTCAGGAAGCAAGGTGTTTCACTACCCCCAAATAATTCTTCAGCCCACTTCAGAATTGCTGACATTATAATTCCAAGTTTTAGAATAATGTCCTACATATATAACTCTTGATATTTTAATGTAGTTTGAATTTTTTTAAGAAAATCAAAAGTTACACAACAGGCTGAGGAATATAGATAATTAATGGGTAGCAGCAACTTCTGCAGTAAATAGCATTAAAAGGCTACCATACCAATAAGCTGACTGTTTAGTGATAATTGAAATTCTCAGAAGAAAAAATACTTCACTATATACTAATTCTCAGCATACATCTTTCATTTTCAAATTTCTTAAACTTTCCTAGAGAAGTAACCACGGTAACACACTATTATTACCTATTCATTTTGGGTTTTTTATTCAGAGTGCTCAGTTCTATTTATTTATAAGGACCTTGACTAATTCAAGGGCAAAGCCAGTTTTGTAACCATATCTAACTGCTCTTGAAGGAATAATCATATTTCATTAGGCAGTATTGGGGGCAGTGTGAAGAACCCATTTCATCCTTCCCCTTAAGAATTGATAGGTTGCTTAAAGTGTGGTGGTCCATAAAGCTGGAACTAATTTTCGTTGTGAGTTGCAAGTATGCAATAGTGCAGGATAGCCTGTATTATGAACAGATGTCATAAAAGAATGTGTGATTTGGACACACAACTTATCTGCCATAGATAGTTATTTTCTAGAGATAATTGGCTCAAGGTATATCCTACTTTGTTTGATGTGGGTTTTTTAATGAGTTTCCACAACTTGCTTTGGTTTCTTATACCTAGCTTTTTACTTTATTCATACAAAACCTAGACAGATCAGTGATATAGCAAACCTTATGGGATAGAAACAAAAAAAATAACTTTGGTGGCACTGTATAAAGAAAATGTATATAAAATGTTTTAACGATGGCACATCCCACCATCAAAATTGGCAAAAATGTATCTGAAACTTTTCCCCAAATGTTGGAAGAAATAATGTTGTTCCAATAAAGAAATTGGAACATATTATCACTTATGGTGGAATTGCAAAAGAGCTCAAATATATTGGTTGAAAATTAGGAATTGGATAGAAGAGATGTGTAAAATTAAAATTTAGACTTGAAATCTTTTTTCCTGGGAATTATATATGTGGGAGACTATAATAAAGATGTAACATACCTAATAGTTCATGTCACCACTGCTGCGAGGTGGAAGATGGAAAGGTAATGAAATGCCAGATGAGATGGAAATAATCAGGAAAATTTGGATGTGCACTGGAAAGGATAAATTAACTCAAGAATTAAAAAATAAGACTGAATCTGATTATTACAAAACTTAGGAGAAGTTTTACCGCTGGTTGAAAAAAGGAAGGAATAAGTGCATCAAAGATGACTAAAGTTTATGTATATATGTAAATATGTAAATATATACTATTTATATTTGTAATTTGGTGATGTAAGATAAGCAGATGTGTCAAGATGTATGCACCACGTTCATTGTTTTTAATTGTTTTTCCTTTTTTTTGATTAATATTTTTTTAAAAAAAGATATCGATACAAATTACATCTAAAATTAAATATAGATTGAAACCATATCATATATCCCCATAATCAGAACATTCAAACTTTCCCATGACAGGTAGACTCTCTGGGATGTGATGGGGGACGGGGGAGGTACAACTTGTCTATATTACAGATTTTGGTGTATTAGGAGCACTATGAGTAATAGCATGCCATACCAAAAACAGAGATAAATTAATAGCAGGATATTTATATCCCCAAACAATTTTAAGTCACTACATATTTTTGTGACCTTCCTGGGATGCGATTGCCTCTAGTCTGGCCTAAAGCTTTCTGTACAACAATAACTTTATGCAGGGGTGGGATTCAAATTTTTAACAACCGGTTCTGTGGGCGTGGCTTAGGTGGTGGGCATGGCTTGGTAGTCATGTGACTGGATGGACATGGCTTGGTGGTCATGTTATTGGCTGGGCATGGCCAACTCAATATCACTCACATCGAGGCACGCATCTCCTCACCTGGCCTTTCATGACTGTGGGGATGCTGCAACAGTCGTAAGTGTGAAAAATGGTCATAAGTCACTTTTTTCAGTGCCATTGTAACTTTTAATGGTCACTCCACGCAAGCAAAGTACCAGCAAAGGAGGGGGAAAAAAACTCCAAAAATGTTCCTGAGATAGGAAGTCTAGTCCTGCCAAGGATGTAATAAGGGTTAACAGAGAGGCAATTTCTGTAAGCAACACCAGAATGTTTCCTTCCTGCCTTCCTTACAGGATTAGGCCAGTTATTTCTTCTAACAACCGGTTCTCCGAACTGCTTAGAATGTTAACAACTGGTTCTTGCAAATAGGTGAGAACCTGTAGAATCCCACCCCTGACTTTATGGCTGTGATGATAGCAGCAACAGCATGCTGGAAATTGCTTGTTTATACAGTATTTCAGTTTCTTCTTCCTTACCCTCTATAAAAATGGCTATTTTTCTAGATTGTTGATTATTGCTACTGTTTGACCCATCCTAAGCTGGAACTTTATTGGTCAAACCAAGACCTTTGGAAAGTATGGTTTATGGTACTGTGTACATTAAAAAGCTTTAGTCCAATCAACATATAGTCCATTACATCAATATTTATTCTCCTGGACATGTGAGTGCATGATTTGAGATAACTCAAAGATGTTTGGTGTTAAGAGAGGCCCAATTTCTCAGTAATTTCTCAGGTTTGAGTAAAAAGTGATACAATATGGCAGTGTTTCTAAATCTTGGTAATTTTAAGTTTAAGTCTAAGCATTTTAAACTTGTCAAAGTTGAGAAACAGTGAAGCAGGTGTGTCATGGTTGATAGTATATAGGCAAATTGAAAACTGACTTAGATGAACTGCATCCAGAACAGGATCTTAAATTAGTTCATCATTTGGATTAACCCAAAGCAGGTTTGAAATGCAGAGACCCAATGACCGATTACTTCCTGTCTACTTTGAGCAACTAAGGCCTATTGCATTATTTTAATGCTGCTGTGAGCATGTAGATAGCTTTGAACAGCCACATAAGTTGAAGCCACATAAGATCTAGCATCATCTCCTGACTATGTGGTATTTGATTTGAGATTGGCCATAGCTAACTATTAGGTTAGCTATTTCAGATCTCTAAATTTAATTTTTACAGGGAGCTACCATAAGTTACTTTTTCTTGTTCTAAGTCAATGAATAATACTATGTTTGATTATTTATATTGAAAAGTAGAGTGTTCTGATTGTGCATATATGCTTCATTTTAGGTACAGAATTATATGAACTTTATATTGATAATCACCGCAATAAGTACAGGTGGTCCTCAACTTACAACCATGACTGAGCCCAACATTTCTGTTATTAAGTGAGACATTTGTTAAGTGAGTTTGGCCCATTTTATGACCTTTCTTGCCATAGTTGTTAAGTGAATCATTGCAGCTGATAAGTTAGTAATCTATTGTTGAGTAAATCTGGCTGACTTTGCTTATCAAAAGGTTGCAAAAGGGGCACAGCAATGGTCATAAGTATGAACCAGTTGCCAAGCATCTAAATTTTTATCAAATCAGCATGAGGATGCGACAAAGGCCATAACTGTGAAAAATGGTCATAATCACTTATAACTTTGAACGGTCACTGAATGAATTGTTGTAAGTTGAGGACTACTTGTAATCGGTTTTTTGAAATTTAACATTAATAAGGGAACATGAATTCCAAAGATTGAGGTCAAATTAAGAACATTTTCATCTTTTTTAACCAAGTTCACATCACTGACATTGGATAATTTATTTGCCTGATGGGAGCAAGTGGGTATATTTAAAGCTGTAATTAAACAAGTCAGTAAGAAGTAGCCTAGGTATATTTAATGAGAAAAGTTCTTTTGAGATATGCTGTAGCTGAGGGAGATCTTTTCCACCCCTCGCCTAGCCTGTCCCCGTCCCCATGCATCTCCAAATGCGCCAGCAGCTCCAAACGCTGCAGGGCATCGGGCAGAAGCACTGACTCTGCAGGGCTAAACTCAGAGTACGCGGCGCAGGCCGTCGCCTTGCCTCCCTGTCCATGGATGGGTGGGCGCTATCACTGCCTCGGCCCGGCTCTTTCGCTTGGCAGGTGGGCGCACACCCGTGGCTCGCTTTCCCGGCTCTGCCCAGCCTGCACAGCTCTCAGGCAGCCCTGGAGAGATGAGCAGAGGTCCCGGCGGGGAGGCGCTCACTTCCTTGGCAAGAGCTCTGCTGCCAGGCAGGAGGGACTGCCTGTCAGCTGTGCTGGTCGCCCCAGTCCAAGCTCTTTGCGCTCTGCCCAGTGCCAGGCAGGGAAGGTGGCTGGGTGCTTCTCCCGGGATGGGCCAATCCTGCGCTGCGGCCCCAGGAGATTTGCCTCCCCATGTGGGGTTGGGCTGCCCTCTCCGGCAGGGGAGGCTTTGTCATACCAGTAGTAGGGCGTTGTTCTTAAAAGAATTGGCTTTGCCTTCGAAGGTGAAGGGAAGGCGGCGACAGAAGCGCCTGAAGCTGAGTGTCTCCGCCGGGCTCTGGTTGCAGGGAGGAGCCCTGGCTGGTCGCGCATGGCTGCGACAAACACTGCGGCATTGCTCTAATCGTCATAGCAGCACGGGAGAAGGGAAAGTAACGGTGGCGGAAGGTTTCCCGATACAAAGTGCCCCACCAATGCCGAGGTCAACATCCAAGCCATCACTGCCCAACCACCCGAGGATGCAAGGGGGAGGAATTAAGTCACCCCCCAAAAGACGGCCTAGCCATTTTTTCGGGGTCAAAAAAAATAAGGCCCAGCCTTATTTTGTGAGAAACACGGTATTAGTTTATTTTGTGTCATAAAGGAGATTGTTTGGAAGAGTCTCAGCACGAGAGGACTTTGGGTATTTTAGCAGTGTGTGAAACTGAACTCTCTGGGCTTTAGATTGTTATCTTGTGGAGCTGCACTTCAATCTTGATTTGAACAGGAAAAGGTTATTAGGAAGGTCCATGAGGATGCAAGTCACCCCTATTAGCAGCTCCATAAAATAAACCTTAATCTTTTCCTGAAATCTCACAGGTGCATCCTCTTTCTTACACAAGTCAGATTGTATATATGGCATCTCTTTAGCTTGTCAAAGACTAAACGTTCTAGAACAACACATCTGCCTCTCTTGTTTTCTGAGGCAGGCCTTGGGAAGTAGGACAGCAGACAAACATGTTAATATGAGCAGGAAAGATTTTAACTGGAGCAAAACCTTGGTAGCCAGGGCCAGCCCTCCTGATCAGCAAATCAATATAACTGTCTTAAGCAGCAGACGCTGAGGAGCAACAGTAACAGCCCCAGATATAATTCCTAAAAACTTTTGAGGTTCTCTTCAGTTGTAAAGGAGATAAGTGATTATCAAACATCCTATCAACTAGGATCCTATCAATGCAAATTCCATGCACAAATGTACCCCAGTTTTGTATCAGTAGAAAAAAAATTCACTGTATGTATGGATGAAAAGAAATGTCTTAGGGAGGAATTAGCCCAATGAAAATTGCATATGTTAATTGGTTATAAAATGTGGATTAACTCTTGGAAAATAAGGAATGAAAAACACCGAAAGGGAAATAGACAGGATGTACCCCTGAGAAGAATAAGGCTGATAAAATCAGTGAGTGAAACACTAACTCAGGAGATTGGTAATTATATTTTGTTCAGTTCAAAGGACTATAGGTGTTTTTCGTGCCATCTGTCTTTAACTATGACAATAGTCCCCTTCTTTTCCAAGTAGCATTTCCCAACAAGGCCAGATAAAGTTGTTTCAACTATGCTGTTGAACAACATATTTGGTAGTTCCTGGAGTTACTTGTTAACAGAATAACAGAGTTGGAAGAGACCTTGCCGGTCTTCTAGATGTACTCCAACCTCCTGCTAACAAATGGCTAACAAATGGCTAGCCAATCTCTTCTTCAAAACTCCAGTGACAGAACACCCACAATTTCTGAAGAAAGCCATTCCACTGGTTAATTGTTCTGTCAGGAAATATCTCCTTAGTTCTAGGTTGCTTCTCTCCCTGATTAGTTTCCATCCATTTCTTCTTGTCCTACCCTCAGGTGCTTTGGAGAATAGATTGACCCCTCTTCTTTGGGGCAGCCCCTCAAATATTGGAACACTGTTATCATGTCACCCCGAGTCCTTCTGTTCACTAGGTCGGATATATTCATGTCCTGTAGTCATTGTTCATAGATTTTAGCTTCCACCATCTCCCACCACCCCAATCATATTTGTTGCTAATAGTTGCTTTGTTGTTAATTATCTTAAAACTCTCCCTCAGAGCATTGAAATATCTTGGAGGAGATTTGCTCCTCTTTTGTTAGAAAATACATGGACTTTTGCACTTTTTTATGCCAAAGTCACAAAACTGCAATTAGAAAGGAATGAAATCAACAAGCTTTGTTGGAGCTTTGATCAACATCCTGGGAACAAAGAGACATCTTGTGGTTATTTAAGTCTCAGATGGTAGCACATTTTCCAGGCTGTGCAGTCTGAGCCTATACAACTTTATTTTAGGCAACAACCTAACATTGCTACTTATGTGAGGCACTCAGAAATAAATCATCCTTCTGTTCAAGATAGTAGTCCATATTATCTGTGTGGCCAGGTGTCATCGTTTGTGTAGAGTGTTGCCCTCCACCCCCTGGTAGGGTCTTTTCCCAGCCTCTCAGATGCCACTTATGAAGGAAGCTGAATGAGTAGTATCTTCCTTCTGATGTGGGAGGGCAAAATGGTCTACCAATATAGAGGTCCCTTGGTAAGACAGATGTATTGTTCCCTCCATTGTTCCTTGCAGGAGTGGGCTTCAAAAATTTTAGCAAGGAGTTCCCTGCGCAGTTGCTAGGTGGACATGGCCTAGTCAGCCTCCTGCACCACAGGGAATGGAACATTTTTGTCCTTCCTGGGCTCCGGAGGCTTTCCTAGAACCTCCAGAGGGCAAAAATGGCCTCCCTGGGCTCTGGAGGCTCCCTGGAAGCCAGAAATGACCCTGTTTGCAGCCTTCCCGAATGTCTGGGAGGCCCATTTTTCACCCTCCCCAAGCCTCCCCTTACACCCTGCACTTACCTACATCCAAAATGGGTTCTTTATCAAGAACCTGTGAATATTGTCTCTAAGCCTTCAGAAACAAGGGACCAAAAACAAAAACAAAAAGAGCCCAGAAGACAATGCAAGGTAAAGAAGAAATTCTTTTAATTGCAGGCTGCTATGGGTTGTTACAGTATTTCTCCCACACAACAGAATTCTCCTGCTGACATAGGGTGCTTGGGATAGTAGTTACACTGGCTATGGTGTATAAGTCAGTATAAATTGTGCTTCTCACTCACCCGCATCCAGTTTTATCAGCCATATATTTTCTAGTTTTTTTCTCTATGCAGGCAATTCTGAAAATCCAGCAGCCTCCTTCCTCAAGTTCAGCCTCCTCATTTCATATACAGCCTTCTCAGCATGGATTAAAGATACAAGTTTGGCAGCCACCTGACCCAGTGCTGCAAGATAAGGATAAATCTACACTATCTTCATCCTGACTTTTTTTTCCCATGAGATTGACTAATGTAGCATTTAATTGTTCTCACCTTTCTGGATTACTGTAAAATCAATATATATTTGTTCTGTCCCAAAGATGCTTTGAATGACATCTGTAGATTTAGACAAGATTTCTTCTGACAGCAATTTCAACAATATTGCAGTAATGAAGATGACATATGTGAGAATTCCTTTTTTAAAAAAAGATTCCCCCCTCTTTAATTCTCTATTACTAATGTTTTCTATGACGTAGACTATATACTCTTATGACACAAGGCTATGGACTATAATAGGCTGATGGAAATTCCTTGATGGGAGCCAAGAAATCAAACCATAGAAAGTTAAATAAGTATTACATTTGTAGCTGCCTATAGGGCCCATAGGACTTTTAAAAGCCTAATATTCAATACTATAAAAAGAATACCTAGTAAAATTGAACAGGTTAAAAATATTCTTCTTAAAGCCATCTGAGGTGTATGGGAAGATTATGCATTAAGCATGTAGGTTCACTATTTGACTCCCTGCTGCATTATTGAGTATTTTTTCTTGCTAGATGTTTTGTAAAAACTGCAAAACGTTTCAGTAATCTGAAAGCAGTGCTTAATTTCAAGATTACAGTCAATGAGGCTGACTGGAATATTAGAACATTGAAGCAAAGCACAAATGATCAGCTGGTAAAAAAAACCAAAAACCCACCCATAATAGAATTACTGCAGAACTGATAAGCACCAGCCTCAGTACTGATGTTGAAATTTCAGACTGATAACATTTGTGTCTGAAAATACTAACCATGTTAAACTAACGCAACTTTTAGTGTGATGGCTTACAAATTCTAGTAGCTACAGTCACATCTCATCTAAATGATACTATCAGAAGGAAGGCTGAGCTAATTTCAATGTTGCTGACTTTACTATAAAATAATCCCACTATGTTTTTGTTTTATAGAATAATCTGATGCACATTTAGGATTACCATATGTGAGCAACAAAATTTAGAGAGCTTATAGATGGCAAGAAAACGTTTCTATGCTGCCATCCCATGGCCAAATATCGTAACTAAGCTTGCCTATCTTTCTATAGAATCAGACATAATATTGCCACCCCCTCCTTACTGTATTTCTGTCATCATTCCATTTCACCTCATAATAATCTAACCACATACCATCACTCTGGGATTCATCTTATCTTCATTCATTGTTTGCTTTGTAAGTCTTTTTTAGAACTTAGAGTGAGGTACATCTTGGGAGCATTGACTCATTGACTCAAAGGTTCAACTCATGATGGCAGAAAGTTGGATTCAGTTTATGATGTCATAGGTGAGCCAGGAATAGTTATAGGGTCCATTTTAAGCATGAGTATGGTTCAGGCAACTCATGTTTCCAGATAGCAATAGCACTTAGACTTGTATGTGTTTTACAGCACTTTCTCAGTGGTTTAAAATATCCATATGTTGCCCATCAGGTATTTTTGATAAGAGAACTACATCATTCCAATGCTGGAAAGGCTGATCAAAGTGGAACCCTCCCAAATTTAGAGGCCACGATTTGTTTGCAAAACAATAGTTACTTGGCTGCTCCAAGAAATTGAATAAGATTTTTTTTTTGGACCAAGATATAGGTAATGTACTGTATAACATATTGTTTCAGACAAGACTTTTAAATTGTAAAGACCTTGCTTCATTCCTGGAATCTTATGGAGAACCTATATGAAGTTGCCTGCCATTTCAATCTTCTCATAGTCTCCTATTTCTTCTGGAAGCACATCAAATCAGTAGGAGCATGGGCATTAAAACATTTTTTTAGATTACTGGGCTCATTCTTCAGAAAGAAACTTTTATCAGACATGTTCCAGATAGGTTACATGTTGTATTTCTCGTCTAGGTACTTGTATTTACAAAAGCTGTAGTTTGTGCTATAATTTTTTTTTTGCCTATCCCAAGTGAGTGATAAATGGAAGAAAATAGTCTGCCTTTCCTACCTGGAGCCCTCTATTTGGGTTAAATCTCCATAATTTCCAGCTCTGAGGTTGGTTGGTTTAATGTTGATTGAGATTACATCAATTTAACTCTGATAAATCCAGAAGGCACCACGCTGGAAAGGCTCAGTCCATCAAGTGAGCAGGAATATAACATATTCATTAACTTCTATTGTCTATTTGTTTTACAAATATTGGGCTTATATGATTCCACAGCTGTTAAGCAACAGGCCCTCCATTATTCTACACTGAGAGAAGATCATGTCCCCTCCTGCCATTATCCTTTTCTATGTTTTAGTTTAGCAGCATACAGTACATGACCATATTTTGGCCTCATTCTATTGGCAATATAGCTGAACACAGGCCACAAATTATTGCAGTGCTTCAGTAATATTCCTGTCAGAATAAGCCAGACATTTACCTTGGTCCAAGTCCACAGACATAGAATATCCATACAAAAGCAACAGAATGGCCTTGAAACAGATTATATTATAGGAAGAAAACTAACTCTAATAGAACAAAGATAAGCACAACAGCAGATATGAGTCTTAACACAGAGAGACTCGATGGATCAATTGCTTAAGGCATCTAACACTTAATCCCATCACACCCCAGTTGCTGCTTAGCAAAATGCCACAATGAAATACTGATACATATTTTCACAGAAATAATGACAGGAGTGCCCTTTTGTGCTCCACCCCCTCCCTCCCACCCAATGGGCAGCTCAGCAGGATGTGATCACTAATCAGACACTAAAAAATTATAAATATATCAAATGTACAATAAAATATATCTGTACAGCACTGAGAATGAAAATAGTTCACTGATCACTTTAGAATATGTTTCTCATTTAACAGAATTTACACCAACATTTACAGAATAAATATACAATAGAAATAGAATCTATAGATTATTGTCTTCTCTCTTTATATATATATATTTTATGTACAAACAACCAATATACGTTTCTTCATCTTCCCACTGCCACTGATCATACACCACCAAAAAGAAGGAAGGAAATGCTATGGGTCCATTGTGGAAACACTTTCCCTAGGCTAGCTTTTCCTTGAGAAGCCAATAAAAGGGTATTACATGAAATTAGCTCTGGTCAGCCCAGTGGCATTTCAAACATGTCCCAAGGTGCACAAAGCAAATCAAGAAATCTGGAAATATCTGAAAAGTTGCCTCCATGCAACTCCATGCAACTTCAGGAGAGAGCAATATGGACAGGAAGGGAAAACACTGTATTCAGCAATTAGTTTCTTCAGTTATTACCTTCCCATTTTGCATGATCTCTAGAGAACAGGGACTGGGCAATATTTTTTTTTCCTCTTGGAGTCCACGGGGGGTGGGGGGGGTGGGAAACAATCAAAAGATAAATAAAAAAAGAAATGGAACCTTCTAGCAGATATATTTTTTTATCCCTACTTGATTCATTCTTTATTTTCACGACTCATTAAAAAAAAATCAAGTGGTTTCTTCTTCACCTTAAAACATGTTTACGATCTCTCTATAAAAAATAAAACAGCCATTTAATTGCTCATATCACAAGCTCACATGATTTCTGCTTGTCAAGGATATACAGAGAAGTCAGAAGAAGAATCACAGGAAACAAAAATCTGCTAAAATCAATAATTGAAACACTATTCTGAAAAGAACCTTTGTCCTAGAATTGTCAGTGTCTGTCGTGTAATGAGGAAAAAGTAAGAAGGCTTAATGAAACCTACAAGCCCACCCTTGATTGTCTTTCACATCTTAACCAACTAATATTCTTAATTTCTAAAACAGCAGTCATCACAAAAGATGTTTCTAGGAGAAAATCCATTCTGAACCCTCTTTAACTGCAGTATTGCTTCCAATTAATTGATTCCAGCATTAACAATTACTCTATTTTAATCACCCTGAAGTCAGCTGTGATTTTTTTTTTTTTTGTAGCCTGAAAATAAACTGCACAAGACTTATTTCTACTGTCTATAGAACTGTGCGTGCTTTGAAAAAGATTGGATCCAAGTGCTCTAAATCAGACAAGAATAGTACTATTATTTCTTACAGCAGTCCAGCTTTTTCAGCTCTCTGTACAAACCTGGAAAAGATGCAGTTCTTTAAACTTTATATAGGAGCCTTAAAAAGTTAGAGCTGTTTTAAGAAATGGCATAGAAGCCTTTTTTACTTTCTGGGCACTTTTTTCAAATCTATTTCAAAACATGCACAACTTTATATTACATAGTCATGTGTAAAAAAATAGGGCTGAAGTAACAAAAAAAGACCCTGCCTTTTTAACATTCATTGTACAATTGTCATAATCACCTATTTAGGGTATATGATAGTCAAAAGCAATCTGCCATAATTCTTATCCTCCTGATCAGTAACTGCTTTGAATCAACTTGTCTTCTTTCAAATTTTCATGTTTTAGAATACAGAACTATACAGGGAACTTTTAACATGATAATATCTGGATGAGTATTTAACTCCAGTGGGTACAGTGAAAAGTGTTCCCATAGTCTTAAAATGATTGCAAGTGTTTCTGCATACTATTTGATTCATATTCTTAGCCTGTTGTAATATATCTGCATAAATGACTGGAGAAAAGAGTGAAGGGAAGTTGGAGTACCTCGGCCAACCTTGTAGTGGAAATGGAAAAACAGTGCCATGCACTGGTACCCATTTGCTTCTTTGAGTAAGTGGCTTACCTAAAGAAATGATCAAGAGATTACAGCAACTTCAAATGTTTGAAGGGTTGTCATATAGATGATGCACTAATGTGACTTTTCTCTTCTATATATAGCATCCAAATGAACAAGTTGATTTTAAAAAAGGAAAAGGAAGATTAACAATTAGAAAAGGCCCATTGACAGAGTAAGTTGTTTGCTTGGAACCAATGCATGATCTCCAAGAAGAGAGACTTCACAGCAGATTACTACTAGTGCTGAGGTACTAAGTTTCCTATAACAAAAAAAAAATGGATCTTCAGATATTTGTGAACTCCAGTTCCCATCAGCCCTAGCCAGAATGGTTGATACTGAGTATTGATCATACTTGATGCTCACATTATCTCAAAGGCACGGTCTCTTATTTATGAATTCTATTCTAATTCTATAATCCTGTCGTCTATAGTAGCTGGACCAGATTTCCAATAGCAGTCATTTAGTTTAATTGATTCTAGTGGAATTATATTGACTTATATCCAAAAGATTTATTCTTGACTAGGAAACATGTAGAACTATCACAGAAAACGGCTTTTCTTTTTCTTTTTGCAAAATTGCTGCTTTTACAGGACTCAGATAAAATAACTAGTAATGTAATGCTTTATGAGTGGACTAAAAAAGGCCAGAAATGGCCTGAAATATAAACTTAGCTACCCCATTGTCTATTCAGATGGTAATATATCACAGGCTTACTTAAATAATGTAGCATGTGGAAAAGGAGAAATTGAAGGATAATTATGCATAATCCTCCAGAGTACTTACTCTGAAGTCAAATCTGAACTCCAAGAACCAAAAAAGAATCCATTGTCTGCTGAAATGAATAAAAACATTGTGACCTTAAATGCAACGGTACAGGCAAACCAAATCATCATGAAGCATTCTAGAAAGGCTCTTACTGTAAAAATGCTAAGCCTCTGGAAAGTAGGGCATTCTTTATCATTTTCTTGACATCTTGACATTTCCCCACTGACACTTCATTGCCTCTATGGGAATAAACTAGTTGTTTTTCACTATTGCATAATGAATACATCCTGGATAATTGGGGTTCCTGACATTAATTTAAAGCATTGTGATATACTGTTCAGTGTTGGGCCACATTGTGCTCCGGAAGCCCAATGAATAGAACAAGGTAGAGTTAGGACAGCAGAACTTGGCTTCTGTTTAATTGCTGATTTATGCCGAACACAAATTCAAACCTTTCTCTATTCCACCACTTAGAAGAGACTTTGTAAAGTTAAGATATGTTGTATATTCAAAGCAGGATAAAAATCAGCCTTATTTGACGGTGGCAGACAGCAATACTCTGAAAATATCATAAGTACTATCCACTGACTAATCACCTTTTTAATTTCTCACAATGCTCCAGACACAACTTTAAAGGTATTATTGGTGATTAATATTCCAGCAGATTGAGGTTCTCAATAATGTTCTAAGCATAAGATTTTTTTTTTTTGTTTACTCCTAGAGAATTGTGTATAACATTAGTCTCAAAAACTAATGATCATCTGGCCATAGAGAGGCAATCCCAGTAATCACTTTTAAAGAGGCCTCTATAAATCTTTTGTACCATTGCAGGCGTCTAGTCAAAATCTATCCATCCAACTCTCTGCACATAAACATTTAAAGCATCTTCTGCAAATGATTTATGCTGTAACATATTCCTCCCAATATGTGTTATTTTCTAGTTAAAAAAAATCAGATGGTGGTATTTCAGTCCACAAGTTTCAAGTGGGAATTTTTAAATATCAAGGAAGGACGAAATGAAAAGGGAGGGGAAAAGTTGTTTAAAATGTTCATTAATTATATGGTTTACCTGAACAACTTTGTACAGACTTGTAACAGTTGAACTCCCGCATATAAATTGTACAGTTTTGGAGGAGGAGAATGTTTTTAAAATGATTTTAAAAATTGGCACTGCTTGTTTGAATCACTAACTGAATGTGACTAAGTGGAAGGCAAGAATTCTGCCACTAGACTTTAGTAAGCTTATCAATTCTATCAATATCTGATACTGTGACTGATATATATACAATTATCTTCCTCACTGCAGTTAAAAGAAAACAGAGGTAACAGTCTGAAGAAAATGTTTAAATTATCTTAGGTATAAAATATAAAACATGGTTTAGAAAGTTTGATAATCCCACCACACTAATCCTGGCTGGGGGACATAATTCACATGTGCTATGTTGAAAGAAATGTGCTATCAATGTTTTTTAATGTGCTTGTCATTCCTTCCCAAATTATAATATAGGAAGATCGTTCCATGTATTTAGTGTGTGCCCACATAACAGGAGAAGAAAACCTAAAGCCCTTCACATGTTGTTGCACTGCAGTTCCCTGCATTCCTTATCATTAGCCTTCCTTGCTGATGCCAATGAAATCTAACAACAGCCTGGAGAGCTACTTATTCTCTCCATCTCTATTGTAAAAAAGAACTGCTAGTGGAGTAGTTCTTGCTATGTTCTATATTTCATGAAGCATTTAATGTCAGCATTTAATTAGAGTTCTATAAATAATGTCACGAATGACATCATGAATCCAAGAAAACTACACTGATAGAGCTAAGTTTTGGTTCTGACTGACACATATGGCACAAACCTGAATTGATGATAGAGGAACACTGTGAGTCTCAGCAGCATGCATACCACAGCCAGCTTCACTGGAACAAAATACCCTTCAATTTTTGATCCATCTTCAGCAATAACATCACCAATCTCACCTAATGCAACAGCAAGCATTCTAATGTGCTGTCTTCATAAAATGTATCTTAATGAAGAGTTGTAAGAATTCTTCACTAGGACTGTGCAACTTGGATATGGTCCTGGTAGAATACATGTTGGGCTTTTTAAATCTTGTGCTATGAATCGTGGTAGTTATTCAGCAAATGGGAAAAGGCCTCTTATCCTAACTAAAAGTAAGAGATGGAGAAAAAGATGGAGAGAGTTAGGGAACCAGCTGCTCCTTGTTTTTGTTTCGGCTGTTTCCTTATTCCATCTCTCTCCCCCAATCTTAGATTTCTTGAAACAGGTTATCTGTGTTTTTCAATACCAATTAGCTAAAATTTCTCTTTTGCCCATAAGATTTATTGCAATGTCCTATGACTACTATTATTCACTGAGGAAAATTCTGGTATTTCATTTGGAGAGCACCAGAAGGAAAGCAACTTTCCTTCTCAACCTTTTACCCTTGATATCATCTACCTCTGGTTGCTATGCAGGATGGGAAGTTTTTTTTAAAAGAACAGATGTCCTCCTTTAGGACTATCTTCTCTTTCACCCAGGAAGTAGGGAAAGGGTACTGGATGATGGTCACAGTTCAGATTCAGGAGTGGTATCCATGAGGTACCCACTGCTGTAGCGTCCATTGGCAACATTGCTCATTTCCATTGGGGATGTGCTCCCAGGGCCCAGGTACGAGCGATGTGCAGGCATTGGAGAAGGGGTTTCACTAGGAACTTTGCTTAAGATGAAACGGGTCTCATCATTGTCTTCTAAGTTGGATATGTCCTTCATCATACGCCCCTTTTTGTATGTGACCGACAGAGCATTCGAACCATCTGACAGCAAATGGAATTGGCGGAGGACAAAGATCACAGGCAGAGGAAGGGTGGCCAAGATGATCAGAGACACAAGTATGCCCATTGCCCATTTGGGGTAGTAGAGAAATTTCTCAGCCGCCTGGAAGGAAAAGGGAAAAGTAATTTGGCATAAATTATTGGTATTATGCATACATTAATTTAAGTGAATTAGCTTAGCAATTCTTTAGAATTCAAGCATAAAACAATTCCTCACCCATCACCTTTTAGAGAAGGAATATGCTTTGAAAGGAGATGTTTACAGGAATTAAACTGCTACCAGTAAACAATTTTCATTTCTCTTAATTTCATATAGGTAAGTTCTTTCTTTTCTGTGTCAACAATTTGTCTGCTTCCTATCCATTATTCACTTTAGGTAGCTTACACCTCCAAGAATATAAAAATATAATTCTAGTAGTCTAGAATTGGCTATGACTGGCAGAGTAAAAGCCACAGGGATTCCTTTACTTTACATTTATTCTCTCACTGATATATGTACAATCCTTCCCTATTGTTGACTAGTGAGGATTTATTTATTTATTTTATTACTATAGCCACCCAACTCAACCACGTTTGTTTGAAAAGTGGGAAAAAATGGCTGTTTTCACCACTTTCATAATTGAGGAATTCACTGCAAAAGGAACAAATGTTTAAACCATTTTTCAGTCAGTCTTCGTAGTGCCCTGCCAAAATATAATTTATTTTAAAACGTATGAAACTGTGATATATAAAAATGGTGCCATCTTAAAAGAATTAATTGAAGCAGGAAGAAAATATATCAGTTCTTTGGACCTGTAATGTACAATCAGCATACTGTTGTCAGAATAAGAGTGTAAGGCATCCATAAAGTATCCATGATATCAATCACTCCAAGACATATTCTCTCCAATTGATTTATTTAGGAACAGATCTGGTACCTTTAAGACAATTTCCCAAAGTGAAAGTATTTTCGGCAAGTTACTCAGAATCCACCTTCTCTCCTCCCACTTCTACACTTCATAAATCACGAGAACCAATTAACTGCAACTGGAATTTCTTAGTACGACATACAGAATAACCTTGAATTTTTCAACTCCTCCACCCCCCTTCCATTATGTGGCAGCTGAATTTCAAAGCTGACAAAGAGTTCCTTTGGCTTAATGTATATGGGCCCTGATCTAGTATTTAAATAATTTCATCTGCACTGAGGATTCAGTGACTTTATTACATGTTGTCATGCAGTTTATGCTCAATTGATATGTAGCAGCCTATGAAAATAAAATGGATCAGTTTCATGCTGATGCACAGTTTATGGATTTGAAAATGTTGAGGTATAATTTATGCAGACTCACCTCTTCTCTTATCCAGGCACTATAACCTGGTGGATTGACTGCTAGCTGAATTATACTGGCCGTCATCAGGCCAGCCATACAGATGGGTGAAATGTACTTCCATGTATAAAAATAATAGCAGGAAGGCCGGAAACCCAGCATATCTGTTAATTCCTGCATGAATCTAAAAATAAAGAAGGAAGAAAGTGAACAGGTAAAGCACATATGCCAGATTTCTGCCTTTTTATTTCATACTGGATGGAGAAATTCAATCAAGAAACTTTGCTGGCACTAGAAATCTAAAGAATCAAGAAATCTGAGGATTTTGCAATCAAGTAAGCTCATTATATAAAATGGTTTTAGAAGTAAAAGAAGGAAAAAATATAAGAACACCAGTTCCACTGATTCCTTTTGAAAGAACTCTTACTTCTTGGTGCCGTAAATCCAAGCCACTGTAATGTTCTCCAGGATTACCACAAGAGTGAGTGGCAGTGTTGCAGAATAATCATCAAACATGGTGACGAAATAGTTGCCTGAGCGTTGCACAAAGATCAGACCCACGAAGAAAGCAAAAATGCAACAGCCAACTGTAAGGAGCAGATGACAATTTTAATACACACAACTTTCTGGAAGGGATGTTATGTTTGTCTGGTTAACATATTTTGTTATGATTGTCCTATGGATACAATTATACTGCCTAAAAAAATAATGCACAAAATAAAAAGTCCTAAATAGAAGTTCACAAATCATGAATATAATCCATACTGTGGAATAAATGAATGCACTTCTATTGTATGTTTAGGCATGACATAATTGGCATGTGCATTCAGTGGCAAAACAGACAAATGAGTGTAACAGACCAAATGCAGCATCCAGCTGAACTTCTTACATGTATAGTAAGAACTATCCTCTTATGCTAAGCAATTCCTCTTCATCTCTATAAGGAAGCTAACTAAAGGCAGAACAGAGCATGGTATTTAGTCTTCCTATGTTTAAAAACATGATTTCAGTGTGCATGCTACACTGACAGTAAGCAGAAAATGGGGGTTATTCCCATAGGAATTGCTTCAAAGTAAACATGCAAAAGCTTGCAAAATATCATGGGACAAACAGTATAACTTATCTTTAGAGAAAGGTAAAACAAATTTTGCTATAAATAAGTCTGGGAGAAACTTGACTTATTGGTATGATGTATTGCAGAGAAAGCTCTTTAATTTTACCTGACAAATCAGCAGAGGGCACATATAACAACACTTACAGATTAGAGATGCCTCCAGTTAAGAATGTGCAAGTTGGCTGAACTCAAGATCAAGTTTAGCCCATAGAGAAGCCTCCCATTTATATAGCAATAGGACTTAGACTTATATACCGCTTTATAGTGCTTTACAGCTCTCTCTAAGCAGTTTACAGAGTCAGCATCTTGGCCCCAACAATCTGGCTCCTCATTTTACCCACCTCAGAAGGATGGAAGGCTGAGTGAATCAAACTGCCAAAGTGCAGGCAGCTGACTGTCAGCAGAAGTAGTTTACAGTATTGCACTCTAACCAAGGCTCCTTTTATATGCTACATTTGGGCTGCATTTACATATATTATTTTATCACAGTACATTTCACTGGAACCAGGAAGATTTATTTACAAGTAACAATACCTAAAATATAATATAGAGTCACAAAACAGACCTACTCACCACAAACTGTTCTATAAACCAATACTTAGTCCGTTTGTTTCTTAATAACATTAGCTATCACCTTATGATAATAAGGTTAACTTCCCAGATGCGGAGAGGAAAAGGCTACGCCTTCTTTTTAAAGTAACAGTGTTGGTGGCAACATTGATTAGGATGTTGGAGGAAGAGGAAGGATATCTGCAGCTTAATGGGTCCAGAGTGATCAGCTCTAAACTGCCCCTATTACTCACACTGCAGTTTTCTCTAAACTCTGCATTTCCCTGAGAAGGGCCTTACCTGTTAATGCTTCTTTGCGCACTTTGAACATGTCAATGATAGGTGTGGTGATGCCAGCCATGGTCCCAATCATGCTCCCCAAACCCAGGTTTATCAGCATCAGGAAGAACATCACTGACCAGAAAGGAGAAGCTGGGAAGTGGGTCATTGCTTCAGTGAAAGCTATGAATGCGAGGCCAGTTCCCTGCACTGACTGTACACAGCCACAAAAGAAGATGCTTATGTTATTCTTGACAACAGAAAGAGTGTTATAAAAGCAGGTGTGTGTTTGGATGTGTATTCTTGTCAGTAGATTTCTGTCTGTAAAACTACAAGCTTTCAGAGCCAAACAGCCAACCACATATTACCCTCTGGTCCAATGAAGAGAATTTCCTATGTGGATAAGTAGAGGCAAAAGCATGCATGTACTGAGGATTGCATAAGCATCTGCTGCTTTCTATATATACATGCTCTGCAAGAGACAAAATAAACTCTGGCTTTATATTGCATGTATATCATAGATATGATGGGATGAGTATTTGTTCCTCAAGTTTTCCCAACATCACTAACTTCAAATGACCCAGGTACATTTATTCACTCATGGACCATAAGACCTGAACCTCTTTCTTTCAATAGCTGTGGAGAAAGGAACCCCACCAGTTCAATAAATTATGATCAATTGGGAAAAACTACTGCACAGTGAGAAAATTCATGAACTTTCTTTCACATCAGACATCCAATGGCATTTTCTTATCATAGATATTTTCACTCAGTACCCTTGAAATGAGTGCTAAGTGGCAATAGATTTCAGAAACCTCAGAACATTAAAATCCAGTGACATAATTGTGGGCCGAGGCATTTGCTGTTGTAATTCTGCTCCAATAAATTACATTAACAAGAAAAACAAAAGATGTCTGAGCCATTCTTCTGGATCTATGTATCGTGTCTCTATGATAAACCAGGAACAGAACTGATCCCTGCTCTGCTATACCCTATATATCAGGTGTCAAACTCACAGTCCATGGGCTGGATGCATCACGCACTGGCCATGCCAACCCCCAGTTTAGCGAGGGGAAAAAAGTCGAGATACATCACATGATGACATGATGTCATAAATTTGATACCTGTGCCCTATATCCAAGCAATAATTTTCAAGAGCACATGTGGGCTGATTTTCTTTGGCATCTCCAAGATTCCTTGCCCCACCTGGCTTTTTAAAAAATCTTTCAATTAAAATAATTATGTAGAAAGCCCACTTATTTTGAAACACCTTTTTTTACAAAGGTACCTCTGGATCTTATACATCTGAAACTTTAGTCACTGTTTGGAATCAAAGGCCACTATGAGGAATGTTCTATACATCTTCCAGATAAAGTTCTTCAGATCAGGTCTAAGTTGGCCTCTGGCTGTGTAAGTCCAATTGAGTTGATCAATGCATGGACTGCCCAGTTATTTGGAATGAGTTTGTGCCAGTTGACCCTAATGAAATAGACTGGTGATAAGACTACAGCTTCAGAGAGTCCTGGAGGAAGCAGATTAATTAAGAACTCTTTCAGTTAGGGTCAAATCTGGATACAGTACTGAGACAGCATTTGGTTGATTACCTGGAGGGACTGTGTGGAGCTGCATCTAACCCAGCCCTCAGTCTCTAGTAGAACAAAGTGATGACCATGTAAAAAATAAACCACATTAAGAACTTATCTTTATTTACAAACCAGACCAATATCTACAGTCAATTTATATAAGGGATTTGACATTTGGGCAATATTTGACCATGTCTTCATTCTGGAAGAGATATTGCTTCAGAAGAACTATACTGTGTCTTTTTTTCCTATAGTTTATCTCTTTCTTTTCAAAGGAATTAAGATGACCCAAAATGCCAGTCTTTAAACATACCTTGTTAAGCTCATCTTCCAGCAGGCAGGGATCCAATCCCAGCTTCTCAAATTGATCCTTCTTCACTGTCTTTATCACAGCATATATTTCAGTGTAATCCTTGGCTGTGAGATGGGAGAAGTTCACTTGGGGTGGTATCAGGGCATGGCTGAGGACATTTGTGTTCAGATAATCCAGGACCTTCTCAGCATTCCTACAAGAGAAAAAAAAAAGTACTTACAGAGGCATTCTCCGGATTTCAACATACAATGAATTCACCTACTCTTAGCAAAATAAGTCATCATTTTTAGGCTGATGTAGAAGAATTAGTTTTATTACTCCTAGCGATTTCTTCAGAAACTAAATAATGAAAAGACCTCTATTTGCTGTAAACTCAAGATAGCAATCCACTTGGAGGAGAATGATAGATTACTGAAATTGCAAATCGGAATAAAAGTGCACTTCAGAAATGGTAACGGTATGTGCTAGAGTTCCCTGCCTAAATCACCTGGACAAGGAAGGAAGGCAAGGAAGGAGGTACTTACTCAACCACACACTTTTCATTCATGACATTGGCTTTGAAGCCTAGCACAGCAAAAACAACCAATGTGGCCAAGATGGAAGTGAAGAAATTGATAAAGGAGACAAGGGCTGCATCAAAGTGGCAGTTATTATCCTGCTTGTTGTAACTGGAAAAGGCAATAACTCCACCAAAACCCAGTCCAAGGGCAAAGAAGACCTGAGTGGCAGCTTCTCGCCATACTTGGAGATCCAACATTTTATCAAGCTGCAAAAAAAGAGACACAGACAGAAAGGTCAAGTTACCCCTGTATGTTTGTTGGTGAGCAGGGAAACACCTACAGTATCACAATTTATAAACAAAAAGAAAGGTTGTAGGTATACTTTGTATATTCTGGCAAGGGTCCAATAACTTTCTCTTCTGCCAATGGAATTATGGATGATAATGGGCAAGTCCAAAGAAAATGGGGCATTTTAAAGATCGATTTAAATCCTGCAATTAGTTGTTTGGAGTCTTTATATATTAATGTTTCCCAATAAACTAGATTAAATTAGATATATATTATTAGATATATATTAATGTTTCTCAATAAATTGAGCATACAAAACATTTGCTAGACCAATACTTGAATACAGCTCATCAGTCTGGAACCCACATTATGTATTTGACATTTACACAGTTGAGAAAATCCAGAAATATTTCACAAGAAGAGTTCTCTATTCTTCTACTGATTGCAGAATACCTTATGCCACCAGACTTGAAATTCTAAACCTAGAAAACCTAGAACTACGCTGCCTTCGGTCTGATCTAAGTATAGCATATAAAATTATATATTGCAATCTCCTTCAGCTTCAACCATAACAATACAAGAGCATACAATAGATACAAACTCAAGGTAAACCACACCAAACTTGATTGCAGGAAGTACGACTTCAGCAACAGAGTGGTCAACGTCTGGAATATTTTACTTGACTCTGTTTCTTCCCTAAACCCCCAAAACTTTAACCTTAGACTGTCTACTATTGACCTCACCCCTTTCCTAAGAGGTCTGTAGGGGGCATGCATAAGTGCACCAATGTGCCTACTGTCCCTGTCCTATTGTTTCTTTTTATTTTTCTTATACGTATCCATTTCATGTATTCATAACTATGTTTATACTTATACCCATTATCTTATAATTGCTTGACAAAATAAAATAAATAAATAAATAAATAAATAATATTCTCTGGGCAAGTTACAGTCATAAAACACATCGTTTTATATGATTTTTACTTGATGATGAATTACAATTTTTATCTGTATTCTGCTGTTACTCATTGGAACACAACTATAAATAGCCATCAAATTACAAACCATAAAATAAATTTGTCAGTGGACGAGCATCACAACTAAACTAAAAATAAGCGTTACACAAAGAGTACTGTAGTAAGTAAGTTAAAGGTAATGTAGGAAGACTGACTTCAGGTTTAGTTCACCAAAAGTGCTCAATTTCAAAATTCCACTCTTAGCACCTAGTTCGTCCTTTCTCAAAACTGCATCTTTGCCAAGATCATGCAGCTGCCCTCCACAGCTGGCACATAGTTCTAGATAAGGATGATATCTGCTTTGGGAGTTGCAGGTGGCATCTGCCTGACAATCCAGGAATCCCAAAGCATTTTTGAAAACATGCCCAAGCAATATAAAAAAAACTCACCCAGTGATGCAGAAATTTCCATAAGGAAGATACAAACATTCTGGGATAATATCCAACAACTGAATTATTATTTCTACATATCTGACATGTACCAAAATGGGAGGAGAGGCAGAACTTAAGGCACATCTAAGAGTAGAGAAATAAAAGCTCTCTGAAATTTACAGGTAGTCCTTGACTTATGACCACAATTGAGCCCAAAATTGGTATTGCTAAATGAGACAGTTAAGTGAATTGTGCCCCATTTTATAACCTTTCCTGCCACAGTTGTTAATGATTGCAGTTGAATCACCGTAGTCATTAAGTTAGTAACAGGGTTGTTTATTGAATCTGGTTTCCCCCTTGACTTTGTCAGAGGGTCACAAAAGGTAATCACATGACCCTGGGAAACTGCAACCACCCTAAATATGAATTAATTGCCCAGCATCCAATTTTTGATCACGTGACTATGGACATGCTGCAATGGTTATAAATGTGGAAAATGGTCACGTCACTTTTTCCAGTGACTTCGAATGGTCGCTAAACAAACTGTTGTAAGTCGAGGACTATCTGTACCCATAGTGACCCTGTGAAGGTTCTTCTCCCTCAGCCTAATTTACCTCTCAGTGTGAATGTGGAGTGGAGAAATCTGGAGACTCACCTTAATAGTTGGACACAAAGCCAACTGGAAGAAGCTCTAAGAAGGACGTGAAAGCAAACCACAGTTGAACAGTTTCGAGGGACTAACAATAATGTAAAGGTATTTTTAAAAAGTCTTTACCTTAGGAGTGAACATATGTAGAATCCCATCTACTGCCCCTCTCAAAAGCAAACCCCGGATCAGGAAACAGATCAACACCACATATGGAAAGAGAGAGCTGAAATACATCACCTAAGTGGGGAGGAGAGGATGTGACATAAATCAGCAATAGGCACCAACCCTAATAAGTTTTTTTTTACTGTGTCATAGTTTTCTATAAAAAATGTTCAGATTTTCAATTTGATGAGATGAGAAAAATTATCTTCTGGACATTCCTAGCCTTCCTTGTAAACAGAACTATGATTTTCAGAAGGGCAGTCCACTAGACAAAGAAACTGAAAAACATCTTGGAAAAAGATAATGGCAATCACTTCCACACATTGCCAGAAAATCAACATGGGCATGACTATACATTCACCAATAAACAAGTTGGCGAGTCTCTGTTGAAATAAGAGTTATGGTGTCTTGCAGGATTTTAAATATGAATAAATGTATCAGATCCCTACATTGGTGAAGTAAACATAGCCCATAAAAACTGTTACAATAAATTTGTTCATTCATCTTGTAATATATATATGGAGAGAGGGGGGGCGGGAGAGAGAGAGAGCGCTAATGATCCCTGAAACAGCTGGATAATGGTAAATATAAACCTCATAGTTGCCATGGGCCTATTCACAGGCTTGTCTTTTAAATAACTACCAAAAAGTATCAGATCATGGAACACAAAATAGGCATAACTATTATATTTGGCAAATGTTTAGACAAAATCTGCAGTATTCACTTGAACACTCTGGATGTGTAGTAGTGACTACTGATCTATAGACTTAAAAGAAGGGTTATCAATCAATTCTAAAAGTTATTCTCTGTTTCAACCCACCACCCATGATGCTTACCTTTCCTGAGGATTGGATTCCTTTGATCATCGCTAAGCATACAATGCTCCAAGCTATCAGCAGGCATAAAGTCATTCTCCAGTTAAGTCCACCACTCTCTGAAATGGAGTTGGAAATGTCCAGGGCATCACGATACCAGAAGAAAGTAGTTGCAGAGCTTTTGTCACATTCCGGTTCTATGACTGCAGAAGATAAGAACTTGGGTTGAATAAATTTCTTACAGATCTTTGAGTTGCATTTGACAGTAGGATGTCTCAGGTGTAGCTTAAGTGAGGTAGAATTTATTTAGAACCAATCCATAGGACGCATCAGGAAATATGCCTAGAGGTCTTTTTCAGAAATGGACGTGGGGAGAATATTGCTATCCAAAATTAAAGATTAAATCAATGGGGTGATTTATACTCACTATAAAAGATCCATCTATGTGCTGGGCTCAAAGTCTATTAAATGCTCCATTAACTTCCAAAGTGTTTCGGTTGCATCCTTTGGAAACTATTTCTTACCAGCTAATGCAATCTTTTATTCTAACAGGATGAAACAGACCTGAGCTATTGTCTTTTTCTTGGAATGGAAGCCTGTGCTGTGCTACACTCTTAACATCACAGAAAAAGAGAGCAACATTATTACTTTCAGATATAGGCAAATGAATACTTTGTGCTTCTCACAGAAGGAAGAAAAACGGTGAGCACATCACATCCCACCCTTTTTCAAGTGGGATTAACAAGAAGCAGCATTAAGTACTATTTCAACAATTAACTTTATGGCTTTTATTATTCTAATAAAGAGTAAACAATTAGAATGGAAATTTGCCTCATCTTCTTTTCCCTATAGAGTTGCAAAAACTGGCTACTCACTTGCCACTGAGCCATTTTTTAAAATGGGACATTCACTCCAAGGTAAAGGATACTGGAAGGATTTGAAAAAGTAGAAGATGCTCCATCCAATGATCACATTATAATAGAGTCCAACAAACAAGCAGACCTGGCAAAAGGAAATTGAAATTATGTCTAGCTCTTACATAATAATATTTCATTCAAACAAAGGAAGAGGATCTTCTAAAGTGAACCCCAGAAAATGGCCCGTTGCCATTTATTTGCTAATTTATTTAGCAAATATCTGGACTTTCATTATGAATAGTTTTGTGAACATATTTAATCTCCCAGTTGCCATAGATTTGGGAGCATTTATATGCCAACAGAATGATCCCGAAGAGCCAATCTAATTCAAGGACTATAGATCATGTTTTCACTCAGTTGATGGCACAGATTTATTTCACCCATTGAAATGAATAGAGTGTGTGCATGAGCAAGAAATGTGTTGCAGAAGCCTATCTGGATGTTTATGTATTTCTCCTTTGAATGTGTGGATAATTTCGAATCAGAATTTTCCAAGAAAGCAAATATGGAATATGTTCAGTGCAGATAAATTATATGAGTACTACAATAATATACATTTCATAGAATCCCTTTGTGTATAAAAGTTTAACCCTCTGTAGTGTATGGATCCTTAACTAGCATTTGTTGGGTTTAACATGGTCATAGAATGATCTGCTTGAAATACTTTATTATTTTCCCATTTGCCAGCTGCTCAGTGATTTTCAGAAAGGAGTAATCCAGCATGGGATGTTCTTCCTTATGATCCTCCTATGGAACATTGATTGAAAATATGGCAACTGTCAAACTATATAAGAGCTCCTGAGCCAAATATAAAATGTTTATCAGGCGAAATTTAAAAAAAACACCACAAGCTGAAACAGAAATTTATCTTAACTAAAATTTGATGAGCTTGACCTATTGTTATTAAATCAAAAGAGAAATCTGATAAATGTTGAATAAAGCAGAAAAAAATAATTTGAGAAGATGCTGTTTTGAACTGAATTTTGACTTCATGTTTTTTCAATTAAGTTGAATTTAATAATAATAGTAAGAAAATATAGTATGGAGATAAAATGCTGATAAAATGGTTACATTATTCTAATAATCCTCAGTGGAACTTTTAGGAAAGATTTTTGCTGGAAATTGATGGTGTTAAATTAAGGAACCCAAGCGCAGCTTCATCAGCTGCCATCTTTTCCATTGAAAAATGGTTGTTCTCCACTAGCACCATTCTCCTAATGAGCTAAGTTCCCACATTAACTACAATTTATATAATATTGTAAAATCCAGTAGGAGAACATGCAAAATGATCTCAAACACTATGCTTTACTTCATCATAATTTCCCTAGTTCTCAGCAATATTTATTCCTTTTTAGATCTTCCAGCAAGACCACGTTTCTTTTGCATCCATTAGACTGCTAGACATTTTAGGCATTTCACTTAGAAATAAATACTTTTCAAGATGACTTGTAATATTTCTCCAATACTGAATTAAATCTTTTGCAGTTGTAATGTACTGTTATGCAATTGTTTAAAAGTTAGAAGTTAGCACATTTTATAAAATGTCCCCAATCTAAATGGCTTTTTTTTTCTTCTTATGCTAAAAGCCTGATTATTTCCTAAATTCCTAATCAGAGAAAAATGGAGTTTGAGGAGAAGGCTATGAATGTTGATACATGCAAGTAGAACATATAACACATTTAATTTTGATGACATTCCCTTTATGACATTGTGCAGCTTTTTTTTTTTTTTTAAAAAAAAGCTGTCCTAAGCATGAATTTCAGATCCCTAATTGATTCCATGTATCAACATATTTTTATTCTATTATTTCATAATTAATCACCCTTAGCTAGAGGTGCTGAAAAATTAACATATCTGCTAGATTTTTGATGGCCAGGCATTATCTTCTTTTTTTTCCTGTTAGAACTTTGATATGCATCAACAGGCAGATGTATATACTGTACACAAAAGCTTTATTTTATGAACCACTATAGAATGGAATTGCAAAAAAAAAAACCAAATAAACCCTATCCAGTAAACCCCAAACATCTTAAATTTTAGAAGAATTTATTGAGCTAATCATCCCGTTTTTTTTTCCCCTTTCCTTTTTAGCTGTTTCTGTTTGATAACCAGGAGTTACGAATTTTGGTCTACCTACTATAAATCGTGCACAAATTTACTACTAGATCCGGATTTTTTCTTAAAACCACCTACATAATATTATCCACCCTTTTATAACCTGTATGAGACATGTAAACTCATCCAATTACTCACTAAGAGGCTGGCAAATCCAATGCCACCTAATCGAGGGCAAACGTAATTCCACACTCCTATGCTGCCCCGGCGGATTCTCTGCCCTACAGCCAGTTCCAGGAAAAAGAGAGGAAGTCCAATAAGGATGAGCAGAATGAAATAGGGGACTAGATAAGCACCTGAAAGAGAAAAGAATGTTTAATTAGAGACATTTCTTTTTCTGCTACAGATCACAAGAAAACATCATCAGACCTTGGACAGATCGAACAGCATGCATGAGGCAAAGGTTTAAAGGGTTTCAGACAGCAAGTGGCTTCTTTAGCTCTTCAGAATGAGGTCACATTTTTATTCAGCTCTGAAGCAAAAACCTTGCTTTATCACATTGCTTCATGGCTTTTTATGTTTCCCCAAAGGGAATTGGAGAAATAAACAACTGGCCACATCATCTTCTATTTTAGAATTGCTTCTGTTTTAGAATTGCTTCTGTTTTAGAATTACAGAGTTGGGTCATTAAAGTCTCTCTGAAGGAAGGACATCTGCCATATTTCTGATAAATACAGGCAGTAGGATATAGATTTTCTGCGAACAGAAAGAAATGTGCATCAAGGCTAAAACAAAAAGTAAAAGGGGCTTCTGGGTGTAGTGATATGGCTGGTTAGTTTTCTCCACCAGGGGCTCCACAAGCAGAAACATCACAGTACACCAGGAGACAGTTTGTTTTTTTTTCCAGAGATAAATTTTTCTGGAGGAAGGAGAAATCAGGTGCTTGCCCACTTGTGCTCTGGAAGAATTGCTCCCCATGAGAGGAGCACAGGAACTGAGTTACTTATGACCAGTTGCAAGTTGAGTGACTTGGGACCCAAGGGATTTATAATGTGCCCTTAACTGCTATTCAGCCTTACAGAGATAACCCAAGTTAACAGAGATAACCTAAGAGAGATATCCAAATGGCACTGAAGATTTTGGTGAATGGCTTACTTTTCAAATTAAGCCAGGGGATTCCCTTTTAAGGCATTTCAATTTAAAAGTCAAAAATTTAAGAAGATTGTGACCTAAGAAAAGTTTCAACCAGACAAAGGGGACAGAGATTTCAAAAATAGAAGATTTTTTTTTCTGACAAAGGTGCCTTTGAAAATAATAAAATTAACTAGAATACACCTTCCTGGGAATGTTGACTGTTTATTTGTAAGGACAGTAGTAGTTGGAAGATTTTACAAAACAAAAAGAAAAGAATAATATGAACTATGTTGTGGGACTGTAACTATAGATAGATAATTGGGACTAAAGTGTTAAGGATAGAAGCAAAACAGAAGAAAAGGAGAAGCCTGCCTTTTACTTTTACTACAGTAAATTGACACTACAAAGAAAGCTGCCAAACTGGGAGAAGGATGTGGGAGCTCACTAGAACAACTTGCAGATAAAGGCAAGTTTTTATAAAGATAAATCAGATTGATTCCAGAAAATATAACATTAATGCCTTAAGAGGGACAAGATTTGATTTGAACAAGAAACGATTAACTAATATACTGTATTTATTAAAAAAGGTTAATGAAGACCAATATGGGTTTTATCTAAAAGACAACTACGTGATAATATTAAAAAAATTTTAAATATTCTGGAATACTTCGAGCAACATAATGAAAAACAAGCTTCATTGATATTCATAGATGCAAGAAGGCCTTTAACAATTTGAATTGGGTTATTTTGTTTAGAATTCTGGGACATATGAACCTTGGAGATAATTTTATTAAATGGGTGAAATCTAGTTGCACTTTTCAGAAAGCACAAATAATTGTTAATGGAGAAGTAACAAAACTTCCGAAAATTGAAAAAAGAAAAGGGAAAGATGTCCACTGACTCCACTTTTGTTCATTTTGGTTTTTGAGGTACTGAACAAAGACATAAGATCAGAGACTTATGGGGGTTAATATTATTGTCTAAGTTAATAGTTAAGGGTATTTGCAGATCATTTGGTGTTAGTTTTAGAAATTGCACTAGAGAGAGTAGAAACATGGAAATGTTAATAACCTTTGTATATTAGCAGGAAGTTTTGCAAGCTTAGACAACTGATGGCAGAAAAAGACTTAGTGGTCTATCGAATCTGCCCTTTGAGTTTGTTTTTTTGTTTCCTTTTTAATTAATTACTGTAAATTTTTAATATTTAATTAGTTTTATTTTTATCAGATGAATTTTTAATGTTAGAAATGGATATTGGATACATAAACCATTCAAGGTCTGCAGTGATTTCAGCAGCATATAAATTTGATGGCTGGATGGACGACTAAGCTTTTTACAATAAATGTACATGCATATTTGTAAGGTTATCATCGGTTTCATTTTCAGATAGACATTCAGTGATTATGCTAAGCCATCATAAGCCTTGTCTGGTTCTGATTCAGTTCAATGTACATTTTATACATATTTTGTAGAACAGTCTCTGGTGTGAGCCCAGCCAGATGTGATTTATTTAATAAATAATGGTTAAGCAAAATATTGCTCAGCAAGCTATCCAAGCCAATCAATGTCCTCATCAACCTCACATCTACTATAATCATATCTGCCTTTTGCATTTATTGTCCCCACAGCAGCTCTGTGCTGGAAAAAAAAATTCCTGGAAATGCAGCTAAATGAAAACTTCTTCATAAAAGATTCTTAAAATAGCAGCACTATAATTCTTAGGTTAAATGGACAGAAAAGAATTAACCGGGTAGATTGAGAAACTTAAATAGCTGATCAGAAAATCTAAAAATATGAACGCTTGGAAGTTACCCACTAACATAAAGTGATCCCTCCCTCTTCCTATTAATATTCCAAGCTCATTCAGCATCAGCAGGATTTAAAAACCTCCCTCACATTCAGAATAGCCGGTTAAGCAGTTTGAGAAAAAACTAAATAAGGCATTCACACAATACTATTGGTGTAATGCTCGCCACAGCTCTGAGGAAGCTAGCTGCCCCATTCCAAATCTTTCTCATCCCCGTGAAACCTCTAAACAGGTTGCATCTGATTAAAAAAAAACTGAACAAACAAATAACATGGTCACAGGAAAACAATATAACCCTGAAATACCTTTAAAGCATAAACCTTTACATTGCTGCGTATCTTAAATGAATCTCCATAACATTCCCTATAGCAATAGAACCACCATTCATTGCTAAGCTGCTTCATATTTTGATCAATGGTGAATGAAAGGGTCAGTTAAATTTCTATGCAGGTGTGCACTGTATACATACTATATAAATCCTCGTTCCCAAAACTGTACTTGGAAAACAAGATACATGGCAAGGTTCCTTCTTAATACAACAGCACTCTCTGGTGGCCCACCAATGTGCAGACAACTAGAAATATAGACAACAGTGAGGAAGGGCTGTGTAGCCAAGGTGAGCTTCACAAGTAGTTGCTTAGGATTGCACATAACCAGAGACCCCATAGGCTGAAAACACCTGCATAAACATATTTTAAAAATGATTTTACAGATGAAGCTTTGGGATGGCCTGATGTTCAGCACAAAAGGCTGAAGTTCAACATTCAAGACAGTGGCAATGCAATTCTAATGAGGTATAGTCACTAAAAGTGCTCTCAGATAAGTGCAGATGTATTTGCACTTTGTATTATCAATATTTATGTAGAGACTGGACTCTCAGCCTTTAAATATTAAAGAAAATCTTAGGGTGGCTAATAATAAATACAGTTTAAAATCAAAATGATTAGAAATAGAACCAGAAACAAATAATTCATGGCAAATTAACACTATTTCTATTTAACACTATTCTACTATTAGTGGAGCATGGTCTGCTGGACTGCAATTCAAAAAAATAAAATGAGCATCAGAAGTGCAGATGATTTGGGTGCAGGTTTTTAAAAAGGAAAGGAATTTCAGAGAATTATCCCCCTGACAGATTCCGGAGACATAATTTATTTCTAGCTATCCAGTGGGTTGGAGAGGATAAAAAAGAATTACATAATAGAAAATACTATCATTAATTTAAAAATGACAAATAATATATTATTCTATATGTGAAATATAAATTAAACAGATAAATGAATATTGTGTATCACAACCAACCTGACAAATTTAAATCACAGAAAGTTGAACCGGGTTAACGTATTTAAAATTATTACTAGTTTAGAGGTTTTTAATAAAGAGGGTTTAATACTTCTGAGACAATCGTGGATTGATTTTTTTCACCATGGATTTGCTAGCACAATCAAGGAATCACCAATAAATCAAGCAAAATGTCCTTTGTTGATTCAGATGCTGTTTTTTTACCAAAACAAGTAAATAAGTAAGGGACTTGACTTGTTCATGATGGAATTATGAAATAATCTAGGAAAATAATCTGTGTTAATGTATGAAAAGTTTGATTTAGGGTAACAGCTTCTATTTGTCCTCTTGATTATACAAGGGTATAAGATATGAGGGTACCTGAAACTGGTTGTGAGGCATCCCAAGGGGATCACTGAGATGCCAGTTTTTTGTTTTTTATTTTTATTTTTCGTTTACAATTTTATAGATATTGGTTTTATTATTGTGAGCCAATCCAGAGTTGTGGGTTTGTTTGTTTGTTTGTTTGTTTTTAAATTTCTATGCTGTTCATCTCCCCTACAAAGTGATTCTGGATGTTTATGATGGGAGGCAATAAACAGACTAAATACAGGCTAAATACAAGAAAAAAATGCTTAAAATAACGTGCTTTACCATTCAGTCACGGGAACAGTTATTGCTCAGTAGCAGATTATAAATTTTACCTGCCTTTACAGAGAAAGTTGGAAAAGATTCTCATCTGAAACTGAAGAGTTCCTCTGGGTTAGCTAAGGATGGAGAACTTCTGGCTTTCAAACCAGAAAATCTGGTCAACCCAGCTTATAATGGAGGATGAAGGGTGTACATGTATAACATTCAAATCATGGCTTTCAAGACAAAATAGCCTCCTTTCTCTACACTAGAGCAGATGCTTTCTCTGTTGAGACCTGTTTCTTCTTCCTTGATCACTTACCTCCACCATTCTTTTGGCACAAATATGGAAACCGCCACACATTCCCCAGGCCCACAGAGTAGCCTATTTGAGCCAAAATGTACTGTAGCTTGTTGTTCCATGCTGGCCTGTCATCGTCTGCTTCTTCCCCAACTTGCTGTTTGTTCCAGTTTTCTGAAGCCACATTTAAGACACTGTGTCTATAATCCATAGGTTCCTCCAGAGCCAGTAGATCAGCCACTGATTCTGTGACAGGCTCATTGCTCTGTTCTCGTTGGGTTACTTTGCTGCTCTTAGGCATTGAGATGGTTTGGTGTAGCCACTTATAGGTTAAGTATAGATTTATTCCAAGGCCAGGTGGAATAAAACTTTTTAAAGGGCAAGTGTTGGGATAGCACGTCAGATTTGTGTGAGACCTGCAAAATAGTATAAAAAGGAAAGCAAATTAAAATATGGTAGGGTGCATTACCACTTTCCCCACTGCTGACCCATCCATATGTGCTTCATCATTCTTCAATCACATAATGCAGATGTGGACATTGGCTACAAGAGTCAATTGTTCATAAGTCTTCGTGTTCATTCTTAAAGAACAATTTCCTAGTCCATAATGCTTGAAAAGATGCTGGCAATTCACAGTGGAACCATAAAAGATAGGGCTGGAAAGGGGATACAGGAGACAGAATGTCTACATAGGAATCTTAGATCTCAGGGTAGATCTTTTGGGTAGAAGCCATTCCATTATGTACAATATGCTAATATATTTGCACAATTAGGTCAAGTTGCACAATTAGCTTTTCTTGGTAGAGATATTGGGATAGTTGGTTATTCCAATATCGGTATCAAGTATTTAATTAATTTTTGAGAACATTCATTGTCTAGGGCATATTAAATAAAAAGAGTATGAAAATTTTATTTCAAGCCTAAAGGGAGATAGTGCACCTGCTTTTCACTATTTCCAACAAAACCTTGGATAGTTGTTTCAATTTCTTATTGGTCTGCAACTAAAATTCAATACTTGTGGGCTGGGCAGGGGGTTACAAAAAAGGGATTTGAGGTCATACATGATCTATAGTCCCTCCCTCCAGCTATAAAGCAACTTCATAACCAGCCATCTCTTCATTTTAATGCCCCTTTTTCCAATCAATGACAATCTGAAGATTTACAGTAATTTTTTAATCTAACGTTTTCCCCCAAGTGCATGCAATGCCAACAATGTGTCAGAGGCTATTTAGGTTAAAATACTACAGCAGCAAAGAGAAGACCAAGCTTTGGCAGTTTTCGCATAGGAGCAGCCAACATTAAAGTTATCTTTTTGTTGCTGACATTATCAGAGCAACTAGAACGGCCAGAAATCTTCTGTTAAATTGCCCGTGACACTTGTACAGCAGATAATATCTGTGAAGTGTTTGGCATTGCAAGCGAAGCCATTGATTTCTTGGCTTTGCCATTTGAGAACTATCATTTCTCAATAGAAAACCCTCCCCCAACTGAATAGAGCACAGTCCCCTGCCTTTCAATGTATGCACCTGATTCTGGACTATTTCCAGACTGCTGTAGTTTCATTTCTCTGAAAACATATTTTACAATGAGATTTTTTAAAAGCTCTTTTGACTAGCACTTTCCTGCTTGCGTATAGTTTGGAGTAACTGAGGTTGCTCCTCAGTGTAATATTCACTTTAGTCTACAAAATCACAACCAATAGGTACTCGTGAGCGGTACCCACAAGGCTTTCTGCTCCATCTGTTATTCTACATATTATTTTAAAAACTATTTTAAAATACAAAATTAACATCTGAGATATATATATGTATATATACATATGTATATGTATGTATATATTTGTGTGTGTGTGTATATATATATGTGGATCTTTGCTTATTAGGGTTTTCTCCCGTGTAAGATTGGAAGTATCTAGGCAATGCTTTGATGAAGTAGAAGATCTTGCCTAGATACTTCCAATCTTACGCGGGAGAAAACCCGAATAACCAAAGTGTTCATCTGTGAGTCAGACTTTTATAGTGGTTTCAGATTTAAATTTGGGGCAGCCTATTGCTGTGCCAGAATGGTTTTTTCTTCATCCTGATTGGTTGGGAGTCTTGGTTTGTGTTTATTGGTCTTGGAGTTTGCTGTGTTCTGCTTGATTGTACTGACAGCCAACGGCTTCCACAAAAGCAAAATCACCGGCTTGATCCACAAAAACACACTGAGACCTAATAGAGACCCAGAAGATGAACAGATCTATGGAACAGCTGTCCTGCCCTACATAAGAGGTACTACAGACAAAATTAGTAAGATACTACACAGACATCACATCAAGACTGCCTTCAAAACAGACAGAAATTAGCAGCCATCTTTAGAAACCCCAAAGATAAAATTGACCTGGAAAACCAAGGCATATACGAAGTCCCCTGTGCATCATGCCCAGCCACATACATTGGACAGGCCAATAGAAGAATAAGCACCCGCCTGGATGAATACAAAAATGCAGTCAAAAGGCTGGAACATACTTCCTCACTAGTCCAACACATGGAAGCCACAGATCATAGCATCAACTTCAATGGCACCAAAACCCTAGCCACAATAGAAAACCCCAGCCACAGAATCATCAGAGAAGCCATAGAGATTGAAAAAAGACCAGAAAGCATGAATAGAAGAGATGATTCCACCAGGCTGTCAATCATTTGGAAGCCTGCACTCACAAACAAAAAAAAATCTCCACACCACAAGCCAGGCAAACACCTGGGCACAAACAGATCCCCCCTAATACCTCCAGCTCAAACACACCCCAACCAGGCACCCAGATGAAACCCAGCTTCCTAACTAATGATAGTCGTCCATTTACCCAGAGCCAAGCTGCACTAAAGGCCTCCAATAAAGTAACACAATGTTGCCAGCCAATCAAGATACAAAAAGAGCCACAAAACAGACAGAAGATATTAAAAACACCAATCAAGCAGAACACAGCAAACTCCAAGACCAATAAACACAGACCAAGACTCCCAACCAATCAGGATGAAGAAAAAACCATTCTGGCACAGCAATAGGCTGCCCCAAATTTAAATCTGAAACCACTGTAAAAGTCTGACTCAAGACAAACACCATACAGAAGCCTGATGATGGCAGATGAGATTCTGCTGAAACGTTGCTACAACTTTAAAAGCACAACTACTATGACGTGGGAAAATACCCAAACTAAGCTGAATGCCATACATACATATACATATACATATACATATACATATACATATACATATACATACACATACACATACACATACACACATACACACATACACACATACACACATACATATATATATATATATATATATATATATATATATATATATATATATATATATATATATATATATATTTGACCTATCCAGGATCAGAGAAACTGAAAAACTATAGTATGCACTGTATATTTTTTTCATCTTTTTAAAAATACTCTGTCGTCTGAAAGACTTCATAAATTATTATAAAACCTGTAGAAACTTTACCAGTAATGGAAAATACTGTTGAACGCATAATATCTCATCTTTTACACAGTACATCAGGTTATTTTTTTAAAAATCATAGGAACATAGCCAGGTTGCTTAACCTGGTTGCCTAATCTGTGGTTATATATGTATACCTTCACTAAGTAAATATCTGTATATACCTAACCACTTGTATACTAAGCATTTCCCTTCCTTCTCCTGGAAGATTAAATAAAATTAATTTTAGTTTTGCTTTAGGAGATATATATACATACATTGAATCTAAATCCTGGTCAAAAAGGAGATGGGAGGTGCTCAAGCCTAATTTATTATACAATAGGTCTGGCTTGGCTATTAGATAAAGTTTAAACATTATTAAGGATACAAAACTAGTAACCAAGATTTTCCTAACCTTAGTAAACCCAAAGGCAATTTATGTTCCTTCGGTTATTTGAGCACATAGAAAAAGATGGATTTTCATGATGGAATTCCAATTAAACTAATCTTAAACAGGAACCGAGTGTAAGCTCTTCTTGTGGATTTATTTTCCTTTAACAATTTAGCTGCAATAGCAGTGACAGTAATGATCCAGTTTACTGTTTTCCCTGTAATGTGTTTTTTGTGCTTTGCAGATGGGAAGGTGGCTGTTCAGTTGTTCTCAACATTATGAAATAAGAAAAGAGAAACTGCTACTATATATGGCAAAACATTCTTCTCACTGAGCGTGTGACATGGAAGCATCAATATTGTATAATAATATTTTAAATCAATATCAGCATTCAGCAAGAAGAGGAGAGAGTTTTCTATCTGTTCCAAGGGATTAATGTTCCTAAATATCATAGCTATGGAGAGTTCTTAATTCTTTAGTTGTTCTACTTTAAAAACTGCATGGCTTAAATATTACATCACATTAAGCAAAAGCCTTGCACCCCTGCAATTAATGCCACAAGTATTGAGAGAACCTAAATCTTTACCAAATTAAAATCTGGTGCACATTCTGTTTTAATTTAATTTGGAGAAATTACTGCAATTGATTGTATGTACCAGTCCCAGGTACTACTGATACAGTAAGTTCAAAGACTTGTTAATGTATCTTAGCAACCAGCAGCCTAAAATAGCATGGATCTAGATGCGAAAATGTGAGTTCTCAAAAGGAATGAAATAATGAGGTGAGGAAGCAAAACAGCCCTAAATATTTTATTGCTAAGCATTTTTATTTCCTTGGGAAGCCACAGAAATCCATTATCACTTAACTTTTTGAGCTGTTTTCACAAATACAACCAATCAAAATTGGTGCTAGATTTATTTTCCCCTTCTGTTTTTAATAGATTCTTATATTTTTGAATAACTCACATAAACCTATGAAATAGCCACAGACTATGTATTTGGAAATTTTGATCTGATTTCTGAAAATTCTGTACAAATACGTTCACTTTTTTATTCATTATTCCAACAACATATCATGTTTTTTTCTGATCTTACATATATTCATATTTATTCCATATTATATCAGAGTATATCATTTTAAAATTTCCTTTTTGCTGTAAACTGGTTGAACATTCCTACAGATATCTGCTTTTTAAGATGTCCCCTCTTTGAATATTTGGGAGGTTACTTATACTGTCACTTCAAAATATTCCAAGGTTCTGTGATAAAGTCATTATATTATTTAAAAAGTTATAAAATTTAGATTTATACTTCCCTTGGTCTGAATAGCCCACTCAAGAATCTTCTTAATGCGCAGAGCAGATAGAAGATATAAAACAACTGATAGTAAAAATGGTAATTATATTATTAATGCATGTTGTTTGTTACTAATATTCAGAAAATATACAGTGTTTAGCATTCACAATTATATCCAGATTCTGGGTCCTTGATCAATGACCTCAGCTGGAGGACAATTATTAGGAAGTGTTAATTTATTTCCTACAGTTGGGCTGCCAAATGTTAAATACATTTAACATGATAGTATGACAAGATCTGATAATGTTTGGTATTCATATAAGTAGTTGGTTAGATATATATAGCCAGTTAAGTTATAGTAGTCTGTACTGTCACTCAATAATAAACATCTGATAATGTCCGGTGTTCATATTAGTTTATTTATAGTTTATAGAATTTGTCATTACACTCGCAAGCGGGTGCAACGAAATGAGGTGGTTATTGTCCCCTCTAATGAAAACCTATAAGAATATAGTTTACATTTTTTACAGGTTTTCATTAGAGGGGACAATAACCAAATAATATGAACACCAGACATTATCAGATGTTTATAATTGAGTGACAGTATAGACTACTATAGCTTAACTGGCAAAGTCTTAAGAATCAGTTATTCATAAACAGAATGAAAAGTTGTTATAATTCAATTGTTTGCCACTTAGAGTGACATTCATGGGATGGGTAGCTATGTAAAATAAATAAACAAATCCATTCTTTCAGCCACATAGAAAATGCATTTGAGACTTGAGATGAAAAATACAGCAGATTCACCTTAATCAATAAAGTTTTGTAATGGAGCTGTTCTTGGTACTGATTCTTCCAGCAAAAGCTGTTATTACAGTAAGGAAATCTGTAATAAAAAGAATGAACAGTAGTGTGGTAATTAAAATAAATTTTTCATGGATCACAGTTCATTGTACCAGGTGCATGTGAATCTGAAAAAATTGGCTGTAATCCACAATAAAAGTTGTACACTCTTGTTTTTGCTGCAAGACTATTATAGCAATCATTCTAGGAACCATCATTTCAGGATAGTCTCCCTGTATTTTTCTTTCAATACACCATTTAAATTATCACTGGCTCCATTTTTTCTCTATATCATCCTATTTCTCTCTTTATTTCCCTCTTTAATGAAATCCTTCTTGAGGGCCATAATTTCTCCATTCAAATTCTTAATTATTACAATCTCAGTGACTCCTTAAAGCATACAATCTTTTCTCTTTTCTGTAGTCATGGTAAAAATGCACTATTCAAAGTCACACAATGCAAAAATAATGCTAGGGTAACACAACAAAGCTAACTTCAGTATCTCATTAGACTCATCCCCAGAAAGGTACTGTATGTTCAGCACGGACTGAGCATGCAGAAGGAACAAAGTGTGATGGTTCTTAAATAGCTAAACATAAATCATTAGGGATGGAATTGGCTTCGTTGAATCACCACTCATAACAGGGTTTCCTGGCCTCAGACCTTGGCCATTCTTTATTTACCTCCACTGAGCTTTGATTATTTTCTTTTGTCTAGTATCACTAGAAGCCTTTATATCTATTTTCCCCTAATTCTATAAAACTATTAATATACTATTGTTTGAGTTTAATATAATTATTCTCTTTTAATGTGCTACATCTTGCTGTCAAATATATCCCCAGATACTGAACCTTATTTGTAATTTGGATTTTCAAAAGATCTGCCAGTTCTTCTCTTTGTCTCAATAGCATGTTCTTTGTCAAAATCTTTGTTTTATCTTTATTTATTTTCAAACCAGCCATCTCACCATATGTCTCTATCTTTTCCAATAACCTTGGAGCTGTTTCTAATGGGTCTTCCAGAATAAAAGCTAAATCATCAGCAAAAGCTTGTAGTTTAAATTCTTCCTTCTTAATTTTCATTCCTTTTATGCTTTTATCATCCCTAATATTTCTATTCAACACTTCCAAGGTCAACACAAATAGCAAAGGAGATAGGGGACACCCTTGTCTTGTGCCTTTTCTTATATTAATAAAATCTGTAAGTTCCCCCTCCATCATTACCTTTGCTGTCTGTTTATTATATATGGCTTTGATTGCTTGAATAAATTTTTTAGCAAAACCCATCTGTTCCAATAGTAATAACATAAATCTCCAGTTCACGTTGTCAAATGCCTTTTGAGCATCTAAAAATATCAAAGCCATTTGCTTTTCAGGATGAGCCTCATAGTATTCCAAAGTATCCAAGATTACTCTCATATTGTCTCTGATTTGTCTCTTTGGCAGAAATCCATTTTGATCTGGGTGAATAAAATTATTTAAATATTTTTTAAGTCTTTCTGCTAAAATTGAAGCAAAGATTTTATAGTCTGCATTCAATAAGGAGATGGGTCTATAGTTCTTAATTTGCAGTGGGTCAGCCTCTTCTTTTGGAATAAGTGTGATATAAGCCTCTGACCATGTTTTGGGTATCATCTTCTTTAACATAACTTCATTCATGACTTCTAACAATGGGATACTCAATGATTCTTGAAATGTTTTATAGAATTCTGCCAGAAGCCCATCTGGACCCGGTGCTTTCCCATTATTTTGTCTCTTAAATGCTTCATTTAATTCCATCATTGTTATATTGCTTTCAAACATTGTTATATTGCTTTAAGAACAAATCTGAAAAATGCTGGAAATGTCATCAGATACCCGGCTCGTATTACCATATGTGGTGGACTTGTGAGGACACTAGAAAATATTGGACTATAATTCACATGTGGTTGGAAAAAATGACAAAGAAACACATAGACTTGAAACCAGAGATCTTCTTATTGGTAATTTTACCTGATATATATAGTAAAGATTTGAAGTACCTGATTGTAAATGTATTAACAGCGGCTAGGATTGTATTTGCTAAAAATTGGAAGAATGAGAAAATACCATTACAGGAAGAAATTATTAAGAAAATATTGGAATGTGCTGAGATGAGTAGATTGACATTTGAAATTAGAGAGCAAGAGGATAAACAATTTTATGAAATTTGGGATCTTTTTTATAAATGGCTAGATGATAAAATACGATAATAGAATATTTAGAATGCTAGACAGTAAGGAATATCTTTATTTTGCTATTTTGCTATTATTTTGTTATTTGACATTATATTTATAAAGGGTTTTTTAGGATTGATTTGATATGATTATATGATTTGTTATAGAGTAAACTGGTTTAAAGTATTGTTAGCTCATAAAGCATGAATGATTAAAAATATAGTCAAAAACTTCTTTTTTTAGTGATATTAGGATATATAAGCTTGGATTGACAATATGAGTTGTTATGTAACATAATTGTAATTGAGACTACAGAATGAATGCACAAAAATGATGAACCAACTGACACACTGGATGTACATATGAGAGTTGATGTTTTTATGTTTTGTTTGTCTTGTTTGCTTGTAGAAAATTAATAAAATCTTTTTCAAATAAAAAAACTATTAATATACTATGGTGCAAATTACGTCAGTGTTATTCCACTTAAAAATGACAGCTTTTCTTTATAATAAGATTTTTTGCAGGAATTCTAAGCATGTTATTGTAATTAGTAGGTATTGTTAGTATGACTAAAACAATCTATTTTTCCCTTTTCCCCATGTGTTTATCTATGCTATGTGTAGAATTGCATGTAGCTATTGTCGTCTGAATAATTCCACTGCAATCAAGTAGAGCAAATATACAGCAGGAACCTCTTTCTACATGTTTTGTACCTACTTCTATATCCTAGCATATAATATCAATCCAAATTGCTGCAAGAGCACAACTTTGAGGACTAGCTTCTAATGCTGAGGTAATTGCACTCATAATTCCTGTTATTTTTTTTATGCAATTTTTCTCAACTTTACACTGCCCCATTGTGCTGGATTTCAACTTGCAGTCAAAACAACTCATGTTCCTTTTTGATTGGAGATTGGGGGTACTCAACATATTTTAAAGCCACCAAATTAGAGAAAACTATTAAACAAATGTTTGCTAGTGGTATTGACTGTGAAACAGCCACAGTAACATATTCGCCAGGAGTGGAACAAAGAAATGAAAGTATTGACATAACAAACGAAGCTGAACAGTGAAAGAAAATTAGGCTGCTTTCCAATTTATTTATTTCAGGAACAACCCAGTTGGAGATCCACAATCAGGTTTAGATAAGTGAGAGCTGTTCAAGAAAACATCCCATATAGAACTGCCATAAAGTCCTTTTATAGATTGAGATATCACAAACCTACCATTATAGCTACTTTTTGCATATTAAAGTGTACTAATTTGTATAGCACTTTAAATCCACATGGTCATGTTTTAGGGGTATTGCCTGTGAAATGTCTGCTTTATAGCAAACATACACAAAAGGCTATTTATTGAATGAATGTTGTACCCACAGTTCTTAAATGCATGAGTAGGAATTGGCGTGGAATTTGGCATAGTAATACATCTCAGCTGTCAGTGGAGGAAAGGTTTTGTTAGCCTTTTAAGATTAAAAAGATAACAATCCTTGATCAAAGATCCAGGAGCAAGTTTCACAACAGTGAGTGATGGTTTTTCAATTAAATAGTTTGTTTTTGCCTCTTCATCATTAAATAGATTTGAATAAATTATGCACTTATGAAAAAACAGGGTGTATCTAAAGTTAAGCCCTATGGACAATTTATTATAAAAATTACATTAAATGTACAAATTGGTTGCATTTTCTTCTAAATACTTCCTTACTTGTTCAACATATGACCTTGGAATATTCCTAAGTGCTGTAATATTTTCTCTAAAAATATTAATAAAATGTATTGTGATTGACATATGGGTCTCACTTTTATTATCCATATATATTAAATCTGTCTGCTTTGTAAGCTTAAATGGATTGTGATATCCAAGTCTTTCTCATATTATATTTAACTGATGCAATTTTTAAAAGCATAGTATCTACACAGTTCCTTGATCTCACTAGCAGTTTCAAAGAATATCTTTCAAAGGAGGAACAATAATATCCTTCCACTCACTGATGGTGGAAATATCACCTCAGAATTGCCGGCTACTATGGTTCACAATTATGTTGATTGGAACTGGAGGGATGTACACTTGGTATATCTGATTGACACCAGTTTGGGGGATTTAATGAGAACCTAAGAACTTGAAGATCAGAAGGAAAGTCTTTGCTTAGTTATTAATTCACTGAGTAATCTTGAGAACATAATTTCCCAACCCTACTTCTCTATGTAAAACATTAATAGCAATTACCTATTCTGCAAGTTTGTTGTAAATATAAACATGCTGTTTAAAAAAAGTACTCATTTATATGCTAAAATATAATGCACATTTTAATTAATCATTGTATTACTAAAAATAGAAAGTATCATAGTTTACACAACTCCACTGCTACTTTACTTTATTGACTACATCCAATGCCTAATTAATAATGTAAAATACAGTATGAAGGTTCAGCAGAGAAACAATGAGTTAAATGAATTGGAAAAATATATTTGAATGCTTTCAATCCCCACTCAGAAGCTTTTATAAGTCTTTCCTTTTTCTCTCATTTAAAAGGAGAAGGGAGAAAATTCCACAGGAACATCAATGATCTAAAAAAGCATAAGTGAGACAATTCTTCTAACACAGTCTATATTTATTTCTTGTTGATATTACAGAGAGCATTCATGAACTCCAACAATATGACCCTGTTATTTGAAGGCAGTGAAAGCCACTAATCATATAACTTACTCAATGCTATGATTATATTTACAAAATGATACTTTTGACTTGAAGCCAAAGAACAAGTTGGCCTTCTAATGTATGAAACCATATGGCTTTTTCTATAGAAAACTGTCACAGGGATTAAGTGTTAAAATCAGGGCATTTAACAAGAAAATAGCATCATCATTATTAATTATAGTAAATTAAAAAACACCAGTGCTGTAGATCTATTAGCTATTACTTCCCAATTGTGTTAACATTGTTTCCTATTTAAAATTAAGTACCATTTTTGTAATATAAAAACTAGCATTGTGTTTTATTGTCCTTCTATTACATGTAACTTGTGAATTTTATTTAAGGCTGAAACCAGAGTTAGATACTGTAATTATACACTTTCAGACAAAAGCGATTAGCTTATTTTATGTGTACTATTTTCCCTGGAGGTATAGCCTGCATAGTACCTGGGAAGGTATGCTCCAGCTAAGTCTACATCCTTCCCCCCAGTTCATTCTTGGATCATCACTGATTTTGTATCTTTATCACAAAGACACCTTTCCCCTTTACCCCCATCTCTACCCCATGAAAATTGTGGAGAATTCATAGTTTGTCTGTAGTGACATTTAGGCTGGTCCTCTGCAGACTTTGGGAATTATGTTACATAAAAGAAAGAGTGTGTATGTATTAATATTCCCAGGATTAGCAATTTTTTCCACATGACCCTGCTCATATTCCATAATTAGCACTACCCTGAGATCTAAGATTCCTGAATGCCAAAATGTTCTGCTGCAGATACAAGACATGGAGTCACCAAAAGAAAAAAGGACACTTGTGTGGAAGGACAAGATAAGACAGGCAGATGGAGATATGGTTCTGCTGAATTATGTGATGATTCCCACAGGCCCCTAGCAATATTTCTGTATGTTTAATAATGTATTGGGTACTTTTAACTAAGCAAAGTGCTGAGCCATTTTTAGCTCATCCTCATCCCACTCTTGCCAGCAAAGAACCTTGTGTGATCCATCACCGTGGATCATTTTAGAAATTGGATCAAAACAGGATCAGTCTAAGCACACCGAGTGAATTGCTGAAGCAGTCCCAGAATTCTTAGACCCTGTAAATATTGAATCACATATTAAAAAATGGGTTCTTTGGAAGATATGCTGACCCAGTCACATAAAAATAATATTATTTCCTTGAAGGCATTGAACTAAACGGAGAAATCTTTTTAAAAGTGTATTTATCAATAGATAAAATAGATTTCAGATTAATAAGATGTTTTGCCTATGCAGCAAAACAGATCTAATTGAATTATTATAGGGAGGTTTATCTAACTTTACAATCTGCAACTTAAGTATATAAGTCACCGGGACATAAAGTGTTGTAAATTCATAGTAATATGAATTTCATTTGAAATGGAATCTGAAATTCATTTGTTCAGAGGGCTGCATAGCCTGTATGCCCTTAATGATGAACTTTTTAAAATAGCCTTTCCAAATTCAGTACCCTCTGTTTAGGTTAGGAAAGGCTGTTTTCTGCATGAGAAAGAGGCATTTGGTATTCCTGATACATAAGTTTTCACTGTCTGGGCAAATTAAGGCATGAATAATAGAATTTCTAATGTCATGGAGTGAGAAATGGGAAATGTTGGTGTGAAGGATATATAATTGAGTAGCCAGAAGGACACCAGAATCTGACACACGTTTAGGGAAGAATGGAAGCCAAAATGTCCATATATTATTGGAAGAGGAGGGATATGTAAGGAACATTGGTACCTAAGGATACCTGGGTTTCAGAAGATACCATTTAAATGTCATCCAGGTCACAAAAGTACACAAGAACAAGTCCACTTCATGATTTGATTCTGGCTCAGAGCCAATTCTGTTTACACACAATGAAACAATAGCCTCAGAAAGCATATACTGGAGTATGGCATGCAACAATAAATAGAGGACGTAAGTATAGATGCTACATGGCCTACTATATTTTCCCCAACCTAGCTTGATATTTTGAAATGCAGATGAAAGTGCTATCTTGCCATCAATACTGAATCGTATTTAGATGTCCATCTTACACAGGGAATGGCAAGGTAATACAGATGCTTTCCAGATTAATTTCAGACAAACATGTGATAGGACTTCATATATACCATTCCAACTGAATGAATGCTTGTCTTCACAGGACTCAGAAGACAAACAGAATCATAAACTAACCACACAAGTTACATTTCCACACATTACACTTACATATAATTGGCTAGTTAAATCTGTGGTGTTGTATGACATTATTAGCCTATAGGAGAAGTAAAAGCAGTGACCTATATTTTAGAAAATTTCTGAACAGTCAGAAGAAGTCTCTCTCTTTTTAACTTTGCTTTTAAAAAGAAAAGACATGGAGGCCTATAATTCCTAAGGCCTCCATATGTTTTTTTAGAATTCGCAGCATTTTAACTTTCAGCCTGTTAAATTATTCTGCATCAGATTAAATGTAAAATAGCTGAACCTCTCTTTTCCTTTGATGGCTTCAGAACTGGATGCAACAAATCATTTTACAAAGGCACTTAAAAAAAAAAGGCAGATATATTAATACTCCCCCCCCCCCCCATTGCAGTCCATATTTAAGCTCCTCAATTGACTGGACTTCTATGAATCACCAATTGGGAGGAAGGCAAAACTTGAGGCACAGGGTTTGAGCTTCACCCCCGTTGCAATTCAAGAGGGTGGAGCGGTTTCTCCTTCCCTTCTCAATGTGACGATCAAGGTCAAATACACCTCTGAGAGCAGAGGGGATCTCAGCGCTCTTTCCTTCCTCCGTTTTTCCAACCTGGGTTTTCATCCCAGGGACGGAGCGCTTCCAAGGAAGCCCGGAGACCTCTACTCGGGCTTCAAGGATGGTCCGTTTGCTCGACGACCTCTCCTCTCCTGCTTTACTCCCGGCGGCGCAAGGGTGCGCGCGAAGGCCCGGCTCCTTCGGTTCCGCATCGCTTGTTATTTTTAGGCTTCAGGTGATGCGCCCCTCCCCCTCCCCCTGGGGACTTGTGCCATTTTCCACCGTCAACCCGTCGGTTCTCCCCGAGATCTCCTTTGCCGTTCTCGCCTAGCAACTAAGAAGAGTTCCGTCGTCTATCTCCCGGGAGGAAGGGTGTGTGTGGAATATTGCCGGAGGAGCCTCATCTTGCTGGGCAAGAACGTCTGTGGAAGGCGAAGCAGGGAAGAAGCGAGCGAATCGCGGAGCAAAAAAAAAAAATCTGCCCTACCTACCTGGTGGGGGGAAAGGCGAAGGCACAAGATGCCCGTTTCCCTCAGCGGCGGTTAAGCTGCTTGTCCGCGGATCCGCCCGTCGCCCCTTGTGCCCCAACGAACTTCTCCGCGACGAAATAAAGCAATAAACGGCCGGAGCGAGGGAGGGAAGGAGCTGAGGGTGTCCGCTTTAGCGACTGGCCCAGGAACGGAGGGGAGTTGGGGCTTCGAAAGCGAGCGGCGTCAAGGCTCCGGGCTCTGACGCGCGCATCAGCTGCTCAGATCTGCGCACCTCACCGCACCGCGCCGCTGTTTGCCAGACCCCCTTCTCTTCCCTTCTTACGGCTCCCCGCTCGCGTCCTTCTGGCTCGGCTTGAGCGGTTCTCGCAGGTCCAAACCCAAGCCCTTTGTAGTAGCGGTGAGCGGCGGAACAGCCGGCCCGGTTCCACCTCTCCGGTTGGCTGGGGTCGCTGTCTTGTCTGAAAGCCGAAGCCTGGAGCGCCTGGGGTCGTGAGAAGAGGGCGCTTCGGAGAGGCTTTCTTCACCCGGGGAGGGCGCAACGTCTTTTGCCTTGGGCGGGGGTGACGTAGGTTTGAGTCACTTAGCGATGCGCGTCAGTGGGCACAGCGCGGGGCTTTTCTTGGCAACACCAGCCAGACGACCTTATGGGACGGAGCGTAAAAATAAATAAATAAATAAAAAATTAAAAAGGGCGGGAGCGCTGGGACGCTAATTCCCCAAAACGACACCCCAAATCAGCTGGCTGAGGAGACGGCTGGTCGCACTAGGGAGAACCGTCGGCGTCCCCACACCTGATGCTTCGGGGCAAAAAAAAAAAAAAAAGGCGGGATTTTTCTCAGAAAGCCTTGGACCGCTTTGGCACACTGAGGGAAAGGGTCCCCAATAGTAGCAATTAGCCTGAGAGCTAACGTTGCCTCCTTAAGCACGTGCGGGAATTTTGATGGCCGTTCAAATCGGGCTTTTACCTAACCGTTCCTGCCCGAATGGGAATAAGGCGGACCTCTTTGGCAATCGTCTGTGGGGATTCTCAGCCATGGTTGATGTTGTAATGACGAGGCAGTCGAGTTATTTGATCATGAACAACTGAATCATGATGATCTTTATTGGAGTCTAGTCTTGCATTTATACGCATTTTTAGTTATCCTCCATCATTGGTTAACTTTGGTTACTGCTTAACTTTCCTTACTGTTTAGCACAGTAATTAATACAATTAATTATCTCTAGTTAAAGTCTAACATATGTTTACTTCCTCTCTCTAATCCTCCTTTAGATTAGTGACTTTGTTTGCCTGAGTTGTATTTGCTTGGAAACATTCTTTATCTGAGGTTTGCCATCTGAGATTGGAACATTCCTGCAATTACAACTCTACAGGTTGACCCAAAGCTACTTTTTCAAGAGGGGTTTTCTGGGTTTTCTTTGAAGACTTTTCACTTCTCATCCAAGAAGCTGCTTCTAACTCTGGCTGGATGGTGGGGAATAGAAGGATTTAAACTCCTTGCAGACAGCTGGTCATTTGCCTTTTTTTAAAAAGAAAAAAGAAAAAAAGAGAGTCATTGAGGCCACCTGGGGATCTGTGTTGTCAGGGTCACCTGAGTAGTGCAAATGGGTGTGGAGCCTGCTTGGAACTGTTGAAAGGACAGTGTTGTAGACTGAGAATAGATGATGCCATACCTTTCCCACTTTGTTGAGAGAGAGGCTGATCAATTTTGACACAGATGACCTCTTTGACCCCTCTTTCAAACCAATCTGACCTGGTGGAGGAAGATAGCAGGAATTTGAATCCAAGGTGATCCTCAAACCAAGAACTGCATCCCACCAAGGCTTTTTCCTGCTTGGGATAGATGGGAGTTGTAACTGAAGCCATTGGGAAGGTTGGCATGGAGCCCGCCCCCCCTTGCCATTTGGGCACCGTCTACATCTCTACTTTGGTCAAGGAAGCAAACACTCTGAGGGAAGACCACCCAGAGGAGAAGGAACAATACCGATGTAATCAATTCATTCTGTCATCCCTTATCTAGGATAGGCCAGAATCTGCCATAAATTGACCTGTTCTGGTTTGGTTTCATCCCTCCCTAGTCTGCTTCTCTGTTCATAGCTGGATCTTCAGACTCTGTCTTTGCAATCCAAGATCAAACTTTTGGAATCAAAAGGGAATGGCTCTGAATTCTTCAAGAGACAGAGAGAAGGAGGGGCCGGGGTTAAAGGGCAAATATGCATGTCAGTTCAAGAAGGTAGTTATGTTCACAAATGGATGGTACTTTAATGGGAAAAAAAATCGCATCGTGTAATTTATACTACAAATTTAAAACTTAACATTGCCTAGACTTTTCACTTTAGAAACATGCTCCCCTCTCTTTGCCTCTACTAAATAGGTATCCCACATTTCAGGCTAAAGCTGAACTGTCAGTCTCATTTCTTTACAAGAGAAAAGGCAGTTTTAAGAGCTCTGTGTTAAAAAAAAAAAAGTGGGGGACATAAGATATTTCATTAGAGATAAAAGTGGCATATTTACTTATACTGAAAAAGAGAAATGCCAAAGGAAATGCACAAATTACTGAACCATTGCATAAATCATTAAGCTAAAAATCAAATAAACCATATTAAGGTACAGATCCTTGACTGACAGCAGTTCATTTAGTGACCGCTCAAAGTTACAATGGCACTGAAAAAAGCGACTTATGACCATTTTTCAGTTACAACCTTTCCAGTATACCCAATTTCCCCAAGGTCATGTGATCAAAATTCAGCTGCTTGGCATCTGGTTCATATTTTATGATGGTTGCTGTGTCCCTCGGTCATGTGATCATCAACTTTGGTGACCTTCTGAAAAGCAAAGTCAATGGGGAAGCCAGATTCACTTAACAACCGGGTGACTAACTTAACAACTGCAATGACTCATTTAACAGCTAAGGCAAGAAAGGTCATAAAGTAGAGCAAATTTCACTTAACAAATGTCTCACTTAGCAACAGAAAATTTGGGCTCTATTGTGGTCGTAAGTTGAGGGCTACCTATAGTCCTCAACTTACCTTCACAATGGGAACCAGCATTTCCATTGCTAAGCAAGTCGTTAAGTGAGTGGTGCTCAATTTTATAGCAATAGCAATAGCACTTAGACTTATATACCGCTTCCCAGTGCTTTACAGCCCTCTCAAAGCGGTTTAAAGAGTCAGCATATTTCCCCCAACAATTTTGGATCCTCACTTTACCCACCTCGGAAGGATGGAAGGATGAGTCAACCTTGAGCCTGCAAAATTGGGATTTGATCTGCCAAACTGCAGTAGAAATAGCTTGCAATACTGCACTCTAACCACTGCACCACCGAGGCTCTATATTTATGTCCATTTTGCAGGGTTTTTTTCCCCCTGGAAGCCTGATGGGAAGATCACACATGGTGATCACATGGCTGTGGGGCATTGCAACATTTGTAAATACTTTCTGGTTGCCAGGTGCCAGAATTTTAATCACACAATTGTAGGGATGGTGCAATGGGTGTAAACGCAAGGACCTGCTGTTAGTCAGTTTTTTCAATGTCATTGAAATTTTGAAAAGTTATTAAATGAATGGTTTTAAGTCAAAGAATATCTGAATAACCTGGTATCGTGTGGGTATCTAGCCAAAATCTCTCACTATAATAGCATCGCCAGACAATTTCTTGATTCTGCTTTAAAAACTAAACAATAGATTCAACATTAATAACATGCAGAAGTGTTAATGCTTCAAAAATGAAGACTGTCCAAGGAGATAATGGAGAGAAGATGATTTACTTGACAATGTTTATTAAATGTACAAATGTTCATTTAACTATTTGCCAAATTGTAAGGGCTTTTTTTAAACTAAAAGAGTGGAGATGAGATAAGATGGAGCTATTATCTGTCTAGCCACAAAGAGCGCCCTTATTGCAAACAATGATAATTTTATCTCCCTGTCATATTTGCATGAATTTGGAAAATGCAATATTCAACAATAAATTAAATATATATTTAAGATGCATGGGAAGTACATTTGCACTCTGACTAGGGAGGAGCTGAGTTAAAGACGGCCACATTTTCAAAATGTGTCTTTCTGTGTGTAAAATATAATCCTTTTTTATTGATCACATGAAAATATGGTAATAACTCTGATGGAGCAAGCCTAGATACCAATATCTCTTAAGATTTCAAGTGAGAAGACAAAATCTTTAAAAGATTTGATAGTTCTGAGACAGGATTAGGCGAAGGCCAAGTAGGCATTGTCCTAGAGTGCTAAAGCTGAAGGGGCACCAGTGCCATCCCTCCTTCCAAATCGTTCTGAAAACGATTTCATGAAGTATAGATGATGCCATCAGTCAATGTGGCCTATAGATGCTATGTATCCCTGAGATTTTCAATGCCATACTCATGTATGTATATTCTCCCACATGCCCTTGCAACAGGGACCACAAGCAATAACTTCATGGAGTCCGGTTGAAAATCATTGCCCCAAAGCTTCTTAATTATTTTGCGAACTTGGAAATAATACGTCATAAATGGGCTGTATAACACCAAATTACAAGCTAATAGTACTCTTTATGGTTTTAAGCCAGCCTCAGAGGCAAAACACAATTCCCCAAAGAAAAAAAGAAAGCTGCTCTTGTTTCTTTTGAAAAGTCCACCTGAGCGAGAAATCCCAACCTCCAGATTTGGTCTCTGACATTTAGTTTTCCTAGGCCTCAGCTATTTCTACCCATAACCTGATGCACAGATAATATTGTTTTGCTTAAATCCATTTGCATTTCAACCTATTGAAGTGGACTTTCTGACTCTTCAAAGTGTGTCATCTAATGTGTGATGGTTGTTTGCAGGCAGCCTTGAATACACCTGATGGAAATTCAGGTGGAAAGATGCAGTTCTATTAAAAATAGCAAAATATCTTCAAGCAATCTTCTTCCACTAGTTTGAGCCTAAAAAACATGTCTGCCTATGAAGTTGGGTTGAAGAGAAAGAACATTGCTGTGAATCACAACACTGCCTGATCTAGGCATATATTATAATCACCTTCCTGATACTGTATTACTGTATAACTTTGAGGATTTGTACAACATTTGTAAAAGTAATGCTATGCCTTGATCCACCTAAGACAAGGTGACAAACAGCAATCAGATGCAGGTTCATAAATTTACAAATAGCAGCTTATAAATAATTTGTAGGATATGTGGCTACCCTCTTTGTCATCCTGGTTCTTGAATCTTGCAGCTGCCATTTGTCTCCATGGCAATAGAATCATATGACCATCCACCATTCATTCATTGCAATTTTTTACAGAAAGGAAAGGAAAGAGCTAGGGAACAAATATGACCGAAAACTGAACATTTCAAAATTGTCGAAAAGAACTTTCAAAACACAAAGAGAAAAGCATTGATCCTTTAATGTTCTGTACACTAAGGAAGAAGTGCTATATGTTTTTACTTTCAGGTAAGAGAAGGATTGAGTAATAATATCACTCATTAGAGGGAGGGCTATCAGAGCTTAATCCCAAGAGCCCCTTAAGTGTAAATGGCAAGAAAAGGGGGCTTCTCCAGTTTCCTTGCCTATATCAATCTGAAGCCTTTTAATTATAGAAAGAAATCAGACAGACATTGCAATCTAAGGCAATCACTTCTACTATTTGATGACCTTTAATTTTCACTAGTTTTTGCTTATAAGACAACCAAGTTATTAAATATTTTAAAGATACACTTGAAGGTCTTTTCTAAGGAAAGGAAGCCCACACTATCCAATTGTTTTGATGGGATGTTATCAGTAGTATGATGTACTTCCATGCCTGCCTCCAAATTCTTATCAATGCTCTACTTATCTTGCCTGATATTGCTCTAGCCTTTTCCTAGTGCCTTCATGTTACTGCAGCTGCTGCAAAATGACAGGAAATGAGGAAATGCAGAAAGAAAGGAGAACAACTCTGTATTTCTCAATGGGAACTGCAGAAGCCAAAGGAAAACATCCTGATAAATGCCTGGATAACTGCAACTTGTGAGGGAAATGTAGATGGATATGTAGTAAATAAGATCTAATTGGTTGATACATAATGGCAAAATAGGAAATCACCTTGCAGGTAAGTTACTGCCTTGGACTTACATAATTATGAAAGTGACAAGCAACATATGAATATGGCTGCTTGTCAAAGTTATTACAATGCTATTAATGGAAATACATTAAATTACAATTTTGTTTGAGAATTGCCAAGACTGGAACATCACAGTATATTATTATTTTATACTGATTATATCTGTAATCTGGTCTCAGATTCATTTTCACCGATTGGGGAATATAACTGGAGCTGGTTTCATCCTATGGATGTATCAGAAAATACCGTATGTATTCTGTCTTTCCTTTATGAAACTGCTTCAAACTGTGCATGCTGTAAATGTTTCCAGGTTGGCTTGGGGATCCATTTGCTATCCATGCTTTTACAGTAGAATCAATTTAAATTAAACATTTTAGCAGATCAAAGAATATTTAGTGAATGCTCTCATACATAATCTCATCTAAAGCCTCACATGGAGATTCAATCCACTTTTTACAGACTTTGCAACATATAAGAAGCTGGTGCTGTGGCATGTATAATAGAAAACATCTCAGTAATAGTTGCTTGGAACTACATGTAGGAAATAGTGCTATTCTTCTCCTTTCTGCCTTTTTGTACTTCTGCTAGATGCCTGGCTGGCTGTCTAAGCAAAAGAATGCTGGACTAGATGGACTTTAGCTCTAACACTATGCAGCATAGGATTGAAGACTTGGTTTTTCAGTTCAGATATCAAAGATCTAATTTCAGTAATTCAATCCTGCAAAAGAATCATATCACTTCACCATATACTGTATTCTGCATTCACTCAACCTACTAAACTCTAAAATGGAGTTAAGAAAATAAGATTCCTATGTCCACATGTCATGCTTTGCCTAAACAAGAGATATTATTTAATGTCATGGCTTTGTTCATACAACATGCTAAGACAATGGCTGTCTTCAGTGGTGGGATTCAAATAATTTAACAACCGGTTCTCTGCCCTGATGACTGGGTGGGTGTAGCTGGGTAGTCATGTGACTTGGTGGTAGTAGCCAACTTGATTGGTCTCACCCATAGGAAATTTCTCCTTAGTGCAACTTACAATAAAATAGCACTGGTCCAATATTTAGAATAGAATAGAATAACAGAGTTGGAAAGAACCTTGGAGATCTTCTAGTCCAGTGGTTGCCATGGCTCACTGGTGGTCTGTGAGAAAATTTTGGTGGGCCACAGAAAAGTGTCACCCCCAGAGCACCCTCCAAAGCAATTAATCCAGGCTGCTCTGAAACACAAGGCTGTGCCACCCACACGGCCCATGGGAATCCTCGCCGCCCACTCACTCCTCACCCGGCAAACCTGCCTGCTAAATTGCTATTTTTCCTTCCTCCCCCCCCCCCCCCCGACCATCAACTGTTCTGCTGTGCTGGGAAATTTAGATTAGCTAGGAAGCAGGAAATGGTTGGATTTCTTGCTTTCTAGCTAGTCTTTAGATCTTCGCCTCTGCTTTTAAGCACAGCAGAACTTCCCTTAGGACTGAAGATTCTATTGTTCAGTGCAGACTCACAGCAAGCAAATTTTATGTGACAGACTCAGGTAGTCAATAGATAGATCGATAGCAGATAGATGGATCGCTGAATGATTCTGTGAGCAACTCAATCTGCCTGCCTGCTTTGCCTGATTTTGCGTAAAAGTTACTCTTATTTATATTAAAAATTCAATATTTATATAAATATTTATAATAGTTACATACAAGCCATGCCCAGCCAGTCACATGACCACCCACAAATTAGGCTACACCCACAGAACCAGTTCGTGGTCCCTGGGATTTAAAATTATGAGTTTGGTGGTCCCTGAGGTCCAAAAGGTTGGTGACACCTGTTCTAGTCCAACCCACTGCTCAGGCAAGAAACCCCACACCACTTCAGACAAATGGTTATCCAATCTCTTCTTAAAAACTTCCAGTGTTGGAATATTTACACCTTCTGGAGGCAAGTTGTTCCACTGACTAATGGTTGTCAGGAAATTTGAGGGGCTCCTCCAAAAATGAGGGAGTCAATCTATTTTCCAAAGCACTAAAAGGCACAAGAAATGATGGAAACTAACCAAACAGAGAAGCAACCTAGGACTAAGGAGAAATTTCCTAAGGGTGAGAACAATCAACTAATGGAATAGCTTGTCTTCAGAAGTTGTGCATACTCCATCACTAGAGGCTTTCAAAAAGAATGAGGGAAGTACACCCCAAAAGGACAGTGCCAGGAACCACTAAAACAAAGCAGAAAACTTAAAACAGCCATTCCCCTTTTTTAAAAAAATCAACCCCAAAGCAAATGCAGCAGCTGAGATGGAAACTAAGAGCAGCTGCTCATGCAAATTGAAAGCCTGGGCATTCTGCCAAAAGCCATTAACACTTCCAACTCTATTATTCTATGTTCTCTAAATTGGGTGCTTCACAGCAGAAGCAATGCAGCTGGCTGGACCACACATGCGTTAAATTCACAGCCTGTATGATCAAGCTGCATCACCCACTGTATCTCTTCCCCCAGGAAGAAACAAGAAGTAGCCAACACTGCAGCAGCTATAAAAGGTTTTGGGAAACTCCAGGGAGAGTCAGTTGATCACAGAAGTATTACTTTATACTCTTTATAATGAAAATGTTTGTAATCTTGTCCTTCCTGCAGGGGAGAGGTTAATCCCATCCCTAGATGGGTGATTGATGGGTTTCCCTGCCCTAATCCTGTTAGTTTCTGTTGTTTATTGACTTGATTCAGTGTGTGTCAGCTGCATACCAGCTGCAACTGTTAAGTGGTTCTTGGCTGTCTGCCCAGAGTTATTAACTGACAGAGGGGAAAAAAAAACCCCTCTCTTGCACTTTATTTTTAGCTGGTTCCCCCAACTGCATTTGCAATTAACTAACAGTTTGGGTGAACTGGCTAAATCCCACCTGTGATTGTCTTCCTACAATATACTGGACCACAAACTATCCCCCATTTAGTTTAACTCAGTCAAGGTATGATTGCTGGAATAGGCATCAGGAAGTGCAGCAAGCTACCTATAAATATTGCAATGGCTTCTTGGAATAGACCAAAGTTTCATTTACATCACGTTTGGTCCCTGACAATCACAAGGGTTTGCTACAAAGGAAAGGAGGCCAACCTATTTTCCAAAGCACCAGAAGGCAAGACAAGAAACAATGGATGGAAACTAGTCAAGGAGAAATGCAACCTAGAATTAAAAGAAATATGAGGACAATTAACCAGTGGAACAGTTAGCCTTCAGAAGTTGTGAAGCTCCATCACTGGAGGCTTTTACGAAGAGACTGGACAGGCACTTGTCTAGAATGGTATAGGGCAGGGATCTCCAACCTTGGCTTAAAGTTGGACTAGAAGACCAACCTTGGCTTAAGGTTGGACTAGAAGACCTCCAAGGTTCCTTCCAATTCTGTTATTCTGTTCTGTTCAAACTATGTTGCTAAAGGTCACATGAGGCTATGAGAAATAATTTAGCAATGATGATGTGAACCTGGTTGAAAGGAAAACTCCAGAATTAATTCATAGTTAATAAAGAAAGAAGAGAGCTGAAGGTCATCATATTAAACTCTAATCATTAACAAGTGAAGGCATATGTGAACCAGTTTGGGGCTACTGTTTTGTTTTCCAAAAACAGCTCATGGGTTTTTTGTATGTGTTTCTTTTCCTGCTTTGCTAACTAACTGGCACATTAAGCAAAGCAGATGGGAACTAATGTAGTACTTGTACAGAAGGTCCATACTGCATAAATTATTTCATGCTGGTGATCAAGATGCTGCCAATGTCCTTGAAAAAGGGACAAGAAGATAGAGACAATCAAGATTTTCCTGTCTGAAAATCTGCAGTTTTCTTTGCCTTCTTTCATCCTGAGGTTTCCTGCTTAGAATATGCTTCAAACAGGCAGCTCCTGTTTCACACAACCATCATGTGATTTTTTTCTTTCACCCCCACCCCACCTCAGTATATTTTAAGCCTCTCCCTGACGTCACATTTTCTCCATCTCAACAAGATTTATTTTGTGTTCAGGGATTAGATTGCAACCTTTGAGCTTGCTCGTTCTATTATTCTCATTTCAAGGCATAAGGATGGTGACGATAAACTACAACATAGGCAAAGAGAGAAGTTCACATTTGACTTCCATTTTGTCCTTCTCTCAGCAGGAAAAGACATTTCCTTCCTTGACCTGACCCTTTTGCATTCTGGAGGACCACACCAATCTTTCTTATTCTTAGTATGTGGTCACAGCTGAAGGACAAAAGTTGCTTGAAATAAGATATAAGCTTGATAAAATAAGCTAAACCATAACCACTTAATGAGCATAAAACAGATTTGTTTCTAATTATTGGGAGACTTTGATCAAACTGTTTCTGAAGCAGGTTCTATAGAGCATTTTTTTTTTTTTTTTAAAAAGGGGAGTTTAGAAATCTATGTCTCTTCAGATCTTGCTGCCCTAAATCCTATGAGCAATAATAGGTGAAGCTTGGAATTAAAGTAGAACAATATCTGAAGTGTATTCTATACTCCTGATTTTGAAGAGGAAAAGTGATATGGACTAAGCCATGAGAAAGGAGTGGGGAAGTGAGAGGCTGATAAAAGAGAACTCAGTAATAATTATTCATATTGCATCAAAATACTAACTAGATCTGTTCAAATGTTCAAAACATTCTCAAAGATCCACCTCATCCTGAGCACCCTTTTTTTTTTTTAACTATTACCATCTGGTAGATGGTACAGAATAAAAAAAACAAGGACAAATAGGCTGAAAAACAGCTTCTATTCCAGGGTAGTAGCTCCTTTGAATTCTGCTGTATAGTGCAGTGTTGGTATGGTGTCAGGGGTTTCCGGTTCAATGTGTGAAGGATGAAGGATGTGTGTTTGTGCTCATGCTCAATTATGTGCACTGAAGATGGTGTCTGATTTCATTGTACGAGGTGCAATGACAATAAAATAAAATAAACTATATTCTAGTACTTTCCAAACAGTGGTGGGATTCAATTTTTTTTGCTATCGGTTCTGTGGGCGTGGCTTGGTGGACGTGGCAGGAGAAGGTTACTGTAAAATCTCCAGTCAGAGGTAGCATTTGCTGGTTCTCCAAACTACTCAAAATTTATGTTACCGGTTCTCCAGAACTAATCAGAACCTGCTGAATACCACCTCTGTTTCCAAATATGTTAAAAGTATAGTCCCCAGAGTTTCTCAACAAGCATGGACCACGTGAATGCAACTTGCCTCGCTATGCTAAATGTAATGGTTTCGCCTTCCAGTCGCGTTTGACTCCAGGGAGCAGTGCAGTCTCTGCTTCTTAGCCAAGGGAGCCAGTTTTGTCTGAGGGCATTTTTGTGATTATGTGGCCTGCATGCTGAGGTGCATGGAACGCTGTTCCCTTCCTACCAAAGTGGCACCCATTTATCTACTTGCACTTACATGCTTTCGAACTCCAAGATGGCCAGGAACTGGGGCAGGTAACAGGAGCTTACCCCATTGCATGGTATTTGAGTCTTTAATCTGGGCTGTCAGCTTGCTCCAATATTGAAATCCGGGCTGTCAGCTTTCCAACTGACAAGCTCAGCATCTTTAACTGCTGAGTCATCGTACCCCCTTCTGATATGCTAATGAGCAATAACCTCCAGTGCATAAAATAACCTACAAAACAATCCTTTACTTGTAACCAAGCGAGGAGAACATAGTTGCACTTAATCCCAACTCAAGATAGAGTTTTTATTTGAGACAAAAACAACTAGGCTCAAATTATCCTACTTTGGGCATATTATGTGATTATTATTTTCTCTCTGGAGAAAATTTTAATGCTGGGGAAGGTGGAAGGAAAGAGAGGAGGATGAGCAGCAGCACATTGGAGAGACTCAGTTACAATGGTAATGGCCGCCCCATTGGAAGACTGAAAAGGCCAGGCTAGGGACAGATTGTCACGGAGAAAATCCATCAGTGTGGTCATTAACAGTCGATAATGACTTGATGGCACATAATCTATTTTATTTACTTATTTATTTATTTTTATTTGTCAATTGCTTACAAGATAATAGGTATAAGTAAAAACAGTTATGAATACATGGATACATATAAGAAAAATAAAAATAACATACAAAAGAAACAATAGGACAGGGACGGTAGGCACATTGGCGCGCTTATGCGCACAGACCTACAGACCTCTTAGGAAAGTGGTGAGGCCAATAGTAGACAGTCTAAGGTTAAAGTTTTTGGGGTTTGAGGAAAAAAACCACAGAGTCAGGTAGAGTATTCCAGACATTGACCACTCTGTTGCTGAAGTTGCATTTCCTGCAATCAAGTTTGGTGCGATTAACCTTGACTTTGTATCTATTGTTTGCTCTTGTATTGTTATGATTGAAGTTGAAGTATTCATTGACAGGTAGGACATTGCAATGTATGATTTTATATACTATACTTATATCGGACCAAACGCGGCATAGTTCTAGCTTTTCTAGGTCTAGAATTTCAAGTCTGGTGGCATAAGGTATTCTGCAATGAGTAGAGGAGTGGAGAACTCTTCTTGTGAAATATTTCTGGACTTTCTCAACTGTGTTAATATCAGATACGTAATGTGGGTTCCAGACTGATGAGCTGTATTCGAGTATTGGTCTAGCAAATGTTTTGTATGCTCTAGTTAGTAGTGTAATATTACCAAAGAAAAAGCTAGGTAAGATTAGGTTAACAATTCTTAACGCCTTTTTGGTTATGTAGTTACAGTGGGCTCTAGCACTTAGATCATTAGAGATGAGTACTCCAAGATCCTTGACGGAGTTTGGATCATCAACAAGGTCTTGACTATTCAGCCTGTATTTTATTTTCTGATTTTTTTTGCCAATATGTAAGACAGAGCATTTATTTGTTCAGATTTGAAGTTGCTGTTTGTTTGACCATTCTGATATATAGTCAAGGTCTTTTTGAAGGGTAGCAGTATTGTCTGTGGTGTTGAATAGCTTTGCATCATCAGCAAAAAGAACACAGTTGCTCTTAATATGATCACAGAGGTCATTTATGTAGAGTATGAAGAGGGTTGGTCCTAGAACGCTGCCTTGGGGGACACCACTGTTGACAGGTACAGAATTTGATAAGACGCTCCCAATTTTGACCATTTGTTCTCTGTATGACAGGAATGCTTCTATCCAGTAATGCAGGTGTCCAGAGATACCGTAAGATTTTCGTTTTATGAGTAGTTTGTCGTGTACCAATGAATCAAAGGTTTTACAGAAGTCTATGTAGATTGCATCTATTGCTTTGCCCTGATCGAGTTGTGTAGTCCATATGTTTTTGCAATGTAAGAGTTTCAGATTACATGATAGTTTTTTTCCTAAAACCAAATTGTTTATTAGAGAGTAGGTTGTTTGTCTCTGTGGAGGATAATGGATTGGTTAATAATTGATTCCATGAATTTACAGGTGACGCAGCATAAAGAGATTGGTCTATAATTTTCAACTAGGCTGGGGTCTCCCTTTTTGAAGATGGGGATGACCGTGGCTTGTGACCATAATTTGGGCAAGGAGCTGGTCCTGAAAGATTTTTCAAAGATTATGCTTAGAGGTTCGGCTATCGTAGTGGGTAGCTTTTTTAAGAAGTAGGCACATATTCCGTCCAGTCCAATAGAGAGAGATTGGTTTAGATTGCGCAGTGCTTTTTCAACAATGTTTTCTGTAAAATCCATATGTATTAGATCATTGTAGTTATCTGTGGTTCGACTAGGAAATACTGGGCATGATCCATTGCTGTTTACAAATACTGAACCAAAGAATGTGTTAAAGAGGTTGGCTTTAATAGTGTCGTCATTGCAGTCTTTACCATTAGGTCCTTTCAGGGGTGGGATGGACCTTGAGTCTTTTCGTTTGTTGTTTATAAAATTATAGAAAGCGCGAGTGGAATTGGTGCATAGAAGGTTTCTTCTTGTTTAATGTGATAATTGGCGCATTCAGTTTTTATCTGGTGGCATAAATACTTGTATCGGCTTTTGAAGTTGGCAACGTGACCAGATTTGTTTTTCCACCAAAGTGATTTCTTTTTGGATTGAAACTTTCTTATTGTTTTGGGTAATTTGTTTTTTCTGGTTTTGGGAGTTGTTATTGGTACATATAGTTTGATGACTCTTTTGACTTCAAGTAAAAATACGTTGTAATGGTCTTCTACAGTATTGCATCCTGAGAATAGAAATTGCCAATCAAGGGATGAGAGATCATAGTTTATAAGATCATAGTTGCCTTTTTTGAAGTTATAATTGGGGATTCCATCATTGTGATGATTTTTGTATGGACATATGTTGAGACAAAAGTCAATCATGTTGTGGTCACTGTTGAAAAAGGGTTCTTTAATTTGTATTCCATAAATTGAATTCAAACTATTGCAGAAGATGAGATTGAGGCAGTTGTTAAGTCTAGTGTTGTTGGTTACTTGTTGTTCTAGTCCCAGATTTGTTACTACATTGTAGAAAGTTGCATGTGTGGGTTCAGTTGTACATTCATTAAGGGTCCAGTTAATATGAGGTAGGTTGAAGTCACCAAGAAAGATAAAAGCGTGTGGGCAGGATGCTGCCCGTGTTAATAGTGTATTTAGCTTGTTTGCATGTTTGATGTCATAATCAGGGGCTCTGTAACATAGTAAGAACCGAAATGTGATATTTAAGGACAGTTCACAGACGATGGTCTCAGGAATAGCAAGCTCCTGGGTTACTTGGATGTTTTTTAGATATAGGGACTTTTTATAGAAGATAGCAACACCACCTCCTCTATGGATTTCATGATCTGATTGGTAAACATGATAGTCTCTTACTGTGGTAATGCAGTCAGGGAGAGATGCGTTGAGCCATGTTTCACAGACAAATATAATATCGAATTTAGCCGTATTTAGTAAGAGGAGAAATTCAGGTATTTTATTTACAAGGCTTCTTGCATTGAGTAGCTTGCATTTAAGGCTAGTTGTGGTTGGAATAGAGGTAGTTAGGGGCATGCATGCCTAGTTTTGAGTGATGTTGGATTGGGTGGAGTGGGGTTCGATGTGGAGTTGTGGGTTGTGTGACTTTCTTTTGATGCAATCAGCTCTGTAGTCAATGTATAGATCAATAAAAGTATCGATCAATAAATCGGTCAATCAGTTAATTACCCTAACTGATCTGAAAGACATCAGTTTGAAGAAGAATGGTTTCCTGAAATCTAATCAGTCAGGTTAGCTCTCAGCCACTTCTATAAGATTCTCATCATTTGATCAAAGCTAGATAAAATTTTTCTCCAGGTTTCCCCTAGCTAATAATCTGAATAATCAGTGACCAAAATTATTTTGTGAGTTGCATTTCCAAGTGCATTTCCTCCTCATTACTGCTGTACATTATCTGTCTGTCTGTCTGTCTGTCTGTCTATCTATCTATCTATCTATCTATCTATCTATCTATCTATCTATCTATCTATCTATCTGATTTATTGGCTGCCCATCTTACCACAAGGTAACTCTGGGCGGATTACAGTGTTAAAAAAGCTGAAACTGCTTAAGTAAAATATTACAAACTTATAAAAATACAAAATACAATAGCTAAAAGGCTTTGGGTAATAATCACTGATGCCTGACCTTGCTTCATCCCAGCTCCAGTTAAAAGTGGATAAATGTCGGGAGAAGAAAAGCAAAGAAAAATGTGGGTGGTGAGAGCTGGGATGACAGATTTCTCAGTTTGTGTTTCATCCAAGTGCTCATCTTTCTTCTTGGAGCTCTTCCTGACAGCTTGATTCTGTTATTCAGTTTTCAGTGAGAAAAAAAAACCAAAACCCAACATCGAGTGTTTATAGATGGAGTGTTTTTCAGGTGTCAGGCACCCAGCTCCAATGCCCACGTCACTTCATAAATCAGCAAGGAAGATTGGATTGATCCGGTTTTATTCAAGTGGCTGGCCTTCAGCTAGTACAATCAACAGAAAAAAATTTGAAACATTTTGAAGAATGGTGTCTATTGTGAAAGAAAGCCAATCTGTTTTTTGGTTAGCACGTTTGTTATTTGTACTCCCTCTAACCCACTAGGGGTGTAAGCAGCAAGCAGTAGTAAGAAAGAGAAAGCTTCCCGCCCTCCTAAGCTAGTCTGCTTGCCAGAACTGGAATAAGAGTTATCTGCCAGTCCGCACAGTTTCTGAAGGAAGGAAGAGAGTCAGTACCCAAATGTCTCAGACCAGTCCCTTTTTGTGAATGGCATCCTTGGAATTAAATGGAATAATTGTGTCGGGACTGGGATTGTATTCTTTTGAGTAGGTTGCTGATCGTATTTCTAGAAATTGAGCTGCCTCCGAAATAGAGCCTAACAACTATTTATGAATCTGAAGATTTGGGCTCATTACATCAGCTGGATATCTATCCATCTATGATATGTAGCTTCTGAGACAAAGCCAAGGATGCTTGCCATGTTGGGACTTGCATTTAGGTTTTCTCTTGTGCCATTTTGATGCTTGGATTATGATACTATAAATTATCAACAATCTCCATCACTCCCCCCCCCCAAAAAAAAATACATTTGGTTCATTTAAACAGTTTCTGTTACTATGGTGGCATGTACTCCACTGGATTTGGTGTTTACAAACAGAATTAATGCTGCATGCTAATTAAATACTCAGTTGCTGCCAATTTAATTCTATTCCTAGGGAAAGTTGCCTAGTTTGATGGGCTAAGGAAGGTAGAATACTATTACCAATGTCTGGAGCTCTGTTATTAGAGCAGAGACATACAGCTAGCTCAGTTCCTTTGGGACCTTAAATCAGCATGCATCCCTTTTAAGTGTCTAAAATCAGACCTGGGTTGCTTCTTATATTACTTCAGGTTATATGAAAATTAAATTCTACAGAGGTGAGGAGCCTTTGATCCTGCATATATGGTGGAACCATTACTTCCATTCCAGCCCTATGGCTGAATTATTAATTCCCACTATGTTCACCTGCACTATCGGCCAGGCTAGTCAAGACTGCAAGGGCATTTGTAGTACAGCTGCCTCTGGTCTGGATGTCCATAGATCAGCCATTTTACACGCTGCATTATATAGAGCTGTGTTTCTCAACCTCAGCAAAATTAAGGTGTATGGATTTCAAATCCCAGGATTCTCCAGCCAGAGGACTCCTTTATATATCAATCTTCACAGCATTTATCTTACAAAAGCAAACTGGGTTCATTCATGGTGTAGCAAAATGTTATTTGTAAATGAAGATTTATCATTTGGAGTGTCTAAAAATCCATCCTATTACGGCTTATTCACCCAATAAACCTTGGGTAAGCCATGTGAATGATGATGCCAAGGAAAGTACATGGTTGTTTTTCCATGGAGCCACCAGGAGTTAAGAGTTTCTTACTTTGTTAGCTGGAACATATCCAAGGACATAGCAACAATTGGACTACTTGGGGAGGCAAACTTTGGTGACCTAAGGAGACATTTCAATGAACAATATGGGCAACTGACCAATATCACTCACTCATTTGCACTCATACACCTCTCCCTCACTATTGACTTCCAGCTGCTTTCTGGATGCAGTTCAAGGTTCTGATTATTACCTTTAAGGCCCTGGATCCGTGATGGCAAACCTGTGGCATGTGTGCCAGAGGTGGCACACAGAGCCCTCTCTGTGGGCACACATGCCATTGCCAGCTGCTTTTCTGATTTCCGGCACGCGCATCATTTAGCTGGTCTTTGTGTTTCCAGTGCCCTGGCATGTGCAAAGACCAGCTGGCCAGCGCAGAGAGGGCTCTGTGTGCCACCTCCATAGGTTTGCCATCATGGCCCTAGATTGCAAACAGCCAGGTAATTTGCAGGACCACTTTGCTTGCATGTATCAACCTATACCACTAGGTTAGATAGGATGGATGTGCTTCAGATCTCTTCCCTTAAATGTTGTCATGCAATAGGACCTTAGAGAAGTGCATTCTTGATAGCCAGCTTTTTTGAATAGTTTCCCACAAAAGATTCAAGGAATCGCTACCTTTTACCCTTTGAGAAGGCTGTGAAAACCCTTCCACCAAGTGTTGGACTATGATATTATCTTCTGTTTTTATCAATTGTTGTGAGCTGCCTAGGATCATCATGAGATAGGCACCATGTAAATTGAATGAATGGATGGACGGAGGGATGACTTCCCAAAGAGATTTTTAAGCAGGATAATCAAGGAGAAACTTTAGGCAAGGGATTCCTAAACTTTTATATTTTAGTGTAGTCTTAACATAGATATCTCCCGTAAAAATCCAAGCACCAAAATAAACACAAATGACCATTGAGAACAATATGATAAATCTATTTTTTAATAAAGATGAACAAAATGAAAAAGCAAAGGTCATTCACACTTCTGTTGGACTCCATCTTATTTATTTTATTAATTTATTTTGTCAAGCGATTATAAGATAACAGGTATAAGTATAACATAGTTATGAATACATGAAATGGATACATATACGAAAAATAAAACAAACAATAGGACAGGGATAGTAGGCATGTTGGTGCGCTTATGCACGCCCCCTACAGGCCTCTTAGGAAAGGGGTGAGGGTCATTGACTCTTCCAAAGCACGGACCTATAGTGCATGTAGAGTCATTAAAAGTTATACTTTCATTTGTAATCAGAATAGTTGATATAGATGATGAAAACTCCTACCTTCTTTTCTCCCTACCATCCTGCTCAGCCTCCTAAGCTTCCCCTTAGCGGGAAGGATTTTGCAATCTAATCAGCTTGGTTGACAAAGAGAGTCCCAGAGGCCTATGAGTTGTATTTGGTAACAGTGGGGGGCCAGCTGGGACTTCAAGCAAAGGAAGTACCCTAAAATTGGATGCACTTGAGTTGATTGTGATACTGCAAGTTAACCAGCCAGTCTTACACAAGATTGCATTTTGTGTGCTTTTTAAAAAGTGACAGGCTGCAATTATACAAAAATGCTGATATACAGAAACAACTCAGAGCAATGACGGCTCATTTCATACGGTGTGGTCAGACTTGTTATTATTGTGAATTCCTTATAGCTGCCCATTTTGATAGACTCTGGGCAGCTTACAACACAATGAAAACAGTTAAAAACAAGCAGGTAAACTGCACTAACACTATCAGATAACAACAAAGATAACAACCACAAACACATGAAACCCTGGACTGGGACCAAAGCCAGGTCTTCGCAACAGTCAAGAGGGAAGGCACCAATGAAATCTTGAGGGAGTAGAAGTGCTGTTTCAGAGGATGTGGGTCACTATTGACAAGTCATGCATCCTTAGTCCCATCAGATGACAAAATTTAATAGATGGGACCTGGAGTACATTATTATTTCTGGAAATCTTTAATGTTAGTAAACGAGTAAACAGGTAGTCCTCGATTTACAACAGTTCACTAAGCGAGCGTTCAAAGTTACGTCACTGAAAAAAAGTGACTTCAGCACACAAAATAACAAAAATTAAAGTTAATACACAATTACTAGACTGAGTTCATATTTCTCACACTTCATATTTCTTAGGATGACTTGATGGCTGAAGCCAGAATTTCCTGCTTCCTTTTATTTATTTTTTTCTACCTGATGCACATGTCTTTCATTGATTGAAGAAATTTGTCTCTTTTCCTCCATCTTCTTGTATTTCATTCCCAGAAATACTGTTTTAAAAGAACAAAGTGTTTATCTCTTTGGGAAGGGAAGCCGAGGAGGGCAATCTCTCTTCTTCTAAGATGACAAATGCTATACCCAGATGTATAAGTTGCATGTGTACTATGCATATGAACATCACAGCAATAGAAAGGCTGCAGCCTGTACATTCTCTGTAGTAATCGTTTAAGATGTTCAATGGAAACAGGAAACAAATACTGCATTCTTTGTCCAAAAAAATGTGGATTCTCTTACACCAATGCATTATATATAGAAGAATTAAACAGCTATTATAGAACCATGTCATACAGCTAATCTATTCTTTTGTGTTCTCTTCATTTAATACAAGATTTATTGGCATAGGTTCAGATCTGGTTAGGTACATATGATGAGGTCACCATAATAGCTGATCCCTCACCAAGACGGCAAGCTTGGAAGAACTGACTTTGAAGTACCTATTGACAGGGAAAATTTAAGAAACATACATGCCTTGGGGAACAGTATTCAAAAGACACACTGCTTCCTCCAAACATCTCTCTTTATGGCAAGGCAGTTTCCCTATGCATGTAAACATGCCTCTGTAGTTCATGCTATCAATAGTCCAGGCTGTCCTGCATACAGAACGCTGTTACCTTCCCACCAAAGTGGTCCCTATTTTCCTACTTGCATGTTTACATGCTTTCAAACTGCTAGGTTGGCAGCAGCTGGGACAAGTAATGGGAGCTCACTCTGTTATGCGGGGCTAGGGATTCAAACCGCCGAGCTTTCTGATTGACAAGCTCAGCATCTTAGCCACTGAGCACCGTTTCTCTTAGGGGCCTAAAACCAACCTGCTGGACTTCTTGTATATCTTTTACTTTGAAGATCCTAACCCAGTTTCTTCTAGCAAGACTCCTTTCAACAATTGCAGCAGCATCTTTCTTATAGATGCTCCAAAGTATTTAACTAGAACTTGAAATAGCTCTTATTACAGAGTGGGTTGGGTTGTTATCAGGTTTGCTGGTTCTGTGAGACAATGTGCTGTTTTTAAAGTCTCACAAAGTATAGCATGGATTCAGGAGCAACAGAATTGTTTGATAATTTGTCTCTCCTTACAGTACTTTGCCTTGAAAAAGCCAGGTTTGCTGGCTTTCAGGAACATTTATTTCTTTTGAATCTTTGTGGTCAAGAGATCCTCTCCTTCCAGACGTTTGGAGTTGACATCACTCTTCCCCCCCCTACCCCCAGTATAATCAATAGGGACACGGTGGCTCAGTGGCTAAGATGCTGAGCTTGTCAATCAGAAAGCTCGGCGGTTTGAATCCCTAGCCCCGCATAACAGAGTGAGTTCCCATTACTTGTCCTAGCTGCTGCCAACCTAGCAGTTTGAAAGCATGTAAACATGCAAGTAGAAAAATAGGGACCACTTTGGTGGGAAGGTAACAGCGTTCTGTGAGCCTTTGCCATTTAGTCAGGCCGGCCACATGACCACAGAGACGTCTTTGGACGGCGCTGGCTCGTTGGCTTTGTAATGGAGATGAGCACCACCCCCTAGAGCTGGAAACAACTAGCACGTATGTGTGAGGGGAACCTTTACTTTTAACTTATAAACAACAGTGCTTTGCTTGATAGGCTCCAAAGACAGTCCTTCACTAAAAATTAATAGCAGGAAAGGGCACAGAAAAAGCAAATGATAGTGATTTTGTTTAATGGTTGTGATTTTGAATTTATAAACTTTACTTGGATTTTCAAAATCCAAGTGGATCATATCCCCCTTTAAAGATATGAATGAAGCTATGAAGGTACTAAGAATATAATAAAAGAAACCCCCTGATACCTGACTAAAGCATTATAAAAAGAATGAAAATTCTTTAAATTGATGAATATAAATAATGACCGTATAAGAGAAGGCACATTGGAAACAATGCTTTTAATTTGGTCATAAAATATCAGGTTTTTTTTTCAGCCTACTGTTTCAACTGCTATATTGAAAGAGAAGAGTATCATTTCCTATTCAAAAGCTCAAAAAAGTAGGGCCAAAGTAAGCGGAACAAAGTTATTGTAGCAACGTTGTCTGTGTACAAGACTGCTTTCTTTTAGTTCCCATAAGCTCACTTGTCTAATCTAACTTTAGCTCTACTATTTACAATTTCAGAAAAGCAGAACACAATAGGTACTCCTGCACATGCTAAATCAGCAGAGTCTGTGTTCAACTGAGAGCAGGGTTCACAACTTCTTTTTGAGCTGTTACATAGTTTTGGGTGCATAACAAATAAAAAAACTACCACACTAATTTGGTTTTCGAATGATAGGATAGGTTTATGCACCAAAAACCGAAGGAGGCAAGACAAAGCAGTATGCACAGCTAGGACATTGATTTCATTTACATTTAATTGAAATTACAATTAGCGTGTTTGTATATATTTAACAATATTCCAATTATGTCACAAACATTCACAATTTAGTAGCAATTTTAAAGGAATTGATGGCTTCAGGTCATGCACCTCTACCTAAACACAATAAATGAATGTGCATATAATCTGTTATGTTATAAGAATACCAAGCTCCATAGCTTGATCAGAAAAAGCCCTGGCTTAGCACTGTATATGAACATCATTTAGAGCGATTCTGTATGGCCAACCCCCAACAGTCACAATAAAGATATTCTGGATTGTTCATCCTTGTTTGATTTGTATTTTTTTTATTTTTTGGAACACAAAACTGTACATAATGGTCCCAAAGTCACCCAGTCAATTTCATGCATAAAGGAATAGAACTCGTATTCTCATTATTTCTGCCCAGTTCTTAATAGAAAGTAGAGGTAAAGATGGGGAGGAAGCCCCCTGAAAATATGGATTACTAACAGAAGAAAAAATCATTTGTACCATCCATAAAATATTCTGAATAAACAGGGAAACTGTACACACACACACCCAAAAAAGCCTGACGTTGCCACCTTCTTTTCATACTCTTGTAACCTGAATAGTTCAGGATGGTTCAGAATAATGCATGCCTAACCCAAGTGAACAAAATGCTGTTGTTTTTTTCCATTTCTCAACACCAGCTATAAAAGAAATCATGTTTAGGGTTATCTTTTTAAAGTTTGGCCAATGGTAATTGGTGGTGTAAATTCCTAGAAATTTGCTACTCAATTGTTTCTCTCAATTGAATTGAAAATAAGAGAGAGTGTAATTACAGAATCAAAGCAGAAGTGGCACCATGATTGCTATAATTACGACACCAAATTACCTAGTGAAGTGGCTCTTGAAACCTGAGCCTGTTGCTGAGGAAGAGGAGGAAGAGGAGAAAACGAGATTATAAGCAGCAGAGAGGCTTTTCCTCAAGCAAAATGCTTTGCACTTGGCATACAGATTCCATACACTTTAGTTAAACTCAGTAAAAAAATGCCTTGGGCTGATTTGGACACATTTTTAAAAAACAAGTTGTGCCTTGACTGAAGCTAAATTTCCAAGGAAGGAAGACATGGGAAAATAAGGGGTTTCCAAAATATATTAAAGCCATACATAATTTATTATATATACAATCTGAACAAGAAACTTTGTGGAGAGGGTTAACATACACACCATATCAAAATAAAAGACCAAAAGAGGTGTTTTCTATTCCCACCAAATTAAAAAAAATATTTGGAGATTTCAAGTAGCCCCATCCAAAATGCTGGTATGTTTGAACACAATGAAAGAAAATGGCACAAGGATTAGTCTTTTCACACACTGTTAAAAGCTTTACCCTACAAAATACCACCTTTTGTGCAGTATTCCCTCATCTCAAGAGATAAGGACAGAGCTATCCGGCCATCCTCCATGAACTTTTGAACAATTTAAATTCTCTGAGGAAAGTGAAAAAGGATTCTCCAGACAGATCTCCCTCACTAGCATAGATCTATTGCCTTAAAGAAGCAAGAACCAGTCTCCTCCCCTTCCAGATTTAGGAGACTGAACATTGTTTTTCACTCTTATACAAAACTCTGGAATCTGTCTCTTCCACAGGAACTCCTTCAAAATTCTAGCCTTAAGAACAATGATTCTGCAGGCCTTCTCATGATTGATATTTACACTACGCACAGTAACAACATGCAGAAAGAACAGCTCTGATGATTCTCACTCTAACCAATTCCACCCCACTAAAATGCTTACAGATTCTACTCCAGTTCATTGGATATAGATCTCATCTTCACATAGAAGACCCAATTCCAAATATCTGTGTGATTAATGAATAACAACAGTTAGGAAAGAATGTCCCCAAACTTGAGTGGATTAGAAAGAATGGTAATGTGTTTGATATATAAATTGTAAGCCCCTAGATTTGGAGCCAACTCATTCCCTTTACCCAGTAATCATTCCTGTTTTTACAAGTCAAGCAAGACTAGTATAAGTCTTGCTTGATTTGTAGAGATAAGTTTCTTTAAGTCAGGACTGAACAAACAGGCCTGCCAGAGAACTGCTCTCTGGACCAAGAAAAAAACTGTTCTTCCTATTCCTCCTCCTTCCCTCCCTCCCTCCCTCCAAAGGGATATTACAATTTGGTAATAATTTTAATTAGCTCTTAAGTTACCTGCAAAGTCAGGGCTTCAGTTTGTGAATCTCTGGCTAAGCTAGGGAAAGATTGTACTTAATGGGACCAGATAAATTTTACCATAAGACTGTTTTCTTTGTCTGACAGACCAGCACTGCCAGGCCAAAATTACCTCCTGATTATACTTGTATTCCAATTATAATAACACAAACTTATTTGAGCATCAAAAAATCATCACTACTACGGTGTGAACCATCTGAAGTGGCCTTTCCTATTTTTTATCCGGATTATCACATCTGACTTTTTATAGAAAGCTAGTAATAAATCTTACTCAGTAAAATCGACTCACTTCTAACATGAAGTACTTGTCCATACAGTTACAAAGTTAACTCTCATTTGACGTACAAAACAATCCTTTCTTATGTGCAAATGTAATACTGGTTGTTAAAACCCATTTTCTAAACAGGGTAAGGCATCCAGAGAGATTTCTGTACTATTAGAACAACTATCCTGGTGAGTGCTAATCCACCATTTCAGGTAAGAGATTTCTCCAAAATATATTATAATTTGTTAAGCATGTTCAACTTTTAACAAAAAAGAGCAAATAAACTGAAATGCACAATTCCTTCTATATGTGGATGAAAAACCTATTTCAAAATGATCAGCAGTAATGATTGAGGATAATGCAGAGATCACACAATCACTTCTGGTTTGGTACCACATCAATCACATTTTGCAAAACGTGTTTTGAGAAAGACGGGTTATCTCCCATCTCACCCCACTCTATTAGTTATCAAAATTGCAACTTGCTTCTTCTCCAATTGACCTCACTAACTATGAGGGCTAATCACTGATAAATAAGTACTGACAAAAAACAAAAGCAACCCTTAAGATTAGGACTGGAAGAACTTAAGTATCATGTGCCTGCTGATGTCAGAAATGAAACAAAACTTTTTTTTTACTGCTAAACCAAATACATTAGAATGTCAAAGAATTGTTTGTTTCTCAAACTTTCTGTAGCAAAATGTTTGCAAATAAGCACAGTGAAACCCCATATCAAAAAATTCATTAACTTTCATTTATTTACATTCGACACTGGAAAAATAAACACCCCCTTACCCCAACTCTACCTACCTGTAAAAAAATGTAATTAGGTGAACTATCAAGATGCAATAACCTCCAGCTGTAAGATTTTAGGCATAAACAAAGACATATGGGGAATATGATCCCAGAGACAGAGAAACAAGAATGTGTAGAAGCTGGATTACTAACCTGCAAGAAACATGGGTATATCAATTTTACCCCATCTCAGATGGGGTACCAAATTAGTGCTTTCTACAACTAAGCAGGGAAGGATATCCTATTTTATGCTAACAGACTACACGATAGGCTCATCCTTCTTAATATGACATAGGAAGGAGACATTGCTTTCTTAGCTCTGGCTCTCCCATTACATTTAATTGCTATCTCAACTGCAGAACTGCCAGAGATGAGAGAGTGACCTTGTGAGTAGCAGCTCTTTGCAAATGCAGCTATAAGGAAATGTTACCATCACAGTAATTCTCTTCAATCAGATGGCTATGGAAGGATTTCCTATTGATTTCAGTGCAGCAGCAAAAAGGCATAACATTTGAAGTAACAATTCCTTCAATAATTTATTCCTATATTAAGAGTTATACTCACTTTCTCTAGCCCATACTTTTCATGTAGAAGTGCATAGAAAAATCCAGTAAATATTAATAAGCAAATGTAAGCAAAGCAGTGATCGTAAGAGGTATTTTGCTGTTCTAATGTTTGTTGCTTTTTCAAATAATTGCGTATCACCATTATATTATTCACAATGCTGAGGTAAGCAAAATGATACTTTTTTAAATTGAAAAGTTAGAAATTTGTAACTATTGTCATAACACAATCCATACATTAGCTTCCTGCATGATTTTGTTTGAAGTGTCTTAAAGATTTGCTAAACGTAATTTTTACTCTTTCAAATAGATAAAATAAGCGTTGGTTCCTATTGTTTTTTCTATGAGAGACACTCTAAAACAGGGGTCTCCAACCTTGGCTCCTGGAAGCCTGGCGGACTTCAACTCCCAGAATTCCACAGCCAGCAAAGCTGGCTGTGGAATTCTGGGAGTTGAAGTCCGCCAGGCTTCCAGGAGCCAAGGTTGGAGACCCCTGCTCTAAAATTTCAATCATAACTCAGTTAACCATCCAGGAAAATTCAGAGGAATAAGTAAATCAGATTAACTGGAAAGCACTTCTGGTTTTGTAGTAGCCTTTTAATGCAGCTCCAGTCCTAAGCATCTTTATTTGGAAGTCATATGAATTTTGTTGGGCCTTATTTCCAAATAAATTATTTTAGGACTGCAATTGAAGCTTATTACTAGGTTACAAAACCACCTAGAAAACCGACCTGCCACACAGAGAGCAGCATTTTGCTTGCTCCTGTTCACAAATATAACAAAACACTCACAAATATAACCCAATTCAATTGAAGCTATAGAGATTTAGTCTATCAGCAAATAGGAAATATTATCTCCTAGGAAACAGATGTCATCCACTCAATTTACAAGTGTGTTTTATCACCATCTTTGAGTAGATGCCTTTTCTTCTATCTCATTCCCAATGTAGCTAGCAGAGACTCAGAACCTGCACCATAGAAAACAGCAATGGAAATAACACATCTACTGCTTTTTGCTAAAATTAAATTGAAGTGCAGAATCCAAGGAGGACAGAACTGTCTGGTTTGAGGAAACTAAGAATGAATATGTCATGCTAAGCCAAATTGAGAAAGTTACACAGGCATCTGCACCTGTGCTGAAATCTCATTTGTAAAACTTTCAGATTTCAGACAATTACAACAGGAAAAAGGATGTTTAGAAAACATAAAAGCAATATGTTTTCTCTCAAAATGCAACAAAATCGGTATTAATATTCAATAATATTTATCAATTGCAATTACACTGTGACTCATCTAAAGTCTGATTCAATCTGAGGCACAAGTTGGGAAAACACCCATGATAAACATAGTTGCTTTTTCTCTTCTTTCAAGACTGAGATAAGCCCGAATGGTGCTTACACATTATAGCACTTACATGCCCAACCTTGTCCCAGAAGCTGAGGATTCTGTGGCACTACTATATACACATCTTATTTCCAGTTTCTTCCCATCTGCACAACTAAGTCATTTTTTTTCTCTTAGAAGCTGGTAAGAAAATGATGTCACCTTTCCATTCTGGGACAAGGATAGCAGATATAGCTAAAAAAGCTATAGCCATTTTAATTTTGGAACAGAATAGTTGGCCATGTTTAGTGAACAACAGTATCGGCATTGATATTGTACAACAGGCCCAGCACTCAAGCTCTACTCTACACTTATTTAGCAATCAATAACCAAAGCAGCCCCAAAGATGTAGGAAAGCAATTGTCAGTTACATGCTGCCACCTGGAGGAAAAAGAAAAAACTGCTGGTTATAAGTCACAAAACAATTTTATCTCCTCTAGGCCTGGTTGACTGTAGATCAGGAACACTATCTTTGGGCACATGTATTAGCTTCCATGTCTTGAAAGATGTTCCTTTTATAAATCATCATTGCAACAATTCCTCCCAGCAGATCGGTCTAGAAAAAACTTCCCTTTCCAGCCACAAGTCATAATTCATTTGGAAATCTTCAGGCAATTCCACCCGCTGACCCAACACACTTTGCAAACAGTTGTCAACAGGTAGAAAATCAGGGTTGTTATGTGCCCGGTCATAGCGTCGAGAGTTGAAGCGTTCTATACTGGCCCGTAGAGCACATTCTTCAGCTTGGAAGTCCCATGGACGTGCGTCCAGATCTGTGGAAGTCATGAGGCAGACAATCAGTGAATGCAATTAACTGAGAACAGCTACACTGTCATGTTAGAAATGTTCAGACAGCTTACCAAGAAAACTTGGGCATTCAGTGAACCATAGTGACACAATTACATAAAACACAATTTGTCCCTAAACAGCTGAGTTGAGATGCAGCAGTGGGTTACAAGCCTATCAAAGGTGGCTTAAGTGAGTGATAGAAGAGGAAAGGTCTAGAAATGAAATGCTATCATATAGGCTCACAATATTATTTATTTACAAGACTGTGAACACTGGAGACTCTCAAGAAATATTATTACTAGGGATAAAATGCACATATTTCCTCATTTATGACATCTCATACGTAGCATGCCATCTTTTTTCAATAACAACAGTAGGTGCTACAAAAAGATAACAATGGCATGACAAAATAAGCAAGAACTGATGGGACCACTAAATAACAGATAAATTAATAGTGAATGGAGATACTTTGGGACTTTAAAATTCAAACAGACAAGCACCTGCTATATAACAACTCAGATTTAACAATTGTCAATAAAACATCCAAAAAATTCTGATTAGTGAACAGGGAAGTATCTAGAAAGAGCAAAATTGAAAAGAAAGAACTAGAGAAAACTACAAAATACCAAAACTTGCAAAATACAAGTAAAATGACTGCGGCAAAAAAAAGCAAAGATAGTACAAATATTAAAAGGCTCCTTGGATGTAATCCCAAAACATCTGTTAGCACTACTTGAACACCACAGGAATTGATAAAAACTACTTGAAATAACTTACATCCCGCAACAGTATCTTCAATACCATCAAATGATAACATTTATCTATCCCAGGTTCTTGGGAAAGACTCAACAGATGGATAAAAATGCCAAATCCAAACATCTGGCTTACTTGGCAACCAACCAGAACATGACCTACGTGGGCTTTTAAATTTTGCTCTTCACAACTAACTTACCTGCAAAATTGATTTTCATTGATTAATAGCACCTTACCCAAGGCTGTGATGATTCTATACATAAAGTTATTGACAAAGCTATACTTTCTCTTAGTAAAGCATGTCCATTCAGAAAACAATATATCATTACAGCACATTTAGAGGAGAAGTCTGTTCATTAAGGAACATGGACTGCTACCAACAAATCAGCATTCCTGAAAGGTTTACATTGAGGCTAGGAGGGTAGAGGCAACAAGGGGAGATAGACACAAGATATATACCATTGCCATAAGCCCAGTCATCATTGAGCCGATGTCGCACTTTTTGATAGATTGCAGACATAGTTTTCATGTTGCTTTTCCTCCACTGACGTCCCAGGTACTTTGTTTGCACTTTGAGAAGTTTCAATACATAGAGTTGCATCATGGCTTGCTTCACTTTCAAGGCTCTTTTTAGAATGGGAGCAGACTTGAAAACTACCAGCATCTGGAAAGGTAAAGTAGAAGATCAGTTGTCTAAGTTACATTGTTGCCTCTGACATCATTTATACACCCAGGATCAAGATTACGGTAAATGTCCAACAGTATCCAGCGCATCATATATATAAATCTATATAGTGATAAACAAACATATGGAAATATTCCAACTTACCATGGTTCTAGAGTGTTTCCACTTTGTTAACTTATTCAGTATCCTAAGAAGATTAATGCAAGAAAATAGGTTCCTCCAGCAAAACTGATTATTGTCTCCAGCTTCCTGTAAGGGAAAGCAAAAATATGTATTATCAAAACAGAAGAGTTAATAGAGCCTGCAATGGTAATGGTATTTCTGTCCTATTTTGGCATGTGCCTATCAAAGTAAAATTATAGGTAGTTTTGCTTACCAAACTTTCTGCAGTCAGCTCTGGTAGTTCATGTATCACACAATATGGATAATCCAAAACAGAAATGCTGAAACATAAGAATGTCTGAGTGAATTGCTAGTGATGTAAGATGAAGAAAGTTATCAAATTAAGGACTGTGTGATCCAATGGCTGCAGAATCAGATCAACTGATGTGCAACAAAGGCAAACAATATATCAATTTTATAGTTAAATAAAATTGTAGATAATGTTCTGATAGATTAACCAGTATTGATTTGCTCAGCCCATTATCTATTTTATTAAATATTACTAATCCTTTTATTCCTACCAAATATATTGAACTGTATATAGTATATTGTATATAGTAATATCTGCTAGAATACTCTATGATTCTTGGAAAGCAGAAATAATTTATTCTGTAGAAGACTGGCAAATTAGGTAAAGTATGCATTATTCATAACTTTTGACCAGTTTTGAAGAGTATTTATGGAGATTAGTATCATTAATTTCCATTTCTCTCTCAGTCATAGCTCTTATTTTTTGTTAAAAAAACTTATCTCTAAGTTATTTACGAGAGCCATTTCTTCAGAAGGCCTTTCTCAATGGCATATTTATTATTTATTTATTAAATTTATTTGCTGCCCATGTCACCATAGAAGACTTTACTCTGTATTCCTACCTGAAAGCAAAAACCTGTTATTTTAAGGGCTATATATTTAGTACCATGCACATACTATTTTTACATATGCAATGCTCATCATTCCCACCTACCTATTCTTTGCTGTGATGTATGACATGATGTTCTGATTGAAGAATTTCAATATAAGTGGAATGCAATTGGCAAACACTAGATGTTGAGCCATGTATTCAAACTGGTAAAGAAAAACAGAACAGAGTATGTTAGGGAAGCAAATTCTTCCATCACCTCATCCCATTTCCAGTGATATTGACTCAAACCGATGCATACTTACTTGATATACATGATTCAGTTTAAAATGCTTGAGTAGCAGCAGCAGAACAGCAGAAATAGCTTTTACAATAATCTCTTTATGCCTATTCACATCAACGCCCAGCTTCATACTCTGTAACACAGTTGTTCTGGAAACCAGACCAGCAGTATTAATTTTTGTGATTGCTATGCTAAATATAATAGTATATATATATCATAGGCAGACTTTAAACTTTGGTTCAGCTATTGTTTGTTTCTCGGTGTTGCAAAGCCTTTTGTTTGCAAGAGTTTGAATGAAAATCCAGTCTATGATTCCCTACCAGTCCAATGCATTCAACAACAGAAATCTGCTATACATTCCACTCCTTTCTAAACATAGTTGGTCACATTGTAAGACAACCCTAGAACTCTCATTCAAGGAAGGAACACTTGGTGTCTTTAGTTTTAGTTTCAGACATGCTTTCTCTTTAACTCAGCTTTTAATTTTAGTTTTAATTATTTAACCCTCCCTCTTTGACACTTTGTAAAATGGAGGGGTGGAGGGAGGTTGGATACTAATATTACTGCATATTTTATTTCAATATATCTGATTAACGCCATTTTGATCTTCCATATAAAATGATACCAAAATTCTAAATCAGTATAACTCTAAAACAGAAATAATCACATCACTATCTGTTTGGGATCTTCTATCTTCATCCATTACATGCACTGCTTGCTTCTTTCTGGCTTAGGACTAAGACTTACGGCATCTCCTCTGGTAAAACATCGGCAAGGATATTGATGGAATCAGTCTTGGCTTTGGAGGTGGGTGCTGCAGCGAGCAGAATCTTCAGCAAGGCAATCTACAAATCATAGTTAAACGTTGTAGTAAAGACTTTCTGAAGCATGGGTAAGAAAGAGGGAACTTCCTAGACATTGATGATGGCAGGATATTAACATAAAGCTTCACAAAATAAAATATATATCAAAGATAAGTTTTATCAAGACAGGATAAACTTGTACAATAGGAATGCTAAAGCAAGCAGCTAATTTCTGCCACAAGAAAATGACGGGGAGATTAAGAAACAGAGAAAGAAACTTCTTAAGAGAGAATATGCACCCAAAAAGACTTCAACTCACCATGTACTGAGGCAGGCTAGGAAGAAGACCCTGGTATAAGATTTCAGCTGGAACTTGCTCAACCTCCTCTTCCCCCTATTAACACAAGCAGATGAACATTTCATTTTATATCAGAATGAAGACAAAGCAATTGTTTACCCTAAAAATGTTTTCCAAAGACAGACAACAATTTCAGAGCATCTTAACATACAAACAATTGTATGCAGAATGGAACAGTTATTTTCTGTCATGGTAGATACTCTTATTTGAGAAAGGGGGATAAATGCTTTTTAATCATTTCTCTTTCTATCATTTTTCAGCCTATCTTGCATGAATGCGAGGAGGAGGTATAAATGATAAACATATTTTAAAAAATTAAAAGACTAGGTCACACACAGCATCTGCAAATAAAAGAGTCAATGACAAATCCAACTCTACAAGAGAAATATGTTTTCTTCCCATCACTCTCTCTCTCTCTCTCTCTTTTTTTTTTCCCAGAAGGATGCCTTTCTTCAACATTAGGCATTCTTCCCAGGACACTTACCCCTGACAAGGGAGAACGCAGATACTCCTCTTCCATTTGAACTTGAATTTCTGCAATAGATGTATATTTGTGCTGTAAAGTAACAAGACACAGAAAATTTACTTCATAAGTCTGAACTGATTCTTCTGTCAAACATTGTCTGAGAAAGTAGCAGCAGCAGCAGATGGGATAAAAGTGAAAATGAGCCTCTCTGTGAGAGGTTCTCTAAACCTCAAAATGAAAAAGCATGGGCAATCGGAAACTCACCAATTTTAGAGTTTTGATACTCTCGTGAATTGGTCTTGGCAATCCCACTACGGTGTTGGTGTCACTGGAGAGAAAAAGGAAATTGAAAAACTCAGCTGATAAAAATGTAAAAAAAACCTGGTGATTTTGTTAAACCTGCAAATAGGAGTATTACAAACAACGGCTTTTACAGAAAGACAGTCCAGTGTAATAGGTAAGAAAAAGTGTAAAATTTGGATAAATTCTGGAACTTAAATAAAATAGAAATTATAAAGATACTATATCTACACATATATATATGTATTTTAATCTTAATAATATTTAAGTCTTTCTTAAAGAGTTATGATGTAGTTTGATGTAGTCGTTAAAAACTCCAGCTTAGAAACTAGGACACTGTAAGATCTAGTCCCACTTTAGATACAAGATCATCTGGATGACTGTAGGCCAGCCACACTTTCCCAGCCCTAGAAAGAAGGCAATAGCAAACCATTTCCAAAAAATGTTGCTAAAAAAATTGCATGGACATGTCTATGTAGTTATCAGGAGTCAAGACTGCCTCAAAGGCATCCTGTTCCTCACCCTCCATTCCCCGAAGTTACAGGAAGTTCTCAGATGAGAATAGCAATTAGGCCATCACTAATTAACATGACCATAAAGTATGGTGTCACATAAGCATGTTGCTTAGTGATGGCAGTTCTGCCAAATTCCTTGCCATTATTAAGTAGCACCTCATATGACTGCAAATTCCAATTTCCTGCTGACTTCCCCATTGACTTTGCTTGTGCAAAGTTGGCAAGGAACATCAGAAATTACAATCATGTGACCATGGCTCATTGCAACATCATAATTGCAAACCAGGAGACTAGATTGTGGTCATACAACTGGAGAAGCTGTGATAGCCAGAATTCTGAGGATCTTTATAAATGACTCTCATTTAGTGCTGCTGCAAGTCTTAATGGTTACTGAAGGAATGGTTGTACTATAACCTAAGGACATTCTATAGTACACATAAAATAACTTTTAAAAGGTTTTCTAAAGAAGGGTAGTGATGTATTTATACTTTTGAAATGACTTTATGAATTTATTTGAAAGAGGGAGCGGGGAATTTAGTGCTGGGCATATTGTGCAATAATAGAGCAGGAAAGTTTATACATGTTACAGTAATGGCATCAGCAAGCATGATTAAGACAATAAAACTTCATATTCTGGTATCATAATATATATAAGTATTTGTACACACATATACATATAATTCAAATTACCAACAATTAAGTTTAGTTTTATGGCCAACATGCAAATTAAGCTGCTTTAACTCACCTCCCCAAGGTATAGCCAATAAATTTGCTTCGACTAGATTCCAGAAACATCTCAATATCTTTTTCCCTACAGAAAAGAAACCAAATCAACATTCAATCAAACTGAACAGAAATCTACTGTGGGGATTAGCCTGTGCTGGCCTTAGACATATTTCCAACTCTACATCTAAGGGCAATTGCACATAACAGATATATCCTTCTTACTATAATTAGCCAACCCTTGAATTTGTTGAAAGCAGCAGACATTGTATATACTTTCAAGTACTAAAAGTACTTTAAACAGTCTTTGGTGCTGTTGGTTTTCTTCGCTGAAGATGGTAATTGAGAGATCCTATACCAGTCTTTCACAATCCCAAAACAAAGTGCATTCAAAAAGTGAATCCCTTCACTTTTGTCAATTTTGTTATTCTGCAACCTAATTTTACAGTTGTTGAAATTCTTTTTTTCTCAATCCGCACTCAGTATCCCATAATGACAAAGTGAAAACAGAATTTTAGACATATGTGTAAATTTACTAAATTTATTAAAAAGAAAAACAACTGAAATACCATATATCATAATCACATAACAAAATTGACAAAAATGAAGGGATTCCAAATACTTTTTGAATGCACTGTATATATACTTGCTGGTATGTTTTGTTTGCTGCGTAGCCATGCATTTAGATTATGCAAACCAAGTCTCCCTGGAAATACAATAGGAAATGAATAAAGCATTGCCCAATTCAAGCATTTCCCCAAATCACCAACCTATAAAGATTGTCACTGTAAACACACAGCTTATTCTCATCATCTGAAACTCAAGAAGCTGATCAACTTAAAAGATTTTTCTTCATTTCAACAATCCTGGCTAAGGACTGACCTGACTTTGGGTGCCCAAGGCAAACCTTTTGGACATGTCAGTCGGTCAGTTGGAGGGTGCTGCACAGGAGGAGGCATCACTTCATCTCTTTCAAGAGGAAATGTCTCCCCCTCAAGACTATTGTCTTCATCATTCTCCTCCTCATCTTCTCGGGAATCATCAGCTTTGTAAGGATCTCGCTCATTGAATGCATCTAGATTATCCTGTTTAATAAGAGCCTGGAGGAACAAACATTCAATGAGAGGCTAGTTAGCTCACATTCTGCATCTCAACACTATTTGTTTCTATTGCTAAAGCTTTCTGGTTATTTTTTTAAGATATTTTTTCTTAATAATTTTAATTACAACAGTAAAAACTAATATAAATTAAATTAGAGAAAGATAAGAGAATGGAAATAAAAAGTGCATGGAAAAAGAAAAAATGAATACATAAAGAAGTGACTTCCAATCTTCATCACAAATGTAAACAAAGTTAACAACACTTCGCTTCCTATAAAGTTAAACAGATTTTTCTTTATCCTGTATTAAATCCCTTATCTATAAGCAAATCCATAAAATATCAAATTTTCAATCCCAGTGTCAGGGAAAAGTCCACAAAAGGTTGCCAAGATATTGAAAAAAATCTTATTTTAATCTTGATCAAATAAATCAACTTTATATTCCTTTCTTTTACTTCTAATGGTCTTAATTTTTAATTCAATCAAATACTGTCACAGGACTTGGCTTCTTTTCAATTCTTTATTCCATCAGTTTTCTTCAAAATGTTAACAAATCTAGTTAATTCTGCATATCTGGGAAAGTGTCACTTTCCAAATTGTTCTCTTGGTCTCTCATTTGTAGTTCACATTCTGTACTTTCTATAGCTTGATAGATAAAATTTGTTCTACATCTGTCACTCCTTCATTATTTTTTGTAATGTAAGCTGACATTATTATTGACAGTATTACTAATCCTGGCTCCATTCTTCAAAAATCTCCTTTAATACTTTTGATGTTATAATGTTTATTTTTTATATTTAATTCTAAAATCTTATAGTAAAAATTAATATTCCAAATTTATATAGACTCTCAGTCCATTTATAACTTTTTAGATAAAAAAAACCTTATTTAGCTTTTTGCTATTTATTTCAAATTCTTTCAGTTCTTGTAATTATTTTTTCTTTTGTTCAGAGGTGATGACAGAGTAATATGATGAAAACTTCAAGCCTGTCATTCTGAAGATCTCTAACAGCTTTAAGAAAGTTAATAGGCAATTTCCAAAAGTGATTAGAAAGTGAGATTTTAGTGTTGTTTAAAAGGTTCTGCTGCAGTTGTGAGAAAGATGACTGATCCTATCAACTTTAGGCACTCAAATCTATGGAAAACTACAATCCTGTGGTTTCATGAGAAGCAGCCATCTGGAGTGGATATGTGGACAATCTCCTGTCAACTCCTTATCCAGAGAGAATTCCTTGGTCTTTGCTGTCACTGTTGGTTATGCAAAAGGTTGCCATACAGTTCACCATACTTTCCCCAGAAGTTACTAAGTCCTATAGTTCTAAAATTCACCTTGTGTTCCCGACGACCCCGTTTCTGTTGCTGCTCAATCAAATCTGAAGCCGATGCCGGAGGTGACGCAGCTCTCATGTTGCGGATCACTTTTATGCTATCCTCAGGAAGTGGGGGAAGACCCAGCATCTCTCGTTTCTCTGCTTTCATATCCTGAAGCTCTTCAAATCCTCCAAGGGTGCACTAAAAGGATAGCAAACACCCTGAACTTTGGTCCTGTGATTTACCCCTCAGATGCCTGTCAGCTGGTGAACTATCAAGATCTTTGTATTTTTTTGTGTATTTCTAAAATACTTTTATGATGTGTAGTTTTGTTCAGTTATGTATTGTAGTACTTCACTTAAAAGTAATTTATCATCCCCAGTGTTTTTATTTTTCTAGGCAATTTTAGAAATAATTGTGTGTACTTAAATACAAAGACATTAAATTGGGGTCCCCAACCTCTGGTCCCTGGTCCAGCACTGGGCCACAACTGTAACTAATATTCAACCTGCTTCACAATCCCTTTTCCAATTAACTTTTAAAGACTCTTGCATGGGAAGAACCTCTGCCTCAAGGATTAAGATTACAGTGTATGCTTTCTGTCTGTTAATGAGCAGGACTCCTGGAAAGGCTGGCAGCAACTGAAATAATACATTTAAGAATGATGAAGGAATGAGGCTTTCCCTCTGGCCGTAACAGCTCTGCTACAATATGGAAAAGAGCTCTCCAGCAGTCTGTCAAAGGATATATTATTCTGGGAAATGAAAACTATTACATGGGGAAGTTTTTTTTTCCACCAGTGTGATAGCATTTTACAGCAAATAGCTAAACTGGAAATTGCCAAACGTTTAAGGGTACCAGCATGGCAGCAATGGAGAGCTATGATGGAAGGTGGTGTGTGTTTTTTTTTCTCAGAGACTGCTAGAACAAGTCCCTACAATTTTCTTGACAATATTTTTCAGAAGTGTTTTAACCACTGCCCCCTTTCCATAGCTGAATGTGTCTGCTAGTTTTGTGCTCATGGTGGCACTGGAACTCATGGTCTTTCAGTTTCTACCCTGATGCCTTACCCACTACACTGAACTGGATCTCTGCAAAGAAATTTACTTGCCTCCAATTTTAATAAGTTATAGTCTATTAATTTCACCAAGTTGGTTTCTCCTGCAATCCCTATCTCAACTTGAAATTGTTCATAAAGATACACAAAGAAGGAACCCCACTTAAACCAATAGTCAGCTCCATAGGCTCATCTCTACAAAACCTAGCCAAATTTCTTGCCAAACAACCACAGCCCTATGCAGAATCTATCAACTCACACATGAGATACTCATTCCAGTTCATCGAGATCATAAAGAAACAAAACTTACAACCCAGCAACCTACTAGTGAGCTTCAATGTCATATCTTCACCCAAGTGCCTATAAAAGAAGCTTTGACAGCCATCCAAAACAAATACAACCCCCCCCCCTCCAAGCACATCCTAGATCTGACCAACCACTGCCTAACCAATACATACTTCACCTACAACGGACAAAAATACAAACAAATAGAAGGAGCACCCATGGGATCACCCCTCTCACCTGTCATCGCAAACCTCTATATGGAACACTGAAACACAAGCGCTAGAAAAATATGATCACAAGCCCAAACTCTGGCTCAGATACGTAGATGACACCTTCATAATTTGGCCACACAGGAAAGAAAAACTTCCTCACACACCTCAACAGCCTACACCCCAAAATACAATTCACCATGGAAACAGAAGCTAACAATCAACTTCCCTTCCTAGATATCTTAGTATACAAAAATTCCAATGGCTCCCTAGGACACACCATCTACCAGAAGAAAACACATACAAACCGCTATCTACACGCACTCTCACGCCACCACCCAGCACAGATCAATTCCATAGCCGAGACACTCATCTCCAGAACAAAATGCTTAGCCGACAAAAAACACCTAAAAACCGAACTACACACTCTCACTATTGTACTAACAGCCAATGAATTCCAAAGAAAGAAGATCACCCACCTAATCCAAAAAGAAACCCCAATCAAAATCCAAGACAGAGAACAAGAGAATGGCAAAGCCCTCCTCCCATATATAAAAGGCACTACAGACAAAATCAGCAAGATCCTCCAAAAACACAACATTAAGACAGCATTCTGCACAAACAGAAAAATATCCACCATCCTAAGAAACCCTAAAGACAAAATCGAGTTAGAAAACCAAGGAGTACATGAAATCCCTTGCACCGCCTGCCCCACCACATACATCGGACAAACTAACAGAAGAATAAGTGCACGCATTCAAGAACACAAGAACTCAATCAAAAAAGAAGAACCGACCTCTTCCCTGGTCCAATACCTCAGAGCCACAGGACATGAGATTGACTTTAAAAATACCAGAACTATCGCCAAAACCGAACACTTCAACAACAGAATAATCAGAGAAGCCATAGAGATAGAAAAACGCCCACACAGCATGAATAAATGAGATGATACCTCCCGCCTACCAGCCATTTGGAAACCCGCCCTCAAGTACCTAACATGAAGAATGACAACAGACCCACACCCACGAGGGCCACACAAGATGCTACCACCACACTTCCACGTAGAAAGTAGACTCACACCCACACAGAAGATGAGACCACGGACCAGAAGCTGTACTGCAGCTGCATCACTACCTGCTTCAAACCCCTCCAACCCATACATGAAGCGAACTGATGCCCACCATGAAGATGTGGCACGACCACGAACGCGAAGCCAAACAACAGGATCACAGCTCACCAGCTCAAATCTCCTGGCAACTAAGACTAACCTGAGCACAACCAAGCCTCCACCTGAACAGAACACACCCCCAGCCAATCAGAACACAGCCAAGCCCCCACCCAATCAAGTCACACCCCCACTAGCAGTTAAAAGGAAGAAGCAGCTGCAAGCTCACATCACTCCGAGAAGCACAAAGCCCGGGAGAAAACCTGAATAACCAAAGATAGCTAGATAGATAGCTAGAGCGTGTATGTGTATGTGTATGTGTATGTGTATGTGTATGTGTATGTGTATGTGTATATATATATATATATATATATATATATATATATATGTGTGTGTGTGTGTGTGTGTGTGTGTGTGTGTGTGTATGTATGTATGGTATTCAGCTTTGTATGGTATGCATGGTATTCAACTTAAGAATGAATATATATCTATATCTATATCTATATCTATATCTATATCTATATCTATATCTATATCTATATCTATATCTATCTATCTATCTATCTATCTATCTATCTATCTATCTATCTATCTATCTATATTCTTAAGTTGAATACCATACATACCATACAAAGCTGAATACCATACATACATACATATTAGGATTCTTTATAGAATTCTTTATTGGCCAAGTGTGATTGGACACACAAGGAATTTGTCTTGGTGCATATGCTCTCAGTGTACATAAAAAGAAAAGATATATTCATCAAGAATCATAAGATACAACACTTAATAATAGTCACAGGGTACAATAAATCAAATCATACTAGGAAACTGTCAATTAATTCTAATAAATGAATGGGTGGTCTCATTTCATATTTACAGCAATGTCATCACTAATTTAATAAAACGTCAATGGCAACTTGAAGTTTGCAGATTTAGCTTCATGGAACCACTTGCATTTTTTCAAGCAATTGGTAATCAGGTGGTATTTCATTATGTAATGAACATAGAAAAGCAACAATAGCATTATTCTAGCAGCATCTCAACAATTTTGGCAAAAATATGGCTATAATTTTGAGAGTTAGTTTAGTGTAGTGTTTAAGGCATCAAGCTAGAAACTGGGAGCTCTAGGGCATGAAATCAGCTGGGCCAGGCACTTTCTCTCAGCTCCAGGAAGGAGGCAATGGCAAACCACTTTTGAAAAAAACTTGCCAAGAAAACTACAGGTATCTGCTCAGGCCATCTCCAAGAATCAGACACACTGAACATAAGAAAAAAATTAATATAGAAGGAATAAAATAGGCCCAAAGCATTGCAGTGGAAATGTTTTCAAATTTAATATATTTATATTATTGTACATTATAGTTCAATGTATTTGTGCAGAGAATATGGCTATAAGCCAGATATACTAACTGCTAAAAATAAGTATCTGCTTATTTTTTTCACTAACATACAGAACAGAGATATGCCTCAGCCATCAATGTTTATTTATTTATTAATACAATTTATATACCAATCCAGTCACATGGGTCTGAGCACTCATAAAGAGGGTGTAAAAATGTGAGAACTTTTAGTGATTGTAGCTTTCATCTAGGACAGGAGTATCAAACTCAAGGCCTGCAGGCAGGATCCGGCCGATGGGGTACTTAAATCTGGCTCGCAGGACTGGCCTAGAAATAACAAAGGAACAGCCTGCAGTATCTCTGCTAGTGAAAACAGGGTGCGGGGGGGGGGCACACATGGTCCCCCTGTGCCCCATTTTGGCTGGCAAATTTCTGGAGCCATCCAGGCTGAAAATGGGGCATTGGGGAAGGGTGCACATGCCCCCCCTGTTCTCTGTTTTGGCTGGCAAAGTGCTGCAGGAGGCCTTCCAGGCTGAAAATGGGACACAGGGAGACTGTGCTCAGCCCCCCGTGCCCCATTTTGGTAGGCAGAATGCTGCAGGAGGCATCCGTGCCATCTCCCCCATCCCGGTCAGCCTGTGGAGAACTACAATGCTGATCCAGCCCTCAAAGAAAACCAGTTTGACACCCCTGATCTAGCACAAGGAACATACAAACAGAATATTTGGACATCCTCACAATGGCTTGCACATATTGTTGAATTATAATGACATGCTATACTAAAAATAACTTTAGACCTAGTAATGTTCCCTAGCTTTAAATTACTATATTGCCATCACTTCAGCATTGTACCAACCACCAATCTAAAGCTATTAACAAACAACCTGATGAAGCATCATATATTTGTAAACAGGAGCCTCTTACCAGGACAGTCTTCCAGAGCAGCAGCAACACTTTCTTCATAGGAAAATGTGGAGCATGGCCACTGCAGAATTTGGTGACCATGCCAAAGAGCATCACAGAAAATGGTTCATTGTTATATAGAGGTGCCCCTGAAAAATAATATGTTGGTAACAAATGTGTCACATGAGACCACTGAATTTTTGTGCTACATATTTGAATATCTATGGAGATACTCAGTCATCTAGGTCATGGTTGTCTCAAAGGTGCCTTTTCCAAAGACAATTGGACTTTTCTTTTCCTTTGAAGATGTTTCACTTTTCATCCAAGAAGCTTCCTGGATGAGAAGTGAAATGTCTTCAAGGAAAAACAAAATTCAGTTGCCTTTTGAAAAGGCACCTTTCAGTATTTGAACATCATTCTCTACTGTCAATTCAATAAAGCTTCTGGCTAATTTGCCATATTTTTCAGAATAATTTTCTGTTCATTCTGTGTTCTTGTACATAGTTTAATCCAGTTAAATAATAAACTTATATTTGCAATTATGGCATTCATTTAACTCCAATAGTGTAATTAATGTAATCATTCTCCATGCATCGAGATTCATCCTGCTATCCTCACTCTTGATTTATGAGAACATGCAACAGCAGTTATGTTTGGGTAGTGTTTTGCATACAGAAAAGAGTGGGACTTGCATCATCATCATACTGCTTTCTCCACCTTCTCTGTTCCAGTGAACACAATAATTCTGGGGACTAGAAGGAATCAAGGCCTCATGGAAAAACATGCTATCTGCTTTCTTCACTCTGTTCTCAAATGTGTGAAATATTGTCTCACAGGAAGCTAGAAGGCAGATGCTAGTATCAAAACTTAGAATTTGGTGTTTATATATATTATATCACATGCTGCAACAAATAACATCAATAATGGTCCATGATTCCTCATACAGATATTGTAGATTTTCCCAAGAGTAAATGAAAAACAAATAAGTCCTATGGTGCCAGAAGTCAAAGCTCAATCATCATTTTAAAGAATATTGTTTAACAAGCAAACCATGGCTTAATGTGATATATGAGTTCAGTTAAAATATTCAATAGAAACTTGGAGATCAACTAGCTGAGAACTTTGTTCAGTGTAGGTATCTATAATTACAACATAATCCAGTGGACCATAGGTAGGGTCACACAGAACACTAGGCTAAAATTTAGCTAGTCTGTAATTCACTATGTTTATGAATACAGACAGTAACTCTTACGTTTAGTTTAGTTTAGTTTAACTTTATTGTCATTGCACTGCATACAACGAAATTAAATACCATCTTCAGTGTACATTATGACTATGAAAGTAAACACAAACACACATCCTTCACATTATATACATTGAATTGAAAACCCCTGAAATTGCACTCATATTGCACTATACAATAGAATTCAATAGAGTTACTGCCCTGGGATAGAAGCTGTTTTTCAGCCTATTTGTCCTTGTTTTTATTATCCTGTACCATCTGCCAGATGGTAATAGTTCAAAAAAAGTCCCCAGGATGAGATGGATCTTTGAGAATGTTTTGAACTTTCTTAAGGCAGCGGAAGCTATAAAACTCTTCCAGAGAGGGGAGAGGGTAACCAATGATCTTCTGGGCAATGACATTAACCCTCTAGAGTGCTTTCCTATCTGCCACTGTGCAATTGGCAAACCATACACAGATGCAGTAAGTTAAGATACTCTCTATGGTGCAGAAGTTCACCAGCAGTTTTTCATTCAGTTGTTGTTTTCTGAGAAGTCTCAGGTATATAATCTCTGCTGGGCTCTTTTGACCAGTGCTGCAATGTGAGCACCCCAGATCAGGTCCTCTTTAATGGTAACACCCAGAAACTTAAAACTGGCCACTTGCTCCACTCAGTCTCCATTGATAAGCAAGGGCTGGATGTCTGATCTGTCCCTTCTATAGTCCACTATAAACTCCTTGGTCTTATTGATGTTGAGGACCAAGTTATTGTCTCCACATCACAAAGCAACTGGTTCACCTCATCTCAGTAGGCAGACTCATCCTTCCCAGAGATGAGTCCCACCACTTACTCTTATGTGAGTTAAATCAAATTGAATCCAATGAACTATGACACTTACTGAAGAACGGAATGTGGACCTGCCCTGAAGTAGTTCAACATTCTATTGACCACATTAGTTTTGCCCATAGAAGATCCTAGCTGAACCCCATTAGGAAATATGCAGAAATATGCAGGGTTTTTTTTTTCCAGCCTGAGACTTTTAAGAGCCAGTGTTCATTACAATAGATTTGCATACTGGACTACAGCAAAATATATTAATCTAGAAGTGGGATCATGGCAGAAAGTCTCTATGCTACATATGCAAATCTGGACCTCAGCTCTCCATTAAAAAATTGGGATTAAAAGCAAGCCAGATTTTTTAAAAAGCCACATTGATTGGCCACACACTGTACAATGCTATAATGGTTTGATTCTGGTTCAGTGCATCATATCATCAGCTCACTATATTTTTTTTCAACAAATTATCATTAATTTATTTATTAGTTTAATTTGATATGAGAAATAGAACAGTGTTTAGCTAAATTTCTTCTTAGATAATTGTTCAAGGTTAAAGCCCAGGTTCTGCTGCATATTAAACATGCCTACCTGTAGTAAATCTCACCTATCTCAATAACAGTGATCTGTGGGAAGACATATGTAAGACTGCCCTGTAAATTGGGCAGTCTTTAAAGGTGTTCCAGATATAGTAGTAGTATTATAATAATAGTAACACAGCCTCAGTATTGAAACTTCAATGATGTCTGAAAGGGGATCAACATTTCCTGAGACTTTCCCCCTGCCAATTAAATTTTGTCTATCACGCTTCTGAAATCCCACCAAGTTAGGAATAACCATAGTTATTTAACGTTGTTTGGGTAAACAATATATAAACCATGATAGCAAAGTTTAAATGTGTTTTTCACTTTAAACTCCAAATGATATAATTTAGGTGCGGTTGAGAAACTGCCATAAGAGGGAGCTACAGAACCTGGATTACTACTGGATTGATGACTGATTGTTCTGTGTGTTCCCTGTTGCTGACATCAAAGGAGAAAAGAGTTTTGAATGCTGCATATCTAATCTACTGTGAGAAGATATTTACTGGACTGATTTATGGATTGTCATTGTAAGTTAACTGACCTTTTTTTTTGACACTGGATTTTTGCAATTGAACAATCTCCGGACTGAACTGACTGAACACTATTTGGACTGTTTGACTCCACTAAAACTCTTAATAGAATAAACTATTCAACTAAGACAGTGTATCCGTTTTTACCGAGTGTGTAAACTAAAAAACGCTTTCTCTCATATTTGCCTGACTGCCTGACTGCTGTGCACATTCTGCTAGGTTATATCCCTAACACACCAGAAGAAGGATGGAGAGAAGCTTTGAGGTAATAATAAATGTCAATGGCTTTTTCTCTGCGCACAGTTCAAATGAGAAGAATGCCTGGGAAGTGCTGAGACAAGCAGGGCAGGCAACAATGATAGTGATTGTGAAGGGCAATGGAAAAAGAGAGATATATTGGAAGCAACCATAAGCTGACATCTTAGGAAGAAAGACCTGTCTTATTAAACAATATGGGGATGCTGACTCTGACTATCTGGCAGCACTGATTAACACAAAATAAAAGTTCTTTCTCATATTAGTATAGCCTTTCCGGACAACAAAATAATTCTATCTTTGTGAGCAAATGCTATTTAACTAGCTAAATTCCGAATCATGAGCAAGAAGAAACGACATACCTAGCTCAGCCCTGAAGGTCTGTCTCATTGTCTTCCATTCAGGCTTATCTCCTTCACAGTCTTGACGGACAGTCTCCAGAATAAGGTACATAATGTTCAGAAGCACCCTGCAATCAAAGACTGAACAGGTTAGAACAGGGGTCTCCAACCTTGGCTCCTGGAAGCCTGGCGGACTTCAACTCCCAGAATTCCACAGCCAGCTTTGCTGGCTGTGGAACTCTGGGAGTTGAAGTCCGCCAGGCTTCCAGGAGCCAAGGTTGGAGACCCCTGGGTTAGAAGGAGAAAGCCCCGACAACACTGCTGGATTCATTGAAAACTATCTTACAAAACAATAAGCAAAGTAAATGAGCCATCCCTCATAATGTTCCCATGCATGACACTGAGGCTTTTAAAAAGATGTTACATTTGAAATAACAAATTTTACAGTAATAGCTAAACACTTTATTTTTGGTCCATGTCATTATTTTGAGGGTTGCTGTTGCTCAGCAACCTTTACTTCTTAAAGAAAAATACACTATTTACAGAAAAGGTTCTTATGCAAATCAAGGGCATGTTAGGTTTTTTTTAATAGTCAGCCCTTTTTTAAATAGACAGTGGCTGACAGATGATTACAATGGATAATATAACAAGGTCGCTGAAGAAGTCACAGCTTGAATTTGACCTATTATTTTCATCTAAATTGTGGCAAAAAAAAAATAACATTGTGTTGCGCTATATAAAGAATGTTGGGAGGCTTAAACACAACTATTTCTGCTGGTTTCCCACCAAGAATGCTGGGGAAATACACCACTGAGATTTGGTGGTTTGGGGAGATTTTATGCCTATAAAAATGGGGCTCAGAAGTAGGATTCATTAAGCTGGATGATTTAAAGCTTTGCAATATCTTCTGGGAGACTAGAATGTTTTAAAGTCATAGTGAATCCACAGTGCAAAAGTATTCACCCTAAGCATGTTCTATTCAGCATCTGATCTTATTTTATTTCTCTTCTTTACTGCCCTAATAACGGCATGCAATACATTATGTCAATTGAAAACCAGATTTTATTAATAAGAATATATCAATCTAACATGGAGCAAAAAAAGTAAAACATTCTTTCAACAAAAAAAACCACACCCTCATGTTTTTGATAGTGCATACTGATATGCAATTGCTCACCTCAAATCTGTGCTGTCAGCCAGGGAGATAGCAGGTTTCCTCACTGCACTGCTACAGGCAGCACTGTTACTAGAAAAAGAGAAAGAAATGTCTGCTTTCTAGACCACACCACCTTCTGAAACTAATGTCACATTGGATATTAGATAAACAATGGCATGGGTACTGTGGGAGTACTGGATTGCAAAGGCATCCCATCTCTTCTAATTCCCTCTCTTATCCAACAGCAGTTATCCAATTTAATTGTTGATTTGATTACCTGGAAAGGATCTAGTGAGAGAAAACTCATCTGCCTCATAGTATGAAACTACTAGAAATTCAGGATCAACTTCTAGTTACCTTTTAAACAATCAGTTAGGAACTATGTTTGATCCAACTAATGTAAAAACAAGGCTCTGAATAACTGCATTCAAATTGTTTGCTTTTTCTGTCCTCTCAACTCTCCTCGTTCTGTAGTAACTGTCAGCTCAGTTCCAGATATGCCTATAACAGAACCCACATCTTTTCCAGAAATTAAGTAAGACTGCATACACCCCCCTGTTCAAAACTATGCAGGCAATCTATGGGTTATTATAGCAATTGGGACCAGAATTTCCATAGCTAAGCAAGTTCCCTTGGGAAGAGGCAGTGAAACTATGTCCAGTTGCAAGCAAACTGGTAGAAAAGGCTATGCACCAACTGTTGCTAAGGAATGTACGTGGGTACTGTGAAGTGATTGCAGGACACTGCAACTGTAATTGTGAGTCAGTTGCCAAGTGCCTGAATTATGATCATGTCCAATCATGTGGTTTTAACTTCAATGACTTCTCATTCAGCAACATCACAACTATAAATCAGTACTGAATAAGTGATTATAACCTGAGGACTACCTGTATGTTTTTTGTGTCTGTTTTTAGCCTTTATTTCCTCTCAAAAGACATGTACGCATATTTATTTTAACAGAAGTTTTTTAATTGGCCCAGATTAGTTTCTAGCTGACAAGTTCACCAAAGATATTCTCAAAATGATCCATTCCAGATAACTTTTCTTTGTTGTGTTAAAAGTAACAAGGAGAAAAGGAGATGAAAATACCTGTAGCACTACCTACTACATTTTTTAAACTATACTCTGAATATTGTTTCAAATAAGTAATTTTCAATGAAATAATTAGATAAAACTAGATGAACAAATAGCATGTTTCCTTCATAAGCGGCAAAAATATATATCTCGATGAGGCAGATCATAATCAGGATGTCTAAAGAGCCTGTATTCTTTTCAGAAGCCCCACTGTCACAACATGAAACTCACTCAATTTCCATGTTCAAAAGCTCCACCAAAGCATTAAATGTTCCAACTTCAAGCAGAAGAAAAATGTTGTATCGCATCCAAAACTGAACCTCAGCTTCTGAACTACACTCATCAAATGTGCCTGAAATTAATAAAAATATGATGCATTTCAGGAAAGTTTGCCCTTGTTAGATCAGAGCAGAGAAACTACAACATTCAAATAATAAAAGAAATATAAAATAATATTAACAGAGAAGCTATGGTATCAATTTTCCAAAAAGTACACGGAATCACAGCCATTTCAAATCATTTCTAAGACCGATCGAACTGGAAATTTGTTATAGAATTAGGTAATAAAACATGAGGGTTGATAAGTTTTCATTATACTGACTCCCTATGGACAATATACAGATGAATCTACATTGAAATTAAAGCAAGATAATGTATCTATGTTAACTATTATATAACTAACTAGAAATCACAGAGAGTTTTATATATAAAATTGAAGTCTTTTTGTAAAGTTGAGGCACAAAAATAAATTTTCACTACTTTTGGTTTGTGATTGTATTTCTAGAATCCAGTTCTAACATTTGTGAATAAAAATGAAATTGGTCCAGTAATTCAGTTATTAGGCTGAATGGAAATATAAATTCTTTTATATTTAGATATAAATATAAAAGATAAATTTTGCTGATTTTGTTAGCATTTCTTTATCACTGAAAGGAAATATTGGTGGGGGAAAAATTATGTTAAGACATCATAATTAGTAAGTAAGACTAAACAGTTTCTCTGAAAGATACAAGCATACCTTGTGCAACATAGAGAATGGCTCGAGCTACCCTGAGCCTTTTCTCCCGAGCTGTGACCTCAAGGCCATCAAGAAGTCTCATGGCATGAGTATGATGTTGCTTAGTGTCCAGTTCTGTCCACTTTTTATCCAGCACTAGAAATACAAGTTATTTTAAATCACAACATAGCTTTGATCCCTTTCTTAAAAAAGAAGTAACTATTGCAGGAATAAAAAAAATATAATTTTGTGCAATGGCCATTAAAAAGTGATTGTAATCTTATGTGCTTTCAGCTATTTCCTACAAGATCTCAGAAGCTTATGTAGCTTTAATGAAATGTTGTGACATTTTATTTATGAGATTTTGACTTTACAAGATTCTAGCCAACTGTATTAAGAAACTTATATTTTAATTTTGGATAGCTTCAGATTTTATTTTATGGTATTACAAGATCTTATGTCATAGGTCCATGTTGCTCACCCTTGGACTAGACTATTTTTAGCCCTATCAACAAAATTCAGTTGTTTCTATAATATGTAAATATGCCCAGAAGCTGGCAAAGACCTGAACTGATCTAATTTTACATTATCCACAAACTAATGAATAAATATGCCACATATTATTGCCACATTTTAACATCAAATCAAAACCAAACAAGAAACATCTATCCCACCCTAAACATCACAGATCACAAAAAATCTGGAGTGGTTGATAGTTGTTTCAGAAATGCCAATACTCTTATCTCTCTCTCTCACACACACACACATCACAATAAGCATTCCATGCTGATACAGCCATTTAATTTATCTAATACAACTCACTGAATTCCCCAAATTTTGGAGCTCATTATGATTTATTTAAAACACAAATGTATTAAGGTTAAAATAAAATAAAAGATTCACAAAAACAAATAAAAACATCTCATTTCAAATAAAGCATATACAGACCAAGCCTACAAGACATTCCAAGCAGGAAAAAGTAATTAGTCTTACCATGCAGCCTAAAATCTTCCTCAAAGCATTTTCTGTTGAGATGGAATTCCGGACCTTCAGTATAACTGTACAGTTCTGCAAAAAGAGAACAAAAGTCCATTACTTTATAACACTAGACAGTTATTTCAAATAGAATGGACTCTTCATTTTATATCAAGTCTTTTAACAATTTAGTATTGAAAGATAATTTGCCACCTTGAATTGCTATCAAAGTTTAGTTTTACCAAGTTTAATTGGGCTCTGGTAGGGTGCATCATCCCAGACAATTCTGTTCAACACCCTGGCTACAAGAAAGCAGGCAAGAAAAGAAGATGCTAATCCATCACAGGTAACACAAAGCATGATTTGAAAACAGATTTTAAACAATGGCTTCACATATTGGTTAACAGCCAACATTTAGTAATAGTATAGATATTCAGATCAAATTCTCAGCTATGTACTGTTTATGTGTTATGTCGTAAGACATATTTCCGTTTTATGGAAGTACTATAAAATAAGATTAGATTCAAAGTAGTATGATATAAATTTCTTTTTATGCTAAAATGACAATCTTAAAGAAATTATGGGGGAATCGTCCAAACAGCATGATAGATGATGTTGGGGTTAAAGAATAACCAGTTCAGGTGATCTTCTATCAGCAACTCACAGAATAATACAGAATATTGACAAATTAACCACTATTTAGAAAGTTGACTAATATTGAGAAACAGAAACATTTAACACCGTTACTACTAAGAGACTTTGCTGAAGTCCCTAAAAATAAACCATCAAATAAGCATATCAAGGAAGTAGACTCAATCCATAAAACAAACATTCTGGAAAGAAGAGATTTAAATTTTGCAAAGAGATTCCTGCCCAGATCCTAGTGGACTCTTTCATAAAGCTGGAGGGGACTGGAGGATTCCTATTTTTTTTCCCAAGTTCCTGTATTTTATAATTCCTTATTCCTGGTATTAAATAACATTTATTTTTCACATTTTTGAATGACCCATCTCCCTCAGAGGGACTCTTGGTATGGGGGCAAGGAGGAGAATATCCCATAGGGTGGGGACAGAGAAGGCTCTCTTCCTAGATCCCACTGTCAAAATTCATTAACCATTAACCTTCCCTCCTAAACTGGTGGGAGGGCTGATGTAGTTGGATGAGTCATTGGTATGAGTCTAGTTTCCTTGATTGTGCTTTGCAGTTAAGGGGACTTGACAGTTTATACAACTTAAATCAACCAGAATTACAGTTGTAGCTGACATAGATATAAGTCAAGCCACTAGACACAGTTTTACTTCTGGTTTTACAACAGCTGTAAAACTAGTCATCATGGTCATTTAGTGAATAACATAATCATTAAGCGAACACTGTGATCATTATGCAAATCCAACATATTCAGGATTTTTTTTGCCAGAACATGGCAAAAATGGGGCAGATCACAGCCATATGAATATGGGATGTTGCAATCTGTCATAAATGCAAGCAGGTTGTCAAGTGCCTGAAGTGTGATTATGTGACCACGAGGGTTGCAGCAATCCTAACTTTGAGGATGGGTTGTAAATAGTTTTAAAATAATCTGTCATAACTGAGTGGCTATTAAGCAACTTGTTGTAAATTGAGGACTATGTGTACAAAAGAAATGCCAAATGAAAACTTGTGAATGCTACTTCACCAAAATTTTATAAAGCAGTCCTCATAAAAATTATGCAAAATTAACTAGTAACATGAAACTAATGGTGGAAATTACTAGGCTACATTGCATTTCTGGTTCAAAAACTGGACAGTCACATTCCTGTTGCACCTGTCAGTCACTTTGAGTTGTACCATGATTCAGGATGTAATGCTTGGTTTACCCAGTTGCTGACAGCTGCTTACAAGCATGCCTAACTTTGTCCATTTTGAATCTAAGCCTACTGAGCCCCACAGATTACAGGAACTGATTTAACTTTTATTTTATATAGGTCACTGAAAGGAAACTGTGCCAGATAGAAGCAAAGGAACTCAAGCAATTCTTGCTTTACCTGAGAGTTCAGCGATCCACTTGTCGGCATCTGCATATTCAAACTCAAAGTCTGGTGATTCTGAATAGCCCTGGAAGAAGATGACAGCTTAACTAAACTGTTTTCCAAGGCTGTTTTTTTTCAATTAAAGAAGCTAAACCTTCCCCATATAGCTTCACTGTTACCATGGTAATTGATATATACGAAACCGGTACTTTCACTAGGAGTGAAGCACAGCTCAAACCCAAAAAAACCTTTGGTCTTTATTTTTTACTCTCATCCAGGATGATTTGTTACTTTGGTCAGTCACTTATGCCCCATCTTGGCTTGCCAGAACAAACACCCTCTGTATCTCTAGGGTGCCACTCCACCCTCAGAACTAAATCCACTAATTTTATTAATGGACTATTTCCAGATGAACAGCTTCATTCTTCGCCCGCCCTTCCCCCTTGTAAATTATTTGCACCAAGACTGAGAGGGGAGCTATGTTTTCCATTGTATTTCACCCCCTTTTCACTTTGTTGTTATGTATCTCCAATGCATTGTCATTTCAGTACAATGAAATTTATGATATAACTAAAATTTCTTGACATTCTGTTATTTAGATAACTAGGAAAAAGCTTTTTTTTTTTTTTTTTTTTTTTAAGAGCTCTGTACTGTATAGAAGCAGGTCAGACTGACAAACAAAACACTGGTTGCGGTGTTTCCCAAGCTTGGCATTCTGGGAGTTGATGTCCGCTTGTCTTCAAAAGTTGCCCGGCTTGAGGAATCCTGTTCTAGGGGTTACCTGGTCTTCGTCTGAGCGAAGAAAGGCAACACTTGTGCGGAAGCGTCTGAGGGGTTTTTAAAAGAGAGGCTGAGAACCGATAATAAAAACCCAGGCCCGTAAACAGAACGAGGACTCCCAAACCGATCCAGCTCGCCCTTCGCGACTCAGAGGCCACCGCCAAATCAAGTCATTGGGGGTTGGGGGCACTCCCTCAAGGCGCCTTGGCATCGCTCCCCAAGAGGCGGCCTCCTCCCGGCCCCGCCTAACCTCCGAGTCTTTACGCTGGTTACGATTAGGCTCCCGGCCTTTCCCTCCCGGCGGCGGCGGGGGCGTCGTCGTGGTGAGTCCAAGTCCTCCGCTCCGTTGTTTGTTATTGACGATGAGCAAGCCCGGACCACCACCGCAGCCCGGCTCCATCACGACGGGCCGGCAGGTCTCGCGTAAATTGAGAGGCGCGGCACGGGAATCGCAGAGGAAACGTCACCATCTTGAGTGTGGCGGTTGAGGGGCGGCTTTGTCAAGGTGCCATCTTGAGCGTGGCTGCTGTCAATTAAGGTACTGGCAGAGGTCTCCAACCTTGGCAACTTTTAAGATTTGTGGACTTCAACTCCCAGAGAATTCTGGGAGTTGAAGTCCACAAGTCTTAAAGTTGCCAAGGTTGGAGACCTCTGCAAGGCATGCGGGAGCGGGACGAATGCGGAACGGAGTCTTCTTGGTTGCCTCACGCCACCCTCAAACCTTCCCTTCTGGGGTTTCTCAGAGCCTTTTCGGTGAAACTGTTGCTGGTGTCCCTGCGTTGCCTTATGAGCTTAATCAACTAAATTTTAGTTCTGCGTATTCTACCGAAATTAAGCCGAGAGTTACAAGATCTGGGTTGCAAAAATCCGAATGACCGTTGGAAGATAACCCTTTGCAATCTCGTGGTCGCGTGGATTTTTGCAATCCAAGCAGAATTATTCAGAATAATAGAGTTGGAAGGGACCTTGGAGGTCTTCTAGTCCAATCCCCTGCTCAAGCAGGAGACCTATACCATTTCAGACAAATTTGCAAGTTTACCTTTAAGGGTATTAGTGTGCAACAGAAATATAGTAACGTTGGTCCGTGTTCGTCTTTTCTTTTTTTAACCGTTTATGGTGTTGCTTAAAAATACCTTGTTATAATGTCATTTGCCAGGAGAGCGAAGCCTATAGCGTATAAATTGGGACGGTTACTACCTGGGGTAAATAAAAACCAGGCTCTTTTTGTTGCTATCTAACGGGTTTGATACAGTAGCCCTATTAAAATATAACATGCTGAACGCAATTGTTTTTATAAGTGGGTGAGTATTTATTCAGTGTGAACATGGTATTTGAAATTGGGCTGATAAACACCAAGAAAAATATCATACATCTATATCAGTAGAAAAAGTACTTTATGATTCAATGTAAAAATGTAAGCGTTTAATGGAGCTCAAAATTTTGTGCCTTTTATTTTGCAGCTATGAAGAGTTTTCATCTGTTAACACCTAATTCACAATTAAATGAAATTTTATTAACATTAAGCTTTTATAATATTTCTAGGCAGAGGGAGACTTACTGGTAGCCAAACTTTAGGTATACCAGATGATTAAAGTTTCTTTATTCATGTGTGCTTCTTAAAGGCTATATTATCAAATTTCAAGTTCCAAAGAAAGTAACAGTACCATAAAATGTGGCTGTACAGCGACCTGCATTTGAAGGGTGAAATGTGATGTGCAGGCATTTTGGGGAGAAGATACATTGCTTTTCAGTGCTCCCTGACAGCTGCTGCATATGCCTGCCAAATTACATTTTGCTCTTCAAATCTGTGTTCACTATACCATCCTGCTGAATTATCGTGTTTTAACAGAGCATGTTTGAAATATTATTTGGGATAATATGGCTGATTTATCTCTTAAAACTTGTCTTTTGCCTCCAGCTTTGTCAATAAACCGGAAAAGAATGTGCAGGAGGAAGATAAGAAGTGAAAGTTTTGGCTGACCTGGTTAAATTGTAAAAGCAACAACTAAGGTGCCCTGGAATTTAAACTTACAAAAAAATAACATCGCTCCCAAAGAAGAGTCAGAAGCAGTGAAGGAAAGTGAAAAGGGAAAGGTTTGGTATTTTTTTCTTCTCTTCCCTTCCCTATACTGACAACTAAGAGACTTAAATAAGAAATTGGAAAAATCCGCTTTGACATCAACAGGCAATTAAGCTGAAAATAAAACAAAATGTCAAGGGGATAATAAAGATTTCTGGACATTAATTTTTTTTTTTCATAAGCAGGAAGGGAGAGAAAAAGAATAAGGGCAGGATCTGGAAGAGGGAGGAGACTGCCTGGAATTAAAAAGAATCTACAGTAAAACTTCAACAAGACTTCTTAAAGATACATTTTAACTGAAACTTTGTAACTGAACAGTAACCCCAGGAAGAGAAAGTGAAAAAAAAAAAAAAAGCAAAAAGAAACAGCTTGCGTGTATTTGGGTTATTTGGTGATCTTTGGATTCTTGGTTATTACATTTGAATGACTAAAATTAATTGGGTGGTTGTTTAAAAATTTATACAATGGCACTACTTCTGGGTGAATTGAAAATGGAATTTAAAAAGTACAAAGAAGATGCACAAGAAGGGAAGGGTTCTTTTGGCTTTGTTTTTCAATTCTTAGAAATGGAGATTTGGAACTATGAGAAACAACAAGAAACATCTGCGAAACAAGAAAACTGGGACAAAGAAGAAGCCATCTTTAATGAACAAGTAATTTTATATGGGGAAGAAAAAGGAAAGGGGGAAAAGAGAATGGAGAATTTAAGACTTAAAAAAACAATCAAAGAAAAGAAAAATAATTCAAAAAATAAGTATAATACTGGAAAGCAACAGAAGAGGGGAATACAGAAGAGAGAAATATTTTATATATTTTTTTATAAAAAATTCAATATTTATATATTTATAATATTTGCATACAAGCCATGCCCAGCCAGTCACATGACCACCAAGCCACACCCACAAATTAGGCCATGCCCACAGAACTGGTTAGTGGGCCCTGGAATTTAAAATTATGAGTTTGGTGGTCCCTGAGGTCCAAAAGGTTGGCGACCCCTGCCCTAGACTACATTCTGGCTATTCATTTAGTTTATTTTAGCTTACTTTATTGCCATTGCACCTCGTACAACGAAATCAAACACCATCTTCAGTGCACATCATGACCATGACCATGAAAATAAACACAAACACACATCCTTCACCCGTCACACATTGACCCAGAAATCCCCGACACCACACCAACACTGCACTATACAGCAGAATTCAAAAGAGCTATTGCCCTGGGATAGAAGCTATTTTTCAGCCTATTTGTCCTTGTTTTTATTATTCTGTATTCTGGAAGATGGTAATAGTTCAAAAAAAAAAAAAAAAACGGTTCCCAAGATGAGATGGATCTTTGAGAATGTTTTGAACTTTCTTAAGGCAGCGGGAGCTATAAAGCTCTTCCAAAGAGGGGAGAGGGTAACCAATGATCTTCTGGGCAATGGCATTAACCCTCTGGAGTGGTTTCCTATCTGCCACTGTGCAATTGGCAAACCATACAGAGGTGCAGTATGTTAAAATGCTCTCTATGGTGCATCAGTAGAAGGTCACCAGCAGTTTTTCATTCAGTTGTTGTTTTCTGAGAAGTCTCAGGTAGTATAATCTCTATGTAAACTATGTTAATAAACTTTAAAATAGATTTCTTACTCCAGAGATGAAAAGCTAGAGTGGGAAGTTGAAAAAAAAAAATCCCACACAATTTTAGAAGTTAGCAGTAGGAACCACCTCTATACTGGTGCCAAGAAAACTGCATGACTTTTTCCATGACATCACCAATAGTGAAGTTCAATTTAAGGACATTTCATTTTTATTTCTGCTCAGCCAGGTGGCAATGTCTAGCTAACCCAACTGATCTAGATCTAAACAGGTTAATATTTGGATGGGAAGCCAGGATGAAATCTAGGACCGGTAGACTAAACGGAGAAGGTAAAATCTTAGGCCATGGCAAGCCACTTCACAGATATGGCTGTTAGGTTACGAACCAATTGAAAGACCACATTAAAAAAAGCCGTTATGGCAAACCTACCCTTTTATATGAAAAACCATGACCAGAGGATGATTCAAAACAATTTTAGGTTAAGCATGAATTTATGTTCTTTGTTTTGAACAGCATACTTTTATAGAAGTGAATATTCAAGTAGTACCCAATCTATCTTTGCTGAACTTTAATAATTTTCATTAAGTTATTTATTGCATCAGGTTATATACTTTATAATAAGTACTGGCAATAACAGAAAAGAACCATGTGGATTAATGAGAATTGGCTTAGATCTACTGCAGATATTTTCTAGACAGATTTTAGCACTGATATTTTCCCTTGATGTTTTGTAGTTTTCGAGGATAGCACAAAACAAGTTATTTCTTCCGCACAAAACTTGTTAGGGGAGGGAAGGATAGGTATGCTTCAAGGCAGGGAAATATAGTATAGGTAGTCTTTGACTTATAACCACAATTGAGCCCAAAATTTATGTTGCTAAGTGAAACATTTGTTAAGTGAGTTTTGCCCCATTTTATGACCATTCTTGCTGCAATTGTTAAGTGAATCATAGCAGTTAAGTTAGTAACATGGTTGTTAAGTGAATCTGGCTTCCCCATTGACTTTGCTTGTTATGTAGTAAAAGGTGATCACATGACCCTGGGATACTGCAACTGTAATAAATATGAGTCAGTTGCCAAAATGCTGAATTTTGATCACATGACCAAGGGAATGCTGCATAAGTGTGAAAACGGTGATAAGTCACTTTTTTCATTGCCATTGTAACTTTGAACAGTCACTAACTGAACTGTTGTAAGTCAAGGACAACCTGTATATCTTCCTCAATCGATACTTCTTTTACTCTGTTCAAAAGAGGATGAATAGGTTTCCAGTTGTAAAGAGGCAAAACAGTAATATAGCATTACTTAAGCAGAAAAAAAGAACAGTGAAGTCAGAGATAGCTTTCTAATCATTTATTCAGACTTTGCATAATGATTATTGCTCATTTGCAAGGATTATTAATATTGCATTCATTAAAAATCATTCATATACAAAATAAACCTATCCCCATCTGGACTAATGCTATAACATGCTCCCTCTGATTGAACTGAGGTGTTGCTAGGTATGAGAATTTATTTCATGGCTTATATAGAGATGGAGCCCTTAGCTAAGATATTTATCGACATTGCAACATAGAGGCAGAGAAATGGAATGAAAAAGCCCTCCTAAACTTCTGGAAGTCTTTCTGGAATACGCTCTGCTGGATTTAGCTAATTCTGTTACAAGAAATTTTAAGAGTGCTGTGAAAAGTAAACAATAAATTCAAGATGTCATCCCAATGAAATATTTGAAAAAAAAGTATGTTCAAGCTGGGATTATTGTGCGATCAAGAAAACAATAATTTGGCCTGGCCATACTTAAAGTCAGATTCTGAAACAGAGGAAATATGAACATCTTGAAGCAGAGCTTATCTACTAAAAGTCAATGTCCTGCATCATTCTGCAAGATTAGTAGATGTCACTATGCTACTGCCAAAAGGGAATACCTATTTGGATACTTATTGAGGGAGTCAATTAGAAACAGAGAGCAAGCATGATGGATGTGCAAATGTTTGGTGTTTCAGAGTCCTCATTAAATTGTAAGTGCTTTACTCTCTTCAGTGAAGGACTAACTACCAAAGGCCTTTAGGGGGAAAAATTTATGAAGGAGCTAATAATGACATGTTCAATATTTACATCTAATTTTCCACAAGGATTACATTAAAAAGCAGGTGGGGGGAATCAAAGTTGGTCATTATCTTTACAAAATCTCTGGTTCACTGACGCTATCCCTTGATACTTTAGCAGATCAGATCCCAGCAATTGGCTTGATTCACCATCTTTCACTTAACATTTGTTTTTATTAATCCTGAAGCTCCCCCCCCCCTCCATTTCATGGCACTACAATATGAAACCCGGGTTGTACTATAATCTCTCAGGAGAAATACCAGTGCATCATATTAACTGGACAAAATATACTAATTACTAGCATAAAAAAATTAAAGCAGCAGAGCACTTGAAATAGTAGTGCCAATGGAAAGGGATCCATCTTCACTATTCATTTGGTACAAATGGAGCCTGAAGATGGAGGGAAGCACCTTATGCAATGAGTAACTCTCTCTAGGATCTTAAAACCTACTATAAATGATCATTCAAATGTTTCCTGTGCTATGTGAATGAAGGAATGGAGAACATGAGATGCTATCTCAGTTTAAGAGGGCTAATCTGGTTGTTGGTGGTCCCACAATTCTGCTCAGTATTAACTAAAATAGTCTCTCTAGTTTATCAAACCAGAAGCAAATTAATTTTTTAAACCACAGCCTTGGTTTAAAGCAGCAAAAATAAAATAAAATAATCAAAAATTGAAATGTTTTAAAAATGGATAGCCATATCCATTTCAATTCAGTTTAGCACCCTAGCAACTTAAAAAGAGAAGTTAAAACTGCCTACATTTAGTATAACTAGGCATGCAGTTATACACTTGAAGTATGAAAAAATATCTTAATTGATCATAAATAATAGGTGATATTGTCCTACTGAAATCAAGAGGACATTTTTCCACATAAAGAATGAAGATTAGGCATTTGTGGAATATACACCTATAACCCAACTGGCCACAAGGTGTCAAGTCTGTTCCTACGGAGGAGAAGGAACACTGATGTAGCAGCTAATAAATAGGGGCTCATTAAGGCAATTTAGAATTTGCAATTAATTTTCACACAGAAAAAATAGTACTCTTAATATTCTGCAATTCTACCAGCTACAACTAAGGTGCTCTGAAATTTTTAAATTAAAAAACAAAATTACATGAAAAGAATGCCCCACATCACCAATGGAAATCCTCTCCCCAGTACCAGAGGAAAAGAATTAAAACCACATTACTTCTCTGGTGGTGTAGCAAGGAATCTCAAATTGTTTGCAGGGTCAATACTGAGACAGGGAAATATTAAAAAGAACTGGATAGGATAATATAATCACATGAATAAAACAAAAGTCTTCCAAAGTGACACACAAAAAGTTATTTAAAAATATTTCTGCTAAAGCTCTTGTGTATATTATGTGGTCTGGTTTTTCAGCATTATGGTCCATCAGTACCTACAGCAAAGGACAGAAAAAAAGAAAGTTAAGCAGGGTGCAAGACCAAGTACTGTTTGGGCATCAAATTTGTTGCCCCTAAGAAATATAATCTTTCTTTGTTCAAATTGTGTGTGTGTGTGTGTAGATGTGAATTTAGATGTTTATTTTTTTTATAACCACATTATCAGGGTTAGGCTGGGAATGATAGAAAAGCCAACAACAATAGCTTATCACTGAGAAATGATGACACTATTCTATTCATTCTGTTGTAACAAAGTACAGCCATTAAAGCTCTTTCTCATTTTAACTCATGGATATCTTACCTATAATAGTTTGGTTTGAAGGGCCCATTCTTATTGAGTCCCAAATATTTTGCTTGGTCATCTGTTAGTTCTGTCAGATGAGCATCAAATGATGGTAGATGCAAGCTGGCAACATATTCATCTAGGAAGGTCAAAGAAAGATAGCTATTAGTTTAAGCTTTTTAAAGAATTGTTTATACTGCCTCAAAGATTTAAGAAGGTGATCTGAAAAATACATTAGTCTCTAGGTGAGACCATCTGCAAGGTGTAGCAGAGCCATTATTACAGATTGCACGAATACTGAGGCAGAAAGATAATATGCTGAGTATTTTCTTGACTTTTGCTCCCTCATCATTCTAATATGGATCTTTTTATTCTTTTACATTTTGATTTTGAAATGGACATGATTTAAGAGGTAAAAAGATCTTGACACTCCCCATTCTAAACTCAATATTGAATATTTCTTTTCTAATTACCTAAAAGCATAGTAATTGCTTCTACTTTGTATTTTGCAAACTGAATATGTTTCATTGATGTACTAATCAGCAACTTTATTAGTGCCCCCTGAAAACAATTATTTATGCAATTTCCTCAGATTTTATGCAATTTCCTTTTTCAAATTTCTTATTTTGGTGCTGGCAACTCTTTTAATTGCATATCCTATTATCTGAGAGTTTTAATTGCATGCCAAGTTTATATTAAGTTCAGAATCTGGGTAATAAAATACAAATGCACTAAATAAAAAATGATTAGTTTTGATTAAAAGATCTATTTATAAAAAAACATTAGAATTAAAATGGATTAAAGCTCCTTGGTCTAATATGAAATGGGTAGGTAATACAAACCATAAGTATACCAAACTATAGGTAGGCAGACATACAGACAGACAGACAGACATGGCTTACATTTCACAGTCTTCTTCAATACAGAAGCTATTGTTCAAAAATCAATGAATTACAGTTAAGTCACTGATTATTTGCTTACCCATCTTCTTAGGCAACAGATATACATCTTGTTTGTATCTTCCCTCAGGAGCATTGTAAAGCTCAATCAAAGCCAGAGCCTATTAAAATCAGAGATGCTGAAATTAACAACTGCAGAGATTATACTGAGGTTCTAATATGGCCAGTGATAAAGACATTTATTTAGAAATAGTAAATATACTTTAAATTCTGGATTGTGGGACTCCTAGCATTAATGGATAACTGAAGAAAGTATTAAAGTATTATAGATCTAGATTATCAGACAGATAGAATGTTTTTTTTATTTTAGACACAATACATTCTAAATGAAAAGGAAGTGACCAATATATCTATATTTTGCCCATAATGCACAAGCAGTGATTTGGGAAAAATGAGAACATGTTATTAAGTTAACTGTAATATTTAAACTGAGACATGTAACTGAAGCCATTTAACAGAAAAAAGCCTCTCCCTCTTAACATGTATAGCTTTTATATAAATCAAGTATGTTTTCAAAGGCATCAGTACCAAAATAACACACAATTAACTGTCTTTAAAGAAGACCATTTGGACAATACAATGAGGTAGTAACTTTAATATATTGTCTAAGGATTCATTATGCAAGGATGAGGTTTCACATTTCAAGGAATTTAAACTTTTTTTATAATAAAACACCTGATACACATGGGCAGGGACAGGGGAAAATTCAGAAATAAATGACATTTAATAAATAAAAAGAAAGCTGCACACTCTTCAAATAAGTAATGGGTGGGGTTTTCTACAACAAGTAAATTCTGCTTCCTGTAATTGCTCACATTATTCAGATGCAAGTCATTTTTCATGCTTTCATTTTAGTTAAACATTTGTATCCAAAGCCTGTATTGTAGGAAATTTATTCTTTGGTGACTGCTGCAGAACCTATATGTTTCGTATGTATGCTAATACTACAGATCATCTATATTATGTATAAATTTCTTCTATTTTCTTTCTTCACATTCAATACATTGCAAATGCAGACTAAGGCAAAGTGCCTAAGTTAAGTATTGGCAACTGAATACCTGAGTGGTAGCTGTGATGGACAGGACAAAAGTAGGAACAGTTGAACAGCTTAGATTGAGAAGTCGCCCCTATGTTTAAAACAAAACAAAACAAAACACCTCTGAGATAACTGCAAATGGTAAACATGGATTAGAGCAGGGGCGTCAAACTTGATTTCATTGAGGGCCACATCAGGGTTGTGTTTGACTTCAGGGGGCCAGGGTGAGTGTGGCCAGCTCAACATCACTCGTGTCAGAGGTACCTGTGGTGTCTCGAGCACTCTGCCAGTGAAAACAGGCTCCTGAGCTCCAATTTCAGTTGCGACAGTCTCCTGCAACCCTCTGCCAGTGAAAATGGAGCTCGGGGAGGCTCCATTTTTTGCTGGCAGAGGCACCGTGGGCCAGTCCATCACTCTTTCCAGAATCTGGGCCCCGAGCCTTGAGTATGACACCCTGGGATTAGAGCCATTAAAACTGAGGACAGTTCTTTAGTTTCAATTCACCTTACCAAATAGGAGAAATGTGGAGTTGATCTGAAATTATTAAATAATATTTTAAATCTTTTAAATCCTGAAAAACTGAGATAGTCTGTATAGTTTAGATGTGAGGAAATGAACATCATCATTGGAAAAATAATCAATTTCAGATGTTAAGAGTAGCTGAACCCAAAAGGAACTGCCCAATCTAGAAATAAGGGGACATCCACATCCACATTGATCTTGTTGGCTTTGCATTTCTGCACAATTGAAATACTCTGAATTGTACAGAAAAAAATGCTTTTTGTTTCATTTCCATAATTGCTTGCCAGAATAATTTATTCTTATTTGTAATGATTTATAGCTAGGTACCACACCATGCTATTTTTCACAATCGTGGATCTTGAGAAACAGTTTAAAACATACCTGAATCTTTCTACACATACCTCAGCTAGTAGAACAACTCGTTTGCCATCAGGCCAGATTACATGATCCACCTGAGAACGTACCCGCTCCCATGTAAGTTCTGGGGTACGAAGACTAGCCTAAGACAGGAAACATTCAGAAAGGTTCAACTACAAGATTTCATTGGGAGAAGAGAAAAGAGAAACCAAGGATAATAAATACTCACCACATCAATTTCAGTGTTGGAATGTCCCATGTTACATACAATGCAACTATTCTTCATTCGATCCAAATGTTCTCTAGTCACCACATTCTTATTCCCTACATTGAAAAAAGGCATCTAAAGCAAGCTGATGATTTACTTTAACTATCCTATTTTTCCTTGCCTGTCCTTAAATTATTAATTCCAAATTTTATATATAGAACAAAACAGCAAGTTATATAACTAATATTTCCCAACACTTTGAAGATTCATACATTATTTTAACATTGAGCTTTGAGCAGGGAAGTCTAATCTTTAACCATCCAAAAATAGAAAAACATAATTTTAAAATTTCACTGCTGGGAAATAACAGGAACTTAAAACAGGCACATTATTTATCCTTCTCAGAATGTTTTACCTGTGCAGGTTATGACTACATCCATCTGACGAATTACTTCATTGAGTTTCATTACCCGAAATCCATCCATGCTACCACACAGAAATGAAAGAATAAAGGAACACTGATCACAACGCTGCAAAACAATAGGATGAACAATATGTCCATCTTACCAACTTCTCAAAATCGAATAAATTAAAAATTCATTCTCAATATTGCAGCACAACTGAATATAACTATTTGTAAATTGTTATTTAAATGATGGCATTGTTCAATAACTTATTTCATAAATAAGTTGATACAAAGGTATTTTCAGAGGATTCAATAAAAACCATTTCACTATTACCGAAATGTAAAGGAATTCTTGACATACACTGTAAGTTACAGTGCCTGAATTAATAAAACTATGTCTGTTCTTATTAATACTGTTAATACTGTTAAAGAATCCAAACCAATTTGTTTTGCTATGTTTTAAAACAGTGGTCGTCAACTGGTCGGCCGTGGCCCACTGGTGGTCCGTGAGAAAATTTTGGTGGGCCGCAGAAAAATGTCCCCCCAGAGCACTCCCCAAAGCAGTTAATCCAGGCTGCACCCTGGATTATGGCCCACCCAGCTGCTGGATCCCACCCTTTAGCCGAGCGCAAACCTGCAAAAAGCAGTGCAGCCCTTGATAGGCAGGATGAGGTAATGGTGCTGTTGCAGCAAGAGGGGGCTGGCGGCACAGGTGGACTGAAGCGGCAATGGAGATGGCTGGAAGGTGCAGGAGCGCCGCACTAATTGCATTTGTGCGGCACTCCCGCACCTTCCAGTTTGCTTCTCCTGGCCTGGGCTCTTCCTCTATGGCCACAGGCGTTAGGGACGTGTCCCAGGGCAAGAAAGGTACTGGCTGGTGGTGGTGGGAGTGGGAGGAGTGGGCAAGTCTGCACTCACCATCCAGTTCAGAGGTCCGGAATGGGACGTCGGCATCAGTTTTCTCATCCCTGTCAGTGCTCTGCTCTGCTGCCTCCCCCCCATGGCCCCAGCCATTGCTGCCCGGGGAAAGCACCGGAAAAGCGAGCAGAAATATAGCTCTCGCTGGGGCGAAAGAGCTCAGATCAAGGAAGGCACAGGCAAGAGAAGACAGAAGCTGCCGCCTTTGAAAAGGGCCGCTTTCTGTTGCCTGTTCCTTCCAATCTCTGCTCTTTCCCCCCAGCAAGAGCTGTTTCTGCTCCCTTTCTTTTCCTGGGGGGGGGCAGCAGAGACTTCAGGGCTGCTCTCCCCCCCATCCCAGCAAGCCAGGCCTGAAGGAATGCGAACAACTGCGGGCGAGAGCCGGAGGAAGATGTGTTGGAAATGCCAACATGTTTCCAGCACGTTTTTCTCTGTCCCGAACAAGGACTGAGTGGTGGGGAAGGGAACAGGGAGAAGGGTAGGAGGGAAGGAGAAGCCCGGCTGGCTTTCTTTTGGCATGGGGTGGCGGGGGGGGGGGAAGAGACCAAATGTACAGACCAAAAGAGCGCTGAGGAAGATGGGCTCCTAATATCCAGCCTGTTTGTGCAGGCAACAGCTTCAGCTTTTCTGGGCTTGAAACCTTCGGCCTCCACACAGGGAGGGATCCTTCTCTGCTTGGAAGGGGAGGGGGAGAGAAACCTGGAGCTTAGTCTTGGGGAATCCTCCTCCTATGCGGAGGCTGAAAGGGGGGGGTGTTGCTTGGTTATTAGGGGCCCATCTTTGTTGGCACTTTCAGCCCAGCCCTCCTTCCCACACCCCCAACTCCAGGCAGCCACACCTGGCAAAGGAGGGAGAGGTTTCCTCTGCTTTTCTTCTGTTTGAGGGGGAGCCCGTTCCTCCCCATCCAGATCTTCTCAGTTTCCAGGCACCATGTGGCTTCTTAAATCCTCTCTCTTCCCCCACAAAGGATGAGAGAGGTCCCTCTTTTCCCCACAATTATGATTAAGCATTTACGATTTTGTTATAATTAAATTAGCATTTTATATATATAATAAAAATTTTAATTTTTAATATTAAATTTATCTTTAATATAAAAAATAAAGATTTTATATTAAATATATTATCTTTTTTTAAAAAAATCATATTAGTGGTCCTCGGGATTTAAAAGTATGAGTTTGGTGGTCCCTGAGGTCGAAAAGGTTGGTGACCCCTGTTTTAAAGAGCAAAAGATGAGAAATATTCCATGATGTACACAGATTCCCACATGCCCAATGGTAAATTACTTCCAATTCTCAATGACCAAGTACCATTTTACTTTTCACCATTTGGTTATTCATTTCATAGATTTCATTGACTGAAACAGCAGCAATAGAATAAATAAACCAAAGTAGCTGAGAACAGCTAATATCAGGTTAAGACTGATATTACTTCATTGCTTTTGTGTACACTTGATATACAATACTCAGCATTGTTCACATAAAACAGTATTTGCCAGCTATGAAAAAACAAATAAAGTGCATGACACTGTTAAAAGAGTAGTATGCAAGTCAGAGGTCCAATACTCAGCATGATCTTAATCTTTCTAGAATTCAAGTTATATCCTACTCCATTCTATTAAAAAATAACTGCAGAAAAGTTAAATAGCCACACCTGAAGTACCTTTCTGGTAACTGGAAGATGGATCCAACAGAAAGGATGACCCACCTCCAATAGCTGGAAAATAGGGCCTAACATTGGATGAAACCCCTTCCCTTCAGTTATATGCGCTGACTATAAATGAGTACTTTCCCCCTTCTATTTCATGAACTATTTCATAGTAACAAGACTTGTCACTGGCAGATAATATGTGGGAAACAAGAAAAATGTAAAACTGGTAACAAAAGGACAGCAGTACGATGTCTATTTTGAACCTAGATGTTTTGATTTTATCTAATTTTATTCACCTCTAGTACAGTAGGACTGTTGAGTCCATCTTTTTTTGGTAGCTAGAATAGTATTTCATGATAAAATCTAACTAGTTTTCTTAGTTACCAAAGATGAAGTTGATAGGAAAGAACAAGTTACCATGCAGTACCTCCAGCATAAGTCATTATAATTGTTAAAACCCTTTTTGTAACACTTGGTACCCCAAAGCTGTATCTGTACAGATGGACTTAGTTATTTTATAATGTATAAGAAAGGTGGTTAATTGTTCCTCGACTGCTTTCTATAAAATGTCTAGTACTGTTGTTAAAGCTGCTGATGTAACTGCCTCCTTATTAAGTCAACTGTGATGCTGGAAGGGTGCTTCTACTTCTGGCTTGCTGGTTATGCTGAACCAGTACATCATCCAACCGATCTGCAAATAGCAGATCATGTCCTGTAATTCATCTTATTTGATCTTCTCTTTTGAAGGAGACAAATTACCAGCCTTTCACAGACTTGAGTTATTTATAAAAATAATAAAGGCAGGATAAAAAAAACTAACATAAAAAACCCTCTAAAATATATAAAATATACCTAATGTGGATTCTTAAAAATCTTGCATATGCCACATCTATTTTTGGGGGGGGGGGGCGGGGGGGGGCGGGGCGGAAATCTAGGTTAAGAAAAAGCAGAAATCTGGTTGTACCACAAATTTCTTTGAGTAGATTGGTTGCTTGTGCTATAATTTGCCTTTGCTTTGTTTCGCATCAGGAAGCTCTCCCTTTTTAGCTTGGCCCAGCTTTTCTGAGCTGGCTTTGAAGCACTATTTTTCCCCCATGTTTTAAATTTCAGCTGCCAAAAGCATCTTGTCTGTGCCCCACTGATCAGCTTGAAGATGGTTGGTCAGAATGGTTTTGTTATCCTGTGGGGCAGGATATGAGCTCCCTTCTATTTAAAAGATGTGGATTTAATCCTTTCCTTAGGATCCATCTTCAGTGATGAAGAATTTTATTACATTTATAAAGTTAATGGGCTGCATGTAATTTTACTCCTTTGTTTATGGCAAGGGTCTTCAAACTTGGCAAGTTTAAGACTTGTGGACTTCAACTCCCAGAATTCCTGAGCTAACATGACTGGAGGAGGAATTCTGGAAGTTGAAGTCCACAAGTCTTAAAGTTTGTCAAGTTTGAAGACCTCTGGTTTACGGGATGGAAAATGTTCTACCATTACACAGTACGCCATCTGGAAAAAGTTCCAGATGATGGCCAAGGCCCTCCCTCAAGCTGTGCACCAGATCTTCAGGAACAATCTTAATCATGAAGTCATTAAAAAACTAATACAGGAGTGCATAATCTATTGAAGTATCTACTGATACTTCCTTACAAGGATAGCTTTGATTTTAAGTTTTAGATAGAAGAACTTTTAATAATCGGTTTCATTTTAACCTTCCGAAGTGGTCACCAGAAAACCAACCAAAAGTGATAAAGACAGCTACTGAGTGCTGTCAGAGAATAATGCTTGTAACAACTCATCTCTTACCAGGCTTGAAGGGCACATATGGGATCAATCTCTGTGATATAAACAATTGCTCCCAGAGCCTTCAGAGCGGCACAGCATCCCTTTCCAACCTGCGGTACCCAAAAATAAACACAAAATCAGAAGCTGGAAAACAATGTTTTGTCTACCTTAAAAGCAGCAGCAGGTAATTATAAAACTGGTTTGAAATTTCTATGCTAAAATTCAAATGTATATAATTGGTGTATTAATTAATGAACATTGATGGACTGGCAGCAAAAATACCCAGAGGTCATCTGTAGCCTCCCCCTTAATAGTTTTCCTGTTAATATGGCATGAAGATGTTACCTCTATTCATTCCTTTACTCATGGCTGCACAACTATTTACAGTATTGGCTCATTGCATAAAATTATATGATTGATGCAATTAAAAATGGAATTTATAATGTTTGCGCTTGATTCCAATATATGATTTTTTTTAAAAAAAGTATTTGCTTATTTTAATTGGATTAGGCACTATATACATACCTGGGAAAGAAAAACAAAATGAATAACCTGAAAGCTCAGCCCTTTATATTCTTATCTTACAAATCTTAAATATCTTGGATATCACCATACCTTTTAGTTAAAAAGAAAATTCTCTCCAACAACTTTGAAAAAAAAAAAATTAAAATATTTGTTAGATTTATTTTCTGAGTTGGGCAATATAATACCACAATAGAGAGAGGAAACAGGAGAGAAAAGGAGTTTTTAAAATAAAATGTGGCCAAGAAATTATCACTTCCTCTGCTCAGTTTATTACTAAATTTATTACTAAGGTCTAGATCATGACAATTATCAGTTTAATCACGTAATGAAGACTCACAACTTTGAGGAAAAATACATGCCAATCTTTGCTTTATAAGAAAAAAATAAGGAAGGGAAGGAAAAGAAAGATTTTAATAGTGATTTTGAACAGCTAGAAAGAATTCCAGATTCTTCTTGCTGTTAAGCCTCTTGCATAAACAATCACTTGCATTACTTCCATGAATTATTATATAGGCTGCTGTTGTAAAATTTTAAAAATGTGCAGAATTCCACATTACCATTCATATAGTACCATGCTGGAATAATACATTCCATAAGATTATCTTGAATAAAATTGATGTATTTTACATACATTATTGATTGTAGTGATGTAAAAAAATACTGATAGCAGCTTGCAATTATTCTGTGTGGCTTACAATTAGATACACCATTTTCTGTTACAACAAAATTGCTAACTGTACATTTAGCAAGCAAGAAAATATTACTAGTAAAAGGCAGATAATGAATATAACAAATAATGAAGGCTGTATAAAACTAGCTATTTGCTTGTACTCATGAGAGCTCTTAAAAGGACATTAGGATTGTGGATCACTTCTAATACTCACCTCACCATAACCACACACTACTACTTGCTTTCCTCCAAACATAACATCCGTTGTTCTCTTTAGACTACAGAAAAGAAAGCAACCCATTGTGAAAACACTATTCTCTTAGATTCTTCAGTAAAGTAAAATTTGCAGTCACTGTATCACAGCAGCGTACTGATTTAAATTTCTGGCATAAAACAGAACATAAAGTTATGACACAAAACCTGAATGTTCATTTTTCCCCCCTCCAGTCCAAACTTACCCATCCAAGATAGACTCTCTGCAACAGTACAAGTTATCAAATTTCTGTTTGGTGACAGAATCATTTACATTCATGGCAGGAACACAGAGTTTTCCAGCTTTTGATAATTGGTACAATCTGAAAAAAGAAGAGGAGAATGGAATATTTCCAAATTAAAGTACGATGACCATATCTTGGCTGCAAATATTTAGATAACCCCTAGTCAGTAGCAAACAGTTACATTTTTCTACATTGTTCTGCTGTCATCTATTGGTCATTTGAATTTCTGCAGCCCAGATATGGGCTCCCTAATTAAAAATCAAATGAGAAACCCAAGGATCAGAAAGAGACATTATTACAGTTTTTGGTTAGAAGCAAAGCTCAAGAATTTTATGTAGCAGCAATAGATATGGGACTCTTTAACAAATTATCTTTTGAATATGCAAAGAGTTCTAATTATTAAAAGATCAGAATAGGGAAGAATTATGAAACCTTCAAGATTTATTTAGTCCAATATAACTAAAGCTTTAATGAACATAGTGATATGTGTAATAGTGATAGTAATAGCAAATATCTAAGGAAAATCTTTGTTAATGCCAATTATATTGAGTTTATGAAAGAATAGCTGTATTACCTTAAGGGAAGCAAAAACAGCCATCACCCAAGGAAACATACTCTTTATCCATTAATTCAATTTTGAGTGACAGCTCAGTGATAACACAATTATTTAGTCTTTAGTATTTGTAGATACTGCTGTAGATATTCTTCCTTGGCTAAAGTCCAGTGTAGATGTTACTGAACTAACTGACACTATTGTCAGATGTGGTATAAAACAATGTCTTATGCTTGTCAATTCATCCCTGAGTTACTACTGGAAACTTAGTACAGGTTGCATTTCCCACAGACATTTAATACTAAAACTGTAAGAGAAAGAGAACAGGAGTAAAAAAGAATTAAGTGTGAACATAGTAGAGTACCTCCAACCATTTCTTAAGTTAAAAGAATATTACATTGAACACGTAAATTACTTCTTCATAAACCCCACATGTGGTATAAAGCAATTAAAAGGAAGAGCTTCTTCATTTTTATTTTAAAATAATATAAAGTTCCATGTATTAATAGGGAAATAAATAAGAAGCAAATATGCATATTGACTTAATATCATTGTACCGTTTTTCTCTATAGCTTTATTTCACTGTTTCTCCCTTCTGTCATGACCTATTATATGATAGGGTTTTGTGATAATGATCTTTTGTGAATTTTGTGCTTACAAAACAGAAATAAATAGGCCCCAACACAGCCAAAACTTCATATTTAAAGAACAGAGACAAAGAAGTTCTTTGTTACCTGTGCACACCAGTCACACTCTCTTCCACAATGCCTCTGATTTTCTTAAATACATTGGGATATTTTTTATAAACCCAATGAGTCAGATCTCCACCATCATCCAAGATCTATAAACATGGGAAATATAATTGGTTCAGATATTCTATTATTGATTCATCTAACTTTATCTTAGGATACACAGTAGGGTTTCATCTTATTTTTTAGAAATAAATTAAGTCAAATACTGATCAGGAAATCAGGCTTGGTATCCTAGCTACTAATTGGAGTGGGGTTTCTAATACAAAAAAATGAAAAACTTTCACTGTTATGAAATCTGATATAAGGTGCAAATCAGCAGTACTAATTACTGTGCAAATGCAGGCAGAACAGTGTGTGTGTGTTTGTGTGTCTGTCTCTCTCTTTCTCCCTGTTTTTTTTTCTCTCTCTCATCTCTCTTTCTCCCTCTCTGTGTCTCTCTTTCTCCCTCTGTGTGTGTGTGTGTGTGTGTGTCTGTCTCTCCATCTCTGTCTGTCTGTCAGTCTCTCTCTCTCTCTGTCTGTCTGTCTGTCTGTCTTTCTCTCTCTCTCTCTCTCTCTGTCTCCCTCTCTCATATGTGTGTGTGTGTGTGTGTATTTTCCCTCTTGAACTATTTCCAAAAACAGGAGAGGTTTTTTTTTTTTTTTTTTGCTGATGTTGTTCTTTCTTCTTCTTTGGGTGCTTTTTACCGTACAATTTAAATCAAGAGTCATTTCAGTTTCCCAGATAAATGAAGCTCTTTCGTCCCCCTACATAATTAGTTCTGCATGAACAGGAATGCCTAGATTTAGATATTCTGCATGTTAAAGAATCACCATCTAAGATCACTGTATCACATTGTTTTCTAGGTTAAAGAAGAAAGCAATATTTCCACTCAGCATGCCAAAATCTTAGGCATTCCTGAAGTAGCATTTGGATCCCCTGCGAGAAGACAACAAAAATGAGAACAGTGGAATTTTAGTGGAATGATCTATTACCATATTTGGCTGCCAGGTATCCATATTTACACAGCGATCAATGCACCACCAAAAATCATCTTCAGATTCTCCTTTCCAGGCAAACACAGCAACACCTAACAAAACAACAACAAAGGCATGACTTTATAAAAGCAAGGCTTATTGCATTTTGCCCCAGCTAAGTATACTATCAGGATGTAGCAAATGTAACATGCTGTTACTTCACATACTTTAACTATATGAATGTTGAAAATATTTTCCATGTTCTGCGAGAGCTATATAGTTAAGACAGTAGATTTGCCAACTTTAATTAACCTAATGGTTTTCTTGCTTTGAGAAAATTTAAACAAACAGGTTATTAGAAAAAGTATTTGTTGTTAAGTTTATATATAGTACTAATACTAATCCAAAACTCATTAACTATTATTTTCTGAACAGTAAGCTAGAAGAAAACTATACAGATAGTCCTCAACTTACAACAATTCATTTCGTGACCATTCAAAGTCACAATAGCACTAAAAAGCAACTTATGATTGTTTTTCACACTTATGACCATTGTAGCATTCCCATAGGCATGTAATCAAAATTCAGACTCTTGGTAACTGATTCATATTTATGACAGTTGCAATGTCCTGGAGTCATATAATCACCTTTTAAAATCATCTGACAAGCAAAGTCAATGGAGAAGTCAGATTCTAACTTAACAACTGCAGTGATTCACTTAACTGTGGCAAGACAGATTGTAAAATGGAACAAAGCTCATTTAACAAATGTCTCAGTTAGCAACATAAATTGTGGGCTCAATTGTGGTCCAAAGTCAAGGACTGTATTATGGTTTACTTCTATACATGAACCAGGCTTTAATCACTAGAACACACATAAAAATGCAATCTATCATTAGAGGTCATGCTAAGCCATTGTGTGATTTGTTTGTTTGTCATATGTTTAACTGGCCATTTTAATTTGTTTGTGTGAATCAGATCCCAATCATTATGATGATTGCTATGATTAACAGAACTGCGCATCATGTGTTTTTTCCTTTAGGGGAGTGGGAAAGTTATATTAAAGCAATCCATCAGAAACATTTATAGATGCCTTTAAGCTTTCTTAGAATTAAACAAGCAATAGTGGTCAGACAACAAGTCACTTGTTTTTGTTTTTGTTTTAAAAACCCATCAGAGAAGATTCTTGGCAGAATGTGCAGGAAGTAGAATGGTATAAAACATTTCATGACACCCAATGACCAAAATATTCATTGTAACATGAATGTTCATAGGAAAAAATGAATGCAGAACACAGTAAATAATTTAAAGCTAATAAGTGTCCTTTACTGTTACTTATTCTCTTATAATAGATCCAAGGGAGTCTACCTGACCTTGAAAAGATCTGGCAGATTTCCCAACAGCTTGGGCATATAGAGAGAATTTATAAAAATATTAGGAAAAGGATATTAGCAAAGTACTCCGACACTATTTTTTCTAAAGTCTTAAAAACAACATGAGGAATACAGTTGTATTTCTTTCAATATAATTAATGAAGTAGAGAAAATATTTTGAGCTACTTTTCAAAGAAAAATATCTGAACAGCCTAAATTTGCCATCATTTTTGTAAGTATCATATTTGTTTATTTTTGTTTCCCTGCAATGATACATTTAATTAATGCAATAAAGTTGTAAACAGCATCTCTGTAATTAGAAAGCAAGTGTTGTGATAGATAGTATTAATTATTATAGCCATATCTCAAGATCTAATTTTGCTCTAGTATCTTATTAATCACTTATCATTGATCCATTTTAATCACAGAATTACAGTTTTTTTTCTATACAGTTTCCACATCCACATAGGTAACATACTATGCTCAGTCTGTACAATGATAAATAATTAAGTTTGGCATTAATTAGGCCCTCTTTCAAAATAATGCTTTTTTTTTCATCTGAATGAATTCCACTTATTTTTCCTGAAAATATGAAGCTTATTAGTGAGAAGCTTCAGAAAACAGTTTCAGTACATGAAAAAGTTAACTATCTTCTTGCATAACCAAATATCTTGGTGCACTGTGTATTCTTAAGTGCTGAGGTCATAATGAGTAAATATTGCAAAAATGAATACATAAATAATTTCTAACTCTAGCACAAATTATTTGTATAGTTAGTCGATACTCACCAGCCTCAGCCAAGGCAGCAGCCACCTCATTTTGAGTAGAATAAATATTACAAGCAGACCATCGGCATTGAGCTCCTAGTGCACAGAGAGTCTCAATCAAGACCTAAGAGATAACGCAAACAGCATCAAATTAAAAAGCTTCAGTAATTACTAATTGGATTGGGGTAACAAAAACTCAGAATGAAAAAGTTCATGAATCATTAGATTCCAGAAGTTTAATTTCATTTATAAATCACCTAATTTTAGAGTTTAATTAGGCTAGATTTGTTAATTAATGACATAACTCCTTGCTCCTTTAGAACATAAGAAAAGAATTACCTAAGATCCAAACCATTCATTTCCATTCCAGACTGTAGTTCCAATTCAAATAATTGTAGTAATCAGTTAAAATCCACAGTAAATCAGCTACTTGAGATCTAGGAGGTTCTATAAGGCCAATTGTCTTTGCATAGTACAAATATTTATCAAGACGATTTAGTAATTATATTACCCCCTTTGTAGAAATTACTTCCCTTGTTCCTCTGGAGGTGACAGATAGAACCCAGAAAATAGTAAAGATAAAAATATCAAAACAGGCACACTCACTGCAGTCTGTGCTGTGATATGTGTACATCCCACTATTTTTGCTCCAGCCAAAGGTTTTTCCCCTTGAGCTCGTTTTCTTAGTGAAATCAGTGCAGACATATCTAAAAAAAAACACCCAAAAGTATCTTCAACAAATCCCATGGCAATTACTGAACAAACAATAATCTTCAGTTCCTAGAAAGAATTATATGTATATAAAAAAACACCTGGAAAACAATTGCTCTGGTAAAAGAAATAAACAATTGTCCCATTGGGAAAGATCTTGCACCCATGGTCACTTGCAGACCATGCCTTTGACATATTTTCAAGGGAGTTTCTATAGCACTTTGTTGAATAGTGTTGGTTTCTCTGCAGTGCCAATCAAATGAAGGATATTACTTACTACCTCCTCCACTATCTTATTTATAATAAAATTATGGTCGTGGTATTGATGGTGAATTCAAGGGGTCAGACATCAAACCTTTGAATTATCTTCTTGTAGATATGTTTCCCACTGTTAGTAGTAAGGTTGCCATTTTTGTTTTTTGTCATTTAACCTCAGAACTTTTAAGTCTTTAATCTTAGCCCTGGCTTTGCCTTGTTTTGGCCTCTTAATATTTAATACTCTTTTTTGTTACATAATTATATTGTTATTTTGTTTTTCTGCATTTTATGCTATGTTACTTCATTATGGCCCATGGTTCCAACAATAAACTATATTTGCAAGAAAAAGCAAAAGTACATATATAGACTGGATGAAACCAGCCTCAATAGCAATATCTGTGAGAGGGATCTTGCAGCCAAAAAAGCTAATGCAATCCTAAGTTGTATTGACAGAGGGATACAATCAAGATCAAGGGAGGTACTAATACCACTCTATAAAGCCTTAGTAAGACCACACCTAGAGTACTGCATCCAGTTTTGTTCACATTACAAAAAAGATGTTGAGACTCTAGAAAAAGTACAGAGAAGAGCAACCAGGACGATTAGGGGACTGGAGACTAAAACATATGAAGAACGGTTACAGGAACTGGGCTTGGCTAGTCTAGTAAAGAGAAGGACCAGGGGAGACATGATAGAGGTCTTCCAATATTAGAAGGGCTACCACAGAGAGGAAGGGGCCAAACTATTTTCTAAAGCACCTGAAGGCCAGACAAAGAATAATGGATGGAAACTGAACAAGGAGAGATTTAACCTGGAAATAAGGAGAAACTTTCTGACAGTGAGAACAATCAACCAATGGAACAGCTTGCCCTCGGAAGTTGTGGGAGCGCCATCAGTTGAGACTTTCAAGAAGAGATTGGACTGCCATCTATCAGAAATGATGTAGGGTCTCCCGCTTGGGTGGAGGGTTGGACTAGATGACCTACAAGGTCCCTCCCAACTCTGATTATCTGTTATCTGTTATTTACTTATTATCAACTACTTTGAATCCAAAATGTAGCATATAATAAGGCTGTGAAGCAATTTGAAGTGAAAAAGGTGATTTGGGACATTCACGAAAGCCCGTGTGCTTTTCCTTAAATCAAACATGTCTCTTCTTGAAATTGCATGGCAGCAGCTGTGTGAACTCAGGCAAAAAAGCACTTTCTTTAAAAGGTTGTAGACAAGATACTCCAAACCACTTTTTCATCTGTGAACCTAGATCTCTGAACAGCCCTAGTGAAGAGTGCCAGCAACCTGAATTGAGCACTGTCAAGGTATGCTTAATTGCTCAAAATGGAACTATGTGAATAAGTTCCTATTAATTTGTCAAATAACTAAAAAAAATCACACTGATCATTTCTTTCTGTTAATAAGGATTGTACAATACTACTTAATTAATAGAATCCAAAACTTTTGGCCTCACTTATAAATGTACATCATTTGTGGACATTTTCAAGAGCTTATTTGCTACCAAGATATTTGCTGAGAAATGGAATAAAATTTATAACACCCCCAGAGAAGCTTTAGCAATTTGAGCTTTACCTTGCTCGGCAATCTCTATCTCTCGGCGCCCAAACTCTGCTTGCTTGATATTCTTAACACAGAAATTACTATTGCCTTTGGAATTAGTTTGCTGTTTTTCTCTTGGAGAAACTTCATCATCAGAGCTATCAGTGTAGGATGCCGCTATAAAACAACATCAAAATGTCCAATGAGAAAAGAATATAGATTAAAAAAAACTAAGTCAATGATTATGTCTCAGTATAGGAAATAACCAAGCCAAAACTCTTTTCTCCAATATGGGTAGCAACTATCTACTGAGTCCCGTTATTAGTGATACTGTAATGAACAACTTGACTTAACACTTGCATCACCTCCACAAATAAGTGTAGGGATAACAATATATTTGAGGTCAGGGATAGCAACTTTTATTTTTTAAACTAGTCAGCCTCTGAGAGCTGCAGGGGATCTGTAAGAGATATGCTGATATGTCTATGATTTTTTAAAAATAAATTTTAGTTGAATAATTCACAAAAATCACATTAATAAATTCAGCAGCATGACTCTCTCTCTCTCTTTCTCCCCACCCCACTTGTGTGTGTGTGTGCGTGTGTGTGTATTCAAAGACAACAAGGAAGAAGTTGAGCTGCCAAATGTGCTTCTTGAGCTAACTACTTCCGGATTAGCAGAAGATAAATCAAAAGGAAAATAAATATTTTTAAAAGGGAGACACTTACCAGAACTGTAGCTGTCTGTGGAAGACTGTGAAATGGAACGAGATAGGGATCTGCGACCAGTCTTTGTGGGAAATTTACTGAATTCCTGCATATCATCTGCAAACTGGATTTGCTATACACAAAAATTAAGAAGTTACTATTGTCTTTTTAAAGGCCAACAAGCTTAATTCTCCACCTATTAAAACATAAGCAATGTAAGATCCCATTCTACAGTATTCAACACAAATCATATTCCAAAGAAGAATGCTTCCTGTATAGATATAATATAACATTTTATGTTACCAGTAAATAATAATAAATGACATATCAAGATTCGTGCTATTCAATTAATGTAAATGAGAATTCATAACAGAATGAAATAGATGACACCATCATTCTATTCAATAAAGCTACTTTGTAGCAAGATGTTTCTATTAGCAGACAATGTATCAGGTATGCCTAATAATAAAAACAAGTATAATTACAACATTTAGGCAGCTACTCAAATTTGCATCTATAAATACAGTTTGTATTATACAAAAATATACCATATTCTTAAGCTTATTCAGTTACATTATTCAATCATGAACTTGGAACTATTCACATAATACGTTAATGCATAATATTAAAATATAAATATTACAATGTTAATTCATTAGGTTATAATATAAAAGTAATGATTATCAAACATATATACATGCTTTAAATGGAATCTCTGATAAATATTTTGCCTGTAGCTATTTTTTATTTAGAGTATTTAGCCAGAAGACATTTAAGTAAGAACTTATGAAATCATCTACTTTCATTCTAGATTCTAAAGACACAGAAATAAATTCCAATCTCCATAATACAACAACTCATTTATATATTATATGTTCTCATTAAAACCTTAGGGTGAAATAGTGATATCATAATAATAGCATCTGGCTGTGATTAAAAGAAAAATCTAATTATTATACGGGAAACCAAAAAAGAAAGATGTGCGTGTTTCTGATTCTCAACTATTCTAGTAGTTGTCGCAAAATCTGCAAAACTTGAAGCAACACCGCCTCTCTCATTTAATTACATACACACATATCTTTCTGCATTGGTAACTGTTGGTAATCTGTACGAAATATATATCTATATTTATAAGTTATTAATACCTAATCTCTGAAAAGGAAATCACTTAGAATTAGGAAACCATCTCATTAATAAAAAGATCATATCCTTGAAGTATATTAAGCAGGCATTATAACAACTACTTTCACTGTAATTTGATTATTTCAATAAATCACACCCATGTGTTTTTGTGTGACTTTAAGAACAGATTATTAGTGGAGATACCAAGAGCTAGAGCTGAAATCTAGGACTCTTAAAGGGGGAGAAAAATGCAAAAATATTTCAAAATGACACAAAAATGTAGTGTTTCCTCTAAGTTGCCCTAAACAATTTTACTGCATTTGATCACAAACTGATACAAGTAAGTGACTTACATAATGAGAGAAATTGTGGAGATTTTAATGTTCAGTTTAAATCAGGGGTGTCCAACCTTGGCAACTTTAGGACTTGTGGACTTCAACTCCCAGAGTTCCTCAGCCAGCTGGCTGAGGAACTCTGGGAGTTGAAGTCCACAAGTCTTAAAGTTGCCAAGGTTGGACACCCCTGGTTTAAATAATAATAATATTTTATTTTGTATTCCCCACAAATGAACTATCTTTCCTGGGGAAATAAAATGCATGCTTTTTGGAATACCTGAGGATTAATGAGATAGGATGAGAAACAGAGAAATGGGGTGAATTAGAGAACCTCACATCCGGGACATTCTTACTGATTTCAAGATATGGAATCCAGTTTACGGATCAAAAGAATAAATTGTTCTAATCCTATAATGACTAAAGTCACTGAATTCTAAATATACCCAACTCCAATTATTTGTATTTTAAACAGCAAAATTGTAAACTAAAAGATGGGGGACCCGAATGGGGATACCATCCTTGGGTATGGAAACTTAATGGGTGATTTTGGGACAGTCACTTGCAGCCCAACCTGACCCACAGGGTTACTGCAGTGGTGTAAATTGGAGGAGATAGTGCTACAACTGTATATTGCACCTTGGGTTCTTGAATGGTAAAACATAAATCTAATAAGTAAAATGGGGGCAATGTTCATATTAGTGGAAAAAAAATAGAACGGCTATTGATGTTTTGCATTGCCAGGAATTACCACAGCAATATCACACAAATTGTTGCTGTCTTACACCAGTGAAGCATCAGCTCTGACTTTCTTCACCTTAACTACAGGGTCTATGATTGTGTCAAGCAGACTTGTTAGGATTCCACTGTGAAAAGTATAGACTAGTAGTATACAAGTAGTAATACATGTTCCATTCTCTAGGGCAGAGGTGTCCAACCTTGGCAACTTTAAGACTTGTGGACTTCAACTCCCAGAATTCCTCAAAGCTGGCTGAGGAATTCTGGGAGTTGAAGTCCACAAGTTTTAAAGTTGCCAAGGTTGGACACCCCTGCTCTAGGGTATAAAAAATAGTTTCTAGGTAAAACTTTAATTATTAAAATCTTTAGCCACAACTCTTTTCCTTAGGGCTGTATTCCAAAACAAATTAGAACGTTTTTAACATAGTTACTTTAAAAATGTGAAATTAGTTTTTCATCTTCAAATGTATCTACTTCAATTGAACATTTTGTCTGAAGATACTGGATATCTCAGAGACTGTTTAGTAAAAAATTGTCTGCAATCATCTCTTTTTTGAGATGCAATTCAAGAGTTGGAATATTAAATCATATGAATGAACCTGTCCCTTTACTGCTCTGAGTTGAAACCCACTGGAACACCAGGACTGTCAACATTTTAAATCAACAAGGTAGAAAAAGGCAATATTTGGAATCTGCAAGAACAAATTAAAGATTTCTTAGGCATGAATGATAGACCAAACGTATTGTAAAACTTAGAAAGGTAAATGTGCACTGTCAACAAAACACTATTTCAACTATTGATAAAATGGGCGTTGGTACCTACCTGTCACGCCCTTTCTCGTCAAGCTGCATAAAGCATCCGGAGAGTGGGAGGTGTTCCAGTCTTCACTCTTACAGGCTGAGCTATAATTGAGGAACGCTCCACCTCCTCGTGACTCCTTCCTCGCGTTCCCCAGTTTTACAAAGATGAGAAGGCAACAGCAACAACGCTCTCCTCCTAACTATTATACAGTTGTCAACTATAAACTGATCAATTCATTGGCCGAAACAGGATTCCCCCCACCAGACAGACCAACTAGGGTGGGGCTGGATGCTCTACGCAGCTCGACGAGAAAGGGCGTGTCAGGTAGGTACCAACGCCCATTCTCTGTAGAGCTGCTGCGAGCATCCAGAGAGTGGGACATACCAAAGCATGGCCTGTCCTACGGGAGGGACTCCGTCTGGTCTGGAATCTCCTCTGGATCTCTTACCACTTGTTGAAGGACTCGCCTGCCAAAGGACACTTCTGCTGAAGCGTAAACATCAATCTTATAATGGCGTATAAAGGGAGATGTAAACGCCTAAGTGGCCGCTCGACAGATGTCGAGAATCGATGCCTGAGTAGCCCAGGCTGCTGAAGTAGCTGCACTTCTTGTAGATTGCGCGGTCAACCCTTTAGGAACAGGGAGAGACTGAGATAAATAGACCTTGGATATGGTAGCTCTGATCCAACAGCCAATAGTAGACGGGGATACTTTGCAACCCATCGTTTTTGGTTGAAATGACAGGAACAGTGACTCTGACTTCCTGATGGAATGAGTGCGATGGATGTAAATACGCAGTGCCCGCTGGACATCGAGAGAATGCCACTGCCTTTCCCTTTCCCGAGAAGGTCCGGGACAAAAATTAGGAAGGACCAGTTCCTGTGATCTGTGAAAAGCCGAGTTGATTTTAGGCAGGAATGACGGGTCTGGTCGTAAAACCACTCGATCAGTGTGGAAAACACATAAATCCCTTCTTACGGACAGAGCTGCTATTTCAGATATCCGTTGAGCAGACGTGATTGCAATCAGAAACACCACTTTAAACGTGAGAAACTGAAGTGACGCCTCCCTGAGTGGTTCAAATAGAGGCCTAGTCAATGCCACGAGAACCTTATTAAGGTCCCAAGTCGGGTACCTGTGAACTACTGGCCGGTGCAGATTGGTGGCCCCTCTAAGGAATGAGCGAATGCGAGGGTGGTGAGAAAGCAAGTCAGATGAGTTATCAGAGACAACGGTTGCCAAGGCCGCAACTTGCCTTCTCAAGGTGTTGGGAGAGAGACCCCTGTCCAACCCATCTTGAAGGAAAGCCAGAATTTGTGCAATTGATGGAGAGAGCGGGTTGATGAGCGACTTGTGGCACTATTTGCAAAAAAAAGTTCCAGGTTGCATTATATATGCGAGTGGTCGAGGCACGTCTCGCAGCCAGAATGGTATTGATGACTTGCATAGACAGACCCTCGCTTCTTAGACACTCCCGCTCAACCTCCAAACGGCTAACTGGAGCCACTGAGGATCCGGATGCTGCAGAGATCCCTGGGACAGCGAGACCTTGTTTGGCGGAATCCTCCAAGGAGGAGCTACTGACAGGTTGCGCAGATCCGCAAACCACGGTCTCCTGAGCCAATATGGGGCCACCAGGAGAACTTCCGCCCTCTCGAGGAGCAACTTTTGGATCACCTTGGGGATCAACGGAAGAGGGGGAAAGGCGTAAAGGAGCCCTGGGGGCCAGTGGCAAAGTAGGGCGTCGTAATTCTCTGCCCCATAGGTGGGGTATTGAGAGAAGAATCTTGGTGTTTGGGCATTGTGCCACGACGCGAAGAGGTCCACCAGCAGCAGGCCGAATATCGCTGAGGCCTCCTTGAACAGGGAGGGGTGCAGATGCCATTCCGACTGGTCTAAGGTGGCCCTGCTCAACCAATCTGCCTGGACGTTTGAGACCCCCTGAGATGTGTTCTGCCCTGATAGACAAAAGGTTGGCCTCTGCCCAACGACATAACTGCTCGGCCTCCTTCATGAGGCGGGCGGAATGAGTGCCCCCTTGACAGTTGATGTGGGCCTTGGTTGTAGTGTTGTCCATCAGGACCAGAACATGGCGCCCTTGCACCTGAGGGAGGAAGGAGCGTAAGGCCAGGTATACTGCGTGAAGCTCCAGCCAGTTCATGTTGCAGCGACGCTCGGTTGCTGACCAGGTTCCTTGCGCTGAAAGTGACTGAGTGTGGGGCCCCCATCCAGATAGGCTGGCATCTGTCGTGAGGGTGACCCTTTGGGGCTCCTTGAAAAGATGTCCCTTGTTGGTAGCGGGTCTGGTCCACCAGAGGAGGGAAGCGAGGACCTTTGGAGGAACCCTCACAACGGTTCTTGAATTGCTCCTTCTGGAGCGTTGATAAGGTAGCAGGAACCACTGCAGCGATCTGGAATGTAGACGGGCCCAGGGAACAATAGATATGCATGATATCAATTTGCCAAGTGACTTGGATAAATCCAGCAGAGAGGCTTTCCTGACCCGCCTAATGACCTTGATGGATTTCTGGATGCTGTCAAAACGTTCGGAGGAAAGATAAACTTTCTCCTCAACCGAGTCAATTACTGCCCCTAAATGAGCTATTCGGGTAGAGGGAGTAAGCTGACTCTTTTCCCAATTGACGAGCAGACCATGGGCCTGGAGGACCGAGAGGGTAGTCTTTGTGTCCTCCTCGGAATGGCGCTGGGTGGGAGAGAGGATGAGGATATCATCCAGATAGCAGTGGATGCGGATGGGGAAATGTCTGAGGTGGGTCACCAGAGCAGCCATCACCTTAGTAAAGGTCCTTGGAGCTGAGGCTAGCCCAAATGGAAGGGCCACATACTGAAAATGCTGACCGTTATAACAGAATCTCAGGTATTTAAAAAATGAAGGATGAATGGGAATGTGGAGGTATGCTTCTGAAAGGTCAATGGAAGTGAGCCAGTCTCCTTTCCTGGTACCCTGCAAAATGGACTGAAGTGTATGCATTTTGAATTTCTGGTGAACAAGGAATCGGTTGAGTCTCTTTAAATCTAGGATGGGCCTCCAACCCTCAGAGTGTTTAGGGACTAGAAAGAGATGGGAGTAGAACCCTTGTCCTCGTTGAGAGGATGGCACAGGCTGTATAGCCCTGATGTCAGAAAGGTGCCTAATAGTGGCTTCTACGAGAGCCCGTTTGGTGCGGTCTCTGGATAGAGGCGAAACCATGAAATGATCTGGAGGGGAAAAACAAAACTGAAGGGAAAGGCCAAATATGACAGTGTCCCTGACCCATGAATCCGATGTGGATGATGCCTATTGGTCAGCAAAATATTTTAGCCGACCACCGACGGGGTAAACGACTGAAGGCCTATCTGGGGCGCCGAGAGGCCTTGCTCCTTGCTCCCCGGAAGGGCCTCCTGTAGCCGGCCCCCCTTCTGTTTCTGTCCCCTGAGTCGCCCCTGTCCTGATAGACAGGCCGAAATGGCGGGGACCTCTGGAATCTGGGGGTAAAAGTTGTCTGAAAGGAGGTCCGAAAGGATCCCCTGCGAAAAGGCTGAGAGGACCTGGATTCTTGCCTACGAAAAAGAGATGGGAGGAATTTCCTTTTGTTTTGACTCTCCATCAGCAAAGGTTCCAGGGCCGGACCGAACAATTTTCCTCCTGATATAGGGGCAGAGGCCAGCTTAACTTTGTTCTTGATGTCGGCCTGCCAATGTTTTAGCCAAAGGAGGCGTCGGGCTGTCACATGCGAAGAGATGGCTCGAGAGGAAAATTTTACAGAATGAAAAGTGGCATCGGCCGCAAATTCCGCTGCGGCCGTTAACTTGGCAATGTCCTGATGGGCCCTAATATTAGAAGGGTGTTGCTTCAACGGCCGAAGCCATCGGATGGATGATCGGGTGAAAAAAGATGCCACCATGGCCGATCAAATGGCCCAGGCATCAGCTTGGTGCACCCGTCTTAGGGCCAGCTCGGCCCGCTTGTCCTCTGGCTTCAGCGCCTCCAGGGCATCAGTGGGGTTAGAAGATGATGCGAGGCGTACTATGGGGTCATCCACCTCGGGCATGTCTAGCGTGGCAACAAATTCTGGGTCGAGGTTAAAAAACCTCTTGTCTTGGCTGGAAGGGGGCCCTGATGAGGCCAACTGTCTCGCAACTAAGTCGGAGAAAATCGGTGGTGTGGGAATGACCTCGGTCTCAATGACTGGCTGCCTGAAAATAGAATCCTCCGGATCCCCGGAGGCTACTGGAGGGGGATCAGAGTGTGGCTGAGAGATCAGGCCCGATATATCCTTTGCTTTAAATAGCAAAGACTTGAACATATGAGGCTTAAACAGACCTATAAAGGTGGGTTGGTCAGGAGAAATGCCCTCGTCCTCGGACATCTCTCCTTCCATTGGGTCTACCTCGAAGGGCGCTTCAGAGTAATAAAGACACTCTCCCTCCAGCCCTTCCTCATCCCTGAAGGGTTCGAAGCCCACCTCCTCTTCCTCCTCCTCTTCCTCCCCTTCTGGGTAGGGAAGTTCCCTTGGAGACGGTACCTGCCCGTGGTGCGGTTCTGGCCTGGGGAGGGATCTTCCGGAGACGGAACCAACTTCAGATGTCCTTGTTTGCAAACCTGGTCTGGAAAAGTGTTGGATACCTTCGGCAATCCCCTGACGGATGGCCAGCTGCATCCATTCTCTGACACTGTCTGGAATGATGTCTGAAGACAGTCCCTCTGTACGTAAACCCACAGCGGTTGCCGTGAATGTCACTTCCGGCCGGGTGGCTGGGGTGCTCCGGGCGGGTGAACTACACCTAGAAACAGTTCTGGCAAAGGAAGAGGATGAGTAGAAGTGGAGGGGGTGGGGGGGGCTGGTGGTACCTGAGAGTCCCTAGAGCGTTTATCAAACTCCCTCTCCAAAGCCTTGTGTCGCCTTAGGGCATCCCTTTGAGAGGCTTTGGAGGATTCCTCGGTCCGTTTGCGCAGGTGGTGCGTCTTTGACTTGGCCTTCAATGAAGGACCTCTGGGATTATCTTCTGCCATCATAAAGCCTGAACAAGGCAATATCGTATAAAAGGGCGGTTGGCATGCCTAGGAGTTCGGCCTAACTGTGGGCCGGATACCCTAACGTTGGGCCGCGTCCCCCTTTTGGTAAAAAATTTTCTTTAATTTTTAATTTTTTAATTTTTTTTATTATTATTTTTTATTTTATTTTATTTTATCTTTATTTTATTTTTTAAAAAAACAGAAAAAGGGCCAAAAAAAGGGCCTAAGTAAACTACAGAGTGATCAAGAGAGAAAGGAATCTACAAAAAAACCCAATAGATCAAATTAACGCTAAGGCCAGAAAGAAAACAACCATGCAAAGAGAAAAAATTATATCAATATCTATAAAAATATAAATAAGTAATGGCCTCCTGAGACAGCCTCCCAACACAACTGGGAAGTAGGTGCCTCTCCTTTGCCTACTGAGCAGCTGCGGTAACCAACCAACTAGCCAGAGAAACGGAGCCACAGGGCACAGAACCACAGGGTCCCTTTAACAGCAAAATAATGCCAAACAGGCCTGCCGGTCCTGTTCCAAGCCTCCCAGAATCGTCGCAGCAAAATCGAAAATGAAAAACAAAATGGCGGCTGGCCACGAGGCACACCCAAAATGACCACCGGGACCAGCGTGAAGCTCAGAAGGAAGGAAAGCCCCTCGATCACAACAAAATACTGCCAAAAAAACAAAGGCAGAACGAGGGGCCTGAGAGAGGAGATCTCGCCTTCTCTCTAGCGTTCGTGGGGGGAAGGCACAACAAGAGTGCTAACCAACGCACTAGCGCAAGCCGCTGCTATAAACAGATGGTTTAAAAAGCAGCAGGCACCAGAGTGGGGGAGTGGGGGGTGGCAGAAAGGCTCTAACCCCCCCCCCAATCTCCCCCCTGAGGGGCGAAATAAACATCCCCTTTCTATCCAAGACAAGCCAAATGCGCAGGGACCGGAGGAAATAATAAGGAAATAAAAGGACAGATCAAACCTGGAGATAAATCAATAGGAATCCCAATTCGGCCAAGGAGCAAATTGTTAGAGCTTCCTGTCTCTGCCAAGCTGAGCTAAAACTGGGGAACGCGAGGAAGGAGTCACGTGGAGGAGGTGGAGCATTCCTCAATTATACCTCAGCCTGTAAGAGTGAAGACTGGAGCACCTCCCACTCTCTGGATGCTTGCAGCAGCTCTACGGAGAATGCCTATATTTGGTCAAATTTTGGGACTAAAATTTAGGTTAAAACTGAAGTTTTATGTTACATAACCATGCACATGAGTATGTATCTGTGAATGCATTCTTCCATTTGTTCAATGGAAGAAAAAGCAATACATTATGCAACACATCTCAATCCAATATTGCTGATTTGGACAGTCCTAGAATATGCTGCAGGAGTGTTCCAAGTCTTATCAAAGCAAATCTAAGTCATCCAGTAAATTGATTTAGAATGATTTAGAAACAAAGATAATTTGGCTCAAAAAATGAATATGTAAAAGAAAAATATCAGAAGAGAATGTACTTTTGTAATGAACAGGAATTAGCTTCCAGCTACAGATTAAGCTGACCAGAGTTCTGTTTTGTACTTCCAAACAGCATTCTTTTGGGAGAAATGTAGAACAAACTTATCGGATGCCTCTCCCATGTTTACATCAATTTGAAACTGTGTCTCTGGCAACAGAAGCATGCACTGCTTCCAACAATGGGTATTAACTAAGAGATGTCTGTACCCATTGTTGCTGGTTCTGGGTGTAACTGCTGCTAACACTAATTCTCCATCAGGAATTTGAATAACTTTCCAATTAAATTCAAGTTATCTCTAGTTTCTCTTTGATTGCTTGGGCCAGAAGACAAAACTCTAGGGATATGTATTTGGAACTTAAGCGAGCCTATCCCAAGGTCATAATATTCAGAACAGTGTGTTTTGGGGTCAGAATGTCCCATTATCAAATATTTTACATAACCCTACAGAGTTTGTTTTCAAAAAGCAGGGGCCAGATGTTTATTTCAAATAGGAAAGTATAATGTTCAAGGACAGGCAGCCAGGAAGCTGGAAGGTAGATCTGGCTATTGAGTTTCCTATCTTCTGCCTATGTAAAAGCTAAGTAAGAACCTAGGACTTTGCTCCAAAATAAGAAGCAGAGGGTATGTTAATCAACCAGGCAATATGTCTATGGAGATTCTCAGTCGTCCAGATCATGGTTCTCCCAAAGGTACATGACTACAAGGAATATAAATCCTTCCATTCCCCACCATTCAGTCAGAACTGAAGAAGTTTCTTGCATGAGAAGCAAAATGTCTTCTAGCAAAACAAGAAAGTCTAGCTGCCTTTTGAAAAAAAGCACCATTGGGATAACACAGACAAAAGTCAAGGAAGAAGCTACAATTTTTAGCTGAGAAGCAGCAACTCAGCAAGTCATGCTGACCTCACCAAAGGCTTAGCCATGAAACATGCATCATCATCATCATCTTAGGCCAGTCTCTCAGCTTTAAAATACTGTACTTGAGAAAGTTGATAAAAGAATCAAGGAGAGTTGGATATATAGCAATAAAGACTTTGAGGAAGAGTGGGACAATGCTATGAAAGAAATATTAGTGACTTTGTTTGCTCTGATCATAAAAGACAAAGGATATCTAGCACCAAAATTATTATTTGCAAATATTTTATACAGAGGCTTCTCACATGCTAAACCTTCACTGAACCTTTACTGAATCAGAGTTTACCACCATAATCTGGCATTGGCTTAACTGCAACACATTTGAACTCTGCAGTCTTAAAATACCTGCTTTGCCTAAAAATATTATCAAAAATAAATAGATTACTAGCGTCTTCAGCATTGTTTCAATTTTAAAATTTAACCAAATGGAACTGAAATATAATGATTATATAACATTTATTCCTTTGATATTAAAATAGTACAGAGGTTAAATTGTTAGACTGTTACTGTAATAGGGAGGACCAGGTTCAAGTCCCATCTCAGCCATGGAAGTTATTGGATGACTGGGCTAATCATTTATTTCAGACTAATCTAACTCACAGGGTGTGTTGCTGCAGTGATGAAAAATGGACTTCTGTCACTTGAGTTTCTGAAGAAAAGGTGGAGATATAACTCTAACAAATAAATATAATATAGTCTATAATTTCTCCTTAGGGTGGAAATACGGTATCTTCGGAGCTACAGAACAATAGGATAGTTCATCCTGTTAAAAAGCTCTTGTTTAACTACAGCAAAGATTCTCTTACTCAAATTGGCCCACATTTACCTTTTATTTATTAATATTTTCCTAGAATAAAAAGAGAAACAAAGTAAGCCACACTTAGGTCTGGTTATTCAGTGGTAACAAGTGAATGTGAATCTAAGAAACTGCTTCCTCTAATAAAGTCAATCACCAAATCCACCTCCACAATCTCTGCATTGACTTAGCTGAAATTCACTTGAACTTTACAGTTTTGAAAAATCTGCTTTGCCTAAAAATATTATCATCAGATGCAATTCATGCAATGATCAATCACATTGCCTGGTTGCAGACATTCCAGTTGCAGTGTATTTCCTAGATATACATTTGGGGCTTAGATATTTAGAATTTATTAGTTTGCTTCAACAAGAAAAACTGACAAACTATTACTTTTCACTATAAGTAGATATTTTAGATTTTCAAAGCCAAGAACATTTTTTTAAAATGTCATCTTATTATTGGAACTCATACTAGTTTTAAATCTGGAAGTTGCTTTCTTAACTGGGTGGAACATCATTTTAGCAGTAAAGAAAATATTTTTAATTCCAAAGCTTCAATACAAAGCAAAGAAAGTAATTTTGTCCTTGCCAAGTTTTAATTCTAAAGATTCAAAAATCATTATCTTTCTTACTCTGTAGGACACTCTAACTTTATAAATCATACTAAGAGACATATAATTATATTAAACCATACTGTCCAGCTATTAATTGCTATTTACTAAGATGATTATTATAATGATGATTTTTGTGAAGCTAAAAGCTATGTTGTCAATTGCTAAATGTTCCATGTGCTCTCAACTTTCAAAAAAATGCTGTTTTGCTGTATAATACCAATATTTTAGCTATTAAAAAGTGTCTTAAAACTCATAGATGATATAGGTAAATAGAAAACTAGATTTAGGTTCCAGATTTTCAAAGCATATTGTTACTTTTGTTTGTCCTGGAAATGCTTGGAAAATATCTGAAAAATTATTTTAAAAACTGATTACAAGTCTTAACAAAGAATAGGTTTATGTTTCAGAAACTAAAAGTAAGAAAAAAAAACTCCAACAATTTGCTCACTGAATTCCTAGCCCCTATTCTTATTAACTTTGTGCTTCAAAATCCCAATTTGCTATACCTCCAAAAGAATGTTTCCCCAGAAATCGAAAATATAATCATGAAATAACAATTTGGTCCACAAGCATTCTCAGCTGAAATATGCAATATAAAAAAAAGACAAACAAAACAAAAATGTACTTTCACTGGTGTAATACTCACGGATGGTTCTTCTGACTAGCTAGAAACTTAGCTGTTGAAGGTTCCACAAGACTATTTTGGAGCAACTTATTAACTACTTTACAGACTTCTTAAGGAATGAAATGTTTATTGCAGGGCAAAAGAACTCTGAATTTGCAATAGCAATTTTAATAGAAAACTAGACCGCATACATAATGCTTATTACAGCAAAGACTTTTAATTGTTTCGTTGGTGGGAAGAGGAATGAGGCTAAACCCATGGTAATTTAACAAGCAGCTGGCAATCTATGTTATGCCAATTATTGAAACTACAATACCATCTTACACCTAAGGTATGTACACTTTTTCCCCCCTTCCATTCAATTATGTCTCATTCTCGGAGTCTGCTTGGACAAGCCCTGACAATTTCCAGGACAAAGTTTTTCAGAAGTGGTTTGTCACTGCCTCCTTCCTTGGACTATGAGAAAATGATTGGCCCAATATTACTCAGATGGCTTTGTGCCTTAAGTGGAACTAGAAATCACAGTCTCCCAGTTTCTAGCCTGATATCTTAACCACTACACCAAGCTGACTCTCATATGGAAACTACATAATTCCAAAAACTAATCTACAGCCCTCATGGAATATAGGAAATTAGTACCACAATGACAAGAAGTCATACTTCCTCTCATATGTGCTAATTTTCTAGTAACCTAGATTTCACTTTACCAAGAATCAAGTTTAGGTTTTTTTGACCTCATTCAAGTACTTGCATAGCTTCTCATGACTCAATGGGAAAGAAGAAAAGTTGAATGCTATCAACATATTGATGACACTGTACTGAAAACTGCCAAATGCCAAGTGACTGTCCCCAAATCACCCATTTCATGGCGACATGATCAAGACTAGCACTCTCAGGACTGCTACAACATACATTACAAGGGGGCCAAATACAAGTAGTGCTCGATTATATAGCCTTTTGTTTAGTAACCATTCAAAGTTACAACAGCAATGAAAAAAGTGACGTATGACCATTTTTCACACCTAAGGCCATTTCAGAATCCCTGTGGTCACATGATCAAAATTCATAGTTTGGCAACTGGTATATATTTACAACAGTTGCAGTGTCTGGGGTCATATGATCACCTTTTGACAAACAAAATCAATGGGGAAGCCAGATTCACTTAACACCCATGCGACCAACTGCAGATTAACAATGGTGGCAAGAAAGGACAAGACCTGTGGCAAGAAGGCAAAATTCATTTGACAACTGTCTTGCTTAGCAATGGAGATTCAGACTTCAATTATGCTCGTAAATTGAGGAGTACCTGTGGAAATTTTCCACTGCCACACAATGGAAGCAGGTAAAAAGAGAACAACTGAATTTCCTTGAGACAATCCTGGCTGGTGACTGAATGCAAGAAAGAAAACATCAACAGGCTCTGAGGTTTTATTTTGGAACGTATACACCTTTAAGAAAAATGTGTAGGTTGCAGATCAGTCCTGCTGCTCAGTAGAGAACTGGTTTTCTACATAACTGAGATTACTTGGTTACTTGGCACATCGAATTTCATGAAATTATTTAGAACAAATAGAACACATCTTAACTCAGCATGTAGTTTCTCTGTGACTTATTTGTTTAGATCATATGGTACATACAAAATAAATTATGCTAACTGACCCCTTTGCTTAGAATCAGAAAATGATAAACAAATACCTTTTAAAAAATAATAAAACAACAAATCCTTTTGTTCCTCAATTGTCTTATGAAATGCAAGTGTATAAACAGCTAGCTGTAATAAAACGATAGGGAGAAATTCTAACCTGGAAAAAATAAGTTCTGGGAGCAGAACTATAACAGTATAACAGAATTGGAAGGGGTCTTAGAGGCCTTCTAGTCCAACCCTCTACTCAAGCAGGAGACCCTATATCTTTTGAGACAAATGTTTGTCCAATCTCTTCTTTAAAGTCTCCAGTGATAGAGCACAACAACACCTGAACTTCTGATTAATTATTCTTTCAGGAAATTTATCTTATTTATAGGTTCGTTTTCTCCTTGATTAGTTTCCCTCCATTGCTGCTTCTTCTCCCTTCAGTAGCTTTGGAAATAGGTTCCCCTCCCCCCCCCCTTCATATATGGTTATGTAAGACTGAATGTAACATGTCAGGGGCAATATATATCCATTTGGGGAGGGGGGTGCTACTTTAAAGTACATTCCCTGGTCAGCTAACCAGGGAATACTAGGGGCTGTTATTTAACATACCTGGAGCATATAGGATTAAAAAAGGCTGCCTGGAGATGCAGAAGAAGAACAGAGGTAATTGATTAAACATGTGATATGCTAGCATGGAATATGACAACTTTATGTAAATGAGTTTGGAATATGCGTGTGATAGTCAGTCAGTCAGTCAGACAGACAAACCTTCTTCTCATTGAGGGGTAGTAAATATGTATTTACAAGATGGCCAAGATTTAGCCAAATTATTTCTTCTTTCTCAAGAAGCATCACATACTACAACTAGCAATGATAATACAGTACAATGATACTGAAGGATAATACTCTATTACCACACTGCTATAGAAATTTAATATTTTAGATTTTTCTAATTTGACCTGTTTTTCCTCTTTCCTAATATTGTGTGTGTTCTGATACAACCTTTTGTTTTAATTTCAAGAGAATAAGACTTACAAATTTATTTAAAAAATCAAATTTAGAGTATAGAATAAATAAATATTTGATTAGTTGATTTTATAAACACTATTATATACCAGTGATCTGGCAGCTTCCCCCCTCCCCACATCTCCCCCCTCCCATTTTATTATTGTACTCAATTATGTCAGTTATTCAAACTTCAGGACTTAGACTAAAACTACTAGAATTTTTAAAACAAAGGGAGAACATTTCCAAATCCAACTATTATAGTATGGAATTCTAGTGCTACAAATTTAAAGCTGCATAATAGTACTAATCAAACTGCTTATCTAGTCATTATTGCATTATGTTATCTCTTCTGCCAAAGCTTGAAAATGGATTTTTTAAAAGAAAAAAGTAATTGATTCTGGAAGCAAATGATCAGTTAGGAAAATGCAGAGTGACTTTTACATCAGTTCTGCTTCTGTAACCATACAAATGTATGATTGTTTCCCAATCAAGTAGAAACTAGAAGGCACAGTATTCAATATGATAAACATGATGGATTAGCTTGAATTTTTCTCTGCTAAAATCTGAGGTTATGTTTAGAAAACCAGCCATTTTAAGCTCGGTGTTAAAATTTGCATAGGCATTGGATATAGTCTCTTCTCTTTGCTACTATCACATTACTCCCTAGTTATGGCAATACCAGTAGTATACAATTTGTATAATAAACATGGAAAGAAAGGGGCTATATATAATAAGATCTGTCCATTCTAAGAGTCCATTCTAATTATAATTATAGAAATACTGCTAGCCAAAGGGAGATTGCACCTGTAATTCACTAATATACATAAGCATACATACATACAACTCATTAACTATCTATATCCAAAGACTACATAAAAAGGGAAATGTTATAGTTCTTACAATAGAAATGATTCTTAAGCATCAGGAGATAGATCCTAGAAAATAAAATCTAGGATTATACTTTATGAGCTTTGGCAGTATGGCAAAGATATTAGATAAAATAATTTCAGAAATAGGCAATGCTTGAATAGCAGATAGGAAAAAGAGGAGTTTTCTGTGACAGTACAACCTCAGGCAAACCTTAATTTGTCAATTTCGACATATGCTATACCGGAGAAGACAATCACTGCTGACTCTATGTTTGCCCTGTAAAAGTTAAAAGGGAAACCAGACCTTATTTTTCATTATACCAAATCTTTGGCTGCCCATCAAAATGTACATACTAATGCTAATTTTACTGATGCACAGACAGAAACTGCCTCAGGGTCTTACATAACAACCAGATAGCTGTAAAATGCAATTGTTTTTAAAATGGAAAATATACATAACAAGTTAATGTATTTGTGAAAAAATAGTGCTAGAAAGCAAGATACAGATGAATAGATTAACAGAAACACCAGCAACATAAAGTTAATTCTTGAAAGAATCACACTGAAGGAGCTTCTTCTATATTGAAGCATAGGATGGTTTTAGCATCAATAGAATAAGAGCTGAAAGATACCTCCTTCTTCATGAACAGTTTGTCCTTCTTGCCGAAGAAGTACACAATGGAAGTAGGAAAGGAAAAGAGTGATGAACCTTGCTTTTTAGAATCCTTTTAAATACAGACAATGTGGTGGCATTTGTTCTTAAAGGAATGTACAGACCATATTGTTCCTGCAACACAACCTGACCAAAGTCCTTTCTCTCAAATATCAATCTTCCACATCAAATCAATGATACTCATATGGGAGAACACTATCATGAAACAAACGAACACCAATTAAAAACGTGTTTTATTTCAATGAATTGTTCCATGCTCTTAAATCTATAGAACTGGGTAAGTTCCAAATTTGAAGTTATGGATATTTCAATCTCTTGTTAGCAAGCACCTCCCCACCACCCCCAATTGATTAAAACATAGCCTGCAAGTTGAAAGGGAAAGTCCAGACAAGGCCCTAAGGAAAACCTTTCATTAATAATATTCAGGCATCACATACCAGAAGCAAGAACATAGATGGCTGTAATTCTGGTGAATTCTCTACTTGTAGTGCTTCCACCCTCTTCTCTGTAGTGGTAACACTAGCAAATTTGTAGACATTTTCTAAGAGCAACAGCCACAAAAGCAGTCATCAAGTAATATCTAAGCTGATTTTAACCTTCCTATTTAAGTCAAAGAAATACAATTATCTTAGTTTTACTATATAAATGTAGATAGCACAGGTATCACTACCAGTAACAGTGAATTTTATTTGTATACCACATGCTATAACAAACCAAGTTACCAAAATAAAATCAAAATAATAAAAATAAGCAAGACAAAACATGTTATAACCAGGTACTAACTTATGCTTATAAAAGATTGTGTTTGCAAGCATCAGCCCAAATTTCTCCCTAGGAACAGCTGCAAACCAAGCTGTAGCCCCAAGAAAAATATAGTTAACAAAGAAAAATTATTTTGTAACAATCTGACCAATACATAGTGCAAGTTGGATGACAACATTATTCCCAGAGCCTTGAAGAAACAGGACAGCAAAAGAAATAATGAGCGAGTCTTACATTTACATTTGCTCCTCATGGACAAAGGCATAAATTATGGAGAGTATTTTGAAATCTGCCTTGAAGAACTGCTGATGAAATCAGCTGATTTGCAACTGAATTAAAACCATTCTCACTGGAAAGTTCTGAATTGGTTAGATAGGTTGTAAGCTAATTCTACTATATATATTATATGTATATAGACACAGATACAATTTCCATATTAATCTTATTTGCCTGATGCTGGATTTCAGTGAAATACTGGGTCACTGCCATAATTTATAATTCCAAAATTAAGGTTTATCAGAAAACAGAACCTGCTATCATCACAAAAATCTGATCTCTTCAGTAAAGATCTTATTTCTCATTACCTGAAATTAATTGGCCTAAAGGAAAGGATCTACTTATTCCCTTAGCCCTTCCCTTAGCCCAGGGAAAATAATGAAAACCCTCTTCTCAGATCTAGATGGGCCATCTTGAAGTGAGAATTTGTTGGCTTCCTTTTCTTTTATTAAATTTCTCTAATGTAGGCCTAAAGGTCTGTTGTCCCTAAGAACTGAGGAAGAAAGACTCCTATCATTCAGGAACTTGCTACTCAATTACACTATTTTTCTTCCTTTCTTTGTTCAGAAAAAGCTAAGCCAGCTTCTATAGCAACTAAACTGGCAGGAAAAAAATATAGCAAAACCCCCCCATAAAATAGGAAACATTCCAATCTGGATTCAAGCCTTATGTTGTCGAGTAAGATTTGGTTGCCTGAAGGGATGACCAGACAAGGAGAGATGAAGTGAGAATGCAATTCCTTTGATTCTTCTTGGCTTCCTATGGTTACCTTCTGGAGTACTCTGAGTGGAGGGTGTTCAGGATACAATAATACAATTCTACTGCTTCTATCTGCAGAAGATGGCATTGGGTGACATCTTGGTCCAATCAGAATGAGTCCCAGAGGGTTCCATTTTGGCATTAATAATGCGACTAGTGAGGCCATTGGTGCCTTGGCATGAAATTCCAGAACTGGCAGAACATGATGTTGTTTAGCCAAATGTAACACCGTTGCACTTAAAAAGAGAAAAGGGCATTTTCCAAGATTTTAAAAACTGGATAGCCTCATAAGGGAGAATACAGTCTTTCAGCATATTTAAGCTTAAGGAGAATTATGAAATGAGTTGTTTTGATAAAATAATGGCAATATTTTGCAAAGCTATTGTTTGTTCTGAGCTGATTGTTCTAGAGATTCCTAAAACCAAGATGGAGGAAGTTGAGGAGTGTTTATACAGTATCAGAATACTAATGGAACACAAATATACTGAAATATTCTACAATGATCTTCAGTGAATACATTTTAAGACTACTGAGAAGCAGAAAAATCTGATTTGGACAAATGCTCAAAAAGGAAATTATATTGGAGCAGCTAAACTAGGTTGTGAGGAGCAGAGAAAATAGTGTCTTGCAACAAATTTAATTAGATAGATAAAGATAGATAGATAGATAGATAGATAGATAGATAGATAGATAGATACCGTATAAGTATAAGTCGAGTATAAGTCGACCCGAATATAAGCCGAGGCACCTAATTTAACCACAAAAAACTGGGAAAACTTATTGACTCGAGTATAAGTCGAGGGTGGGAAATGCAGCAGCTACTGGTAAATTTCAAAAATAAAAATAGATGCCAATAAAAACTTTCACTAGGACAGTTGAGAATAAGTTTGATGTTCACAATTTCCTCTTTGAAAGAGACCAGTAAATAGGGAACAAGAAGATGAAGAAAAAGAAGTGTGTTTTTTCACACTTTTCACACTGAAGTGAACAAAAATGGCATCATAGGAACAGGCTCATTCTCAGCCCAAAGGTTTGTTTCTGATTTCTTCCCTGATTTAAGGGAAATTTGGGAAACGATCTCACTATCATGAAAGGTTTGATTGATTCACTAACCCAAAAGATGATGATGATGACAGTGGTAGGCAGGAGTCACTCTCTCCCTTGCAAGAAAAAAGCAAGAGCCGTTCTTATGATCTCTCCCTCTCTCTCTTTCTCCCCGTAATACAGTAAAGCCCTTTCCAGCACGCGCGCGCGATCCGCCCCCGCCCCTTTTTTTGCATTTGCAAGGTGCAAAGCGGCGGGGGCGGATCGCGCGCGCGTGCTGGAAAGGGCTTTACTGTATTACGGGGAGAAAGAGAGAGAGGGAGAGATCATAAGAACGGCTCTTGCTTTTTCCTTGCAAGGGAGAGAGTGACTCCTGCCTACCACTGTCATCAACATCTTCTTCTTTTGGGTTAGTGAATCAATTAATTTGGGAAATGATCTCACGATCAGAAAACAACGCGAGCTGCCACCACCACCTCCTCCTCCTCCTCCTCCCGAGTGGACTGAAAGCAGCTGGAGCTGAGGAAATGAAGCTGAGTGGAGCGACCTCGGCTCGCGTTGCTTTCTCAGCCTAGAGCTCAGAAAAGCCTCCCCCTCCTCCTCCTCCCCCTCCTCCCGAGTGGACTGAAAGCAGCTGGAGCTGAGGAAATGAAGCTGAGTGGAGCGACATCGGCTCGCGTTGCTTTCTCAGCCTAGAGCTCAGAAAAGCCTCCCCCTCCTCCTGAGTGGACTGAAAGCAGCTGGAGCTGAGGAAATGAAGCTGAGTGGAGCGACCTCGGCTCGCGTTGCTTTCTCAGCCTAGAGCTCAGAAAAGCCTCCCCCTCCTCCCGAGTGGACTGAAAGCAGCTGGAGCTGAGGAAATGAAGCTGAGTGGAGCGAACTCGGCTCGCGTTGCTTTCTCAGCCTAGAGCTCAGAAAAGCCTCCCCCTCCTCCTCCTCCCCCTCCTCCCGAGTGGACTGAAAGCAGCTGGAGCTGAGGAAATGAAGCTGAGTGGAGCGACATCGGCTCGCGTTGCTTTCTCAGCCTAGAGCTCAGAAAAGCCTCCCCCTCCTCCTGAGTGGACTGAAAGCAGCTGGAGCTGAGGAAATGAAGCTGAGTGGAGCGACCTCGGCTCGCGTTGCTTTCTCAGCCTAGAGCTCCGAAAAGCCTCCCCCTCCTCCCGAGTGGACTGAAAGCAGCTGGAGCTGAGGAAATGAAGCTGAGTGGAGCGACCTCGGCTCGTGTTGCTTTCTCAGCCTAGAGCTCAGAAAACAACGCGAGCTGCCTCCCCCTCCTCCCCCTCCTCCCGAGTGGACTGAAAGCAGCTGGAGCTGAGGAAATGAAGCTGAGTGGAGCGACATCGGCTCGCGTTGCTTTCTCAGCCTAGAGCTCAGAAAAGCCTCCCCCTCCTCCTGAGTGGACTGAAAGCAGCTGGAGCTGAGGAAATGAAGCTGAGTGGAGCGACCTCGGCTCGCGTTGCTTTCTCAGCCTAGAGCTCAGAAAAGCCTCCCCCTCCTCCCGAGTGGACTGAAAGCAGCTGGAGCTGAGGAAATGAAGCTGAGTGGAGCGACCTCGGCTCGCGTTGCTTTCTCAGCCTAGAGCTCAGAAAACAACGCGAGCTGCCTCCCCCTCCTCCCCCTCCTCCCGAGTGGACTGAAAGCAGCTGGAGCTGAGGAAATGAAGCTGAGTGGAGCTGAAGCAACCTCGGCTCGCGTTGTTTTCTCAGCCTAGAGAAAGGGGAAGGGGGCTCATCTGGACCAAGGGTGAGTCTCCCCCTCAGTTTCCCCTGAAGGATCTTCTGTCGCTTTTGCCTTCTCCCTACATCTTCCCTCTGTTAAAATCCCCCCCCCTCACACACACTTATTTTCGGTTGGATAGATTTCGTGTCTGAGCATTCTCACATGGCGGTGGGTCTTCCCCCCCAAAAAAAACAGTTAAAAAAACAAAAAAACAATATATCCTCAAGCAAGAACTTTTCTGCTTCCAATTACTCCCATGCTTAAAAGTTGCAAAGGAAACACGGAAGCAGGGAAGCGGCTGCTCAGCTTCGGAGCTCCACACCATTTTTTTTTCAGAGGGGAATCTGACTCGAGTATAAGCCGAGGGGGTTTTTTTCAGCACAAAAAATGTGCTGAAAAACTCGGCTTATACTCGAGTATATACGGTAGATAGATAGATAGATAGATAGATAGATAGATAGATAGATAGATAGATAGATAGATAGATAGATATAGAGGGGGAGAGAGAGAGAGAGAATATAGATAGATATGGTAAATGGATTTTCATCTTATTTAGAATTCTTTTGTGGCTTAGCAAGTCGTTATGGACCAGACCATGGTTCTGTTTAGTAAGAAAATGCAAAATATGGATTAATTCAGTAAGCAAGTTACATTTGTTGTTTGAGTAATCAAAGAATGGACAGCTCCCAATACTCCTGGACTTAACCCCTATAAGTTTCAGTTCCACCAATTACTGACATGCAGCTCACATGCAGCCGTGTATTGCAATGCTTGTACATTCTACCATAGAAATAGAATGTATGCAACTGTCAATAAGAAAAGCTAACTATTGTCAATTAGACACACTCAATTCCAGTGCCAGCCTTCTCTCTTTTCTGCCTCAATGGGAGAGATAATAGAGACTGGATAAATATAAGAAAACAAATGATCCATTATACACATTATTTTGTACACGCTTTTCTAATTTCAAAAATGACTTTCCATACCACATAGTGTGTGTGCGTATGTGTGTGAGAGTGAGTGAGTGTGTGTGTATGCCTGAAAGAAAAATTAAGTTATTCTTGAGTAGGTTAAAAGGGTATTTTTAACTACTGACCTTCATTACCAAATATAATCTTCATTTCATATCACTGCAACAAGGGGCACAAAGTGGAAGTAGTTTTGACTTCTGGTTTGAGTTTCTTCGGCAACAGACCAAAATCCGCGATTGTGCGCGGTTTCAATCCGTGCTCACTGCCAGAGCGCTCCGAACCGACTGGATTCGGGGCTAAGTCATCCCGTAGAGGTGGGAGACTGCCAGCAGGGTCGAGGAGAGCTGCATCTCTCCTCCTCAGCTGCCCATTACTCTCTTTCCCAAAGGTGGTTGCAGCGGTGGTCAGAAATGGCCACCTCAAAGAAGAACTTGACTGGAAAAGAATGTGCAGGAGGAAGATAAGAAGAGAAAGTTTTAGTTGACTGGGTTAAATTGAAAAAGCAACAACGTAAGATACCTAGAATTTGAACTATAAAAAACAACATTGTTCCCAAAGAAGACTTTGAAGCAATGAAAGGGAGAGGGAAGGGAAAGGATTTGGCTTCCCCCCCCCCTTCCCTTCCTTATACTAACAGCTAAGAGATTTAAGTAAGAAATTGTCAAAAATCCACTTTGACATCAATAGGCATTTAAGCTGAAAATAAAATGTCAAAAGGATAAAGACTTTTCGATACTCAAAAACCTTTAAAAGCAGGAAAGGAGAGAAAAAGAATGAAAGGGCGGGATCTGGAAAAAAAGGAGGAGACTGCCTGGAACTAAAAGGAACCTACAGTGAAACTTTAACAAGATTCCTAAAAAATACATTTTAACTGAAACTTTGTAACAAAATAACAGAACCCCAGGAAGAGAAAGTGGAAAAAAGAAGCAAGAAAAAACAGCTTTGGATTATTTGGATTACTTGGTGATTTTTGGCTATTGGATTTAAATGACTAAAATCAATTGGGTGGTTGTTTAAAATGGCATCACTTTTAGAAGAACTGAAAATGGAACTTAAAAAACAGAAAGAAGATGCACAAGAAGGAAGAGGTTCTTTAGGCTTCGTATTTCAATTTTTAGAAATGGAGATCTGGAACTATGAGAAACAACCAGAAATGCGTGTAGAACAAGAAAATTGGGAAAAAGAAGCCATCATGATCAAGTAATTTTATGTGAGGAAAAAAAAGGAAGGGGGAAAAAAGAGTGAAAAGTTTAAGATTTGAAAAAACAACCAAAAAAAAAAAGAATAGTTTGAAAAATAATTACAATATTAGGAAGCAACAGAAGAGAGGATCACAGAAGAGAGAATTAGAAGTAGAGAGATAAAGGGGCAAAAAGGGGAGGGAGAAGAAGAGGGGGAAGAAGGAAAGGAAAAGAAGTTATAAAAGACAGAAACAAGATATAAAGAAATAGGGAAAAGGTATAAGGATTGAAAGTATAAGCCTATTTAGAGATAATGGGTGAAAATTTAATTGAAAAAGGGATTCTGCAAAGGTACATAAGATAGTATTGTTATATTAGAAATAGAAATAATTTTAGAAAATATGAAACAATGTATGATTAAAATGTTGGATAAAACACTTATTGTAATGTAGTGGAATGTTTGTTAATAAATAAATGAAATAAAGTGAATGAGAAAATGAAATTAAGAAAGGATGGAAACATTTTAATTATTATTAATGATTTTAAAAAAAGAATTAATTATGGAAAGTTTATACGTGTTCACAAGGAAGTATGATATTCAATTGAAAAGAAATGTTAAAGTTGTTAAGATTCTAACTAATATTAAGATGGAATTGAATTGGAATGGAATGAGTCTTTTATTTATTATTGCCATATATATATATACTTTTTTTAAGAACATAGTGTGTATTTTAAGAATGTACCAAGCAGAATTCGATTGGAAGTTATGTACTATATTGAATGTTATAATTTTAAAGGCATAAATTGAAGTTTAAATAAGAGTTGAATGGATAAAATTAAAAGATATAAAGGTGTCATACTCCAATTAGTAACTACAGGGGGAAATTTGTTCAATGAGAAAAGATCACATGAAATTGAAACAGGACAGACAAAAGTATAAATATAATGATTGGAAAAACATTGAAACTTAGAAAAAAGATATATAATTGAATTTAGATAGATAATTAAAAATAAAGTTGAGAAAACCAAAGGAGGGGAAAAATTATGGAGAAAATATTAAAACAGTAATAGGATATGGAATAGAACACAAAGATGAATATGAAATTGAGTTTGTGTCTGTATGAAGAAGTGATAATCTGGGATCATGCTATTCTCAATATTAAAAAAAAAAAGTGGTAGTCTCATGAGGCAGAGGGAAGTAATGGTTTGTTGTGTATTCAGTCATTGAATTCATGCACAGACAATATGCTCTTACCTAGTGCTCCCAACAGTCCACAGTAATATTATCCTTATAGAGCTGAACAACAAATGTATGAAATTGTGAGATCTATTGTCTGGTTGTGATGGGGAAAGTAATTTAAGGTACCGTAAACATTTTAATGTAAACATTACAATACAACGGAAAGTTGTAAAAAAGAAAAGAGAAACACGAATAGAAAAAAAAACAATTTCCCATTAATCCATTCTTCAACAAGATTCTTGATTTCGGGATTTCCGGTTTGTAGCCCTTCGGAGCAGGCAGGAATCCACGACTGTGCGTGGTTTCTGCCTGTGTTCACTGCCCGAGTGCCACGAGCCATTTGGCTTTGGGGCTAAGCCACCTCCGTAGAAGGTGGTGAAGACAGGGGGGGGGGTCTGGCAGGGTTGAGAGATATCGCACCTCTCTTCCCTAGCCAGCGAAACCCTCTTCTCAAAGGCAGCTGAGCGGCGGTCAGCAATGGCCGCCACATAGAAGAGCTCAGCTGGAAAAAGAAAGTGCAGGAGGAGCTGTGAAGAAGTGAAAGTGATTTTTGCTGACCGGGACAAGCAACAGTGAAAGTACCCTGGACTTTGAAAACTGCTAAAGAAACATCGTTTCCAGAATGTGTCAAGCGGCGAATGTGAATTAAAGGAAAAGCTTTTTTTTTCTTTTCACTCTCCTTCCAAACGTGACAGCGATAGAACTTTAAGAGAAATTGGAAAACTCACCTAGGAGGTATGGATTTCTGAACATTTAAAGGAAAATTGCTGCTGTAAGTGGGAAGGGAGAGGAAAAAAAATTGGATCAGAATTTGAAAAAGGAGGAGATTGCCTAGAATTTTAAAGAGCTTTAAAGATTAATACAGCTTCTAAAAAATACATCTTAATTGGAACTTTTTGACTAAACAGCAACCCCAGGAAGAGAAATGGAAGAAAGAAAAAAATATTAAAAGAAATAGTTTATTTGGTTTCTTTGGTGGCTTTGGAATTTTGAGGAATTATTCTGGATTAAAAACACTCGGGTGGTTGTTTTGGAAAAAAAATTTCTGATGGCATCGCTTGTGGATGAACTAAAAATTGAATACCAAAAATATAAAAAAGAAGAACAAGATGGGAAAGATACTTTGGGCACCCTTTTTCAATTTCTAGAAATGGCGGTATGCACTTATGAAAAACTGCGCAGCAGGACGACTGGGACAAAGAAGAAGAAGAAGCCATCTTTGATGAACAGTGGGTTTTTTGGGGGTAGGAGGAGAAAGAGGAAAAGAAAAAGGGGATTTTAAGGCCTGAAAAAACAACCAAAAAAGAGAAAAATGAGGTGAAAGGTAGATACAAGGTTAGAAAACAACAGAAAGGGGGAAAGCAGAAGAAGAAAAGGGAGGAGGAGAGACAAAGGGGTGAAAAGGGCAAGGAAAAGAACAAGCAATAGAGAAAGGAGGGGAAGAGAAGCCTCAATGGTGGGAAGCAAGATTTAAAGAAACAAAACTTATTTAGAGACAATGGGTAAATTTAATTGAAAAAAAGGGATTCTGTAAGGTACATAAGATTCAGTTTTTTATATGTGTATTTAGAATAAAATGCTTAAGATGTAAATGAGTATTAATATGTATGATTAGATTCTTAATGGCATTGATTGTGGTTCATATGCTTTTCTTTTTTGGTTATTGTTGTATTTTTTTTCTTTCTTATAAAATTCATTGTGTAATTTTAGAATGTACTAAACAGAATACCAATATAAGTTAAGTGTTATATTAAGTATTATTAAGCTAGAGGAAAGAGTTAAAGGCGTCATACTCCAATCAGTGTACAGGAGAAGTTTGTTTAAAGAGAAAAGATGAATGGATAGCTGGAAATAGAACAGACAAAGAATGATAAGTATTATGAACTGAACTCAGATGAGATAAATAAAATAAAATTAAGAAAGATAAAAGAGGGAAGAAGCTATATAGAAAATTGAAAATGGTAATAAGATATGGAATGATATATAAAGTGAATATGATTTTTGAATTTGTGTCTGTGCGAAGAGTTTTAACCCGGGATCAAGCAACTTTCAGAAAAGATGTTTTATGTTTTTATATTCCATGTTTTGTTTGTCTGTGTATTGTTTTTTGGAAAGCAATAAAATTTTAATTAGCAAGAAATATAATTTGGATAATAAAATGAAAAGAAGAAGTTGGGATAAGATAAGAAGCTGAACAGATAACGTAAATATATATATTATAATTTGGAATTATCTTGTATGTTTTATTGGTTTTTGCAGAAAAGATTTTTTATGTTATGATGCCTTGTTTGTTTGTGTATTTTGTAAAATTAATAAAATTTGTTCAAAAAAAAAAAAGATTCTTGATTTCCAAACCTACAACCCTTCCTTTTCAAGCATTAATGGCAACTTTGGGAAATTTACATGCAATGTTGGTGCGCTCTAAATGTTTCATTGACAAGATTCTCTGCATACATCATCACACTTCCAGTCCAGATCCTGGGCCAGCTATTTTTTTTTTTTTTTACTGTAAGCTTTAACTGAATAGAGTCTGCACGGCAGTAAGCCTGTTACCAAGGACACAGTATTGATCAGAGCACATATTATAGTTCAACTAGCTCACAGTGACAGGAAGGCGTACTCTATAAGATCCAGGACTTTAACTAGGGCGAAGGAAATCTGCCTTTTGTAAGTGTTCTTTAAAATTATAATAAAAATATTATTTGAGATCAATAGTATGGGCCTATTTGGTAATGGTGATGGTATATGGAAGACTGTGACTTAAAATATAAGAGGACTGAAAAGGAAGCATGAATGAAATGAAATAATCATAGGTATGGTGTGTGTCAACCAAACTAAAAGAATAGCTAAAATATAATAGATCTAAATGTCCAATCTTTTAAAACAATGCTTGATAGAATACTGAAGTGAAAAAGACTGAGCCTAGCTATGTCTACATTAACATGGAGATCACGGGTAGTTAACCTTTTTATACTTACCACCCACTTTTGTATCTCTGTTAGTAGTAAAATTTTCTTTAACCGCCCACCGGTTCCACAGTAATGGTGATTTATAACATAGGGGCCAAAACCCCTACTGCCCACCATGAAAGCTGGAACGCCCACTAGTGGGCGGTAGGGACCAGGTTGACTACCACTGATGTAGATGAAGAAGCAAATATGCTATCCAAATAAGTGTTTGCAGTCATATTTATTCTTTCGAGCTAAATTTTTTTTTTTTGCCAGGGTTAATAACTCCTGACTTTACACTGAGTTTTCATGGCAGCAATATTAGATGTTTTTGTCTTCCAAAAGTGCTTTACACTCTGATCCTTGGAAAACATGCGGTTGCTTTAAGATGTTAAGTTTCAAACACTAATATTTAGATTCTCATAAACTCCAAAACATTTTTGAAGATCCAATCAAAACGAAGCAAAGAATAAAAGGACAGAATGCTATGCCTAAGAAGTGATCACCATTCCTTGAAATACTAATGTGGATAATTCAGCAAAAAGGCTTTGGGTGACAAATAAAGCCATTTCTTATGATATAAAAAGGTTCTTTCGGTAGTCAGTTCCATGTATAATTCATACCAGGACTGCAGCAAATGTTAAAGTTCAAGTAACTGCCCAGGAAGGATTGCTTAGCTGGCAAAAGATCCTACCTACTATGAATGCCATCTGGATCTTCTCCCCAGACCATTTAGGAGATCATGAAACTCTCTAGAAAACATGGAAATCTAACAGCACCGAGTTGACAAATTCTGTTGTAACTGAACTGGAAATACATTTATATTCCAGCTTTCTAGACCTTTGTCATTCTCAGAGTGACTTAACAACAATTAATGTCAATAAAAAGGGATATTTTATATGAAAACCCAATACAGGGGCCAATACATACATAAATAGTAAAGACTTACAAACTGAGTAGTTTGCCATTGATTTTCTGATGGTCTCCCTTTCAAGTATTGACCATTTTCTGAGATCAGCCAAAGTTGGCTAATCATTGCCCCTAACTGGACATGGATTCTTTTATAGGAACTAACAACTATAACATTATACATTAAAGTGGATTTTAATACTGGTGCTAAGAGCTTTTGACAATTATAAGAGAAGAGGGAAGTAATACAAATATTCAAATAGATTAAACCAAAATACTTTATAAGAGGTCACAGAAAGAAATTATGTTTTTCTTATATGAAACAAAAGAGCCAAACACGTCCGACTCAGTAGTTTCTATGATTAGCTTTTGCAAAAGGGTATCACAAAAAAGAACCATATTGAGAAATTGTTAGCTTCTCTCATTGTTAAATTTATTAAAGAAGATAAAATCTTCTTTATTTCGCAGAAAAAGGAAGCCCTGTGATCCCAGGATATGGTTTTAGGGGACAATTGTTTCAATTATTATGCAAAAGATTTAGCTGCAATCTTTTTCTGGGTCTTACAAGAATACATTCCTGCCTCAAGGTTAATTAGCTAAGCTAGGAGGAAAAAAATCACAGCAGCATTTTACAAAGGACCTGAGATAAATGTGTCTAGTACAGTCTACACAGATTAAAATCAGTTAACAAATTAAATATTGCCTTATGTATGGGTAGTCCGCTTCGCTGGTGCCCCCATTTGTTTGAGTTCACCCTGAATGATCTTTTCTCATCAGTTTGCACTGTATTTTATTGAATCAAACCCGCACCATGGCATTAACATTCTCCTTGGCATCACAAACACACCAAAAGCTTCAGCAGAATTTTCTGATGCCACCACACATTACTAAAACAAAGCTGAAAGAAAAATAGACTGTTGCTTTTATGGTAATAATTATGGAGAGATCAGGAAAAGGAGCTACATTTATTGGCCAGAGAGCAAAGAGTAATAACAAGATTCAGAGTTTCCATTGCCATAAAGAAGTTGAGGCACATTTTGTTGCCTCTTCATATTTTTCATATATCTTTTTTGAATTAAAATGGCTGACTAGATTTGATCAATGACAACTTACTCTTTCCACTACACTCTGAACAAAGTACGAATCTGCAACCTAACTCAATTAGAATGTTAGTTATGCAAGAGATTATTATGCTATTATTTTCTTATTTACAATACCATAATTTCATTCCAACACATATGGCTTTTTTTTCCACTAAAGGAATTTTTCTTAACATCACTGCACTTACAGAATCTGATAGCGAATGCTTTTCATATATTATTTTTGGAAAATTTCTCAGTTTATCACTTTAAAACCATATTTAAAAAATAAAAATGTATTGACCATAGGGTAAGTCAGGGAAGTTGTGATATTCAATGACTTTTAAATAATTTTTAAATAAATTTAATTCTGGTGTCACAAAAGGCTAGGCATTATTTTTAATCAGAAATGGTTCCTAGCTATGAATAGTTGGAGAAAAAATATGAAACTTTCTACACATGCCATAACAGAAAGGCTTTTATATAATAATGATGGAAAAACTGACATTGCCTATTATGGAAGAATGGATGGCAAAATTGACAGCTTTGATTAGAGAAAAGACACTGATTAATTTTATTGCTGACTGGAAACTTCTTTTGGACTTTTCATGAAGAAAAAAAAATGAAATTATGACATGGATTTGATGCTTGGGTAACAGAAAAATGGTGGTATGTGGCAAATTTAAAGTAAATTTATAATATCTGCTGTAAAATAAAGTTGGAAGTCATTGCTTTCTTTTTCTTTTTTTCTGCACTTTTGGCTTTGTTTCTTCTTTCATTCTGCACTACCTGCTTTTTCCTACTTCAGTTACTAGTTTGCTAGTTTATATTTCTTTATTTGAAATTTTTAATAAAGTTATTCATAAAAGGAAATTGTTCCTAAGTTAATTTACATTTGTGATATATTCCCAGTAGAAAGGGCCTAGTTCATTAAACATAAAATTCAGTCAGGCTGATAACTTAGTGAATCTATGGCAAAGTATTCTGCAGTGTTTCTACTGCCTCTATCTCTTTTGTGTCTAATCAAAATAAAGGAAAATGGAGAACACAATCAGCATATTATATATCTCATCAGCCATCTTGCAACTAATGGCCATGATTCTCCATATACTTACCCTTAAAAGGGCTGTTTTGAATTAAATATGTCATATACCCGATGGTAAAAATATGATGTAATATGATGATTGATTATTCTTACAAAAGCCATAAATGTTAAAAAGCTTTTCAGTAAGTGAAGTTCAGGATTTCTGTAATTTTAAATGTTTAGCTTTTCAAAATGGAAAATACTTTTGAGTGGTAAAAGAAAAATTGAGATTATGACTCTTCCAGTAGATTCAATGGTAATTTCCACACTAGTGACTTAGATCAGAGGTCTTCAAACTTCATAGCTTTAAGACTTGTGACCTTCAACTCCCAGAATTCCTCCTCCAGTCATGTTAGCTCAGGAATTCTGGGACTTGAAGTCCACAAGTCTTAAACTTGCCAAGTTTGAAGATCCTTGACTCAGAGCATCATGTAGTCTTCATTGACATGATCTAAAGCCTTCCTCCTATTTTTGCCAAAACAATGGTTAGATGGCTCAAGAAGATCCTATATAGTAAATTGCAATAGAAGAAATATTTCTTGAACTGATATATTTCATTCTTGCTTATCCCCAATCCAATAAAATTGTTCATTTTGTTTATGATGGGAACACGCAGATTAAGTAATTATTTTAAGGGGCCATAATACTGCAAACTTTGAGAACCTCTGTTCTAAGCCATTCTTGACAAGAATTTGGCTGCAAATCATAATTAACATTGTGGGTAAGGTAGAAAGTTAAACTATAAACTGAAACTATGGTAATAATAAAGGTTAACTAATTGTTAACTTCCTCTTCCTGCCAGCAAACAATAGAGTGGCTATAGAGAATTACTGTTTCGGCAGCAGAACCTCTTTTGCTCTGATTATTTTTTATCCCTTCAGGTGAATGGAAGATTCTATTAAGAAACAGAAGACTGTGGGAAGCATGAGCTGATTCCAAGCACAGTGGAGGTACTGACTCCATAATCAGAAAAACTGGAAATTACTGGTACCAGCCAGTGCAAAGGTGGCTGGGATACCAGCCAAGTAGATCTGCAAATTGCTGATGACATGTTTCCCAGTCTTTTAGCTGAACTCTCATCAACTATCAAAGAACCTGCATTCTACTAAGGTAGAATAGACCCACTTTTCCAGAGGTCTTGTATCCATTTGCCACTACAGTTATCAGTTAAAACTTTTAAGAACTTCAAACTGCATAATACTGATTACAACCCTACTGTAAAGTAATGAATGAAATCTGACTAGGGCTGCAGCAGTATGGTATCACTGGAGAAAGTACTTTATCCTAAGCTCTAACCAAAACACTACAGTCAAATAATGAGAGCTAATTGCTCCAAAATCTTTTTTTTTTTTTTTGGCTCCTAAGCTTAATCCTCTGAGATAACTCATTTTGCCAAGATACTTAGATCCTTTGCCTCATTGTACATTAAGTAGGATATGTTAGGCCTCCTTTTCTGCTTTCTCTAAGGAACTCTTTGCCAATTTAGAAAAAAAATTTTTTGCCCAACTTGGTCTATTTTGCATACCACTCGCAGTATGACTGAGAAATATTTATCTAAGAAATGCACCATTAGTAATCCCTTACAGTTATGCATGTCCTCTAACTATCCAGAGTTACAAAAAGGGCTACCATTTCTTTATCTTAGGCATGAAAAGCCTTAGTAACAGCAGCTAAATTAATGCCGGAACAACATTTTGCTAGTCATTGTTTCAAAGAGTCTCATTTATAGCATTCTGAAATTAATTGCATGTCAAGTTACTCTTATTTGTATTCCTATATTCATCAGAATATTTTTAAAATCATATATATGAATGTAAATCCTGTATTTCATGGATACTAAATTCCCACTATGTACAATCAAGATTGTAAATAAAATTGACATGTGTAGTGTAGTGGATATGGTATTAGGCTGAATGTAGAAAAACTTGTTCAAAACCATTGGGCAACTTTGGGTAAGTCAGTTTCTTTCAGCATAACCTACCTGTCGAGGTGAAAAGGGAAGGAGTGTGATGTACACTATTTCAAGCTCTTGAAGGGTGAGTGAGATATAAGTCCATCAAACAAATACATAAATAAAATACAATTGTATTTTCAGTTCTCAAAGAAAGCATTTTCGATCATGAACTTTCTGGGGAAAAAAATCTTAGAACAGAATAATATATTGTTTGTTTTACAAACCATGTGTGTATATATGTATGTATGCATGTAGTTATGTATGAAATAAACCTGGTCAATTTGGAAAATGAAAACTTCAAGAAATATATACTATACAATCAATAGATGAGCTAAACAGGAATCTTATTATTTTGAAATCCAGAAATTTAGGATATATGACTAGTAGATATATACTTGTATACTTTGTGTGCCAAAAGTTCCAAGTAATATAATGAATTTAAGAAGCAAGACCCATAATTACAAAAAAAAATGACCAACTATCACAGTTTATACAAGGGCTCATTTATTACTGCAATATACCAAGAGAATCTTAGCCCACTGAACTAATTAAGCTTATGTATATTTCTAACAGGTTAAGTGGCCCTGAACTTTCTGAAAGGTTTGTTTAGTTCCCCAAAGTCATGAACATTAGTTTTTATACAAACCTGTAGCCACAGAAATCACTAAGATTTATCCATCTGAAGTTGGAGAAAGCATTCTGAACCTCTGACTGAGAATTGCAACACTGAAAACTTTCTCCTGCTGCACCATTAAATTCTGAAAGCAACAATTCCTGACCTCATGAACTAGGAAACAGTGGGCCAGAAAGGACTTTGGACTTCCTGAATATTAAACATTCTTGGTCTTCAATAATATACCCAAGTCCAGTAATTCTATAGAATGGTTCTAGAGGTAATTTAAAAAAATCCTTTCCAGCTGTTGGCAAGAAATTGGAGTTAGGGGCCTCTTCTACAACTGCATCCTATTGTAAATAAATCCTACTGATTTTAAAAGGGCTTACTGTAAAAATGTGAAAAGATAATGTAACAAAATTTATCAGTATAGCTACAACACAAAACATATGCAAGCAAGAGGCATTTATGCTGACAGCATTCTCTATGCTCTGTTCTCTATTTTTTCTGAGACAGATGCTAGCACAAGATTGGATTATATGTTTCCTCCATAATCTGAGCTCTCAGGGATGTAGTCCAGATTTGGATGTTACCAGATTTGCATGTTACACAGCAAACATTAAATGTAGTTTTTGGAAATAAAGTTATTATGGGATTCCATTAGTTTTAAAATTCTAGTTTTGCATAAGAAAAGCCTCAAGCATGAGAAAGTTCTCTTTGTAAAATCAGAACCACAACTTTTCATCCTAAGGTTACAAAAATCATTTTTGTGATATAAGGTTCAAAATTTTGTCAGACCAAAGCAAATTATTAGTTAAATAAATACTCTGTATGTTAACTCTTTTGAATTTTAATGCAACAAAGATACTGTGGACATTAAAACGTTCCATTTTCAATCGTAAGATCATTCCATTAAATTTCACCATAATCATGCTTTAAAAAAGAAAATAAAACTTTAGATGAAACTTTTCCGAATAGATATTCTTGTACAGTATTCCAGTTTTGAGTGGCAAATTGTACTGCAAAATGTAGATAAGTACAGAACGTAAAGATAAATACATTTCTCATATTTTGGAAATGTGAATTAAATTTATTTGCTTACAGATATAGTTTACAGAAATAACAGATATCTATAGCATAATTCCTAATTCTTAAGAATTTAATTTGACAATGTTGACGGAAAAAAAATCTCTTTTTCCAGTATTTAAGGTTTTGGAAAGATTTGTTGATTTAGTTTTACATTCTGGTTCATAGAGCATTTCAATTAAAACACCTCTGGATGTAGCTTCTTCAGTTGCTGTCAACCTTTGAATTTACTACCTGAAAGCTGTACAAAGGGATCAGGAGTATTTGTAAGAGGAAACAGAACTTTCCAAATAAAGTAAATGAAACAATTTTAATGAGTTCAACTGTGCTTCAGTATCACTCCATTTAGCCTGCTGCCTCTGAAGTTTTTGCTCTGTGCTCTATTCAAGTATAAATTCAGTCATGCACTATGGATCTAGAGGGGACTCAATGTTCGGCTCAGATTGAATTCCCAAGCAATTCTAAACGGAGAACTTAATTGTGCATTATTCAAGAGGTGACAAGAGCAGCTTCACTAAAAGCAATAGCTGCAAAGAGAAGGTGAGTTTTTTTAAAAAAATCTCTAAAGCAAACAGGAGTACAAATTAAGTTCCAGCATATTTAAGGAAGAGATAGGCTCTACAAAGGATAATAGAAGACTATGTACATTAATCGTGCGCTATTGATTTGTGGTTAAGATATCAGGCTAGAAACTGGAACCACAAATTCAAGTTCCACCCTAGACACAAAAGCCAGCTAGATGACCTTGGGCTAGTCACTTTTTCTCAGCCTTGGGGAAAAGACTGGCAAACCACTTCTGAAAAACCTTGCCAAGAAAACTGCAGGGATTTTTTTTCCATGCAATCTCAGAGAATAGGACATGATATAGGGGGCATGCATAAGCGCACCAATGTGCCTACCATCCCTGACCTATTGTTCCTTTTTATTTTTCTTATTTCATGCATTCATAACTATGTTTATCCTTATACCTGTTATCTTATAATCGCTTGACAAAATAAAAAAATAAAATGATCCAAGGGAAGGAGGGGAAAAAAACAACAACCCTGCAATGATGTAACAGGAAAATACTTGGGGTTTCCGATACAAAAGATGCAGCCTGGCCTAAGCACCCAAACTGTGAAAGACACATTGTCACAAAGGATGTTTCCAAACTCCAGAACTGTAGTACTGTCTGATTATGGGAAAGGCGAACGTTTAATCTGCCAGAGAGGACAGCCCGTTTGAATCTCGGCCCCGCCGCTGCTTCCAGCTAGAAAGTGGTGTGCGGGCAGTATCATACTCCAGGCACCGAGTTCCAATGTGATATCCTGCCTAACAGCAGGGTTTTCCCGTGGGTAGGGAAGGAGCCAGGATAAATGCCTTAATACAGCTGCGGTACCTAGTCCCGCCTGGGCCTGACAGACTGAACACCCCGGGGCGCTTTCAGCAGTTTGCAAGAGTCCGAAGCTCCCCTAACCTTGAGCCCCACCGCCTGCCCAGCTCCAGAGTCCCGTCCTCTTTTTTCCTGCCTGGAGGGGGTTTTCCTCTCCTCTCCTCTTCCTCCCCCCACCCCTTCTCGATTGGTGCACCTGCCACGGTCCCTTCCCTTTCCGCCTCGTGGAATCGGTTTTCGGGACCGGGTCTCAGCCCCAGTCACCACCACCCGCCCCCGGGACAAATCCAAGGGTCGGAAGAGCTCCTCGGAGCATGTGCAGAGGGCTGAGCCAGCCACACGCCCCAGTCCCATCCCAGGAGGTCAAGAGGAAGGAGTTTCCCCATTGAAAGGGCATGACTTTCAGGGGACGCCAGTCCCGGCCGGCACTTCACTTCTCCTTTCCAGGCCCGGGTGGAATCCGATTCCGGCCCCCGCCCCTTCCCCGAGAGCCCCACCACCACTACCACCTCCCCGACTTTACTGCTTTTCCCCCGGCAACCCGCACCTTCTTGGGCGCCTTGGTGACCGTGGACATGAAGGAGTATTTCTCCGCGTCCTCCATCTCCTTGGCTTGCTTCAGCTCGTCCCCTGCGGCAGCGTCTGGCACGGAAGACATGCTGGAGGAAAGCGGGCAAGGGAAACGGGGGTGGGGGCGTGGGGGCGATCGCCCAGGCCGAAGAACCGGACGGGGGACGTGCTTCGCCGCCGTCTTCCCCTTCAAGGGCTCTGCCACCTCCTTCCCCGAGCGCCGAGTCTGCAGGCGCCGCGCTCCGGCAAAAGGGGCGGGGCCAGGCCAGCACCTGCGTCAGCACGCACCCGCGGAATCCGGCCCGTTCGCGCACGAGGCTTCGGGCACGAGAGGCCGTAACGCAAGGGCTCGGCGACGAGTCTCTGCAGCGCCTCCTGGCGGAACTTGCGCTCCTCGCACCTCTCGGGAGTCCTCGAGGTCCTTTTGTTTCGAGCTAGAAAAGTGCCCGACATCCAGATCCAGAAATACTTTTAACAAGGCAAAATCGAAGAACGCGGACAAAAAAGTCCAAATAAAATGTGGCGAAAAGCTGGGGTGGTGTCTTTTCTCTTAGTGAAAGATAGCGGGTGCATAGGCTCAGTGGGAGACATTGATCCATTGTTTTGGCTGCAAGAGCCTAATAATTACCGTTCTGAATAATTATTAGGCCTTTTTTTTTTTCGTTCGTTTCTCAATTGTTTCTGCATATATAATAATGCAAGTAGCCTATGCAAGCAATTATTCTTTGTACAATTGTTGATGATGAGTCAATTTGATATGTCAACTTCAATAATGGAAAAGGAATTAGAGGTTCGTTCTTTTGCATAGACTTAAGAGATAACATTGTAGAAAGTTAATACCCACCCTTCTAGAAAAATGAAATATCCTAGAAAATATTAAAAAGGCGGAATATCCCCTAAAAGGGAAGTAGAAACTCAGAGAGACAAAAACTCACCCCCCACCTTTGTTAATGTGTGGGCCATTAAGGCTGGGCCAGGGTATTCTACATAACAAAGGCCTCTACCCATCTGACCACCTGGCCTGGGAAGATTGCATAGCCAGCACTTGGGTGAAGCCATGTGGTCCAGACAAAGCCTACAAAGACCCCCACCCCTGGGAGCTAATGGTATATAAGTCATACACAGGAACAGGAAACATTAAGGTGGGGCCCAACAGAGGGACTCTCAACATCTCTTCCCTTTTTGCTCAGGAGCTCCAAGGCATGTCCACCATTAAATCTTCTTTCCAAGCAACTTCCATGAATCCAGTGTCTTTTTTTCCCCACTTGGACCTGAACCCAGAAGGATATTTCTTCCAACAACATCAATATAAAAATCTTCGATAGTTCTTAAATTATGTCTTATTCAAGAATAAATGATTGTTTGGACATTTGAATCCATTGTAATTATATAGTTTGAGTCATGTTAAAGATATAATGAGATTAATGTTTTATTTAGACACATTGTCCCATCAGTGTGGCTGTTCAGTAAGGCATTACATGTATTCAGTTATGAAAAAAGTTGTATTCTACAACGTTCCTATTTCCACATTATTGAAACTGACAGAGTGGATTCTTCATACCCTTGTTTTCATTAAAAGAGTTTAGCTTAGCAGGTGGCTCTTTTGCTCTTTCCATTTAATGACCTGAGATCCTTTAACCACTGAAACCAAAAGTATCAAGATTATGGTCATTAAATAAAGTAATCACAAGGCCATCTCACTTAACATCTGCTTCACTCAAAGACCAAGATTCCAGGCCCAACTGTGGTCAGAAATTAAGGATTACCTGTATCATTATGTCCTTGTTTTGAGTTCCTATGTGAAACTACTTCTCCTTCTCCTTCTCCTTCTCCTTCTCCTTCCCCTCCTCCTCCTCCTCCTCCTCCTCCTCCTCCTCCTCCTCCTTCTTTTCCTTCTTCCAAAATCTGTTCTATTTGTCCTATTAGAATCCAGAGCATTGTTTGGAGATGATGGCGTCTATCATATTGGAAGAATATGGAGGTGCCTCTTATTTTATATATTTGTTAAGACCTATGATGTATATATTCCATGAAAATTGATCTGGCTGTATTGATTTGTCTATTCATTTCATCAGGCGGATAGTCCAGTCTCCTGAATCAGGCATTCATTTTAATTCCATCAGTTCAGCATTTCTGTCAACTGGAACAGAACAAATGTGGTTGTAGTATAGAGTCTGATTATAGATTTGGTGGTGTCTTCTGGGTGGCAGTAGGAAGCATGTAGACTTGTACAACAATCTGAAGATCTATAGTGTACAGTATTAGCATACTCAGAAACCCTCGCACCTGATTGGTTCGGACCTGCGGAGACCTGATTGGTCAACAAGTCGGCCGTGATTGAAGCACTAGGAATCTACCGCGATTGGCTGTGCCAGTCGCGGGAGATTCAAAGTGCTGCCATTGGCTGCCGAGCCGCGAGCCAGCCCTATATGAAAGGCTGCCGCGGCTTGCATTCCCAGACCTTTACCTATACTTAATAAAGAGCTGAACTCACGTAAATGGTCTCGCGTCTCTGTCGAACCGATCCGCCTCATATCTAACACTGGCAACGAGGGTGGAATCGTGAGACAAAGAGACTGTTAGGGATAACATTGTTTTACCCTAACTGGTTTAGGTAAATAATAATATGTAATCATAGTTTGTATGTTAAAGTGTCTGCAACTTTAACTGTGGGACAGTAATTAGGGGAGTGGTTGTGAAAGCACTTTAAAAGAAGCAAGTCTGCAGCTTGCTCTCTCTCTGGCTTTGATGATCCCTGATTACTGCAAGGACTCAAGACTGCATTGCTCGAACAGGAGAGAAAAAACAAAGGACTGACTTGTAAGTGAACTGACATAGGATATTCTAAACGGACTTTGCTAACTGAATATCCCTGAATGGACTGACTAAATGATACATGACTATTGGACTGTTATTTTGACTATGCTTTGAACTCATAATGGAATAAACTATATTTTTGATAGCACAAGCGTATCTGTTATTTTTACTGTATGTTAATAAACATACAAGCTTATCTCACTCATTTATCTGTGTGCCTATCTGACTAACGCTGCACATTCTGTTTAGCTTGTCTCCCTAACCCTGGTTGGGCTTAACAGAGACCATCCAGCACGTGGTAAGGCGGCACGCAGCAACCAGCAGCATGGCCGGAAACAACTCGTCACCCGCTCCCTTCAACCCTGCTACTGAGGACTGGGAATCCTATACCGATAGGTTCCAAATGTTCCTCGAGAGTAGCAACCTCAAGGACGCCAATGGCCACAAGAAACGGGCCGTGTTCCTCACGCACTGCGGGCCCGCAGTCTTCAAAATGGCCAAAGCCTTGGCCAAACTGATGGACGTCAAGGCGATGGAGTGGGACAACCTCGAGCCCCTGCTGCGGAGCCACTACACCCCCATCGTGCCCATCCTCATCCGGCGGCACAACTTCTACAGGCGGGATCAACGTGAGGGCGAAGGGCTGGCCAACTTCATAGCGGCACTACGGGACCTGGGGGGTCTGTGCGAGTTCACCGACCTGGACGAGGCCCTGCGAGACCGCGTCATCCTGGGACTCCGAGACCCCATCCTCCAGAGCCACATCATGGCAAAGGGAGATATCTCCCTCACCGATGCCCTCACCGAAGCCGCTGCAGCGGAAGCGGCCAAGAAATCAGCGGCTTGGATGCCACAATCGAGCATCATGCCATGAGCAGCAACCGGAGAGGCAGCGTCGACCCCCGAGAGGAGGCCAGCGACAGACCCAACAACCACACACCATGGTGACATCGACTCCTTCTCAGAAACCGAAGACAAGGAGGAGGAGATCCACCGCCTCCAATCAGCGCGGGAGCGGCGAGAACCACGAGGTTGTAAGTTGAGGTTCCAGTGTGCCGGCTGCGGTGGCGATCACCCCCGAGCGGACTGTCGTTTTCTCAAAGCCATTTGCAAGAATTGCGAGAAACGGGGGCACATCGCCAAAGTGTGCCGGAATAAGAAGCACTACAGCCCGTGGCGACGAGATGCCAGCCCCCGATGGAGAGACAGCACCCCCACCAGGACCTGAGATTGCCAGACAGAGAACCGCTGGAGCTGGGAAGGTCGGAACAGGCGACTCCAGGAGACCAGACAGAGAGAGGAAACGCACCAGACTGTCGTCATCGGCCATTCCTCCACCAGTGACGCAAGAAAGGTATACGTGACGGTCGGGATAGAAGACCAGCAATGCGACATGGAGGTGGACTCAGGGTCCTTCCTCTCAATGGTCTCCTGGCGCACACTCAAGCGCCTGGTCCCCACCATCCACTACCAAGAACTGAAAGACCAAACACTAACCCTCAAAGACTATCAGGGACTGAATCCCTGTAGTCAGCAGAGGCCATTTTAAAGTCACCTTCAAGGGCCACACAGAAGTGCTACCCCTGACGATCGTCGATTGAGATTGGCCAAGCCTGTTGGGACTGCAGTGGTTCGCACCCCTGGGCATCAAAGTAACAGGCATACACCACATCAGAGAGGCAGACTGGGAAGCGGCGCTCGTGAGGGACTTCCAGGAAGTCTTCGATGACCATTTAGGCAAGTACCAGGGGTCCCCTATTTCATTTAACATAGATCCAAGCATCGCGCCAATCTGCCTTAAGCCCAGGCGAGTGCCATTTGCACTCAAGCCCAAGATCGATGAGCAACTCGATAAGCTCATCGTGCAAGGGGTGCTGGAACCAATCGATCATGCCCGGTGGGAGACCCTAATTGTCACCCCCATCAAACCAGATGGGTCAGTGAGAATTTGTGGTGACTACAAGGACACCCTAAACCATGCGCTCCAACAAAGCGCATACCCCGTCCCAGTAGTCCAGCATCTTCTGCACTCACTGGGGGGAGGCCGGATCTTCACAAAGCTCAACCTGGCGCAAGCCTACCAGCAACTGCCGGTCGACGCCACGACAGCAGAAGCCCAAACCATCGTAACGCACCGAGGGGCTTTCTGTTGCAACCGGCTCCAGTTTGGAGTCAGTGTGACACCTGGGGTCTTCCAAAGCCTTATGGAAAGACTCCTCCAAGGAATAGAAGGGGTGGTGCCCTACTTTGATGACGTCTTGGTGGCCACAAAAAATGAGAAACAACTAGAAGCCAGGTTGAGGGAGGTACTGCAGAAGTTCAGAGACTCGGGACTTAAAGTCAAGAAAGGGAAGTGCCAGCTATGGGCCAAAAGGGTCGAATTTCTGGGGTACCTCCAAGACAAACAAGGGATTTACCCCACAGAAAAGAAACTGAGAGCCATAAGGGAAGCACCGCGACCAAAAAACAAAACAGAATTACAGGCTTTCTTGGGACTGTTAAACTTTTACAATGTCTTCCTACCTCAAAAGGCGACCATGGCGGAACCGCTACATAGGCTGTTAGATAAAAGAGCTACCTGGACCTGGGGAGCACGGGAGGAGAGTGCTTTCAACAACACAAAGAACCTGCTAACATCCGATGCGGTACTAATCCAGTACAGCGAGACTCTGCCATTGACGGTAACTTGCGACGCGTCACCATTTGAAATCGGCGCCATCCTCAGCCACCAGCTACCAGATGGAAGGGAAGCACCCATCGCTTTCTCGTCAAGGACACTTTCAAAGCCAGAGCGGAACTACAGCCAGCTCGACAAAGAGGCCCTAGCTGTCGTCACCAGCATCAAGAAATTTCACGAATACCTTTACGGTAGGACTTTTACAATCATCACAGATCACAAACCGCTGCTAGGAATCCTGGCGGGGAACAGGGCCACACCGAACATTCTATCACCAAGAATGACGAGGTGGTCCGAATTCCTAGCAGCATACAATTACCAGCTGATACACCGACCCGGCAAGGACATCGCCCATGCAGACGCCCTAAGCCGGTCACTCTTACTGGACGGGGAAGATGACCCGGCACCCACAACAGAGGCACTCCAAATAGAGACAATATCCAACCCACTTGTGACCGCGCCAGACATTGCCAGAGAAACAAATAAAGACAAACAGCTGGCACGAGTCTTGAGCTGGGTGGGAAAAGGGTGGCTGGAAGGGGACATAGACGAACTATTCAGACCCTTCAGGAACAGACAAACCGAACTCTTTACCGAAAAGGGCTGCATACTTTGGGGGGACAGAGTGGTAATTCCTGAAAAATTACAGGAAAAGGTATTGGGAATGTTGCATGAGGGGTACATCTTACATGGAATGTTGCATGAGGGGTACATCTTACATGGTTAAGATGAAAAGCCTGGCCAGAAGCTACGCATGGTGGCCAGGAATGAATAAACAGATCGAAACCTGGGTTGCCAAATGTAAACAATGCCAAGAGTCCAGATCCAATCCACCCGCCGCCCCAACCCAAGAATGGGAAAAACCAAGAGGTCCGTGGTCCAGAATTCATATAGATTTTGCGGGGCCAACCAAGGGACATATGTACCTTATCACAGTAGATGCTTACACCAACTGGCTGGAGGTAAGCACTATGAAGTCAACCACGACGGAGGCGGTGATAAGGAAACTGAGCAAATTTTTCGCTACGCACAGCCTGCCAGATGTAATAGTGTCAGACAACGGGCCCCAGTTCACCGCAGTAGCGTTTGAACAATTTCTGGCAGGCCAAGGGATACGCCATGCATTAACCGCACCAGCAAACCCCGTGGCGAACGGGCGGGCAGAATGCATGGTCCAATACACCAAGAAAGCTATCCAGAAAATAGAAACAGCCAATATACAGGATAAAATCAATAAAATGCTCCTCATTCAACACATTACACCTAGAGCAACCACAAACAAAATCCCGGCGGAACTAAAATGATGGGCCGGAAACTACGCTCTACACTAGACAGAATGCACCCAACATATAACCCAGACAAACCCCCAGGTTCCTCCAGCAAATACAGAACATTCAACATAGGGGACCCAGTATACGCCAAAAACCTCACAGGAGAACCTCACTGGCACTCTGGGTGCCAGCAACAATCACCCAGATAACTGGGCCCCTATCATACCGATTGGAAGCTAGTGACGGGAAAAACTGGAAACGGCACATAAACCAACTTAGGTCAAGAATAGCCGCCACAACCAGCCAAACACCCGAACAAGAAACTAGAAGGGGGGGGGGAATCGGTAAGCGATAGAGAAGGAACCAAAGGAAACCAACTAACGCAAACAGAACACCCCCTACCTAGAATAGATAAACCACTAAACTGATGCTACTCACCTATAGACGCAGGACCAATGGAGCACGAAACCCCGGGGTCTTCACCTGGAAGGAGCAGCCAAACCAGCTCACCCGGCCAGGAAAAACCAAGCGGGAGCAGAAGTGGCAGCTCAACCAGCCCAGGAGAACCGGGAGGGAGCTACCAAGAAAGGCCCAGCTCAACGTTTCAGGTGGTCCCAAGGAACTGGAGCGACAGAGGAGGCATCCGAACCGGTCAACGACCACACCAGAACTGAACCATGCAGGTCAAGGAGGCAGGGAAAAAGCCCTGCCTACCTACGCGACTACATCACTACGCACCGCAGGACGAAACCAAGAGGGGAGGGGTGTACAGTATTAGCATACTCAGAAACCCTCGCACCCGATTGGTCCGGACCTGCGGAGACCTGATTGGTCAACAGGTCGGCTGTGATTGGAGCACTAGGAATCTACCGCGATTGGCTGTGCCAGTCGCGGAAGATTCAAAGTGCTGCCATTGGCTGCTGAGCCGCGAGCCAGCCCTATATGAAAGGCTGCCGCAGCTCGCATTCCCAGACCTTTACCTATACTTAATAAAGAGCTGAACTCACATAAATGGTCGCGCGTCTCTGTCGAACCGATCCGCCTCAGATCTAACATATAGATTTCCTGTGTGATGTTTAATATTCATTGTGTATCTTTACAGTGACATCAAGGCAGTAGATTCTTCTTTGGATAAGTCTAACGACCGGAGAGGGCATGGTTTCGTGGGCTGCCTGATCCCACAGATGGGATGCTTGTTTGCACAGTCTGCTTTCTGACATGCCTCAGCCCAGGGACTGGGGGTTGGGGCCCCCTGGGGTAAACAATTGAAATCAATATGGAATTTGATGAGAGTTTCCTTTCCATGAGTTCAGATAATGACAATGTCATCAGTGAATCTTTAAAAGGCAGGGGCTTGATGCTGTAAAATTAAGAAAACATTGTTTTTAAGCTAGACGTGAAGATATTGACTTATTGAAGAGCAGTCATTGGCAGAAAAGAAACAGGAATGGAGATAAAACTCAACCTTCACCAGACTACTCATTCTATTTATTGTAATTATTCTTCTGTGATGTTCATTGGTCAGCATCGATGCTTCTATAGTGTTGGAAGAATTATCCTTCTGGGTTCAGTTCCAAGTAGGGAAAAAGATACTAGAAACATGGAGGCAGTTTGGAAGGTGGTTTAATGGTGGACAGGACCACATGGCCTGGAGCTCCAGAGTGAAAAGGAAGGATGATCACATGCTTCAAGGTGAAGGAAGAGATCAAGAAAAAGGACTGATATGCTGAGAGTGCCTGGGTTTTATACCCTCTGTTGGGATTTGAATTTGAGCTTGTATTCTGATTGGTTGTCAGACTCCCATAGTTGCAGGGGCAACTATGTAGGCTGTCCTGAGTTCCAGGCTTGGAGCCTTGCTGGATGATGATGCACTGAAAGGGTTTTTGAGCAATTGTTATAGCTTTATCTGGAGATCTTTGTTATATAAAGTATTCTGGCCCAGGCATTAATGGCCCACCCTTTAACAAAGGTGGGATGAGCTTCTGCTTCTGAGGTGAGTTTCTGCTTCTGAGTTTCTACTCTTTTTAGAGGAAATATTCTGCCTTTTTACTATTTCCTAGGATATTTCAATTTTCTAAGTCCTAGGAGAGGGGTGGATGCTAACTTCCTAAAATAGTTTATCAATACAAAATAATTTTTAAAAGCCTAGGTAGAGCACTGAAATTACAGAATCACAAACACTTGGTTGAGGCAGGGATTGATAACTTACAAGCCACAATCTTTTTTTTCAGAATTAAACTTTCTAAGGTACAGACATGACTTGCTGAATGTTTGGAAAGCATGACATGTCTACCACTAAAGAGCTTTCTCAAAGGAATATATATAGAATTTACATAATGTATATATTGGTGTAATTTTTTAAAAAAATGTTAAAATAAAACCTATGTTAGATTATCAAACAAGAGTGGAGACAAATGTAAAGGATTGGCAAGGAATTCTGGGGATAGGTCATACAATTAAAAAAAAAGTAATAAAATAACGTTATGACTCAAGAGGAAACTTTGTGAAGATTCTTCGGAAAAGTAATTAAGCTTGCAAAATTATTTTTATTAAAACAAGTATATAGTATACCATTTATATTTCTGGGCAGCATACATTAGGAATTAGGAAGCATAATGGAATATATTAATTTCCACTTATTTATATTTTGCTGAAAAAAATTAAAAATGAACTAAAGATTTGTAGATTTGATGATTAGAATGGTTTATGGATTATGAAAGATTATGGAAAGAAGATAATTATTTTGCAATCTTAGAGAGGAGCAGTAAAATATAAACGTACTTATGTATGTGTTAAGAATATCAAAAGCTACTTCTTTATTATTTTTCCTTTATTTTTTGTTCTTTCTTTTCTGTTTCTTTTGTTTGTTTGTTTCTTACTACTTTTCTCTATTTTTTCTTCGACTCTAAATTTGTATTGTTTTTAATCTGTTGAAAACTTTAATAAAATTATTTTTTAAAAGATATCTACATTTATTTGCAAAAAATATTTTTAAAAAGATACGTACATTTATTTGCAACCATAGGTTTTAGTGAAATTAATTTTTTTAAATAAAGGAATACAGTGTAGGTTAGACAGCACCACCACCAGACGGATTCTTAACTGGCTGACCAACCACACTCAACATGTAATGCTCAATGGAACTGCATCTACATGGTGGGAAGCATGTAGTGAGGTACCCTAAGGCTCTGTTTTAAGCCCAGTACTCTTAAATATCTTCATCAAAGATTTGGATGAGGGGACAGACGTGGAACTCATCAAACTTGCAGATGACACCAAGATGGAAGGAATAGCCACATTCTAGAAAATAGGCTTAAGATACAGAAGGATCTTGACAGATTTAACAGATAATCAGAGCTGGTCATCTAGTCCATCTTGTAGGTCATCTAGTCAAACCCCCCGCCCAAGCAGGAGACCCTACACCATTTCTGACAAATGGCAGTCCAATCTCTTCTTGAAAGTCTCAACTGATGGCGCTCCCACAACTTCCGAGAGCAAGCAGTTCCATTGGTTGATTTTTCTCACTGACAGAAAGTTTCTCCTTATTTCCAGGTTAAATCTCTCCTTGTTCAGTTTCCATCCATTATTCCTTGTCTGGCCTACAGGTGCTTTAGAAAATAGCTTGACCCCCTTCCTCCCTGTGGCAGCCCCTCAAATATTGGAAGACCGCTATCATGTGTCCCCTGGTCCTTCTCTTTACTAGACTAGCCAAACCCAGTTCCTGCAACCGTTTGTTCTATGTTTTAGCCTCCAGTCCTCTAATCATTCTGGTTGCTCTTCTCTGTACTTTTTCTAGAGTCTCAACATCTTTTTTATAATGTGGTGACCAAAACTGGATGCGGTACTCAAGGTGTAGTCTTACTAAGGCTTTATAGAGTGGTTAATACCTCACTTGATCTTGATTGTATCCCTCTGTTAATGCAACTTAGGATTGCATTATCTTTTTTGTTTGCTGCTGCACACTGCTGGCTCATATTTAGCTGGTTGTTCACAAAGGCTCCAAGATCCCTCTCACAGTTACTGCTATTGAGCCTGGTTTCACCCAGTCTATATGTGTACTTTTGGTTTTTCTTGCCTAAGTGTAGGACTTTACTTTTCTCTACATTGAATTTCATTTTGCTAAATATGGCCCAGTGTTCTAGTCTGTCAAGATCCATCTGGATCTCCTGAACCTATCTTTTTGGGTGTTAGTTATTCCTGCCAGCTTAGTATCATCTGCATATTTGGCAAGTTCCCCTTCTGTTGTGTCAGTCGGTAAAGAGACCAGGAGGCGGTGACTAGGTTTCAGCTCTTTATTGGTCCCTGGAAACGATCTGGCTCCAAGGGAAAACTTGCGGCTTTTTATTCTCAAGCCGCGGCCAATGGCACCACTTTGAATCTCCCGCGATTCGTATCCGCCAATCGCGGGATTCTCAGCTGGCCAATCAGTGCGGCTCGCTAAACCATTCAGATCACCCGCGCTTTGACCAATCAAAACGCGGGGTTTCAAGAATGCAAATGAAGGTACAGAACACCTTCTGTACACCCTCATCTATGTTGTTAATGAAGATATTGAAGAGTAGTGGGCCTAAGTCGGAACCTTGTGGCACCCCACTGCTTCCTTCCTTTCATGTAGACTTAGACCCATTAAGGACTACTCATTGAGTACAATATGTCAGCCATTTGTTAATCCATCTGGTGGTAGTGTTATCTATCCTGCTTTTTTCTAGCTTACTAAGAAGTAGGTTGTGGTCTACTTTGTCGAATGCTGTGCTGAAATCTAAATATATTATATATATTATATTATGTCCACAGTATTTTGCTGGTCTAGTAATTTAGTCACTGTGTTGAAGAATAAAATAAGATTGGTTTGGCATGATCTGTTTTTAACAAACCCGTGCTGACTGCTAGTTATTACTTTACTTTCTAGATGTTGGCAGATCTGTTCTTTTATTATCTTTTCCAGTATCTTTCTGGGTATTGATGTTATAACAGTTAGGCTGACTGGTCTATAATTTCCTGGGTCTGTTGAACATTGGGTACTATCCAACAAAATGCAATTCAATGGTGAAAAAGTAAGGTTCTACATTTAGGCAAGAAAAACTACATGCACAGTTGTACTATAGGTGGTACCTGGCTCAGTAGTAGTAATCATGAGAGGAATCTTGGAGTCTTAGTGGACAATCATTTAGATATGAACCAGCAGTGTGCAGTAGCTGCCAAAAAAGCCAGCACAGTTCTAGGCTGCATAAACAGAAGGATAGAATCAAGATCATGTGAAGTGTTAATACCACTTTACAATGCCTGGGTAAGGCCACACTTGGAATACTGCATCCAGTTTTGTTTGCCACGATGTTAAAAAAAAGATGTTGAGACTCTCGAAAGAATGCAGAGAAGAGTAACAAAGATGATTAGAGAGCTGGAGGCTAAAATATAAAGAAGTTGCTGGAATTGGGTATGTCTGGTTTAATGAAAAGAAGGACTGGGGTGACATGATAGCAGTGTTCCAATATCTCAGGGGCTGCCCCAAAGAGGCAGTCAAACTATTTTTCCAAAGCATCTGAATGCAGGACAAGAAGCAATGGATGGAAACTAATAAAGGAAAGAAGCAACCTAGAACTAAGAAGAAATTTCCTGACAGAACAATTAATCAGTGGAATAATTTGCTCCCAGAAGTTGTGAATGGTCCAACACTGGGACTTTTAAGAAGAGATTGGACAACCATTTGTTTCAAATGGCATTATAGGATTTCCTGGCTGAGCAGGGGGTTGGACTAGAAGACCTCCAAGGTCCTTTACAAGGTCTATTATTCTGTTATTGTGTTCTGTTATTCAGTAATTTGTAAAAATACATTAAATGAGATCCATCAAATCTTGAGTAATGTAAGCCACCTGAAGCAGTTGCTCTAGGTGCCTAATTATAAATGTTTTTAAGAGCCTCATCATATCTATTAATCTTAAAAGGTTCTAAACAATTCCCATTATCCCTTGGAATTTATAAAGTTATACTTATTGGAGGTTTTAAGAATTGTTCCAGCACATCCAGAAGATTCTAAGTTGGAAAAGATAGCTATAAAGGCAGCAAGCAAGCAAGAAATGTTTCATATTCCAGTGCCAGCATACCCTCCCTTCTGTCTATCAATGGGAAGCATCAGCTATGGTCAGCATTCAATTCCTGGCCACCTCAACCTGCAAAGATAATTTGAGGCAAGAAAAGAAGCCTCAAGAACTGGGAAGAGGACTCAATGTTACTGTAGCAGAATTAATCAATTTGAACTTTACAGAAAACTATTAAAAATAGGTTCCAGAGAACTATTAAAACCAAAACATCCTAAAAATATACCAGTGGAGTGGTGATCTGAGGTCAGTTGCATGTGGGAAGTCCCACCAGATTTAGTTCAATAGATACAATCCAATTGAAGTTTTTTTTCCATCATCACAATAGTGCCTACTTTTCATCAATCCTAGCAGATCTTCTGCAAAGTAAATTTTCTCAGAAATTATTAATTATTCAGTAAGGGAGAGGCAAGTCTATTTTACAGCACTATCCAAAGCATTCATCCTTCCATCCTTCTGAGGTGGGTAAAATGAGGACCCAAATTGTTGGGGGCAATATGCTGACACTGTAAACCACTTAGAGAGGGCTGTAAAGCACTATAAAGCAGTATAGAAGTCTAAGTGCTATTGCTATTTGTCTTTGAAATAAAGTTACAAAGTTGGTTCAATTAGGCTTCCTCTCAATTACAATTATAAATGTACCACAAGATTTTAGCTCAAATGTGATAACAGAAAAAGCCTAGAGTAAGATGTATAGCTACCATTGATTATAAGAATAAAGAGAAATAGTCAAAAACAAACTGAACTGATCACAGAGTTATTAAAACCACAAATTAAAAGTGATCAATTTAAGACTTTGGGATATCTTAACCTTCGACCTTAAGATGGCAGTGTTGCACTTCTCTTCACAGCATCTATAAGTGCCTGGGACAAAACTTGAATGTTAGGCTTTTTCTTGTAGATGTTGCTTTCTTAAACTTCAAAGAGATTACCAACTCTCACCCTTTACTTAGTAATTTCAATGGCCCTTAGAGCAAAGCTATCAGAAGGTATCTTGATAGGGTCATCCTTGCTGATAAGCTCAAAAGAAGGGGTAAAGGTTCCTCTCTGACATACGTGCTACTCGTTTCCAACTCTAGGGGGAGGTGCTCATCTCTGTTACAAAGCTGAAGAGCCAGTGCTGTCCAAAAACATCTTCATGGTCATGTGGCCAGCATGACTAAACACTAAAGGTGCACGGAACGCTGTTACCTTCCCACCAAAGTGGTCCCTATTTTTCTACTTGCATTTTTACATGCTTTCGAACTGCTAGGTTGGCAGAAGCTGCTGGGACAAGGAACGGAAGCTCACTCTGTTACGTAGTGCTAGGGATTCGAACGCTGACTTGCCAACCTTTCTGATAGACAAGCTCAGCATCTTAGCCACTGACCCACCACGTCCCCCCCAAAACAGAAGGGGAAGGTAAACTAAAAACAATTCACAATGGGGATGAAAGCAAGTAGGGCTCGGCAGCTGGAGGAAAACTATCTCAACTAGTGGAAGCTTCTCCAAAGCCATATCTAGAAGAAAGCAGTGGAAAATCATATTTCTGTAATGTAGCCAAGAAAGGTGTACAGATAGTCCTTGTTTAACAACTGCAATTGGGTGCAGAATCTTGGTTTTTGAGTCACATAGGTGAATGCTTTGTTCAATAACCAGGTGTTGTGTATGCAATATAATTAATAAAGTGTGAGCTTGGAGTAAGTGTAGGGTTCTGGCCCTGCACTTCTGATTGGCTGTTAAGTGGCCGGACCGGATTGGCCCGTTCCGGGGAATCCGATTGGCCCTTAACAGAGAGTTCTTATTGGTTATAAAAGCTAGCGTTCCTAGCTTGTTATTGGTTAAACGTAACAAGGTTTGCCTATATAAGGTGGGTTTTACTGATATTAAATGAGCAGGTCACGATGTTAAATAAAGAGCTGAAGTTCACCGTTCAGAAACTTGTCTCCATTCTTTCTTGCCCATGCTCAAACTTAACACTGGCGACGAAGGTGGGATGTGGAGACATCTGAACCAATGAAACTTCGAAGAACACTGAGCACGTGACAGACGACGCCAACAACGGAACCATGTCCGGCGGCATCGTACCACCTGCTCCGTTCGATCCATCACAAGAAGACCGGGAGTCTTACATGGATCGTGTCCAAATGTTCCTAGAGACAAACAACTTAAAGGACGCCACAGCCGGGAAGAAACGGGCGGTGTTCCTGACGCATTGCGGTCCACCCGTATTTAAGATGGCTAAGGCACTAGCCAAACCCCGAGAAGTGAAGGCCATGGATTGGGACGACCTTGAACCTATCCTGCGAGACCACTACTCCCTGACCGTGCCTACGCTCGTGAGACGCCACGAGTTTTATCAAAGAAGCCAGCGAAAGGGAGAGAGCGTAGCCGACTTCATAGCAGACCTCCGAAATTTGGGAGGCCTCTGCGGATTCACCGATCTAGAAGAAGCACTAAGAGATCGCATAGTTCTGGGATTAGATGCACCAGGCGTCCAAAGCAAGCTGATGACGAAAGGCAACATCAGCCTTGCCGACGCCATTGCCGATGCTATCGCAACGGAAGCAACCAAGAAGTCAGCTGCACAACTACGCCGAAACCGCACTCCAGCACCACCATCGGCAAGCGAAATCTCACCTAGTTCAGAAGGGTAGCTCGCGACAACGCACCACGAGGACCTCTCTTTGTCATCAGACAGCAACGAAGAAGGGGTCCATCGACTGCGGTCTGACCGGGACCCTCGGCCAAAGCCCTTACGCCCTTGTGCTGGCTGTGGAGCCAACCATGTCAGATCTGAATGCAGATACCACGACGCACTCTGCCATGAGTGCGGAAAACGAGGCCACATCGGACGGGTCTGCCTCAGCTTGCCAGGACCCAGCCAGGCCTCAAAAGGGGCTAAATATCGCCAATCAACAGGAAACCGTCCTGTAAGGCGAGAGCCAGTAAACCACTCCTACAGAAATCGAGCTTTGCAGAGAGAAGAGGCCCACCATACTATCACTATCGGTCACGCCTCAGCCTTGGACACTAAGAAAATCCGAGTCACGGTAGCCATCAAGAACCAGCCTTGCCACATGGAGGTCGACTCGGGATCGTCCCTCTTGATGGTGTCATGGAAGACACTCAAGCAACTCATCCCCACAATTCAACGCTAAGATCTCCGTTTCCAATGCCTCATCCTCAAGGACTACCAGGGGAATCGAATCCCCGTCGTCGGGTCCTGCCAAGTCCGAGTCTCTTTCAAGAAGCACACAGCATACTTACCTTTAACGGTCATCGATAGAGATAGACCTAGCCTACTGGGCCTTCAATGGTTCGTGCCACTCGGCATTGAAGTGGCCGGCGTAAACCGAGTTGGTGGCTGTAACTGGGAGGAAGACCTTATCTCTGAGTTCAGGGACATCTTCGCGGACAGCTTAGGCGAGTACAAGGGGACCCCGATCTCATTCAGCTTAGATCCAAAAATAGCTCCCATTCCCCTAAAGCCCCGTCGAGTTCCATTTGCCTTAAAATCGAAAATCGACGAACAACTCAACAAACTGATAGCTCAGGGGGTGTTGGAGCCCATCGATCACTTCCCGTGGGAAACCCCTATTGTAACACCCATTAAGCCAGATGGGTCAATCCGAATTTGTGGGGACTACCGGGCCACTTTGAACCACGCCCTGCAGCAGAACGCGTATCCAGTTCCGGTGGTGCAGCACCTCCTCCATTCCCTGGGGGGCGGGAAAGTTTTCGTTAATTGGATTTAGCTCAGGCATATCAGCAATTACCAGTAGATGAAAAAATGGCACAGGCCTAAACTATTGTGATGCACCGAGGTGCCTTTAAATGTACCCGGCTGCAATTCGGAGTAAGTGTAGCCCCGGGGATTTTTCAGAGCCTTATGGAAAGGTTATTGCAAGGGATTAAGGGCGTGGTCCCCTATTTTGATGATGTATTAATTGCAGCCCCTACAAAAAAAATCTTACAGGACCGGTTAAAATTAGTCCTAAAAAAATTCCAAGAGGCCGGTCTTAAGGTTAAAAAAAACAAATGTAAATTGTGTACTGACAGTGTTGTTATTGGTTAAACGTTACAAGGTTTGCCTATATAAGGTGGGTTTTACTGATATTAAATGAGCAAGTCACGATGTAAATAAAGAGCTGAAGTTCACCATTCAGAAACTTGTCTCCATTCTTTCTCGCCCATGCTCAAACTTAACACCAAGAGTCTAGTCTCAGTTGCAGTCGTTAAATGAGGACTATCTGTATGGAGTGTTCAGGGGAGTTTGATAACAGATTATGAGATTCCCATATCAGAAGACATCAGTCTAGTTGCTGAGGATGTTCACACTTTTATTAGCAAATCATCTGGAGATGATTATATGACCAGACCAAAGAAGCAAGGAAATCTGATTGCTCACAGTTTAGTCCTAAAAAAGAGAGTTCTTTTTTTTTAAATATAAGAATATATGCAGTTAGAACATGAAATATGAGAAGCATAAAACCCAGAAAACATTTGAAATGATCAAAACAGATTTTATATCAATTTTATATTTTTGAAATATATGAATTTAGGTGGACTGGAATTGATTGCTTTAACCAGATGATTACAGGATATGCTATGCATGCCATAAGACCATACAAAGGAATTGCATCCTTAAGTAACTACAGGTAGTGCTCAACATATGACCACAATTGAACGCAAAATTTCTGCTGCTAAGTGAGACATTCATTAAGTGAGTTTTGCCCCATTTTACAACTTTTCTTGCCACAATTGTTAGGTGAATCACTGCAGTTGTTAAGTTAGTTACACAGTTGTTAAGTGAGTCTCGCTTCCTCACTGATTTTACTTGTCAGAAGGGGTGATCTCAAAACTCTGGGGCACTGCAACCATCATAAATTTGAGTCAATTGCCAAGAGTCCGAATTTTGATGATATGATCATGGGGATGCCACAACGGTTGTAAGTATGAAAAACGGTTATAAGTCACTTTTTTCAGTGCCATTGTAACTTCAAACGGTCACTAAATGAACTGTTGAAAGTCAAAGACTGCGTGCCACAATACTACTAATAGGTAATTAAAGTGCCAGAAATAATTTAGAAACCTGGAATTACTGGAAAATTTGGATTAGACAGATGCAATAATTCAGGCACACATGAAATATTTATTCAACTGCAGGAGAAGAACCAGTTAAATATGACAGCTTTGTTACTGCAAAGTAACTTCCAAGGAGATTATTAATTTTGTTCTTTGTTCACTGAATAAAGAACAAGATTGTGTCGCCCAGAGATCAGACGAGCTTATGCTGAGAAAAAAAATAAAATTAAATTCCATAATATTTATGGAATATGAAGAAGCAAGAAAAGGCAGAGGGATATCAGATTGGTAGCTAATATACAATAGATAATGGGGAGAGCAGGAGAATAAAAGGATGAGATTTATTGCTGCTTTATTGATAAATTCAAAGCCTCAATATAGGAATGTGAACCATATTAAGGCTAATGAGTATAACAAAAATGTTAAGTGTTTTTCAAAATAACTTTTATAACAAAAAAAACGGCAGCACTGATTGTGTAGAAAAGAGTGATTCAGAAGTAATTTAACTTACTTTAAGAATAGCACAACTAACTAGAATCAAGATAGAAAGCCAAAACACTAACAACTTGAGATATTTTGATCACACCATTTTGTTATATGAAAATATATTTGTAGAGAACTGATTATGTGGGCAAAATGGAAAATGAAAGATGAGGGTTTATGTTAAATACAAGGAGGGTACAGTATAATCATTAACTCTTAATAAAGAGTTAATTATGAAGAAAATGAGCCGATAGCTTTGTTTTCTAAAACTCAAGAATAAAGTTGGATTATATGCTGAAAAAGTAAAGGAGGGGATTTCTTCCCATGGCTTGAGGAGGAAGATAATAATAAACCTAGAGTAGATCATGAATGAATTCTTGTGACAAGGAAGTTCAGAAAGGCTAAGGCAATTATCTTTCCAGTGGTAACATAAGGCTTAGAAAACTAGATATTGAGAAAGAGCAAGATAAAGGGCCTGCTTTTGTATCATAGATCTGGAGTTGTATTGAAAGTACCATGGTCTATAGAAGAACAACTGATTTGTTAATCCTGGAACAAATAAAGAGTGATCTCTTGAAGATATGATCAACAAGAAAAAAAAACCCTCTCCTGCTTTAGGTGTATGATGCAAGAGGATAATTATTTGTTTGTTTGTTAATCTTATGGCCACCCAATTTACCTTCTAATTCTGGACGGATAATGGACTAGAAAAACAATAACTATTCTTTCCAAAGTTGATAGAAATGGAGGTAGGGGATCAACAGAAAGCGCCCCTTATTTTCACCGTCTCTACGGGACGGTTTAGGTCCGTTGGGACCGACTGGGGCGAAGATATCAGCTGCAATCTCGGAGCCCCAAGATTGCAGCTGTATCGCAGTGACATGGCTCCGCCTTCTCATCACCTTCCCCTAGCACTCAGATATGAAAGGAAGGAGACTAATAGCATCTAATAGCATTTCTCCATTCCATACCAGTTGACAATTAAGGAGAACTAATAGATATATCTCTTAATTGCCAGCTTTGGCCAGCTTTTTAAAGTATACGCAGACACTAGATGTGCTTCAGAGTTCTCTTTTGTGTTCTGAGAAACCTGTTCTCAGCCATTATCATCTCATCACTATGAGAAAGTCACCCAATCTCATTGACCACTATTCTTGGTGCTCTCTGCTATATTGGTATTGCCTGCTATTTTTTTTAATTGTTTTTTTAATTCTTGTATGCAGTTGTGCAGGGCAAAAATAAGGTGCTATAAACACAAAGGATTTTTGTACTCCTGTTGCCTGGAGAACCTGGAATCGGATGGATTGCTTACTTCTCTACGAATGTTTCATTAGTTCCATTAAATGTGAGTTAAGATACCATTTCCCTGTGGTTTGTGGATGAGCCAAAAATCTGCATGGGTCCAGGCAGCTGTTCTGAGTTTCTGCCACTACAAACATTTGTATTTGTACTATGTGTACACTAAGAAAGGTTGGTTTTATCATGTACAATTGGTATAATCCACTTTTTGTCTGCAGGTAGGGCCAATCATTTCTTTTTTTAAAAAAAAATTGGCTATATTTCATATTAACTAAATTGAAAGTAGTTGAAATTCTGCCTCTTTAGGAGAATGCAAAGAATTTATTTATCTGTACTTCCCCCAGAAAGTTCAAAGAAGATTTCGGAGAATCAAGCGATAAGGGAAGAAAGGGGTGGTAGTGTTGGATTTTAATGTGTGTGGAGGATATACTTGATGAGATGATGGAGTTCAATCCATTCATATGGCAGAAATCTTCAGACATTTCTGAATTCCTAGCAACACCCAACAGCATGATTGTTTTTCTCCACTCTCAGATCTAATCACACCATCTGTTAATACTTTATCAGTTGGTTAACAGGACATTCTAAATCATTTTTATTTTAAACATATCTAAGTGTAAAGCCACAGAGTATCTGAAGGAAGCCACTGTACTATGTTCTCAGAAACTTTACCTTGGCAGCTCAATATCTGCTGAGATGACTATCACGGAAACAGAAATGTCTATCAGCAGATCTAGTTTCCCTGCATATCAAGCCTATTTTTGAGTGGTCTGTTTGCAACATCTTGTGAATTTAATAAATGGAGAAACCATCGCTAGAAACTAAGGTCTGCATGCGATAAAAGAAATAAAATAAAATTAGTGCAAGGAACTAATAAAATTAGTAGCATTAGTGCAATTGTGCAATCCAATCACAAGCACATAAGCACACACCTAGCTGTTAGATCGGAGGCGGATTGGTTTGACAGAGACGTGAGACCATTTCGTGAGTTCAGCTCTTTATTAGGTATAGGTAAAGGTCTGGGGATGCGAGCCGCGGCAGCCCTTCATGAAGGGCTGGCTTGCGGCTCGGCAGCCAATGACAGCACTTTGAATTTCCCACGATCAACACAGCCCATCGCGGTAGATTCCTAGTGCTCCAATCACGGCTGACCTGTTGACCAATCAGGTCTCCGCTGGTCTGGACCAATCGGGTGTGAGGGTTTCTGAGTATGCTAATACTGTACACTAGCTATAAAACATTCTACATTATTGTTGTCTGGGCAAACAAAATGTCCACTTGGCATCAGAAAGATACAATTTTCTTTTAGGATAGAGGCTCCCTTTGGCTATTTTTCTTTTTTCTTTTTGTATAAATTATCCCTTTTTTCTGGCTGGGGGGGGGGAAGCATTAAGAAGCTTTGCAACACTGCCAACCAGAGGCTTGAAAATATTTTGTTTGAATTGGAGAGAACTGTAAGAAGACTCCTTCTCAAGGACATTTCAATGTGATAAGAAAGAGGGAGAGCACAGCAAAATATTATTAGAGGTGTTTTCCTGGACTCTTATCAATATTTCAACACTTGAGGCTTGGCTTTAAGCTGCTGGAGAAGAGAGTCATAATAAGAGCCTTGGATAAATAAATAAAGTGCAGTGTGCTCTGTTTTATATATATATATATTACTTGTGATATCCCTACTCAGAAGCCTTTTTGTAAATTTCAATTCTAGTAATCTTATTTTTGCTTTTTATTTCAAAGGGAAAGCCTCAGAGTTTTTTCTTTATTTTTCCTTTTTTTCTCCTTATTTTTATTGGTTTTTTTTTTGCTTTTTCTAACTATGTCTTTGGACCACTCTGTTTTTCTTTTTTGATTATTGAGACTTCTCAATTGGATTAAGGTGTGAAGAATTTCTTCTTTTCTTTTTGTTCTTTTTTGCTCTTAATCAATATTATTATTTTTGGGTTTTTTTTTTTCCTTTCTATTGTTCCTTTTTTATGGTGGACTACTTTGTAATTGGATTAGGGTCTAGAGAATCTGAAGATTTTTCTTCTTCCTTTTTTCCTTTTTCTTCTTTGGTTTTGGGCCTTTTACTATTGGATTTTTCCATTTTGGATTATAATTGGCTATTCTACCAGTTGGATTAAAAGTTAAAAAGAATTTGAAGATTTGGAAGCATTAAAATGAGCAGGAAACCAATACCATCTGGCGTTTCTACTTCTACCTCTGCCTCCCCACCAGCTGGAGGACAACGTTTAATTCAGACAATGTTGAAGCAAGATAAAAAACAAGAAAAAGTAACTTTACGGATGATTATGCAAGGAATCCAAGATCTTAAGATAAAATCAGACACCATTGAACAAAGAATAGAGAAGACTGATGAAAAAGTGGAAAATATTAAACAAATGATGGTGAAGTATGAGGAGAGATTCCAAAAAATTGAGGAAGACGGTAAACAAAGAGAGGAGAAGATTGGAAATATTGACAGTAGATTAACAGTGGTTGAACAAGAAAAAAGTGGGATGTTGAGGTGGGAGATGGACAGGTCAGAATTTTATCTCAGATTTCAAAATATAGAAGAGGAAAAAGGAGAAAATTTGGCTGCGATAATGATAGAAATTTTGGCAGATGCTTTGGAAATTACAGAGGAAAAGATGATGGATGGAGTAGATGAGGTATATCGAGTTTATACAAGATATGTGATGAGAAATAAATTACCAAAGGAGGTCCATATTAGATTTACCAAAAAATCCATTAAAACACAAATATTACAAGTGGTAAGAGAGAAAACATTGAAATACAGAGGCAAAGAGATTGTGGCTTTAAAACAAATACCCAGAAGAGTGAGAGAGATGAGAAGAGAATATCGATTTCTGACCAAAATGCTACTGGAAAACGAAGTGAATTATAGATGGCTGATTCCAGAAGGATTAATATTTATGTGGCAAGAGCAGAGACATAGAATTGATTCAATTGAGAAAGCAGAACTTTTCCATGCAGAATTTTTTGGAAGAAGAGAAGAGGAGGCAGAGAAAGAGGTCTCATTAATTGAGTTTCAAGAGGAACAACTGGAGACTGAAAAAGAGAAAGGAACTGTAGGTGGACAGGTGGATAGTAAAGAATGGCGTGAAGTGAGATCCACGAGAGCTGTTAGACCTAAATATAAAGCGTAATCATGGAAGAAAAAAACCTGATTACAATGAATATAAATGGACTCAATTCAGCTGTTAAAAGAAGGAAAACTTTTCATAAATTAGAGAAATTAAAATTCGATATAATTTGTCTACAAGAAGTCCATATTAAAAAACAACATGAACAATTGTTAGTACAGCCAAAATTGGGGAAAATATTTACTTCTTTGACTCAATGTAAGAAAAGAGGAGTGGTTCTATACATTAAAGAGGCTATCCCAGCAAAACTGATCTACACGGATAAAGACAGAAGAGTATTAATGGTGGAAATAATGGACAATAATATAAAAATACTCTTGATTGCAATTTATGCTCCGAATGATAAACACGAAGAGTTTTATAAAAAGCTACACATGAAAATAATTGGACTGGACTATGTTAATATAATTATGATGGGAGACTTTAATGGAATTGTGGACAATAAACTGGACTATATAGCAACAACAACAAAGCAAAATAGAAAGACTCTCCCTAAATCTTTTTTTAAAATGACAGATGAACTAACTTTAAAAGATATTTGGAGAGAAAGAAATGTTAAAGCTAAACAATATACTTTTTATTCATCATGGTCCAGATTAGATATGATTTGGATCTCAACAGAATTAATATCCAATATTCAAGAAACAAATATTGAAACAAGTACCTGGGCAGATCATAGCCCAATGACAATTAAATGGAAGGGACAAAAAAAAAGATCGAGATGGACATTAAATAATACTATCTTAAAGGAGAAAGATTTTACAATAATTATATTAAACTCAAACAACAGATAGCTACAGATTTGAAGAAATGGGAAAACTTACAATTGTCATTAATAGGGAGAATTTCAACAATCAAGATGAATATTTTACCCAGAATTTTATTTCTGTTCCAAACAATACCAATTAGGCTTGGAAAAGACTATTTTGAAGATTTAAATAAAATCATGTTGAAGTTTATATGGCAAGGTAAAAAAGCGAGAATAAAGCTAAAGCTTTTGCAAGACATTAGAATTAGAGGAGGTTTTGGCCTGCCTAATTGGGAATTGTATTATCAAGCTGCAAGTCTGATGTGGGCCAAAGAATGGATAACATTAAGTGTTCTGTACATTCATTAGCATTCTTGAAACCCCGCACTTTGATTGGCCAAAGCACGGGGTGATCTGATTGGTTTAGCGAGCCGCACTGATTGGCCCGCTAAGAATCTCCCGTGATTGGTGGATACGAATCGCGGGAGATTCAAAGTGGTGCCATTGGCCGCGGTCGCCACAGCTTGGGAATAAAAAGCCGCTGTTTTTCCCTTGGAGCCAGATCGGTTCCGGGGACCAATAAAGAGCTGAAACCTAGTCACCGCCTTCTGGTCTCCTTACCGACAGACACGACACTGGCGACGAAGGTGGGATCCCGATTCTGAACCCCAGCAAGCACGTGTCCGACGGAAGCAAGACCGACGAGATGGCCAGCATCGCTCCGCCCGCACCCTTCAACCCTGCTAGCGAGGACTGGGAATCCTACACGGACAGATTCCGCATGTTCCTCGAATGCAGCGACATGAAGGATGCCACCGGGCTGAAGAAATGAGCCATCTTCCTGACACACTGTGGGCCCGGAGTGTTCAAGATGGCGAAAGCCCTAGTGAAACCCGCTGACGTCACCAGGATGGACTGGGCCGACCTCGAACCCTTACTCCGAAAACACTACGCTCCCACCGTGCCCACCCTCATCAGACGGCACAAGTTTTACCGGTGGGACCAGAGGTCGGGTGAAAGCCTTAGTGACTTTGTTGCAGAGCTGCGGAACCTAGGAGGACTATGCGGGTTCTCCAACATGGACGAGACCCTACAGGACCGAGTCGTGCTCGGGCTTCGGGACCCAGTCCTACAGAGTCGGCTGATGGCCAAAGGCGACATCGCCCTTGCCGATGCCATCGCTGAAGCCACCGCAGCTGAGGCCACCCGGCAGTCAGCAAACCGCATGCGGAGATTGGACGCCGGGGACCGCACCGCGAACAACAACCCTGGATGGGCAACCGAGGCCCAACCGGAAGCAAGTCACCGCAAAACTACCACCCACCATGGCGAATTCCACTCCGCCTCCAACACTTCGGACGAGGAGGAGGAAATCCACCGGCTCCAGGCAGGACGCGACCAGCGCAATTGGCGGGATCGTAAGTCGGGGACCGCATGTGCCGGTTGCGGAGGCGACCACCCTAGATCCAAGTGCCGGTTCTTCAATGCAGTTTGCTGGCACTGTGACAAAAAGGGTCACATCGCCCGCGTATGCCGATTGAAGAAAGCCTACAGCCCCAGACGGCGGTACCACAGCGAGCGGAGATGGGACAGCACACCCCCCAGAATCAGAGATTGCCCAGCCGACAGCCATTGGGACAGGAGTGGGTGAGCCCGACGAGGTGGTGAGACCCGGCGGAAGGAGGAAACACACCAGACGGTCATCATCGGCCACGCATCAACCACCGACGCCCGAAAATTCTACATGGAGGTAGGCATCGAAGGCGAGCCATGCAGGATGGAGGTGGACTCCGGGTCCTACCTCTCCATAGTCACCTGGCAAGAAATCAAACGCTTGGTGCCTACCATCCAAAAGAAGGGACTAGAGAACTAGAGACTAATCATTAAAAACTACCAGGGAAACTGCATCCCGGTAGTCAGAACCAGACAATTCAGAGTAACATTTAAGGGTCGCACTGCAAAGCTTCCTCTAACAATCATGGACCGAGACCGACCCAGCCTGTTGGGACTGCAATGATTCGCATCACTCGGCATCGAAGTCACGGGCATCAACCACATCGCCGAGACCGATTGGGAGCAACAACTGGCACGGGACTTCCAAGAAGTATTCGACGGCAATCTAGGCAAGTACAAGGGCCCCCTATCTCTTTCAGCTTAGACCTGAACGTTCCCCCGAGGCACCTAAAACCACGGCGGGTGCCTTTCGCACTCAGACCAAAAATTGATGAGCAAATTGACAAGCTCGTCAAGCAAGGGGTCCTACAACCAATAGACCATGCCCGGTGGGAGACCCCAATAGTCAACCCAGTCAAGCCCGATGGGTCAGTGAGAATCTGCGGGGACTATAAGGCCACCCTAAACTGCGCCTTGCAACAAAGCACCCACCCCATCCCAGTAGTGCAGCATCTTCTACACTCACTGGGGGGAGGCAAGGTTTTCGCGAAACTTGACCTGGCCCAAGCAAACCAGCAGCTGCCGGACGATGAAGAAACCACGGAGGCGCAAACCATAGTCACCCACTGGGGAGCTTTCCGATGTAACTGACTCCAGTTCGGAGTCAGCGTGGTGCCTGGAATTTTCCAGAGCCTCATGGAGAGAGTCTTACAAGGCATCAAGGGAGTGGTGCCCTGTTTTGATGATGTGCTGGTATCGGCAGCCAACCAGCCAGAACTAGAGGGTCGACTAAGGGAGGTGCTAACCAAATTCAAGAAAACCGGGCTAAAGGTGAAGAGGGAAAAGTGCCAACTTTACACAGAGCGAGTCGAATTCCTGGGGTACCTCCAAGACCGGCACGGCATCCACCCAACCAACACCAAAATTAAAGCCATCAAAGAGGCCCCCACACCCAGGTCTAAAACGGAACTGCAGGCATTTCTGGGACTACTTAATTTTTACAATGTTTTCCTGCCCCAAAAGGCGACTGCGGCGGAGCCTTTGCATAGGTTCTTGGACAAGGCGGCTACCTGGACTTGGGGGAAACGTGAGGAAGCCGCCTTCAGAAAAACCAAGGACCTGCTCACTTTGGATGCCGTCCTCATCCAATACAACGAGACCCTACCACTAGCCGTCACATGCGACGCATCACCTTTCGGCGTCGGCGCCGTCCTCAGCCACACTCTCCCCAACGGAAAAGAAGCACCCATCGCCTTCTTTTCAAGGACCCTCACCAAACCAGAGAGAAACTACAGTCAGCTGGACAAAGAGGCCCTGGCTATCGTCGCTGCAGTGAAGAGGTTTCACAAGTACCTCTACGGCCGGACGTTCACCATTATCACCGACCACAAGCTGCTGCAGGGAATCCTCGCAGGGAACAGGGCCACCCCGAACATTCTATCTCGTAGAATGACAAGGTGGTCTGAATTCCTTGCCGCCTACAGCTACCGGCTCACACACCGACCCGGTAAGATGATCACACATGCAGACGCTTTAAGCCACTCACTGCTACCTGAGCTAGACACCGACCCAGCACCCACGACGACTGCCCTCAGCATAGAGACTCTGCCCGATCTACCCATAACCGCGTCAGACATTGCCCGAGAAACTAATAAAGACAAACGTCTGGCGCAGGTGTTACATTGGGTAGAGAAAGGGTGGCCGGAAAAGGACAACAACGAGACATTCAGAACATTCTGGAACCGGCAAACAGAACTCTCGCTACAAAAAGGGTGTGTACTGTGGGGGGATAGGGTGGTTATCCCGGAAAAACTGCAAGGGAAGGTACTGGAGTTGTTACACGAGGGGCACCCAGGCATAGTTAGAACAAAAGCCCTGGCCAGGAGTTACGCTTGGTGGCCAGGGATGGACAAACAAATCAAGGCTTGGGTAGCAAGGTGTCAACGCTGCCAAGAAACCAGACCAAGCCCGCCCACGGCACTGATCCTAGAATGGGAAACCTCCAGGGGACCTTGGTCTAGGATCCACATAGACTTCGCCGGGCCCACAAAGGGACATACATTCCTAATAACCGTAGATGCTTACTCCAACTGGTTGGAGGTAAGCAACATGAAAACCACCACCACAGAGGCCGTGACCAAGGAACTTTGCAAACTCTTCGCAACACACGGCCTCCCAGATGTCATCGTGTCGGACAACGGGCCCCAATTCACCTCACTGGAATTTGAAAAATTCCTAGCGGAATAGGGCATATGACACACACTGACAGCCCTGGCGCATCTGGCGGCGAACGGAAGGGCGGAACGGATGGTTCAATTCACGAAAAAAACCATCCAGAAAATAGACCATGGGGAGATCCAAGACAAAATAAATAAAATGCTTTTCATACAGCACATAACCCCGAACACGACAACAAACAAAAGCCCGGCAGAGCTACTAATGGGGAGGAAAATAAGATCCCCACTCGATAGACTGCACCCCACATACAACCCAAAGAAACCCCCAAACTCCTCCAGCAAGTACCAATCCTTTGCACCAGGCGACGCCGTCTACGCAAAGAACCTAACCGGAGACCCACTATGGGTACCAGCAACCATAACCCAACTGACAGGTCCCCGCTTGTACCGGCTACAAACAACCGATGGACGAGCATGGAAATGCCACATCGATCAATTAAGATCGAGGACAGTCACAAGATACACAACCGACATGCAACCAGACATAACCAATCCCCTTAACACAAACCAAGAGGGGAGGGAATACCCCGGGAACCAAATATACCCCAGAAACCAAATCCCAGAAGAAAGGAACCAGCCATTCTCACCAGCAAGCAGCCAGCCCAGAACCTCACCAGGAAGAAGCAGCCAGGCCAGCTCGACCAGCCCAGAAAGACCAGGCGGGAGCGGCGAAAACCACAGCTCAACCAGCCTGGGTAGACCAGAAGGGAGCTGCAACGAGCGGCCCGGCAAGACATACCAGGCGGTTCCACCGACGAGTCCGAGAGACACAGAGAACCCAACCGAACCGGCCGGGAGCCAACCCACGACTGACCTGCGCAGGTCCAGTAGGCAAGTACGGAGCCCCGCCTACCTACGGGACTACGTTACATAGGACCAAACCAAGAGGGGAGGGGTGTTCTGTACATTCATTAGCATTCTTGAAATCCCGCGCTTTGATTGGCCAAAGCGCGGGGCAATCTGATTGGTTTAGCGAGCCGCGCTGATTGGCCCGCTAAGAATCCCCGCGATTGGTGGATATGAATCGCAGGAGATTCAAAGTGGTGCCATTGGCTGCGGCCGCCGCGGCTTGGGAATAAAAGGCCGCTGTTTTTCCCTTGGAGCCAGATCGGTTCCGGGGACCAATAAAAAGCTGAAACCTAGTCACCGCCTCCTGGTCTCCTTACCGACAGACACGACATTAAGAAAGCATAGATTGTTGACATTAGAAGGGCATGATTTGCTGTTGGGCTGGCATGCTTTTTTATGGTATAAGGGAACTAAAACTCAAGGTTATTTTAGAAGACATTATATACGGGAGTCTTTGTGGATAAACTGGGAGAAGATAAAAAGACAATGTTATTTGAAAATTCCAGTTTGGTTATCGACTATTGAAGCATTTTCCTATCCTATAATTTCTAAGAAGGAACAAACAGTTAGATATGGGGAACTACTGGATGAAAAGGGTGAACTTAAATCAATCCAAAACTTAGAGGAACAAGGTATAAGGATGAATTGGTTTTCATATGCGCAAATACATTCAAGGTATGATGAAGATTCTAAAACGGAGGGATTCTATGATAAACTACCTGATTTAGATAAGATCTTGATGGGTACTGATGAGAAGGTGATTAAAAAATTATATGGTTATTTACTGGGAATTAAATTAGAGGAAGAACAAGTTAAAGAAACTATGATTGTTTGGGGGAAGAATTTTGGATATAGGATTGATTTAGAGAAATGGCAAAAATTGTGGTCTCAAAATTATAAAATGACAATGTCAACAGCATATAAAGAAAACTTGTATAAGATGTTTTGCAGGTGGCACTTTCCCCTGACAAGAATAGCAAGAATGTTTAAGAACAAATCTGAAAAATGCTGGAAATGTCATCAGATACCCGGCTCATATTACCATATGTGGTGGACTTGTGAGGACGCTAGAAAATATTGGACTTAAATTCGCATGTGGTTGGAAAAAATGACAAAGAAACACATAGACTTGAAACCAGAGATCTTCTTATTGGGAATTTTACCTGATACATATAGTAAAGATTTGAAATACCTGATTGTAAATGTATTAACAGCAGCTAGGATTGTATTTGCTAAAAATTGGAAGAATGAGAAAATACCATTACAGAAAGAAATTATTAAGAAAATATTGGAATGTGCTGAGGTGAGTAGACTGACATTTGAAATTAGAGAGCAAGAGGATAAATAATTTTATGAAATTTGGGATCTTTTTTATCAATGGCTAGATGATAAAATACGATAATAGAATATTTAGAATGCTAGACAGTAAGGAATATCTTTATTTTGTTTTACTTGCCTTTGTTATTTGACACTATATTTATAAAGGGTTTTTAGGATTGATTTGGTATGATTATATGATTTGTTACAGAATAAACTGTTTAAAGTATGGTTATCTCATAAAGCATGAATGATTAAAAGTATAGTCAAAAATTTCTTTTTTTTAGTGATATTAGGATATATAAGTTTGGATTGACAATATGAGTTGTTATGTAACATGGTTGTAATTGAGACTACAAAATGAATGCACAAAACTGCTGAACCAACCGACACACTGGATGTACATATGAGAGTTGATGTTTTAATGTTTTGTTTGTCTTGTTTGTTTGTAGAAAATTAATAAAATTCTTTTTTTTTTTTAAAAAAAAAAGAAAGATACAATTGCTTTTCAGGAAAGAGTATATGGTACATTCTTAAAAAGATAACAGTATTAAGTTTTAGCAGTGATTACACTGGGATGCTGCTTCTTTTGAAATTAAAGAGTCATGGTTTGGACTTAAATCCTGGGTAAGTATTTATGCACAGCTATTCAAAATATATTTCCGGCCAATCCTCAATTGCCTGCTCAGAAGTCAGATTGTGTGTGTACGTGTGTGAGATGAGTTTTCCGCAGGTAACTGGGTATAGCTGCCTTCCAACTTCATGCCCTCCAAAATGATTTTTACAGCCCCAACATTTTTAGGGAATGGTAGCAGAGAGCAGAAACCTGGGACATAGAACTTAAATGTAAAGTATTTGAAAAAAGAAATTAATCAAGATCAGTATGAATACTTACAAACAAACATGGGCATAATGAGAAATGCAGAATTCCCCAAATCATCTGCACAGTATGGGAAATCATCTTAATGGAAAAGGGTTGTTCAGCAGGTCTTTGTGGCTAGGAATTTGTGGCTGGGTGTCAGGGCACCACAAGCCCAGCTGTGGAAACTTTAGTTTCCCTCGTACCAGATTTTGTCCATGAGAATAAATTCTTAAGTATAAATTTTAACTTTTCAATATAGTCCAAAATTGAAATAGCTAATACAAAAGAAGTAAGCAAAACATTTTGAACACTCAACAAATTAAGTTTAAATGATAGATGCAGATTTAAAAAGATGTTTCTGACAATTGCACCCCCTTTTTTAAATCAGCAAAATATAGTTTTGGCCCAACAGGAATGGAGACATATGTTTTACTCACTAAAGATGCACACACCCCATCTTGGAGCACTCTGTTCTTAGCATCTTCTCCGCTAATTGCTGTTTGGCTGTGTCCCTCCATTCCTCAGAACAGCCTTTCTATTTAGCTATTGACAAAACAGGAGGGCAGAGGGCAAAAGATAAGTTGAGATATTCTATTCATTTATTGCATTTTTATCCATCTTTTCAAAAAAATTAATCTTCTACATAGAAGTGGCCACATAGCAATAGCAATATTGGAGATAAACTGGCCCAGTGTTTCCCAATAAATTGCATGGTTGAACTTAGATCTTCTGATTCTAATTCAATGCTTTTATCATTACATTATCCTGTCCCATTTTGTTGACTCCAACATGTTCCGTACTATCAGGTTTAAAGACCTGCATTCCTATTGGTCCGGAAAAGCCAGGCTGTGATTGGACCTTATGGAACACTTTTGATTGGCTCGTATAGAGCTTGCCGCGATTGGGTAAAACTAAGCGCGGCAAGCTCAAACACCTGTCATTGGCTGCCTAGCCGCGGCCAGCTCTATAAAAAGAGCAGCCGTGGCTAGGCTTTTTGTCTCAGAATCGGGTTGCTAAATAAAGAGCTGTTCACTACTCAAGCCTCGCCTCTCTATGGGACCCACCGGCTATACATAACAACAAAAAATATAAATTTTTTCCCACAAAGGCGGAGGAATGGAGCATTTTTAAACGGTTGAGACCTCTTGTGCTCAGCCAAAAAAAAGAGAGGAATTTACATGAGATTGGCTTTGCAAAACATCTGGCACATTTAATTGATGCAAAACATAAAAATTAGGTTGCTAAGCAGTACATGATTGCCTGAGCTCAGTGCTCAGTTTTAGTTTTAACCTATAAAGCCCAGAATAGCTTAAGATCTAGCAATCTGAAAGAGTGGATGATGCTGAACTTATCAACAGAATAGTCTTTAGAAGCTCATGTAAAGCCCACTTCAGTTTTCAAAAGCAGCCCACTTTTTACCATCTCTTTGCAACAGGATGGACCTTTTCATTTAGCCTTTTGAATTTTTCATCAGTGTTTTTCTCACGTACGCATTACTTTATGACTGGATTTATGGCAGTGCATTACTTACGTTTAAATCAATTACACATAAGGGTTTTCAGATGTTGTCAAAGATCTGGAGTCCAGGGCTACTATGTGTTATAAAGAAACCACTCCCTGTTGATCCTGGAGTTTACTGCTGAAGACATCTCCACTTCTTGCAGGAAGGCTGAACCTATTTGATAAGCTCACCCAGATACCTGCTGGACCCAACTGGATTTCAGAGGCTGGAATTATCTCTGAGGTTTCAACACAAGCTTTGGCTAAAGCCTTAGTCACCTTTAGGAATGAAGAAGAAGCAGCTTTGGTTTAAATTGTGCCTACTATGGGTAGACTCCCACTATGCCCAGCCCCTGATATGCCCTCTGGTTTACAGAAGACTGGCTGAGGATGAAGCATTGAAAAACATTTGGACAGAAATAATCTGTTAGGGCAGGGGTCTCCAACCTTGGCCCCTGGAAGCCTGGTGGACTTCAACTCCCAGAATTCCACAGCCAGCTTTGCTGGCTGTGGAACTCTGGGAGTTGAAGTCCGCCAGGCTTCTAGGAGCCAAGGTTGGAGACCCCTGTGTTAGGGCCTACTTCCTAATGGACAATAAATGATCCTTGAATTGACTGTGCTGTATATTTGTTACTGTAAGTTCTGCTTTCCCACCTTTTCAAATTTAGATTGCAATTCCAGATGAAACCAAACCTGAGGATCCCCTTTCCCAAGAAATGTGTAAATATCTGGGATATATGCCTGCAGATATCCGTTAGGATTTTGTTTTAGTGCTGTAAGCTGCCCAGAGTCATTCCAATGCAAGATGGGTGGCAAACAAATAAATAAAATTAATGATTGATTAATAAAACTAATAAAATGATTCATCTTTTGAGTCAATTCCTGGATACGCCCATGCAATTTTCTTAGCAATAGAATGATTACTGCTTTCTTTTGATGTGTGTTTGTTTAATTTTCCTTCTAGCCTGAAGGTAATGCTCTGATACTCTCCAATCTCAGCATAGTTCTCAAGCCTACACAGGGTCATCCAGCGTGCCTATCAGCTGTATTGGATATATAACAGTTGGTTAAAATGAATTGCTGCAGCCTTGTGTCCAGGCAAGAAGAATATATGGAAGTACTCGTTCTATCTTTATTGTGACGTTATGTCACTTCCCCCCCCCTTCACATTTACAGCCACAGAAATTAGGGGGGCTCCCTTCAGACATGCTTATGCCCCCATTTGTTCTGCAGGTGCAGCTGCCTTTTACCTGACTGTGGCTTATTCTGCGGCTCTTCCTACTATCTCTCAAGATCATGCCCACATACCATTATAGTTGCCCATACAAAAAAAATGATTCCATTTGTAAAATAAATTGATCTCCTAAATGATTTTATCAGCAATTCTCTCACATACCTGCTAAGCAATCTTGCACATAGGAATTTGTCAATTGACACACTCATACATACATTAAAAATATTGACTTCTGTCCTTCCATCAGAAACAGCAAAATAGAAAGCAAAAAACAAAAAGAACAGGATAGAATTGGACTCCAAGCAAAAGGCATTTAAATGAGAAGGAAGAAAGGAAGGAAAGAAAGAAAGAAAAAATAATACTGAATAGATATAGAATAGAATAGATTTTTTTATTGGCCAAGTGTGATTGGACACGCAAGGAATTTGTCTTTGGTGCATATTTTCATTGTATACATAAGAAAAAATAAAATATATTCATCAAGAATCATACGATACACTTAGTGATAGCCATAGGTTACTAATAAGCAGTCGAATCATACTAGGAAACAAATGAAATATAAATTGTAAACATACAAGCAACACAGTTATATTCATAAATGGGTAGAGGTAGGTACTAGGAAGGATGAGAAGAATAATAGTAATACAGTCTTAGTAAATAATTTGACAGTGTTGTGGAAATTAGTTTTTTAGCCGAGTGATGGCATTCGGGGAAAAACTGTCCTTGTGCCTGATTATTCTGGTGTGCAGTGCCCTAGAACATTGTTTTGAGGGTAGAAGTTGAAACAATTTATGTCCAGTGTTCTATTTGGGCGGAGGGTCCCAAGGAGAGACAAGACTCGTAGTAGTGAACAACAGCTCTTTATTAAGCAATTAGATACTGAGATGAAAACCCTAGCTGGAGCAGCTCTTTTTATAGAGCTGGCTGCGGCTAGGCGGCCTATGACAGACGTTTGAGCTTGCCGCGATTGGTTTTACCCAATCGCGGCAACCCTTATGCGAACCAATCAGGATTGCTTTATTTTGTCCAATCATGGCCCGGCTCTTCTGGACCAATAGGAATGCAGGCCTACAAGCCTGCTAGTATGGAACATCCAGGATGTAGATATTTTCACAGCCCTCTTTTTGACTTGTGCAGTATACAGGTCCTCAATGGAAGGCAGGTTGGTAGCAATTGTTTTTTCTGCAGTGCTAATTATCCTGTGAGGTCTGTGTCTGTTATGTTTGGTTGCAGAGTCAAACCAGACAGTTATAGAGGTACAGATGACAGACTCAATAATTCCTCTTTAGAACTGAATCAGCAGCTCTTTGGGCAGTTTGAGCTTCCTGAGTTGGTGAAGAAATATGAGGCAAGAGGAAGGGAGGAAAAGAGAGAAAACCTCTTGTGGCCCTCCTTGTTCAATTTTTCTATCCATTCTTGGTGTAACTTACTGGCTCCCTGATGCAATCCAGCTATTATTGTCTTTTTGTCATTCACCTGTTAGAGGTTCAACATTCTGACGCTGACACTTCTCTAGAAAAGAACTTTTGTCTCTCCTACCCCAATTTAGCCATCAGTAACATGTTACCATGCTTAGGGCTTGGGGTGGGTAACTGCTATAGTTCCAAAATTGCTGACATGCTTTCTTGCATTTCCTTTTCAGAAATGACAAGGACTTTTCAATATGTCTGAGGACTAATATCTTGGTGGCAGAGATGCTTTGGGAGAATTTCAATAATCTAATTCCTGGCACCAAGCTGAGGACTGGCACAAATTCTATTGCTTAATCTCTCTTGTGTCATGGTAACAAATATATTTGCAGTTCATCTGAGCTTTTCTTAAAAACCATGTTATCTGACTTTGTATAGTAAGAAGTGATTATAGTATTTAAAAAAAATCAAACATGTAACTTTTGTATCATACCTCATTATAGAAAGATTAATTTCTTATTATATGGAGTTAATTGAGGCCAACAACCATTTTTCATTTTTCTTTGGGTAGAGTTTGTTTTGGAAGTGCTCCTGAAGTCTACAAGTCTAAAAACATTGTTGTGTTCACCAAATTTGGACTGGATCTTATCACCCAGATCTATAAGGTGTGCTTCAGGATATCAGTGTATGCAACTATGCTCATTTCCCAAAGATCATCAGCAATTCGGAATTCCCAGCATTTATCTGGAGTAACCTGATCTACAGTACTGATTTTCTTTTTAAATACTCTTCTACCATACCTTCTATAACCTAAGGAAAACAGGATCTTCTTAAGGTATTACCTGAACATGTATTTCTCTTATATAAACCATAGCTCTTAGAAACGAGTACAATAAAGCACATATATTCTACTTTTGCGAATCTTTCTATTTTTAATGACATTAAACAATAGCATTATTTCAAGTACTGTGATGGAGTAACACTGCAATGTTTTGCCATATTGAAATTTAGCAGATGGAATTCTGCACTATTTGCTTGCCTGCTTTTTTTTAATGTAGACATAGAAATGATTATCACATCTAAAACAGACAACACATCATCACAGTCACGAAAACTTTCAGGAAAATGAGGAAAACTCTCCTTTTGCAGCACATAGGTGGGATTTTATGCTGTTTTTAACTTTTTGTATAGTTAATTGGTATTTTTATCTTTAAAAATGGTTTTAATTTTAGTTATTTGAATGTTATTTTGCTTATTGTGATTAAGAACAGTGCTCTGAGCTGCTGCACCAAATAGTAAACAAATTCCTTCTATGAGTAGGACAATATAGTATTTTAAGCAAAGATTATTGTCTTAAGCATGCTGACATTTCTCCCCAAGTAAATATGTACAAGGCTGAGATAGTATCTCTTTCCTGTTGCAGCTCTTTCTGAACAATTGATTAGATTTTTTTTTTAAAAAAATGGCAGACCACACATAGAATCTGTCAATCTTATCAAGTAAGTTGATAAAAACATGAACATGTCACCCAATCGGAAGGGCAGTGATGCAGCCTATAAGTACAGAACTAATCTCATCAGGGGCCTGCGTGTGATAGAACAAAGGAGATAAACACCACCTGCACTCTTGTCACATGACAATCTAGACCAGGGCTGTCAAACTAGCTGCCTGTGGGTCAGATGCATCACGCGCTAGCCACACCCATCCCTGGTTTAGTGAAGGGGGGAAAAGTTGTGATGCGTCACGTGACGCTGCTGTGATGCCGTGAGTTTGACCCCGATCAAACACATTGTCTTTGTGACTGGTATCTGAATCTAGAAAAAGAATTAAAAAGTTTGTACAAAAAACATTTTTCACAGGACGGGTGGGGGAGAGAGATGAAATGGCCTATGAAGTTGGCAAGTAGGAGCTGAAAAAAATAAAAATGCCTAGCAAGCGAAGGTGGAATTAAGTCATCTTGGACCGTAGAAAAGGTGCTGGTTCCAGGATGATTCAAGACCACCGAAGAGGAATTCGCGTAAGGAATTGCTCTGCAAATGTATGCCAGTGTGCAATCTATCTTGCAGACTTAACCAGAGGAAAAATAAGATCAGATATTTTCTTCTTTGCGCAGATACATAAGAGGAGAGAAGGAACCAAAAGACACAAGAAAAATAATCAAGCACTAATATCAGCTGTCTACTAAGTTTAAATGAAGCTCTTGATTCATTTTTTTGGGGGGGAGGGGGGAATGCAGTTACTGTTATGATGCACACATGGTTCTTATAGCACTAGCAGTACTATTGCCAGCAGACAAGTCTATAATTGTACACATTGGATCACAACTTTGTTTCCTTTGAAACAAGATAAAAGGGAGGACAGAACTGTAGGTCCACCTGTTATTTGTTGAAATCCTTTTATTTTTACCAAGAATAAAAGGTTCACAATGATTCACTGTGTGTTATATTTTGTGTGTGTTGATCCCAAGATTGATCCAATAGAGGAAAATATTGTAGTTCGATACAGCTTGGAGTTCTTGGTGCCTTCTGAGCTTGACTGTTTGTTTGCAGACATTTGACTATCTGACAATGTAATCGACTTCGCCTAGTTCAACCAAGCTGAGAGAGCACCAAGAACTCCACTGTTCCCATTCTTAGGAACTAACCGGCTCAAACCCATCCCTCGTAACTTCACAAGGTGCATTGCCCTAGATCAAGGATCTTCAAACTTGGCAAGTTTAAGGCTTGTGGACTTCAACTCCCAGAATTCCTGAGCTAATATGACTGGAGGAGGAATTCTGGGAGTTGAAGTCCACAAGCCTTAAACTTGCCAAATTCCTGCCCTAGATATTACCAGTTACCTCTACAAGAAGTAGCTGAGGAACTGAGATGACAGGGAATAAGATGATGGCTGGATTAGAGATTGACCCAAACACAGTAAGAGCAGCAGGAAATGGCAGGAATACTGCTGGACAAATAATAGGCTTGCCAATTGCCTGATAGTTGAATTGGACATCCAATATGAGGCCACTGCTACACCCCCATAGAAATTTTACTTATAATTATATGGAGTGTTTATTTATGTTTACTTCTGTTTTGTCATGTTCTCATCATATGCTAAATAAATAATAATGTGTAAAAGGTTATCTACACTGTAGAGGAAGAAATTAGTATGCTGTGGGGTCAGTTAACATTAGAGCTGAGAGAAATTTGTTTTGCTTTAATCTCACGTTCCACTGATCAATTTGTTTTTGTTTTTAGACTCAGAAGTCTGCTTTTATGTCCATTAGAAATCTCAATTCTAAATGGTTAGGAATCACCTGTAAATCATCGCAAAATCCTCAGCAGGCATAATTTGGATAAATGTAGTCCTATCTTAAACATCATTAACATCATTCAGATTTTTAACAAAAAACATAGAAAGCTTTTAAAAGTGTTTATTAAATACATCATTTTCTATTTTTAAATAAACATTTGACATTAAAAAATTATATAAAATATTTGTTTGTTATATATATATATATATATATTAAAAAGAACACAGTTTGAACCAGAATTGCAACTCTCTTAAAAAGCAACTTTAAAAAAGACACGGGAATGTGGTTCTTAGGATCTGACTTTAATACGAACCGTTTACTGTGCCAGCAAGCATTTAAGATGAGCAATTCAATTGCTGCATCCAAGCACAATGATAAACCTGGCTCAAAGGTGAGAGAGAGGAGGGGAGACACACATTGATCTTCCTTGGAAGCTAGCCAGAGCTGATCCTGTGCTATGGCTCAATGACCTATACAAAGCCCCTGCTAATGCTTACACCTCAAAACCTCTGTTAAGTCCTACTGCAATTAAATTAAAAAGAAAACTGAGGCCTGCTCACATCAATAAAGCAACTTACAATGCATTGTTTAGCAATCATTCCTCACAGAACCTGATTTGTTACATCCACATCCTCCTCTAAAAAACAAACAAACAAACAGCTATCAACATTGATCTGGTTCATTAACTTCCAAGCAGCAAAGGCAGCAGCATTCCCAGAGACCAGCTCAGAACCATCCCCTACCTTGCTATAGGGAAAGGCACAATGTCAGCTACAGAAGAAAAAAAAAAAGAAGAAGCACATGGGTTGAAATGAAGGAAGAGGCCATAATGACTAAACCTTGAAGAGCTGGAATGTTCTCAAAAACAACAACAAAAAACAAAAAACCTCTTTAAACATAGAAAGTGCAACAGCTTTGCTTCACTTCAAAATATGGCTGTAAATATGCAGCTCCCATTTGCTTGTGATAGCTCAACTCTCCACTACAACATGGAAAAAAGAATGAAGGGGTTTACATCCTGGACAAATCCCTATCTATGAGCTTCTGGGTCAAAAGCTTAGGAGGCTGAACTACTTATTTCAAGACAAACACAGAGCTCTCAACCTCATGATTTTGTTGCTCTGCTAAAGAAAATGCCTAGCCTTTGCAAGTACAAACAATGGATGCTGCCTCTTTTAAAGACTAGGGCTACATTTACAACAAATCCGAGTTTGTTTCTGCAGCCAAGTTCTAATACTGAAGGACACAGCCAGGCAACATACCCGCAGGAAAGAATCAGCAAGCAAAGAAGGGGGTCAATTAATGCAAGCATTTTCTTACTTTACATCTGCTGGGTAAAATACTACAGGAACACAGATCTACTGAAGTAAAAAGTTGAAAGTATTTTGAGGAAGGGACACCTTGACCTGATGGAAAAATACAAATACAGATGCCCCAAAGGCACAGGATTTCAGCCATTCTATGGTAGAAACATGCCCAAACTCGGAATTTTGCATGCTGGCATGTTTGTTCTGCTGCAGAATTTCATTGTGGTGGTGTTGATGAAGTCTAGAAGAAGACAGAAAATCTAAGCAGCAATTCAGCACAGCTACCTTTCAAACATGGTTCCACTTGAATTTGGAACCATTTTAGGGGGAAAATGGTTCCTGGGCATCTCTTATCAGTTAACAGTGCCTCAGTAATACTTCCTATAATGTCAGGGGAAACAAAGGAAATAAGGCTAATTCTCAATACAACTTGAGTCCTATTCCATGAGTACATCAGCTGGTGACTTGTACCACTGATAAAATATAAGGCTCAAAAAGATAAATACTCCATGGCTAAATTCTGCTTACGAAAGGCCAGTTGCTTCATTCTACAGCTGCTAAATGGAAGGTTGTTAGGAAACCCCACAAGCCAGCCATGACAATGCTCCTTCATATGCTTTACGCCTACCCAGCTATTGGCATTCAGAAGCACAGTTGTCTCTGAAAAGGGAGCCTTAGTTTATCGCTGATTAAAACAGATTAATGCATAAAGGAAAAACCACAGCTCTGTTTTAAAACCTTCCTAACCAGTACCCAGCACGTTATCTTGTGTAGTATGGGAAGGTACTTATTTATTGGCTTGTCCTAAAAACTAAGTAAAATCCATTTTATTATAAGTTAAAATTTAAGGCTAAAAACCTCTCAGTTTGTATGGCAGGGTTAAAAAAATGGATCCTGGGAATAAAATTAAGCTCCTGGAAAAGTAGATAGCAACTTTCACTGAACAGTGTGTGTTATATTATGCAGAGTGTTAACTGGACGGTGTTACATACAGAACTGCGTTTTACAACCTACAAAGCTTAAGAGATGGACAAAGTTCCTAAAAAATTGAATGCCTGGCATGAGGCTGAGGTCCTGAAGTCTTCAGCAGTTCATGAGGCTAGAAGCTCTAAAAGAAGTAACAGTCAATTACCATTCGGGTTCTTTAGCATGGCTGTTCAATCTGCAGAATCCATAATCTAATAGATCTGAAGAGGATGCCATCTGTTCCCTGTCAGAATGGAATAGGCATAGGAGTTCTTAGTAGACCATCCCCATCACACATGGGATTTTGCACAGTCCAAGTGACTATCTTCCTTTTCTCAAGCTCCAGTTTGTTGGCAAAAAAAAGGCAACTTGTATAATGAATACCAATCTTGGCTACCGGAAATAAATAGCATCCATTTTCCTGATAAATTCCTTCCCATTATATATATAGTAAAAAAAATATAAAACAGTCTTCATGGAAAAGTACTGCCGTGGCTTCAGTTCCAGAGCTTCCTTTGTGCAATTTCTCCCAATAATAGTAACAGAACTGTACTTTGAAAGTAGGGCTTTCAGTCCAAAACCCCAGGCAGTTTCTCATTTCAGAGGGAATGGTGCAACTGGAAATAAGAAGATACGAAGAGCCATCACTGTTTAATTCATAGTGTCAATGCATTAATAGGTAATGTACGTGCCATTATTTTATTACAAATCACTTACTTATCTTTTGCTAAGGCACATGCAAAGATCCAACTTCACTTTTCATGCATGACCTTTGACTTCACAGAAAACACAGTCACATAAGAATGCAGATTTTTTTTTTCCAGACTAAGAATGGATTGTAAATTGATGCCTGCCTGCTGCTGCTAACCCTAAGGACAGAGCTACATTCCATAGCACCTACTTATAGTTACAGGAAACCTGTACCTACGTAGAAAGGAAGTAGCAGGTAGCAGGTTGTGTGTAATCCAGCATCTGGTTTCCAACAAGGCGCCAAAATATATCTAAAATTCTGGACAAGACAATGGTATTCTCCTTTCTGGCTCTGGCATTTAGTATTCGTAGCAGACTGCCTGCAAAACTGCCCATCCAATTCTTGCACATGTATGGGTGTAACAGCTGTACGACAGACAATATAAACTCCTCCAAAGACCTTATTTTCCACTGAGAAAATTAAAAAAGATAACCTACCTCATACTTCCCTTTGAATCTGCAACTCCAAGTGTCCCTCCCCTCCACTCAATGACCTACAAAAAAGGAATAGGAATCTTAAAAGACAAAGAGGAAGAACTGATGATTCATGAGTCAATATTATGTACAACTTTTGATGACCTGGTGCCCTCAATTTGTAGCACAACCTAGTTGGAAATCATCGCATTGGCACATTCACACAGTAGCCCAACAGTTTCTATCCCATAGGAGACCATTCAATCCCATTCAAGACCCGGTGGGGCAATTCATAGAAATCTGAAATATGTAGTGAGAAAGAGAAGATCTATAAGTCAGGAATGATTCATCTAAAATAGAAAGAGGCTAACAGATGAAAATCTGGTTATACAGGCAGGCTTCATGATCTTCTAGTTTCTTACCTTTGTTCTTCTGTTCTTTCTACATTATTCCCCCTCTGCTGTGTCCACCTCTGTCTTACGATCTGTATGAAATAAAGTAAGAATTGAGCAGTGAAACAGAGAACCCTGATTTGAACCAACCATGAGTGGATTGAATTGCCTGGTATAATTGGTACTGGATTTCCAACTAAAAGCTGGGGCTATCCTAAGAGGAAAACTGCTCCAAGAAAACACTTCTACCAACAAACACAACAGCTGTCTTTGCATATGGACAGCCTCCATAATATTAGTCACCAACCAACTTTTAAATCAACTTTAATTTGAGCCCAACATTAGATTCTATCCTCATCACCTCCAGGCTTTTCAACATTACGCCATTTCTTATTGCACAGTGATAAATTACAGCATGAAGAAAAAGATAGCTATGACCGTTCTTGTATAGTCAAAACCATTCCTTGAATGTATCCCTTTAAAAATATATATATATAAACTGTGAAAAAAGCATGAAAGATTTCCGCCATGGAAGACACTGTGCAAGCCCTATAAATCAAGAGATAACTTGTTTCCTCTTCCTTCCTATGAAACAGTTCTTCTAAATAATGTATGAAGCAATGATACATGCAACATGTTTAATCCCAGTACAGGTCAACATTGCCTCTAGCATGCAACTACGTCTTATCTTATTCAACCTGGAAAGATATTTATTGTATTTACATATATATTTTTCCAACTCCATAGCTACTTTCAAGCTACTTAGGAAAGTTTTCCAATCCTATCCCGATTCTAGGAATCAAAAGATGAATCACAAGATGTGCTTCCCACTCACTGACATCAGTTCTAAGCATTACACTTTTACAACCAAGTAGTTTTAAGAAGTCGAGTTGTGGGGGTGGGCAGCATGGGAAGTAGTCCGTCTTAAGCAATGCTTGCATCTTGTGGTGTAGGAAGCACTAGGATTTAAGTTAGCTCAGGCAATCCAAGACAGAGTTACCACTGCAAGCATGCATGAGATGAGATGTACCCCACAAACCTAGCTTTTTTTTTTTTTTTTTTGGCATCCAAATGAAAACAAAAGGAGAAGGAAGGTATTTTACAACAGCAAACAAAATGTAAGATGAGTTGCAGGAAATACTTAACAGAAACGCAAGGAAAGTGTTTTTGCTCAGGGACACAAGAACTATTTCACGTCTAACATTGTTGCTCATGCCTAGCACTCTTGGTTTTCCAGACCTATCTTGAGGATGGCAGGTATTGAACCTGCAAAGTTTGCACTTTGGCAAGAAGCTACACTTCTCTCTAAATGACAGTTCTACGTTACCATCTGCAGGAAACTCTATGCTTCAAATTTGCCACCGAGAGAGAAAGAGGAAAGGAACGTAGGTGTACATTTGTTAAGGCAGGACTCAACCTTACCCTGGATTTATGTAAGTAGAACAGCAGGCCTCCCAAGGCTAGGAGGATTCCCAGGACACTGGGTATCACCACATATGTTGCAGACGTCCCTTGGATATTTCTGGGCTCTGACTTCTTGATGCGCTTCTCTGCGTTCGAAGGAATGAAGTTCAGATCAAAGCTGGGTCCCAGCAGGCTATCCTCCAATTCCCTATCCTTGTTGACCAGACCCTCTTCTCGTCTTGCCCGCAGCTGGGTGTTTTGCAGTGCTTTGTAGTTTTTATCTCTGCTACTTTGCTTTCCCCAGGAGTCGCTTTCATGGGATATTTGTTTGGGGGGTGAGGAATTCTCTGTGGTGGCCACAAATCTAGAAGGATCTTGTGTTGCAGAGACAGGATCTTTGTGGCCCAGGACCTGGTGACTGCCACTGGAGGGCGCACTAGAGCTGTCTATTTGCTCCAAATTGGAAGAGGATGTCAGAGTTAAGCTGAAAGCACTGCTGGCAACAGTGATATCCTGTTCAGATGTGAGTTCTGGAATGGCCTCAGTTTTTTCTTTTATCTCAAACCATTGCTGATTGAGAAAGGACTTGGCTAAGTCAGAGAGAGGGAGATGCTGAGAAGCTAACTCATCAGATTTTTTCTGGCTTTCACCAGTTGTGGAATCCAGGGAGGGAGACCTGGTCTCCATGGATTCCAACCGTTTCTGGATAGGAAGAGAAGGTGATGATGGTGATGGTAATAAGTCATCAATGCCAGCCCCGAAATCCATACTTTCAGTGATTTCTTGGCTTTTATCAGTGCTTCTAGTCACCCTAGACCTGATATTGCTCTCTAACCCACTATGAATTTGAGTAGTATCAGGAAGCCCTAGTAGCTGGAGAATGCTGACAGCTGTCTTCCTGCTGTCCAGCTGCTCTGCAATGGAAGGGAAAGATTCAGAGGTTGGAACGAGATATGTCGAGCCTTCTAAATTGATCGGGCCTGCAGATGAACAGTTGCAATCCGGGGCAGTAACAATACCTGAAAAGATCCAGATAGAGAGAATGGCCATAGAGTAATCAGCTTCTCAAGATGCAAGAAGAATCAACTTGGGCATTAGGCCCAAGTTAGACCCTTCCTTTAAGCTACCATGCCAATACCAGATTTCAGCTTTTATTCAAATCATGGCGAAGAGCAACAGAAGGAACTGCAGATTAAAACCGAAACAAAGCAAGGCAACCAGCAGCAGGATCCAGAAAGAACTATTGAGAATGGAAGATTAATGGATGAACTGATGGATGGAGGAAACAGTGTAAGATTAGCTTGGGGTAGCAACACCGAAAAAGAGCTCATGCAACTAAAGTTTATGGAGAAATCATATACAACCGAGACCAAGCACTGGATCAGGATTCAATTGTCCAGAAAAATCAAAGCAAAGGGAATAATAATTTCTCCATAGGAGCGGCGATGTGGATATTCATGGTTGTAACAAGTGGCCATAACAAGTAAATCTATAGTATATGTCGCTATAGATGTCACATGCACAGACATAAAACATAAACTGCCACAAGAACACAGATGAACTCAAGACAGGTTTTCAGGTCAGACAGTGACTGCATTCTCCTTGGCAACCATTCAGAAGGGCTGAAGGCTTCGTTATCTCATTAGATCTCAGAGTAATAAAACTAAAAATGTGGTTTATTTGGAAGTAGATTTAAAAAGTGGACAAAAGCCCAGCTATAAAGATTCCATTCAATTATGCCTGAATAATGGACCTTCCAAGCTGAATTTAAAAAACAGAAGGATGTATGTACACACATACAGGCAGAGAAACACCAGTTAGATAAGAATGCAATGTCTTCTCAACTTATTCCCCATCTTTGCAGCTTAGCCTTTCCATCTATTTGAGGTCCAACTCAGGAATATATCTGAAATTCTCTGCCATGATATTAAAAGATCCCATTTCTGGTGGTTAAGCACCATTCTAGGATTCTTGCGTCTCTAAGCAGAAATGCTGCAGTTTTGAAACTGAAGTTGATTGTGAAGCTGCTTAGAACAAAAGTAATATCTATTACAAAGGGGGTTCCATGATGGGTTTTTAGGCAGTCTTTATACATACTGCTTGAAGTTTCTCTCAGTGCTAATGTAAGTCAGATATGTGACAGAGGGCAAAGAAAATACAGAAACATTAAAGTTGATTAACACAGAACAATGGGGAATGGGGAAGGGAAGAACTTCAACTGACGTTGTGTTAAAATTCACACCATCCTGCTATATAGCACTAGCAATACCCCTTATACTTATATAAATGCTTTACAGCTCTCTCTAAGCAGTTTAAAGAATCAGGATATTGTCCCCAACAATCTGGGTCCTCATTTTTACTGACCCCAGAAGGATGGGAATGCTGAGTCAACCTTGTGCCAGTCAAGATTGAACTCCTGGCAGTGGGCAGAGTCAGACTGTAATACTGCATTCCAAACACTGCGCCACCACAACTCTTATTTATGCACACAAGAGTCAGGAATCTGCAGCTACGACAGACTTAAACAGATTCAGAGTCCTCCTCACTTCAAACTAAAGAGACCCACCACATTTCCATTCAAACGAGATGTCTGTTGACATTTAAGGCTTGCATTCCAGCAGACAATAGACAACACTTGCACATATAAATGCACAAAGAAGCCTGCTGCAACAAACATAAATGCACATATATGAAAGCCCCAAAATGCTTCACCCGATTTAAAATCCTCGCTCCCCAACTCTGCGCCAAACAATTGGCAGGAAATGCACATCTGAAAAGTCTTGAATTGTTTACCTGTAGAAACAATCTCCTTTTCCTGGGATTCTGTACACTTCTGGAAGACTTCACTGCAATTATCTGTGAATGTTCTCTTGTTCAGAAACTGTTTGGCTTGGCTAAAGTATTTGTGTACCAGTTGCAAAGTTTGCTCTGCTGTAAGGGAGAAGGTCTTGATGCACTTCTTTCAGAATAAATAGAAAACACGAGAGGGAAAAAGAAAAAGAAAATTAGCTGCTATGACAGCATAAAAAAATTATCACCAGCCAATCAGCTACAAAAATAGTTTCTCTACTTCTATAAGCAAGGCCTATTCTCAACGCTATATTGAAGATCCTACAAGGAATATCTAACGTATCAATAGGATTTAAAAGGTCAGCAGGATACAGCAAGTACTTCCTCAACTGGGTCCCTTAGGAATTTTCAATTCTTAAAGATTAAGTGTAATCAAATACAATAATATTACACATTCAATCCACAAAATCTGTTTCCAAACTCTCTCTATAGATCCCATTGGTTAACACTGCTAACCTATTTGGGGGATTTTCCTAATACTTCTTTTTCTCATATTTGGGGACATTTTTAATTGATTAAGAGTTTTGGAGAATTTAGAAGAGTGTGTACCTTTTTGAGTCATTTTGATTGGTCCTAAATGATATCGTCCAGATGATACATTTTGCATATTTTGTCCCATAAGATAATTTCAATCAAAATATAGCTATAGCTGTTGAATTGTAAACATTTCCTTCCCATTGCAGATAGCAAGCACTTGGAGGAAGAAGCAGCTGGCTGAAACCTATCCATTGTTTCAAAGGCCCCAAACTAACCTCCTTTCTGCATTTTCTTTGGGTACCTTAAAATTATGTACCTATCTGTGAAGCCTAAAAATGTGATTAAGGTTATATCTGGTTCAATCCCAACTTCTTTAAAAGGAAGGCACATTCAAGGAAAGACACACTAAAGCATTTTTTTCCCAATTCTCTCTTCAGCATATTCAATTTTAAAATTTAGATGTCAGCTGTCAATCAGCTTCTCAGTCTCATTAAATGTATTAGCATTATTTCTGAGGATTGCAAAGCTGATCAGTAAAATTTACCTTATTTTTATCATCGTGAGGCTTAATGCATCTTGCAAGGTCCAGGTATAAGTTCTTTATCAGATGGAGTTTCACATAGTTTGGACTATTATACTTGAATTTAATATTATCAATGATACCTTTCAGGGGATTAAAGGCTGCTTTGAGAAAGCATTCAGTATTATCCTAGAAGATAATAAATATAGATGTCAGCAATGAAAATATTCAGTTTTGATGTGGAAAAGATAGCATTGTTCAGATCAAGTACTATTTTTTCTTGTTGCTACCACTTGACCTTTCCAAAAAGGGACATGGGTAAAAATAGCCTTAAAGATGATCTATAGCCTCTTCTTGCTTGCTCTTCTTCAATTATAAAGCATCCAAAGAGATAAGACAATCAAATGAACAACAACAGTGTCAAAGGCTCATTAACTCCTCTTGGGGGAGCTGACCATGGACCAGATGAAAAACTAGATGCTAACAACCTCTCTTACCGGACTCAGTATTACCCAGAAGACACTGACTGCTAAAGCAAATTCTAATGGCATACCAATTAATAATTCAGGCAAGATTTAATTCTTTTAAAACTTTTAGGCCTTTACAAACAATATCTTTCAATTGGGTTCCAGAGACTCTTAGCTTTCAAAAAATGTATGAGAAAACCCTAAGTAAGTAGAATGACAGCCTTTCTTTGGTAACTGTGGAGAGGAAATAATCACGGATCCAATGATTTTGAGCAATTCACAGTTTCAAAGCCAACTGGAATTCTCAAGATTTAACATGACAGAAAAGTCTGGTTTGGAATCTCCTGGAAGTGTCCAGGAGGAAAAGATATGCAGAAGCCCAAAGCTAAACCAAAGGTCATCACTATACTCATGATTCCTCATAGTGAAAAAAAAAATCTTAAAAAATACATTGAAATCCACTGCTCTAAACTCTGGACACTAGAAGCTCTTATACAAACTCTATTTGGCAATATTACAAATTGACCACAGGACAAGCTCTTTCAACTTACAAGTTCCCCTTCATCCACATATTCAAAAGATCGCAGGCAGGAAGTTACCATCTGGCTATCTATCTGTAATGAAAAAAATACAGGGTAAATGTCCATTAATCTTACTCTGTTTTAGTTTTATGAATCCCAAGAATGTTCCAAGGAAGCCAATATATCTAGGGCAAATGTAAACACTAGTGACAGCCTAACAAGGTTAGAGAACTGAATTACTTGCATAAACCTAGAATTTGTTTAGGGAGTTGCAAGAAAAGAGAAACATAAGCATTTGGGATAAATAAACCAGGGAATGGTTCAGAGTTAACCACAGTGATTGATCAGAGTTGAGACTGTCAAAAAAGCAAATCTACTGCTCCACTAGCAACAGCATCACTGATCACCAGCAATATCACAGAGCAACTCAGGAAAAGGCACACAGAAAATCAGTGAAGGCAAAAGCTTGATTCACTATCCCAAGAATGACAAGCAGTTTTAAGAGCATCACTTTTGGTTTTGGATTTATCACCTTCAACCTGTCCCCACTTGCCCAAAGAATTTGGGGGAGTTTTTAATTCTGCCAAAATGGCTTCTAAGCCAGCACAGCAACAACTAAGCACCAATCAGTTAACCAGATAAAACTCTGGCAATTGGAACCAAGTTTCTGCTTTCTGGATACTCTGATGAAAGACACTTCAAGCAACATCACCAGGAAATAAATTATACAATTTCCACTATTCTGGGAATCGCATTATCCATTTCACAGCTATTCTCTTCCCTGAGCATATTTGACTATGAATTTACAATTTGCAGTGATAGCCCTTGACTTATGATGGCAGTTGGGACCAAAATTTTGGTTGCAAGTCATGACAGTTGCAAGTTGAGGCACCCACATGACTGGATCCAATTTTATGAGTATTTTTATAGTGGACATTAAGCTTATCACGTAGCCGTAAATCTAAAACTAAAAAAAAAATAATCACAGATTACAGTCATGTGACTGCAGGATACTGCAACCAGTTATAAACGTGAGCCAGCTTCCAAGTGCTCAAATGCAGTGTATGTTTGTGTGTGTGTGTAACATTTTATGATTGCCAGAAGTGCTTTATGAGCTGTAAACCATCCTTTCTGGGGTCTTGGTAACTCCAAATGATAATTAAAAAACCAGTTGTATTTGTTGCTTTGATTTAATTTCATCATTCAGGCTATTGTTAGATATAAGAAGAAAATCACACTAGAATGAAAAAAACAGCTTTAAAAATTCAAGTGACTCTGCAGGTATAATTCAAATTTTGAAACAGCTATTGAAATAGATGATGCAATGGGGGTTCTGAACGAACATTATTAAAACATGACAAGCATCATTAAAATTGCTTGTTCAGTCAATCTTGCAACTTCCCACATGATTTAAAGTCATTTTACTAGGGAATTCACAGAGTTTTAAATATACATTTTGTTAATCCATTCCTTTTCCTAGCTCTAAGTGGCAGGGAAATCCCACTCTCTGCTCCAAAATCTGTATTCTTTTTGGGAGTTGGGAAGGGATATTTTTTTTATGATAGCAATATGCCATATACTGGATATAAATAGTGCCAAATGAGTACACAATATTTCAATAATATTTGAAATTGGAATCATTAAAGTTTTGGTTCCAAGTAAAGATATACAATCTAATCCTAAAATTTAGTCATGATTGCAAAATTTATCAGCAGTACATTTTATTCAAATAATAAGCTTTATTAAGGTGTGGCAGTGTAATATCTGAGAAATAGTATGAGTTACAAATGACTCATCTCCTTGGCTTAGAAATGAAAATGAAAAATAAGCGCACTTTTAATAAACATGTATTATTCCTTTCAAACAGGAGATTTAAAATAAAAAAACTATAAAACTATTGCCTGCATCTCCCCCAAAAGAGGAATACTTCAGTTTGGGAAACCTTATTATGGGAAAAAGGTGCACCGAAAAGTAGCCCCAAGCCATGAAGCACAACCAATGCCTTGAACTACACTCAGAAGGCAACTGGCACCACCTTCTTGGAATAAAAATAACACAATGACCTCCTTCAAAAGGATCCACCACTACCCAAGCTACCTCACTCTTCACAGCTGGAATTTCCAAATTCTCCTCAAGGCCAGTGCTACATATTACACTATTCCAAATGAAGGGTGACTGAGGCAAGAATGGCTGCGAGTAATGGCAGCAGTTCCAGGAAGAGTTACAATTGGCATCCGAGACGTAGCTCACCAAAAGGTTTTTAGCCATAGCTACCACTTGAGGAAGGGGCACACCACTGCCCTTTCAAACATACGATAACACTTTCTCTCTGAAGGATGCATTTCCCCCCACCAGCTTTCTGTCAGCTCCCTGTAAGATTTGGCTACAAGGAGGGGCAGGGATCCAGACTACAAGGAGAGGACTCATTTCTTCAGGAATGACAGAAACAAAACTATCCCAAATGGTATTGCAATGTGGAACCTCTGTCATCTTCACTAGGCTTGCCTAATGAACCTGCACATTGGACCTAGACATTATTAAAATATTGGATGTGATAGCAGCACACCCCAATGGCTTTAAAATCCTGAAAGGGGACAAAGAATGAACCACAAATACATCAATTTCCTTGACTATTCTTTGGCAACTAATACATGTGAGAGATAGCAGGTGTTTCAGCACTGTTTAGTATAAATATTATAATCAAGATACAGACAAGAATTTGCTTCCCTAGGGAGAGAACTGAACTCTGGAAGAGGAACACTAGCAACTCAACATTCCTTTTTTAGGGAGGTTTATCCCAAAGTCAAAACATTAAAATACTTTATTCTTAGAGGATGTTGTTTATAGGGACTGTTTATCATAAATATGGATAATCAAAACATTGAAATATTATTCATCTTGATGCTTTGTTAGTTTTTGCAGAATCTAGTAGTATACGGTGCAAAGATATTAAGACAAAAGAGTCATCTCATTAATGCGAAAGAGAGCAGACTTTGTGTGAAAAACTAGCTTGCTTTAGGCAACAACTGCCTCCATAATTTGGATGGTGTCCAAGTGTATTGTCTCGTGCAATTATCCACCTAACATGGCCCATAATTGCCTGGAATTGTGGGAAGACTAGGAAAGTCTGAGTTAGATTTTCAGTACTGATCAAGCAATGGTGGAGAATAGAGAGGATTCAGGATGGCAAAAAGACTTTAATAAATTCACATGACCCACTGAAACATTTATCATCCTCATAAAGAATAAAAATATATCAATGCATGTTCACCCCAGAAATGCATATAAAATGGGCAAGATAGAAAGACAAGAGAAATGCATCCAGAAGTGTCCCTAGAAGAATGCTATGTACAGCCTCACGTCCTGGCTGTAGACAGTTTCGTCTTCATATTTTTATTAACTAAATAATAATTCTTGTGAATTTTTCCTATCTGAATCAGAATTCTCTAAAGCCTCTGGGAATTTTGTAGGCAAGAAAAGTATTGAGTTTTTTTAAACAGTTATGAGAACTATTCTGGCAGCAGAGATTTCCTAATGTTTATTAATGGTTTAGGCAAAATCAAGATTCCTGGAGACTTTGCTTCTAACATTTTGCAGCTCTAGATCACCCTGACCGTTAACTTGTCAATTATGTTAGCTTTAGAAAATCCAGCCTGCGTCAATTAAAAGTATATCATCTCTGGGCTATTCCACCAACTAAAAAGCAGAAAGAAAGTATTTAGATGGAGGAATGACCCACAGTAATGATCAGGTGAAGAAATAGCAGCAAAATGTTCGAGAAGGTTTTGTCCTAATCTCAGTGCATTCCAAGCTGTGCTCAGCTTGTCCGGTGGCTGCGTTTTATGTCCTGGATTTTTAATGCTGTAATAAGCTACCAGAAATCAGTGTATGTGGCTTGGGGGGCCATATAAATTTCATTTCATAAAATAAATGATTATGGCATGTCAATGAAAAGATAGCAAGTTGGATAAAACTTCAGTCCTGCACATAGCCAATTGATCAGACCATTCCAAAGCGGCTTTAGACAGCAGGATGTTTGCTCTCAGAGGACAGGGGTATAAGAACTTCATACAGCTCTTATTATAACAATATATATTTGGCAATTTCATTTTCTTGCAGCATAGAAGAGGTAATAGGTAATATTGATAAAATGACATAACAACTGCCCCCCTCAAAAAACTAAATGAAAGTTAAATAAGCTGCCCAATAATTTGATTTTAGTGTCCCCCTGTAGGCAGCAGTGCCCAGCTGATCTTGGGTTGGTTATTAGGATGAGGGAGCACAAAAATACTGGGGGTCATGTACATCTTGGAAACTTTACCTTTCTTTTTCATAGTTTTTCGTCAACAGAGATCTTAAACAAATCAAAGGTTATACGTTTATAATATAACCAATCCAATCTTTGGACAGAACTCTAAGTAACTTTTATTTATGCACAAACCCTGCTTTATTTCCTACTGGTTTGCATATTCATTCTTCCAGTGCTCTTGCTACAATAATAAAAGAAACTGAGCTACAGATTAGGAAGACCCCAGCCAATCTCTATAGAAATCTCTAGCAAGTTGCTCTCAATCAGAATCTACATTGGCACTAGGGGTATAATGCAAAACTACTTTACAGGGTTTGTGGTGTTGAGAATGGCCAAGCATTTGCAGAAAAGTGCCAAGATAATTTCAGAGTCCATTCTGCTTTCTTGCTGCCTGGTACCACCTACTATACAAAAGAATCACCTTTTTCCTGAACCTAATACTAAAGGGACTGGGTGGGAACAATATAAAAAAATTGGAAATTAGGTATTACCATGGTATAACTTTATTTAATACAGACCCAGCCTGACTGTTAAGCTGGAAATCTACTACCAAACTACCATCAGCATAGGCACCCAGTCCATATAATGTTACTTCTTAACGTCATTATTCTTTTAATATCACATTTTTACGATATAATTTATAGACTCACCAGATCAGTCAGGTTCTTAAGGTGAGATGCCATGATGAGCCGGTGGCAACCATAACGATTCTGTTCAGTTTCATGGATACCACAGGTTACAAGAAGGAACAAGGCAAATTGCATATAGACAATCATGTTTTCCTGAGCTGTGGATGAAAAAGAAGTTTTCTATTAGAGCCTTGCATTTTCTGCTCCTATAGATAGGACTGTCCTTAGCAAGCCTTTATATTTCATTGTGTTCCCTTTCTAATGTAAATCAACATTTATACTTCAAAAGTATGTCCTAAACTCACCCATGCCTGGCTAATGTGGTACTGCGTCTTCCCTTTCCCCCTTTTCAAAACAAGTAGCCATAGAATTTCCTCAGCTTATCTAGAGGATTCCTCACTTTGTTTCTCTCCTTTTGTGGTTTGCGGCACACCTTCCTTCCAAACCACAAATGCTGGGAAATCATTCTCTCTTCTCCCACTGCCCTTTGCTACAACATCTTATTAGCAAAGACTGTGGTACTGTCTCAGAATTACCATCCATTATTGCATAGAGTTTGGTTTAAAAAAAAGTGTAGCTTTTTTTTTTTTTTTTTTAAAGAGTCAGTGCTAAAATATTGTAGTAATATTTCCTTTTACTATTTGTACTTTCCCACTAGGGCCTTTGCTTTAGGCCAATTTATGCTTGGAACGGACCATATCAAATTACCACATATTAGGCATGGCTCCAACAATAACTCTCTTCCATCCTGCTGGCATCCATGACTGCAAAAATCTCTGGACTGCATCTATTTCTGAGGCCCGACACATTTATTTAGCAAAGCACGGCAGCACTGCTGCTAAGGCATGGATTTCCCAAGAGTGCTTTAAAGTGCACTTGATAGAATAATCCAGGATCTTTTTCAGGAAGTTCTGAAGAATTAACTCTGGTTTGCAAGCTTATTTTCCTCCCTCCACTTCCATTCTTGTGTTCTTATTAGGAAAAGAAGAGATCAGACAAGTAGCCAAGCTGGGAATTTCCCCCATTGTTACAGCTCAGATGGATTACACATTCCCTGCTGTTCTGTGACAAAGCTGGTTTTTCCCTTCCTTGTGCAGATGAAAATATTTGCTCCAACATAATGAAGTATTGCAGCTCTCAGCTCTATTTCCCTAAGTTCAGTTTTTAGATGCCTATTGCAGTCCTGCTCCATGCCACATTTATTTATTTAGAAAATATACTGTATATATGCAGTGGTGAAAGCATATACACAGAAACCAGGAGATTGTGAGTTCTAGGCCTGCTTCAGGCATGAAAGCTGGATGGGCAACTTTTGGCTAATCATTCTCTCACACAATTCAACCCACCTGAAAGTTGCTGTGGGGAAAGTAAGAGGCAGGAATATTAGGTAAGTTCGTTGCCTTGAATTACATATAAAAAGTTGGATTAAAAATATAATGAATAATATAAAATACGGTGTAATGAATAACAATGACTGTAAGCAACAAACAAAAATCATAAAAAAATTAATTACAATCAATATGCAAAACACTAACAACTAAACAAATCCTTAACAATAAATTATTCAAATATTACAAGCAAGCCAAAAGACAGAATTCATCCTTTGAGTCACAAATATTCAAGGTATTTATTTGTATTCTGCCTTTATTCTTTTTAACATATAACTCACGCCTACTTCTTCCTAGTTTTCCCCACAACAACAACCCTGTGAGGAGGGATAGGTTGAGAGAATATGACTGGCCCAAAGTCAGCCAGTTTCTCTTTCTTCTCCATATCTTTCCATTCCCCTAATTTTTATTATCCAAGGAAATTGCTCAAGTCCCACAGATCAATTTGGAATTTCCCCTTCAGTATCTTCTGAAACTGCTGTTGTTTCAAAACAGACTGCAGATGCTAAAAATGGGTATTTATCTTTTGTTGCTTCCCAAAGCATTGTGTTCCAAAATTCTCTGCTTTGAAAAGCCCTAGAAGTTAAAGTCTTAACAGGACACAAAATAGTTCTAGATAGAGGGCAAATCAACAGAACAGCAGCGTGGAAAAAAGAAGGCTAAGAATTAAAAGTTAGAAGACCACCAAGTTGCAGCAACCACGAACAGACAAGGCAGCTCCAGGAACTTACTTCAAAAAGCTGGATCTGCAAACCACAGCTTTTTTCCCACAGGAGCCAGTCTAGATGTTGAGATTAACCTCTGGGTCCCCACTCATGTCTCCCTTGTGATTTAAGGCAATGGAAGCAACGATCCGAGATAGCCACCATCCTTTCCAGAAAGTTCACTTGCACTAAATGATTGGGAATCTTCTGCAGGATATTTCAGTCTTTTTTTTTTAAATGTTCTCAAATACTTTTATATTTGCAACTGAGGATATAAAAATTGTTTGACTATTCCGCAGAGGATTTCCAATCTATCGTCCATCTATAAATACTAGGAATAACAGAGGAAAATGCTCCAGAACAAAAGTTACTCTATTCTTCACAGATCAAAACCAGTTATTTAAGCTTCTATATTCAGACTACAAAAATAAGGGCAGCTACTAGAGGACAGCAAAGATTTGAAGAGGTTTCACATGCTTTTTTTCATCAGTGCCATCTGATGGTCATAGGAATTTTTAGGGCCCTGTAGTAACCCTATTCTTAGGTCACTAAAAGTGTTTGTTTGCCTAGCAATAAATCTGGCAGTGCCTCTCTGTAATGTTTCATATCAACTTTCAAGTTGGGTAATAACTATAAAAAAAAGAATATCATGCTTTTCTGCAATTTCAGCCACTTATTTAGTTTGGTTCTTCCAAATACACTGGAGCACAACTCCTGTCACCCCAAGATTAAGAAGGCTCAATTACACCTTCCAGCTGTTCTCTCTTGTTGGTTTTCATAACTTCACTTTCTGATCCTACTCACAGCTCTCTTTTCCACCTGGCTGATGCCATTTCTCCTTCCCTTTATCCTTGGCACCTTGCTGTCCACAAGAAAAATCCTATTCCTCCAGAACAGCATAGGGGTTATGACCTAGCATTCCGAAGGGATTGTCCTACTACAACCTTGGGGAATCTTCCAAAAGGCTTCCAATCATTTGTTCACTGAGCTTAGCAAAAGAGTTTAAAGGGAAGGAGGATAAGAGAGGGGGGAAAAACCAGAGGAAAGATTTGGAAAAGACTTTGAATCATGCTTTGTGATAAAGCACTGGGAGGCCTCTAATACTGTATGTTCAACTTGAAAGTGAAATAGATTTATAGGATCTTAATGTTAAACTAAAAAAAAAAAGGCTTGAAAGAGTTCTCTTAACTGCCTTGCAAACAAGAGCTGGCTGAGTATAGTGTTTAATGGCACCAAGCTTGGAACCAATGCAATTCTGCATTGAGACAAAAATTTGGGGATCACTTTGGGCCATCACCCTCTTTCAGCCCTAGGGAGAAAGCAATGGCAAATCACTTTCAGATTGGGAAGGCCTAGGAGCATCATTTAACCAGGAAACTTTAAAAGTACATCACTAAAACATATTTTGCTTAATTATGGCAGAACATGTGAGCACAGCCAATTCTGGTTAAGCCATAAACCAGAACAGTTGCATTCACACAACTGAAGTATACTATGCAAGTCGTACTATACTATGCAATAGTACACTATGCAAGTTCCATACTATGCAAGTCAGGCCTACACATTTTACTTCCTATACTAGAGGCAGAGGTGTAGGTAAACTCTTACTCAACACACCTAAGGATGCAGAAAACTATTAACCATATATTGCTGGTTTACTTATTAACTTCCAACCTTCCATACCCTGTTGACTTACTTTGATGGTACCCATTCATAATGACTGTTTAATGGGGGCTTGACTACTGTGTACACCATAGTTTCTTTTTCAGCATGCTCCCTTTTATTTTGTGACTCAGAGCAAAAACCTATCAAAAACAAGTTCAGATTAAGCTGTGACAAATCAAAAGGCTGTACAGGAAGAAAAATTTCAAGGCTTTAAACACTAGTTGGTTTCTGTTGTACTAGTTGGTACAACAGAAATGTCCTATGGTACTCTAAAACTTTCATACCAGGAGAAAACTTTACCCCAACATTTGACCAGTCCCTTAATCTGAGGCTATGTATGCAAAGAACTCCATTCTGCAACTAATATTTTAAGCTGTAGTTTGAATTGGCTACATGCTGGTAGCACTAATAAAACAATATGAGTGCATTACCCTGCAGCTGATTTCAAAAGGAAACAGCAACTTATTCAGGACCACAATACATGTTTATTGGAAAAATGCCCTTTGGGCCTTCATTCCAGGCAAACATTGGCCAGCTGGAGCCAGAGGAGCAGTTCAAGAAGGGCTTCAATTTTTTTCTTTAGATTTTTCTGACCAGCTTTGTGCAACTTGACAGGCGAGGGCTTGAAAGATGAGGGTGAACTGGAGGAAAAAAAAAAAAGCGGGGAGGGAGGGAGAGAAGCCTGGAGCCAGCTACAAGCAGAGGTCAGTAAATGCTCCAGAGGGGGAAGAAGCCAGAGGGCAACAAGACCATCATGCACTGCCGGTCTCAACAGTGCTAAGCCACGGTCAGCGCCGTTTTATCTTCACCGTTTAGCAGAAAGCCTCCGTTTGTCAAACGGCGGTTCGGTTGGTTTGGTTTTTGTTTTTTTCCCTCGTTCTGACTCGGCAACACCTTCTAAGCGGAATGCTCCGCAGAGGTTTGAAGGTTCGCCGCAGCCGCCCAAGACAGAACAAGCCAGAACTGTCAGAGCAACTGGGCCGAAGCGCGAGCGCCTGGGACGGCTGCAAAAGGAATTGGGGTGCTTTTATGCGCAACTGCTTGAAAAGCAACTACTGTGCCGACACTCTGCCAGCCCGGAGGAGACCAGCATCTGGCCGCCAAGCCTGGGTCTTCTTTACAACAAACGCCGCCCCTCTCTCAATCTCCACTGCCACCCCCCCGAAGGACTCCTACCTTCGCCAAGCGCGCTTACTATTCCGGGGACTGCACTGCAAAAGGATCCGCAGGGCTTGACTGAGGCTTCGCGAGGGCCAGAGGGCGCGCCTTTTTTTCTTGCAAACAGTCCCGTTGGTCGGCTGCTGGCAAGAGGGGGCTGGGACTTCCACTTCCAAACAACAATCCCCAAGAAAGACTTCCTCCCGACTGCTGGCTGCCTGGAGGTCGGTGCTTTATAAAGAGCTGCGCCGAAGCATGTGGTTTACGGGAAAGCACCTTGGATCGGCGCCAGTTTTTTTGAAGCGCTCCTTCCCTTCTGCCGGTTTTCGCCCCACTTTTTCTGCCGTCGGGCTGGTCGCTGCTCTTGCTTTTTCGAGGCTCCGCTGTCAAAAACGGGCGACTCTCGGGGACAGCTGTGGTCGGTCCTTGCGCTGCCTCACCTCTCGATCGGGCGCGGCGGTACACCTGACAACGCCTTTGCTCCCGTCCCCCGGACATCCCTGATTCTTAAGAGGCCTTGAGGGCAGGTGTCAAAGAACCGCGTTTATTGCAGTCATTGAGAAAAATCGTTCCAAGGATGAGCCGATGGGCTTCATTGCTGGACTCTGCGTCTGTCAGCGCGATCCAGTAGCTGAGTTCAGAAAACCTTGGCTTTTTTGTGTTTTCAGTTTTATACAATTGCTTTAATCCTATGCTGTACATGTCTGTCTGTCTATCTATCCTGAATTTATAAATATTCATAATCAGAGGTATTCAGCATGTTCTGACCAGTTCTGGAGAACCGGTAGTTGAAATTTTGAGTAGTTTAGAGAACCGGCAAATACCACCTCTGACTGGAAATTTTACAATATCCTTCGCCTGCTACACCCACCAAGCCACACTCACAGAACCTGTTGTAAAAAATTGAATCCCACCACTGCTTCCTCTTGCTTTTATATGATGAAGCTACAAGTCTGCTTCAAATTCATCTTCAGCCACTAACTGATTATAGGCTGATCAGTTTCTCAGCTCACAGGGTTATGAGGTGAATCTGAAGGCACATTCTGAGGATACATTCAGCATTTGCTGGAAAGGGCAAATATAGAACTAGTAGAATAATGTTTCAGTAGTTTGCTAACAATTATTCATAGTGTATTTTCTTTAAAGTGTAATATATTACATCAGAATGAAGTTTTAAAAGACTGTCAGTTCTGAAAGAACTGTAAAATGATTTGAATTCCAATCAAATACTGAACCTAGAAGAGTAAGGTGGAAACTTTGCTGTTGAAGCTAGTCACTTACCTCTTAGGTTTAATGCTTGATTACAAAATAAATTACTATATTTCCACAAATATTCTGCGCTAAATTAACCTTTGAAGAATTATGCACTGAGTTCTGTTATGCATAAAACTCCTGTTTGTAAAGATATTCATGTAATTTCTGCTTCCTAAAGCAATTGCTTTGTAGATATTGCTTTAAGTACTTTTTTTCTAGGAGTGGGCCTGTTGTTTTCTCTTTTTACCCTTAATAAGATCTTAGGAGTGGGGAACCCTCCTGCTGTGACTTTTAAATAGGGCATCTGGTGATAGAAACCTTGTTCTTGACCTCATTCCTAAGAAAGAGAAATATGTCAGTTGCTACCAACATCCCTCTCACTCAGTATCAGCTGAGTTGATGATGTGATGGCAGGAAAAGGAAAAAAAAGGTGGGGAAAAAAAAACAAGATGTGCCAAAATTAACACATGGAAGAAACCAAGTGAACAGAAATCTGACTGAATGTAACCAAATGGACAGCCATTGATTGGGCAGGTGGCTCCCAATTCATTGCAGTTCAATGACCTCTAAAATACTACCTGAAGATCATTTTTGGACCGTATGCTTAGATTTCAGTAAAGAAGAAGTCTGTGATGACCTGCATGGCTAGATTCTTACATTATTCTAATTCATGATTTCTTTAACCACAGTTGATTACAACTTATATTGCAAAAAGCCATAAATCATTATAAACCACTGTGATCCCAAACCACATATAATTCTAGCTAGTTTAGTTTACTTTATTGTCATTGCATCTCGTACAATGAAATTAAACCATCTTCAGTGTAAATTATGACGATGAAAATAAACACAAACACACATCCTTCACATTCAATTCAATTCTACACTGAATTGAAAACCCCTGATATTGCATTAATATTGCCCTATACAGTAGAATTCAACAGAGTTACTGCCCTGGCTGGGATAGAAGCTTTTTTTTCAGCCTATTTGTCCAGAGAACAATTTCAAATACCTTTTCTTTCTTGCTTCTCCATCTTCAGAAACAAAGCTGACTTGTTGGAAACAACCCCCACTCCATGCAACATTCAGTTCCCTTCTCTGTGAACACAGGTAGCCCTTGACTTACAACCACAACGGAGCCCAGAATTTAGGTTTCAAAGTGAGACGTTTATGAAATGAGTTTTCGCCATGTTAGGACTTTTCTTGCCATAGCTGTTAATCACTGCAGTTGTTAAGTTAGTAAGATGGACGTTAAGTGAAACTGGCTTCCCCATTGCTTGCCTCAAGGTTATAAAAGGTGATCACATGACTCTGGGGGGGTACTACAACTGTCATAAACATGAGTCAGTGACCAAGCCTCTGAATTTTGATTACATCACCATGGGGATGCTACAATGGTTGTTAAGTGTGAAAAATGGGCATAAGTCACTTTTTTCAGTGCCATTGTAACTTTGAACGGTCACTAAAAGAACTTGTAAGTCAAGTACTTGTTGTAAAGCTGTACTGTACAGTGTGTTGATAGTGACATTATCCTAAGGATGCTGGAGAAACACAGGATATTTTCTGGATGCCACTGCTCTGGAACCTCTAAGCCAGGGTATCAAACTTGATTTCACTGAAGGCTGCATCGATGTTGTCTTTGACCTTGGAGGGCCGGGTTGGGCATGGCCATCATGATGTTACTCCTATGAGGGGGGTTGCCTATGGTGGCCCGAGCACTCTGCCAGCAAAATCAGGCTCCTGAATTCTGTTTTTGGCTGTGATGGCCTCCTGCAACCCTCTGCCAGCAGAAACGGAGATTGGGGAGGCATACATGGCCCTCCCGAGCTCCATTTTCACTGGCAGAGGCACCATGGGCCGGTCCTTTGCTTTTTCCAGGGTGACCCAGCAGGTCATATCTAAGCAACCGGCCCCTGGCCCTTGAGTTTGACACCCTGCTCTAAGCTAAGGAGAGTACCAGCATTTTCTTCATCTAAAAAGCACCAAGCTATTAGATGCAAGGATCTAATTGTTCTGATGGGTATTGAAACCAGGAAAACAATATATAGAGCAGGAGAGATATGTGTGTGTAACCTTTTTCCCCCCTATCTGCAGTTTTCCTGCTTGAACTTAACACTCAGAATTGCATCACTCTAGAGTAGAGGTCTCATTCTCGTGGCCCGTGGGCCAATTGCGGCCTGCAGGACGATCTCCTGTGGCCCCCACCCTGATATGAAAGTATAATATTAGTGCGTTCTCCATGCGTCACTAGCTGGCTAAACACTTCTATGTGCGGCTGAGCCTCACCCAGACTCTGCCTCCAGCGGCCCCCAGGTAAATTGTGCTTGAGACCCCTGCTTTAGAGGGACTTAAGACCAAAGAGACCCTAACAGATAAGCACATCACCTCTATTTTTCTCCTCCACGGTTAGTCTTTCTTGATCTGAGCTGATTTTCCTTTCTTTTTCCTCCTCCCTAAAAAAAAAGCCACCCCTATTTATGCAAACTAATTTATTTGCATTATTTATAGGAAGATGTACAAAAATTGTCTGGGCATAGAATACATTGGGGGGGGGGGGGAAATACTAAAGATACACAATAACAAAGTGAAACCCAAGGTAAAAATAAAATAAAAGGGAACAAACAAATAGAAAATACAGAATTGGGCTGCTATGAAAGAATGAGCACAAGAGAAGATAATTCAAAACCTACAAGTAATCCTCGGCTTACAAGAGTTCATTTAGTGACCATTCTAAGTTACAACAGTGACTTATGACCGTTCCCATTGCAGCATTCCCCCTAGTCATGTGATCATAATTCAGATGCTTTGCAAATGACTCGTATTTATGACCATTGTGGTGTAAGCCAGATTCACTTAAGAACTTCATTACTAATTTAACAACTGTAGTGATTCATTTAATTAGACAGGTCGTAAAGTAGGGCAAAATTCACTTGATAAATGTCTCACTTAGCAACAGAAATCTTGGGCTCAGTTGTGGTCATAAGTCAAGGACTACCTATATAGTACAAAGAGATCACAGCAGCAAAACATGGCTTTGAGTCCAGGGATGCTACTTAATCTCTTCTCTTTTGGCAGGGTGGGTGAGGGCAGGTATTTAGTAGGCAGAACCTTCCGGGAGGACAGAATGGAGAAGAATCAGGTTTCCTGTTTGAGGGATGGGGATGAACCTCCTTTCAAAACCCGTCACCGAATATTTCTGATCAATTCCAACTCCTGTACACTGAATCCAGTGTGAAAACCCCAAAGTGCCAGAAAGAAAAAGAAAAAACCGACCTTCTGCATCCAGTTATATTCTAAGATATGTCAAATTTAAATTTATTAAATTTAACTTATTGGAATACTGCATGAATTTGATAAATAAATAAGGTTAAAGAAATAAAAAGATGCTTCTCTTCATTAGGGCTGCTGGATCTGGGTTAGAAAACTCTAAAAGACCACTAGAGGGCAGAAATAGATACAGAAAACCAATGCTTTGCTGCCATTTGATGGCGATCCAGATTTCTGCACCCTGCTCCGTAATTCTACTTTGAATTTTCTGATAATTCCTCTAATTTTTGCATTTGTACTCTTATACCTTCTAGTGAGCAGCTTATTTCTTCAGACTTGAATCTTGGCTATCTTCTTTTTCCATTGGATAGATGAGGCCAGCCACAGCCTCTTCATAACACTGACGCGCCTGCCTAAATTGGCTTGATTTGTGCCTCTAGGGAGGGAGACAGATGAATAACAGGAATAAGCATTCCTCAACTGCTTCACAAAACTACAAACCGGATCCTTATAAGCTTGACCAGATGAATTCTCCACAAATGAACAATACCCCCATTTTGCCACAATTTATGAATCACCACACCTGTTACCAAACCCTGGTGCAGCGTTGCGATCGATTTAGGTTATTTGAAAAAAGAGAAAAAATAGATTGGGTCACCTAACCTGGTAAACATCGTAAAATGTGTTTTGCAAACCACAATTTAGGGCTTACTATGTGCACATGCAATCACTTGTTTATAAATCATCACAAAACAAATTCATGGTTTTGGGTGATGTGTGAACCAGGGACAGACTTGGATGTAATTTAGTTATTAACTCATCATCTGAAGGAGAAAGGCAGTGGGTTTTCCTGGATGAAACTGCATAAGGAATTAAGAATAGTCCAAGAGGAGATCAAGATGTAAATGCACAAAACAAGGATTACCCAGATCAGCCAAACTAAGCAAGCAGTGCTATTCATGTCCAATTTGGTCAACCGTTCCAGAAAATTACTAGGATTGGTGTAGTAGAAGTCCAAAAGTATCATTACATTGGCTCTGGTTATATTAAACCTTTTCAGCCACCAGCACTTGCTTTTCAAATCTAAGCAATTAACACATTTTGCTAAACCCATACCAAACAAACTACACTGAGGTTTAGCATAGTGTATGAATCCAGCCTTATGATTGTTCAGGCAAAATTCCTATAAAATAACTATGTGCTACAGCTAATAAATTTTGCATTTGAAAAAAATGTTAGCAATCATGATTCATTCAAATATCTTGCCTAAGAGACAGTAGTTATTGGTCACTGATATGGTCATCTTTGTCCAAAGGTTTGCATGAGTGTGTGTCTCATAATCATATTACTACTTCATTTGAAGAAGCTGAAATAAATTCTTGTGAATTCTACCACCTAGATAAGAATAATTCAGATACTACTTCCTTGCTACATATAGTAGTTGAAGAATGAAAAAGATTATACATTATTCATTAAAGTTGTGTGTATTTTCATGCTCTAAAAACAAAGTTTTAGAACAAAACAAGATTAGATTATGTACTAAAAATGCCTTCAATCATAAATCCTAATTAAAAACAGGTTTCTCCTTATCATCATTTCTTAGTAATGGCTACTTACCTGCTATGATCTCAGAACATAGAATCCATTACAAGGTACAATGACATCATCTGCATCATGATGTCATATCACACTTGACTTTGTGACTCTTACGATGTCAATTACACCCAGCCCTTCCTGCAAAAGCCCATTCTTTGAGCTTGCTTCAGCATTTTCAGCTACGATGCCATGGCTTTCCACTGGGCTGGTTCAATTATTCTGCAGATACAGATTTGTTTGCTTTCTTCTGGATAAATTGTGTGAATCCAGCGATCCCATTCTTTAAATTGTGATCTATAGCTTAGCATGAAGTAGAAACCTATCCAGTGCTAAACTATGTAACAACCCAGAATTATAAAAATTAACTTTCCCTTGTGAATTGTATAGCCATAGAAATCAAATCTCCATACGCATGAAATGTCTCTATGTGTATGAAAAGATATTTAGGAAATCATATAACTGCAATTGACAAAACTGATGAACCAACCGACACACTGTATGTATATAAGAGAGTTGATGTTTTTATGTCTTGTTTGCTTTGTTTGTTTGTAGAAAATCAATAAAATTGTTTTTTTAAAAAAAGAAAAGATATTTAGGAAATCATGGGGAGAAGAGATGTCAACCTGTTAAAATAGTTTTAGTCATTTTTCCAGCAGAGAAATGAAGATTTGAGAAAAAAATGAAGTGACCAGGATTGCTTTTCCCTCATTTTCTTTCACTTTTTAAAATAACACTGCACTACTTTCCACAACTTCTCTTGGCAGCTCAGTTAGCTATGTTTCTGGCATTCAATACCTTACACATTGTTGCATCATAGTGAGTAGACAAAACAATAGACAAAATTATTTTCCCAGCTGATCAGCCTATATTTTGACACTCATATTGAATGCTCATGATTTTTTCATTGATTTTTTTTATTATTAAATGCAGATACACACTGTGTAAACTGTTAAAAAATGTTGGCTATTAGGAAGGTTCAACATAAATAATAAATAAAATATGTCTATCCCTAGGAAATAATCAGGCAAGAATTGGCCTTATCTCAATAGATAAATAATATTCAGCCCAGCCTGAAGTGGTACAGGAAGCAAGATTGCAAAGATATCTCTCACGAATGAAGGCAAATATATGTGTCCTGGGATAATGTTGCATGATCCAATCTGAGTTGGTCACTGGGGCCAGAGGTTTGTTCTTCCAAGTTTTTGGGTGTCCTTCAATTTCAATTTTGCAGCTACTAAGATTGTTGGTCGAGCAGGGACAAAAATAGCCAGAGAAATGATTGAAGCCTGGGAAACTTATCAGTCAGCAGGAATGCTGATTTATCACCTGATTTAGTACCTGATTTACTAGGTACTTAGGAGCCAGAGAACAAGGTAGCACAAGGAAATAACAATCAATGGCTTAATAGCTGACCATCAACACCCCAATCAACAACTAAAAGTCACAAACAGCCAGGCACCACATAAACACTATGCATAAAAGAGCCCAGTGCACACATCCTGGAGATTGAGAGATTCCCTGAGGATGTGCCCCAGCATGAGTCTGAAAAACAAACTACTAGTCCCAGTGACCAACTCAGATTTGATCTTGCAAAATATCTCTCAATCCTCCCCTTGCCCAGCTTCCTTCAGAAAGTCAGTTTTAATATAAGATTCTTTGAGTCTTTAGTCTTCCAATATAAGTAGCAATTTACCTAACAAAGTTAAAGTCTTAATTGGAACAGAGAAAAAGTTAAATTCTATTTTGTTTTGTTCTGGAAGCCGGAAAGAACATGGTGATGGTTTTCTGCACTTTTGTTCTTCACCCGAGACAGAAACAATAGCTTTGGGTAAGGGACCAGTATACTTTTGGTATGTCAGTGATCAATCCTAGCTGTACAGGTAGTCCTTGACTTACAACCATTCATTGTTAAAATTATACGGCACTCATAAAAAGTGACTTAGGACTTCTTTCACATTGCATTGTGAATCAGAATTTGGGTGTTGGATAACTGGCATGTACCTGTATCAGTTGCACTGTCCTGGGGTCATGCGATCACCATTTCTTAATTTTCACACTTGGCTTCCGACAAGCAAAGTCAACGGGGGAAGCCAGGTTCGCTCAACGACTTCATGATTTACTTCACAATTGCAGTGATTTGCTTAGCAACTGTGCCCCCCCCAAAAAAAGGTTATAAAATGGGATGCGACTCATTTAACCACCGTCTTTATGGGCGACAGAAATTTTGAGCTCAATTGTTGTCTTAAGTGGAGTGTCAGGGCTCCAACAAATCCACCCTCATTCAAATCAGAAGTCTCTAGCTGCATCTCAGAGAAAAGTAAATTGGTTTGTTAGAAGTGGCTGGGTGCAGCCGATACTAAATTACATCCTACATTTCCCCCTTGACCCTGGTCTTTCCCCCACCCCCTGGATGTGACTTTTCCAATGGGACACTTCCGTCTCCAAGAGACATCCATCATGCTCTCCAATAACCTTTTATGCCCCAACAACTTTGGGCTGCCGGGGTGACTATCTAGGCATTTCAAGAATGCCTTGTTTTCCCCCACTCCCTTTTTCTGGCAGCTAAAAAGACCAAAGGAGTATATTTTTAGTTGACATGGAGATTTACCTGTAATTCTCTGAACTGATTTTTTTTTTTTCCTGGAATAGCTTTTTGTCAAGGTACACCAAGTATGGCCTTCAATACTGGGACTTGATTTCAAAGTAGCAGATGCTTCACTCTTTGGAAAAGGCCTCCTGAGATGTTGTGATAGAATTAGAACTGGCAAAATAGTGTATGCAATAGTCGTTGTTGTGTCCACGAAATGATGCCAGGAGTCGGTGACTTTAGTGCAAAGCTCTTTATTAAGAAGTTGGAACCGAACTGGCGAAAGGAAAAAAGCCTGCGGCTTTTATTCCTTTCGCCGCAGCGGCCGCGGCCAATGGCACCACTTTGAATCTCCCGCGATTCGAATGGACCCATCGCGGGAGATTCCTAGCGAGCCAATCGGCGCGGCTCGCCTGACCAATCGGAGAGCCCCGCGCTTTGGCCAATCAAAGCGCGGGGATCTCGAGTATGTTAATTAAGGACAGAACACCCCTCCCCTCTTGGTTCAGTCCTTACATTGCGTAGTCACGTAGGTAGGCGGGGCTCCATCTGGTCCTACTTGACCTGCACAACTCAGTTGTAGGCTGGATCCCGGCCGGTTCGGTCAGGATCTCTGCTGCTCCTGCTGCCGTCGTGGGAACCGGCTGGTCGATCGGGCCGGTCCTTTCTCCGTAGCTCCCTCCTGGGCCTTCCGGGTTGGTTGAGCTGCGGGTTTCGCCGCTCCCGCTCAGTCTTTCCGGGTCAGTCGAGCTGGCCTGGCTGTTCCTTCCTGGCAGGGGGTCGTGATGGCTGCTTTCTGGTGAGTACTGCTGGTTTATTCTTCTTTGGTTTTGGTCCCTTGGGTATTCCCTCCCCCCTTGGTTTGTGTTGTGGGGGTTGGTTTCGCCTGTTTGTGCGCCGGTGGTTTGTTGGTTGGTAGTCCTCGACCTTAGTTGGTCGATGTGGCGTTTCCACGCTCGTCCGTCTGTTGTTTGTAGCCGGTACGAGTGTGGGCCTGTTGCTTGTGTGATGACGGCTGGAATCCATAGTGGGTCTCCCGTCAGGTTCTTTGCGTATACAGGGTCGCCGGGTGCGAAGGTTCGGTTTTTGGTGTTTGAGTCTGGGGGCCTCTCCGGGTTATACGTGGGGTGTAACCTGTCGAGTGGGGACCTTAGCTTTCTGCCCATTAATAGTTCGGCTGGGCTTTTATTGCTTGTGGTATTTGGGGTTATGTGTTGGGTGAAGAGTAGTTTGTTTATTTTCTCCTGGATCTCCCCGTGGTCTATTTTCCGGATGGTCTTTTTAGTGAATTGGACCATCCGTTCTGCCCTACCGTTCGCCGCCGGGTGCGCCGGTGCTGTCAGCGCGTGGCGGATGCCCCTTTCCGCTAGGAATTTTTCAAATTCCAGCGAGGTGAACTGGGGCCCGTTGTCGGAGACGATGACGTCTGGGAGGCCGTGTGTTGCAAAGAGTTTGCAGAGTTCCTTGATCACGGCCTCCGTGGTTGTCGTCTTCATGTTGCTTACCTCCAGCCAGTTGGAGTAAGCGTCAACTGTTATGAGGAAGGTGTGTCCTTTTGTGGGCCCGGCGAAGTCTATATGGATCCTAGTCCAAGGTCCCCTTGGGGTTTCCCACTCTAGGACGGGTGCTGTGGGTGGGCTTGGTCTAGTTTCCTGGCATCGTTGGCACCTAGTAACCCAGGCCTCTATTTGTTTGTCCATCCCTGGCCACCAAGCGTAACTTCTGGCCAGGGCTTTAGTCCTAACGATGCCAGGGTGCCCCTTGTGTAGCAGTTCCAAAACCTTCCCCTGTAGCTTTTCCGGAATGACCACCCTATCCCCCCATAGTATGCACCCTTTTAATAAGGAGAGTTCCGTTTGGCGGTTTCGGAACGTTTTGACGGACTTGTCGTTGTCCCTTTCCGGCCACCCTTTCTCCACCCAATGCAGCACCCGCGCCAGACGTTTGTCTTTATTAGTCTCTCGGGCAATGTCTGACGCGGTTATGGGCAGGTTGGGTAGAGTCTCTATGCTGAGGGTGGTCGTCGTGGGTGCTGGCTCGGTGTCGGGTTCCGGTAGCGGCGAGCGGCTTAAGGCGTCTGCATGGGAGATCGTCTTACCCGGTCTGTGTATGAGTTCGTAGTTGTAGGCTGCCAGGAACTCGGACCACCTTGTCATTCGGGGAGACAGAATGTTCGGGATGGCCCGGTTTCCTGCAAGGATTCCCAGCAGCGGCTTGTGATCCGTTATGATGGTGAAAGTCCGGCCGTAGAGGTATTCGTGGAATCGTTTTATGGCGGCAACTATAGCCAGAGCCTCTTTGTCCAGTTGGCTAAAGTTCCGCTCAGGTTTGGTGAGGGTCCTTGAAAAGAATGCGATGGGCGCTTCTTTTCTGTCGGGAAGGGTATGGCTGAGGACAGCGCCGACGCCGAAGGGTGATGCGTCGCATGTGACTGCCAGAGGTAGGGTCTCGTTGAATTGTATGAGGACGGCGTCGGAGGTGAGGTGGTCCTTCATTCTTTGGAAGGCGGCTTGCTCGCGTTTCCCCCAAGTCCAGGTCGCCGCCTTGTCCAGAAGCCTATGCAAGGGCTCCGCCGCCGTCGCCTTTTGGGGTAGGAAAACATTGTAAAAGTTCAGTAACCCCAAGAACGCTTGTAGCTCAGTCTTTGATTTGGGTGTGGGGGCTTCTTTGATGGCCTTGATTTTTTTGTTTGTGGGGTGAATGCCGTGACGGTCTAGGAGGTAGCCCAGGAATTCTACTCGTTCCGTGCATAGCTGGCATTTCTCCCTCTTGACTTTTAGTCCGGTCTCTTTAAATTTGGTTAGGACCTCCCTTAGTCGACCCTCTAGTTCGGCTTGGTTGGCTGCCGACACTAGGACGTCGTCGAAGTAAGGTACCACCCCCTTGATACCTTGCAATAGTCTCTCCATTAGGCTTTGGAATATGCCCGGTGCCACGCTGACTCCGAATTGGAGTCGGTTGCATTTGAATGCCCCCCAGTGGGTGACTATGGTCTGCGCTTCTGCCGTTTGCTTGTTGACCGGCAACTGTTGGTATGCCTGGGCGAGGTCGAGCTTGGCGAAAACCTTGCCCCCTCCCAGTGAGTGCAGTAGGTGTTGCACTACTGGGACGGGATAGGCGCTTTGTTGCAGCGCGCCATTTAGGGTGGCCTTATAGTCCCCACAGATCCTCACCGACCCATCGGGCATGATCGGGGTGACTATGGGGGTCTCCCACCGGGCGTGGTCTATGGGCTGTAGAACCCCTTGTTTGACGAGCTTGTCAATTTGCTTGTCTATCTTGGGTTTCAGTGCGAATGGCACCCGCCTTGGCTTCAGGCGTTTTGGGGGGACGTTAGGGTCTAGGTCGAAAGATATAAGGGGCCCTCGGTACTTGCCTAGGTTTCCGTCGAAGACCTCTTGGAACTCCCGGGCCAGTTGCTGCTCCCAGCTGTCGTCGGTGACGTGGTCGACTCCCATGAGTGCGATGTTGAGCGGGGCGAACCATTGCAGTCCCAGTAGGCTTGGGCGGTCGCGGTCGACGATTGTTAGGGGAAGTCGTTCGGTGCGCCCCTTATACGTGATTTTGAAGTGTTTGGTTCCAACTACCGGGATGCGGTTTCCCTGGTAGTCCTTTACAATGAGTCACTGGCTGTCTACGTTCCTCCTTTGGAGGGTAGGCACCAAGAGCTTTATTTCATGCCATGCAATCATGGAGAGGTAGGACCTGGATTCCACCTCCATTTTGCATGGCTGGCCCTCGATGCCTACCTCCACATGGACCTTCCGGGCGTCGTTGGTGATGGCGTGGCCGATGGTGACCGTCTGGTGAGTCTCCTCTCTCCGCCGGTTGTCGCCGCCTCGCAAGGATCGCCCGTTCCGGTCCCATCGGCTGTCCGAGGGGCGATCTCTGGTCCGGGGGGGTGTGCTTTCTCTCCTCCGGTTGTTCTGGTCCCAACATGCCGGGCTGCGATTTTTCTTCAGGCGGCAGACACGAGCGATGTGTCCCTTCTTGTCGCAATGCCGGCAGATCGATTTGAAAAACCGGCATTCCGACCTGGGGTGGTCGCCGCTGCAGCTGGCACAGTTGGTCCTCGACTTACGAGCTCGCCGGTTCCGTGGGTCGCGGCCTGTCTGGAGTCGATGGATGTCCTCCTCGTCATCGGAAGTGCCCGATGCTGAGTGGAAATCGCCCTGGTGGGTGGTCGTCTCGGGTTTGGGCTCGGTCGACCTCGCCGGGTTGTTGTTTCCGCTGCGGTCCCCCGTGTTCGATCTGCGCATGCGGTCGGCAGAAGTTCGGGTTGCTTCTGCGGCTGCGGCTGCGGTGAGGGTGTCTGCTAGGCTGATGTTGCCCTTGGCCATCAGCCGGCTCTGGAGAACGGGGTCACACAACCCGAGCATGATTCGGTCTCGCAGGGCGTTGTTTAGGTTATCGAACTCGCAGAGCCCCCCTAGACGCCGCAGCTCGGCGACGAAGTCGCTGAAGCTCTCACCCGACCTCTGGTCCCGCCGGTAGAACTCGTTGCACCGGATCAGGATGGGTACCTCTGGAGCGTAGTGCCGCCGAAGTATGGGTTCGAGGACATCCCAGTCCATCGCGGTCGCGTCGGCGGGTTTGGCCAGTGCCTTGGCCATCTGGAAGACCTCGGTCCCGCAGTGGGTCAGGAAGACGGCGCGTTTCATTGGGCCGGTGGCGTCCTTCAGGCCGCTGCACTCGAGGTACATGCGGAATTGGTCGGAGAACGATTCCCAGTCCTCGGTGGCGGGGTTGAAGGGTGCGGGTGGTGCGATTTTCGCCATCTCGGTGGTTCATCTGGCTTCCGTCGGACACGTGGTTCGGTTCAGGGTCTGGATCCCATCCTCGTTGCCAGTGTTGTGTCCGCGAAATGATGCCAGGAGTCGGTGACTTTAGTGCAAAGCTCTTTATTAAGAAGGTGGAACCGAACTGGCGAAAGGAAAAAAGCCTGTGGCTTTTATTCCTTTCGCCGCGGCGGCCGCGGCCAATGGCACCACTTTGAATCTCCCACGATTCGAATGGACCAATCGCGGGAGATTCCTAGCAAGCCAATCAGCGCGGCTCGCCTGACCAATCGGAAAGCCCCGCGCTTTGGCCAATCAAAGCGCGGGGATCTCGAGTATGTTAATTAAGGACAGAACAGTCGTAACTGTGAAAACCAGTAATAACTCAGAAGTCATTTTTTCAGTGCCATTGTAATTTCAAGTGGTTACTAAAGGAATGATTGTACATCAAGGACTATGTGTAGTTCTCAGGCAGAACTGAAGAACTTGAAGGAAGATTATGTTCTTTGGGACGTACCACAAAACCCTATCCTGGGTTCTCAACCAGTTTACAAATTTATTTTTCCCCAGGGTTCATGTATCCCTGCATTTATATTGTAAGAGAAAAAGGAAGTAACATCTGTGCTGCTTCCACTTTCAAAGCTTTCTGAGGAACAGCTTGAAGCACACCTCCTTGAGAATAAATACCATTATCCAAGAAAAAAAAAAAGAGATTTATGGGCAAGCCCAGGCAAGAATTATAGACTAAATCTGTCTGTATGTGAAAATGTAGAGCCAGCCTTGGCAGCACTTGTGCTCATTATACGGCTAGAGATTTCAGTACTCCTAGAGCAGCCACAATAATAGTCATGTTATGCAGGAGCAAGCTGATCATAGAGTCTGCCGCTGTTGGCCTGAAGAGGTGAAGAAATCCCTTGGGTTAGGCATTAGTGCTGAAAAGAACTCCCAACAATAAGAAGAGGAAAAAGGAAATGAGGCAACTAAAATCACATGGTTGGTTTGATAGGAAGTAAATCATTAAGTTATAACAGTTATATGCAATGAATAAAGTGATATAACTCATAGAAACAAAGCAGAGATGGGGAGGGTGTGTGTTAAAACAAGAGTTTTTAGAACTATTAACCAATGAGTCATGCTGAATAGTCATGATGTTGGAAGGAATTCTGCTAGATGTAACATTTCTGGAAAATTTAAGCTTTGAAAAAAATCTTATTAAAAAAAAAAAAGAATCTGTCTGACCATAGCAGAATGCATCATTTAAAATATAATGTAAAATATTGTCTGGTGTAAAATAGGTATGATGTTCATAATCAACCCTATCCAAGTTTGTTCAAAACTTGTAGTTAAATCTAGTCCCACTTCCTCTGTGAGTTGTTCAGTGTTATTTATCCCTAGAGTTTTGATATTCCCAGCAAGTCATTCTTCATTTCTGTTTATCCTTCTTCTGACCTAACCCCTTATCCAGAGCCAATACGTTTTACATCTAACCTAATTATTTTGACAGCTAATGCAGAAAATCCCCCTCTTTAGCAGCAAAAAATTGTCACTACAATTAAATAAAGAATAATTTCAGGATACCCAGAATAAGCTGCCACCTTGCACTTACCTGCACCCAAAACAGGCCACTCTTGGGAGGAGAGGAGGGGACTGGGGAGGGCCAGCCAGGAATGGGATTTGGGGGTCCTCCAAACTGTGCAGAATCTTAGCTAGAGGTTTTCCTGAACCCCTGTCTTTATCCCATGGATGGAGTTTCACTTGTTTGTGCAGCCCCTTTTCTGGCACACTGTGGCCTGAGGCCATGGACCAAGGGTTGGGGACCCCTGATCTAGGAGACTCTGATTCAAATCCACAGTTGAAGTTCATTTTGGACGTCTCGGTTTCACTTATACCCACTCGCCCCAACTCCATAGGGTTGGGGTGACAATGGAGGAGTGAGAATGAAATGTAACATCTTTATTTCTATTATCATATAAAAGCACATTGTTTAGTCATCCAGACTTGTCCTTTCATCCATTGTATTCAGACAGATAACTCTACAAAAGCATCCCTACAAAGTTTCTTTATTGGTTCATCAGGTATCTTCATATCTAACTCACGGATACGTCGAAATTCGTCTCCATATCCAAACCTTTGCATAGCTGTGTTCATAGTGTAAAAGGATAGTGAACTTTTCATCCCATAATGAAGGACCAAGAGGGCGAGGCACCAGCATGCTGCTGGGGTCCAGGCAAGAGTGAAGGAACCTCCCCCAACCCACCAAGGGTCAATTCAATGACCAATCAGGATTACAGATGTGACTACATGACATAGACTACATTTCCCATGATGCCTTAACTACATTTACCATGATGCATTCCCTTAAGGGGACATCTCCCAATTCCTAACTAACTGTCCCAATTCCTAATTAATGATAAACTGTCTGGACAGCACAGTTAGACTCCAACAACTTGATGTTTAGCTGTTTATTCATTTCAGGTTGAATTGGCTGATGATCAGAATCAGAATAGAGTTTGGAGGTCTTCTCGTCCAGCCCCCTTCTCAAGCAGGAGAGCCCATACCATTTCAGACAAGTGAGTGTGTAGTGTCTTCTTAAAAATCTCCTGCAATGAAGCACCCACAACTTCTGAAGGCAACCTGTTCCACTGGTTAATTGTCCTCACTGTTAGGAAGTTTGTCCTGAATTCCAGGTGCTTCCCAACTTGATTAGTTTCCATCCATTGTTTCTTGTCCTGCCCTCTGGTGTTTTGGAAAATAAATTGACCCCCTCTTCTTTGTGGCAGCCCCTCAAATACTGGGATACTGCTATCATGTTCCCTCCAAGTCCTTCTTTTCTCTAGACTAGCCAAACCCAAATCCTGCAACCGTTCTTCGTATGTTTTAGTCTCCAGGACTGTTATCATTTTAGTTGCTCTTCTTTGCATTTTTTCCAAAGTCTCAACAACTTTTTGTGATGTGATGACCAAAATTGGATGCGGTATTCCAGGTGTGGCCTTACTAAGGCTTTATAAATACATCACATGATTTTGATTCTATGCCTTTGTTTATACAAACAAGGATTGTATTAGCTTTTTTGGCTGCTGCTGCATAAAGATTATATCCAGTACTTAGAATTTGCATGTTTTTTTTTTTTTAAAAAATCTAGCCAAGACTACTTAATACTCTCACAAAATTCAAGCCATCATTCTCTTCTTCCATCATCCCCCCCACCCTGCCATAATTCCAACTACACGTAGTTCTTGGCTTATGACTGGTCGCTTAGTGGCTGATGGAAGCTACAATGGACCCCTCCAGAGTTACCTATAACCCAGTTTTGAAATTCTGATGTCTGCTTCCCCCCTTCCCATCATGTGATCACATTTTTGGTGCTTGGCAACAATCGTTTGTAGTTTACCACGGTGACATGACTGAGATTTATGACCTTTTTTGCAGGAAACCCAGCACTTACTTTGTCCTGTGACTTACTTACCGGTTCTCCTTTGTCTCTTAGAAAACTCAGAACAGAACTGGATTCAGAAATGGTTCCATGCAATGACACTACTGCATAAAACTACTATTGAGTATAAGTAGAAAGAAGGCAAAGCACTAACAGATGTAAGGTTATATAGCAATTATTTAGCTTACTTGCTACTTTTTGCGGTATAAGATAGAAACATATCCAAATTCCACACAGTGTTTTTTGTAAAGGAAAACAAAATCTTTAAACTATCCTCCACTGAAAAAAAGAGGAAAATCTGGTTCTATCCATATGCACAAGGCTTCACATCTTTGCCCCGGCCATAGGCACTCTTGCCTCAGAATATTTCAATTTAGCGGTGACTGTGGGAAGCTGCCTACGTCTATTCTAAGAACAGCAAGAATCATGTGAATTTGCTCAAGAACAGGAATTCATGAGGAGTTCCTTAAAGCAGGGGACCAGAAACAAAGTGTCAGAGACAATAAAACTGCAGCAACAATAACAACAATCCTGGCTTGTTGCTAATGTGGAAATAAATCAACCACCAGTCTGATCAGTTTCTGAGTGGGGGAAAATGAATCGTGTCACATTGTCTTTTTCTCAAGCAATAAAATATATTGGACTATTTGCACACAAAGACTTTTCTAAATGTGCCAAGCCCAACTGAGTTAGCTGTGGTGTTGCAACTGAGTTAAAAGCTAAACCGCAGCTGTGGGCCATTGACTGAATGGACTTTGACAAGCCTCAAAGTACTGGAGAGAGCTCCTAAGTAAAACTGAGGATGTTGATGAAAGATAAAAAAGAAGATAAATATTTCAACCAAAGATAACCATTATCTCTTGCTGGGTTTCTTTTTTTTGGTTATTGTTGTTATCTATCAGAAATACAGCATAACAACACAAATTATGATCAAGAAGAAAATTATTAAGACTTTATGTTAGATTTACAGCTGAGTCATCAAAGATATTTTCAGAACAAAATATGTTTTTGGCCAAGTGTTTCACTATTGAGAAACAGCTTTTAAGTTATTCTATGTAGATTAATCTCTTCTTCTATGTTGTCATTTTTGGTTGCTTTTCTAAAGTTCACATTGCTCCAAATTTTTCAATTGTATTCCTCTGTAGTTTTTCCATCACATATTTTATCTTTATAAATTTTTTTTCCCTAGTGTTTTCCTGCATGTATGCAGGATCTGCTTTTAAGATCAACAAATGCCATTTAAGTGTCCTGTCATGACATTCTATATGATTGTTGACCCATTGGTTGTGACAGAAATTGACCAATTGGTTTGTCACCTGATATTGGTCTGCGCCAACCTTGTGGGAGGTATTAAGTTTTGAGCATGGGCGAGAAAGAATGGAGACAAGCCTCTGAACGGTGAACTTCAGCTCTTTATTTACATTGTGACTTCCTCATTTTAACAGCAGTTAAACCCGCCTTATATAGGCAAACCCTGTAACTTTTAACCAATAACGAGCTAGGAACGCTAGCTCTTAGAACCAATAGGAACTCTCTGTTAAGGGCCAATCGGATTCCCCGGAACAGGCCAATCCGGTCCGGCCGCTTAACAGCCAATCAGAAGTGCAGGGCCAGAACCCTGCACTTACTCCAAGCTCACACTTTATTCATCTTTATGCATACACAACACCAGGGCAGTTTCCAGTGGCACCAGTGAGGAGGGACGGATCATGCTGCCATTATATCTTTACAAATACATATACAGAATTTTTTGACTCTTTAAACCTTACTGGTATAGCTTTTGTGGGATATTTCCTAGCAATAAGAGATGTATAAGTAGGACTAAAGGAGACTATTCTAGGAATGTTCTTGTTCTAGGGTACAACAGCATTGTTCACCACCTCCATCTGGTGTATCTTTCTTAATATATACCTATCTCTTGTGCCTAATTGAGCCAAAATTCTGCTCGGCCTTGTGTTTACTTAACAAATCAAACATATTATAGCTTGGTATAATGACCTGGTTGATAAAATATACTAAAACAATGGCTATGTTTCCATAACATATTGAACCACAGACCTCCCAACTACATTGCAAGCTAATCTAATATGTTGTGCAAATCCAGCCAGAGAAAAACAGGCAAGAAGAAAGTTATCTAAGCATATGCAGAATATTCTCTCCTTGTCATTAAAAAGCCACAGTGAATTTGGCAAGTTGCGATAGACACAGCATCACTCATCTTACCCTGATGAATTCCATGCTTAAAATCAAGATCATGAAAATCTTCCAACCACAGGGAGGCCTTTGCTAGAGTAAGCTGATCTTACTGGCTTCTTATTTCTTTCAGAGAGACGTGAGAGCAGAGCCTGAACGATAGATAGATTGTCCTTAGCATTATTGCTCCATCCACACTGCACATCTAGAGTCAGGAGTTCAATCCACCGGTCTAATGCAGTGACTGAGGAATTCTGGGAGTTGGAGTTGAAGTTGCTCAGGTTGAGAAACACTGTTCTAATGAGCTAGTGCTCAGGGATTTGCCTTGGTGAACTCTACATTATCCCTATTGGTAGCTTTGTTTGTAGTATAAAAGGCAGCCATGCAAAACCGAGAACCCGTGCTCTCACTGGGGTATTGCCTCATTCAGCCCATCAGCTCCCAGGACTGCCATTCTCTCTGCTTGATTGTGTTTATTTTGACATTCTTGGTTTTCTTCAATTGCTTTTCTCTATTGTTTCGAGAATGGCATTTTGCTGAGCCAGCCATACAGACAGTCTCCTGGGGCAACCAGGACCGCACCTCCTTGTCTCAATAGTGCAACCATCTAATAGAGGGCTATTGTGTTGGGGAATGAACACTGGCTTTCTGATCATTCTCAGTTAACAGATAACAGATAATGAGAGTGGGAAGGGACCTTTTAGGTCATCTAGTCCAACCCCCCACCCAAGCGGGAGACCCTACACCATTTCTGACAGATGACAGTCCAATCTCTTCTTGAAGGTCTCAAGTGATGGTGCTTCCGCAACTTCCGAGGGCAAGCTATTCCATTGGTTGATTGTTCTCACTGTCAAAAAGTTTCTCCTTATTTCCAGGTTAAATCTCTCCTTGTTCAGTTTCCATCCATTCTTCCTTGTTTGGCCTTCGGGTGCTTTAGAAAATAGCTTGACCCCTTGCTCTCTGTGGCAGACCCTCAAATATTGGAAAACTGCTATCATGTCTCCCCTGGTCCTTCTCTTTACTAGACTAGCCAAGCCCAGTTCCTGTAACCATTCTTCATATGTTTTAGTCTCCAGTCCCCTAATCATCCTGGTTGCTTTTCTCTGTACTTTTTCTAGAGTCTCAACATCTTTTTTATAATGTGGTGACCCAAACTGGATGCAGTACTCTAGTTCTTAAGTTGTTTCACCTACACCCCTCACCATTTATCTATCCCCCCTTATCAGCTTATTTAAACATACCAGTAAATCCAGAGGTGTGTTTCAATAAGCACTAGCAGCTAACTGATTTTATCAGGGCTTAGAAGCTAATAGGATTAGGGGCAAGTATTTGAGCAGAAAACCATCCAGGAATTTACTGGGCTGCAGTCTTTATTGGGAGAAAGTAAAAAAAAAAAAAACCAAACTCATCCATATTGCTGCTGGCAAAATTTCTTAGATGTATCTGTGAAGTTGCCAGCAGTCAGGATCAAACAGAGGAAGACTTTACCTTCAAAAGCTAGGTCCTGCTGATTAGTGGAACTTCATTTTTATTTTGCAGTATGCAAAAGAGAATTCAACTCAGCAGAGGGTCTTACAGGGGAAAACATGAGAAACATCTCTAATGGTATTGAAATTCTTGGCATCAAAACTGAGAATGGACTGACAGCTGTTATGGATTAAACCATTGCAGCGATACAACCGAAACAGCTTCATCTTACAACAGGCTTGTAATCCTGCAATTCTTATTGGCCCGTGAATAGCGAGTCGTGATTGGTCAGGCTTGGCCAGTCTGATTGGCTGTTAACGGAAGCCCCTGATTGGACGCTTGTGAAAGCGATAGACTCAGTTCATTGGTTGTTTAATGGCAGCAAGCTCTATAAAAGAGCTACTGCTGCCCAGGTTTTGTGCTCCAGTCTTTCTTGTTAAATAAAGAGTTGAAGTCACAGTCCGATGTCTCGTCTCCGTTCTTACGCCCATGCCCAGGACTTAACACTGGCGACGAGGATGGGATACGGAGACGATAGAGCTGACTAGAACATATCGGACAAAGAAAGAGCACGTGGTGAAAGAGCACACGAAACAGACGGCAAGATGACTAGCGGCGCCATACCACCCGCTCCATTCGACCCAGCAACCAAAGACTGGGACTCGTATATAGACCGTTTCCAGATGTTCCTGGAGACCAACAATTTAAAAGATTCCATGTCTGGCAAGAAATGAGCGGTGTTCCTGACTCATTGCTGCCCCGCCGTTTTCAAAATGGCTAAAGCACTAGCAAAACCGGCAGAAGTGAAGACCATGTATTGGGACACCCTTGCTCCAATTCTCAGGGACCATTACGCATCCACTGTACCTACACTGATACAAAGACACGAATTTTATCAGAGGGACCAATGGAAGGACGAGAGCGTTGGTAATTTCGTAGCTGACCTCCGGAACCTAGGAGGTCTTTGTGGTTTTGCAAACTTAGAGGAAGCCCTAAGAGACAGAATAGTTCTGGGATTAAATGTGCAGAGTAAGCTGATGGCGAAAGGTGACATCAGCCTTACAGATGTCATCGCCGACGCTACTGCAGCAGAAGCAACCAGGAAGTCAGCCGCTCGAATGTGCCGAGCGAACGTACCGCTTCGCCAACTCGCCAACGAGGCACCACTCGCCACTGAGAAGCACGCTACCGCTACCCACCACAAAGACCTCAAGTCATCCTCAGACCGTGATGAAGAGGAGGTCAACCGGCTCTGCTCGGAACGAAAGCAAAGGAACCAACAACGTCCGCCCATGCCCAGGACTTAACAACAGCAATACTGTTAGTGCAATCTTACACACTTCTGAAGTAAATCTAATTAAATTCAGTAGGATTTATTACAAGCTAAGAACAATTAGGATAGCAGGAACCTGACAATAATTACTGTTGGACAAAACAGGCCTATGTCTGTTTTGTTAAGATTTTCACTGTCAAATACTTGGCCATTGAATATTTTTAATGTTTTAATAAGCAGGCATTTTTAGTCATCACCACATTTCCCAAAGGCAATCCCAATGACAGGAAAATCTTTTCGATATAAGTACAAAAAGTACTTCTAACTTTCATGGTGCAATAGTAAATCTGGCTTGAACTGAGTAATGTCAGTTGGTAGCAAGAGGAAACATTTTGCAGAGCAAACAAGTGCATAAAATGCAATTGAAATCCATTCATACCGTAGCTCTTGCATTATTTGCTTACCAGCAATCATTCCAAAACTAATCCAATTTATGAAATACTCATCACATTTCATTTGTTTGACATGATTTGTCTTTCTTCTGTTACAGAACTGAAGGTAGAATATGTAGTGATTCTAACTACGGTATTTATTTACATTTGTGTACTGCTTGCAATAATAATTCCAGTCAGCATACAATGTATGAAATTTACTATAAAACAATTCACAGTCAATAAAATGGTAATATAATCATTATGATTAATAAAAATGTTTTATTGATTACTAATATATATGCCCTCTGAAACAATATTGCCATTATCTCTCACTTTTTTTAGCAAGATGTGGGAGGAGGTATTCCATTCTTAGCTGCTGCTAAGAATGTCATTTTCCAAGATCTAAATTCCCTAATTGTTTTGGGGAACCTGCTAGTGTCTTTCTCTGCTAGATGATATAAGGTGGGTGTCAACTCATAAAATATTTCTATGGTCTTTTAGAGTTGCCAACAGGAAGGGAGGGGAGAGCAATGTGGCAACTTGCAAACCGAAACTGCATTCCATAAATATTTTCAAAGATAGTAACTAGGTGACCGAAATTTCTGCTGCGCAAAATTTCAACTGGAAAACATGATTGATGACTCTTGGCTATGGATGTGTCCCATTGGAGAATATGAATTACGATACACCCAGGGGGTGAGGGAAAACCAGGGTCAAGGGTGACAATGAATGATGTGTCTCAGAGTCGGTTATACCTAGGCAATGCTGGATCTTTTAACTCCCAATAAATCATTTTGAAGTTTTGGTAGTTTGGCTCAAGACTCATGATTTAAATGGGGTTAAGTGCTCGAATCCTGACAGTGGACAGATTCTACATGGAGAAGATGGTCCCAAAGATAACAAGGACTTCATAAATGGGTTTATAAGTAATCACCAACATCTTAAACTGGTCCTGAAAAACTATTGGCAACTAAAGCAGCTCAGAAAACACGTCTTTTTCTGCTGTATGAATTAATGCCAATCTGCAGGCAGGTATTGTAACTGCATTCTGTGCCAACACTGCCAAACTAGGCAAAATATTTTCTGGCCAGAACTTCCACCAGAAGCTATGAGTACAGGAAAATTCCCAGACTGCCTTCCAGCAAATTTGGACGAGGTGCAATCCCATTTCAAGAAAGTGCAGCATCCATGGAACTGGAAGATTTCCGAATGGGTGGTAAAGCCATCTTTGCAGGAATTTGTCCATCCATTTTATCCCAAATACAGGTAGTTCTCAACTTACAGCCATTCATTTAATGACCATTTGAAATAACATCATTGAAAAAAGTGATTTATGAGGAGATCAAAATTTGGATGTTTAGCAGCTGACGTATTTATGACGGTTGCAGGGGTCATGTGACCACTTTTGCAACTTTCTGACAAGCGAAGTCAATAGGGAAGTCAGGTGCACTTAACACCCTTGTTACTCACTTAACAATTGCAGTGATTCACTTAACAACTATGTCAAGGAAGGTCATAACATGGAGCAAAACTTACTTAGCTTTCTTGTCCTAGCAATAGAAAGTTTGGGTTCAATTGTGGTCATAACCCGAGGACTAACTCTAGTTCTTCAAAGCCTTCAGGCAGCATATTGAGATTTCTACAATGCCCCTTGTTTGGTCTAAGGTAAGGCTGAGCCCTCACATAAGTGTTTAAAGATTCAAACTTTCTCCCTCCATCAACTCCAGTTCAGAAAGGGGTAGAAACTCTGCAAAACAGCGCCTCCAATTTCTAACACTTGCACTCGGTCCAAAATTATACCAGGATTGAGGGTCACAAATACTACTGAGAAAGCTAACAGGACAAGGGTCTCCCCTCCTGGTCTAAGTTGTAGTTATCCACAAGAATAACAAATGCAGTCCTTATTGAATGCTTAATATTGAAACCCAGCAAAAAGAGACCAGATAATAGTCTCATGTGCGGTATCTGCCATCCCGCATCTGATGGGCGGCTCATGATAGGGAGCGAAGGGAAGAGAAATGACAGGAAGCGAGGTTTCCTCTTGATGAGCGTGCCCCAAATGTCTTGGCACACGCTCTTTTATTGTGCTTTTTTACAAGAAAATGATTTAATCAAAACTCAAGTCAAACATGATAATCTCATCAGGATGTGTATGTTTACAAAGCTGCATACCGGACAGATCATTTACAATGTGGATAAGCTTATTAACAACCGTCTAGCTCCTTGTCCCTTGTACGTGCCTTGCAAAGGTCACTGAAGAGACAGAAGTTAATGATTACACGTGAATGATACAATGTTGCAAACACATGAATGATACATAGTTGCAATGATATATAGTTACAACATCTCCTCTGTTTTTATTATTTATGACGAGTCTTCTTCCTCGTCCGAGAAGACAGGAACCATTTTTATGAAATGTTCGCCGTCCCCATCATCTAGGCAAGAGTGCGACCCGTCAGCGTCAGGGTTGTCCAAGGAGCGGTAACTCAGCAATGACATTTTTTCGTCCGGTGTTGAGGATATAACATGAGCTTGCAATAACACATTAACATCAGCAGTTATGGAGGATAATTAATTTTTTTTAAAAAATTGCAATATTCTATTAAAACAACAAGGTCCTATAATACATATCAATATAATGATTATTAATGATCCTGCCAATGCAGTTAAAAAGGTTGTAAACCATGGCGAAATAGAAAACAAACCACCCCCCCCGCTATCAGCATAAAGACAACATTCTTCTTTAAGCGCAGCACACAATCCCCCTTGTTTTAAAAAATAACAGATCTAAGCCTCTACGATTTTGCAAGAGGGGCTATTCCATGGGTACCTGTAGGGATATAAAATCATCAGAGTTATACACACAAGCCATACTTGAATGCAAAATGATTTGGATTTAACAATTTCATCCCCGTGGACACATGCCATAAGACCGGTGGAACAAGTCCAAACAAAATTATTGCCAGGGATAAAATACATTCCTTTCAGGCGTGATGTTAAAGTTCCTCCTGAAGTGGTGTAGATTGCAGGATATCCCCTGGTTGTGTGGGTGCGTCTGCCAAATCGAATTGAAGTGGTGGGTAGAAGTCTTCTATGCGAGAAAAATTGGTTGTAGAACTTAAACGAACTCCTTGAAAGTCAGTTATAGTCCAAGCAATATTATATCTTCTATGAGGCTTCTGCGGATCGTCATGGACAGTTCTTTTGAAGCGTCGTTTGTTGACAGGATCAGAGTTCGGGTAAAAAAACATCACAAGCAGGAGAGAGGGCTATGGACAAGTTAGTTGTAGAACATTTGTGAAATGAGGAGGGAATGCAATTAGTAGAAAAAGGATAATAATTACAATAATGACAATAAAGATTAATTTGGTAATTCATCAAGGATGTTAGTTGGGGTGGGGGAACCCATAATACAATAGAAGGACATCTAGGTCCCCCTATATTTAGATTGAATAGAGGAAAAGATTTTAAGGTTCCTTTTCATAGGAAGAGTAAAGAAGGAACAAAAGAGCGAGTGGTAGAGTGTTCTTTAAATAAAACAGAAGTGACAGAGTGAAAACTACGGGTAGCATTTTCATGACGTACCCACATGGAGCAAGTATAATAGCCTTCTGTTAATGAAATGGTTTTAACACGAATAGTCTTTTGACAGGAAGCAAAGGTTTTGTTGAAGTAAGGTAGAAATTGCAAAGAAGATATAGGCAAGAATATCAGGAAGAGTTTTAAGATACAGATGTAGCAGAGGAATTCCCATGATAGGGTCTAACCGCCCTACCAGGGATCCAGCAAGTGGTTTTGTCTGGCAGTAAGATCGCAGCGTAGCCTCGTCCCCAAGTGAGAAGCTCAGCGGGACCCTGCCAGGCGGGATCTGGCAATCTGCGATAATATACCAGAGGTCTGTTAGGCGGGGGGGAGGGGGAGGAAAAATGACGCGAAGCAGCAGAAGTGGGAGGAATGCCAGTCAGATTAAGAAAGTTTAAAGTGTAAAGACAAATGTTAAGAGAATTTTGCAATGCTGGGAGGTTCGGGGGTTTTTCCCGCAACGAATATCGATCAAGAGCACGTTTCAGAGATAAGTTCGCTCGTTCCATAATAGCCTGCCCCTGGCTATTGTAGGGAATCCCAAACTTGTGGGTTACATCCCATCTGTTACAGAAGTCCTGGAAAGCAGAACTTGTATAGGCAGGTCCATTGTCAGTTTTGATTTCTTTTGGACATCCCAGCGAGGCAAAGGTACGAATTGAATGATTGATGACATGTTTTACAGTTTCTCCCCTTTGAGGAGTAGCCAGAAAAAACCCTGAATATGTATCTATGGAAACGTGCAAATATTTCCAAGGGGCAAAAGGTGGATACTGAGTTACATCCATTTGCCAAATTTCACAAGCTTTTAATCCTCTAGGATTTACTCCTATGGGAATGGAATGTCCTTGCTTACTACATGTGGGGCATTGTTGAATAATGGCAACAGCTTCTGCCTGAGTTCGAGCAAATTGAAAAGTTATCATAACTTGGCGGGGGAGATTCAAACACACTCCCTGCTTCTATTTTATAATAGACCATTAAAGCCTCCATAATTTTCCTCCAAGTGACCAAAATGCCAATAGGTGCACGAGGAGGACTATGGAGATGTTCACCAATTTTTTGCCAAGTGGAAATTTTTAAGGACTCTTCCTCTGAATAATTAGGACAATGTTGCCACACATAAGCCAATAATGTAGCAATAGGTTTCATTTTTACAGGCGAGCCCTTTAAATTAGCAGAGTATTTAGAAGAAGAAGCGACTAACTCCCTCAATTCCTTCAGATGCTGCGTCTGTTGTTGAGAAAAGTTTCCACCCATACTTACGAAAGTCGAGACCGTGTTTCAGATCCGATGATGTGCAATTCGCTTCAGGCCTGGCGATGCACAGCTCCCATCGAGCTGATAAGATATGGGCGCGTCGCAACGTATCCCCCTTAGGGAATCACGTCGGGGTCACCAGAATGCGGTATCTGCCATCCTGCATCTGATGGGCGGCTCATGATAGGGAGCGAAGGGAAGAGAAACGAAGGTTTCCTCTTGATGAGCGCGCCCTGAATGTCTTGGCACATGCTCTTTTATTGTGCTTTTTTACAAGAAAATGATTTAATCAAAGCTCAAGTCAAACATGATAATCTCATCAGGATGTGTATGTTTACAAAGCTGCGTACCGGACAGATCATTTACAGTGTGGATAAGCTTATTAACAACCATCTAGCTCCTTGTCCCTTGTACGTGCCTTGCAAAGGTCACTGAAGAGACAGAAGTTAATGATTACACGTGAATGATACAATGTTGCAAACACATGAATGATACATAGTTGCAATGATACATAGTTACAACACTCATGCAAGATTTTTGTAGTTGAAGTACAACCTTCTTCTTTCATAACCTTTCCAATAAATGGAGACTGGCCAGTAATTATATGTGACTGTTAGGTAAAGAGATTAAAAAAAGAAAAAGAAATTCATTAATTTATTTGTCATGTGCAGGATATTTTAGATAATGGCCTGGGTTCTCTCTAGAGACCCTGTAGTGATATGGATCTTTGTCAGATGTTGAAGAGATTTGGTGAAAACAATTTCTTTCCAGAGATTAAGAGTCAGGTAATTATAAATCTCAGAGAAGGCATCAAAGGTGACTTTAGCAAGATCCCTCACACTAGCAGTGCAGTTTCTTTCAAAGTAGCCCAGGTTATTATTTGCTGATGTCAACTATCATCGGTTACTTCTTGGGAAGTAGGACAGCCAAAATCCTATATGATCATTAGAGCTTTTCAGATAAGGACCAACATGATCACTGTAATCTCCAATGTTAAGAAACACCTCAAATCTGGTGCAACGCCAACACATCTTAGATTTTTTTTTCCTTTAATGTCTCCTCTCTAATATTAGCCATCCTTCCTAGCTTTGTAATTTCTGTAAATTTTGTAAGCATTCCCTAGATTCCTTCATCTGTATCATTTATATTTTATACAAATGTGGAACTGCACCAGAATCCTAGCCCTGTGGCACTCCACTCAAGATTTTTCTAAATCGATTTAGCAATCTGAATTAAGTCAAGCTCTTACCAAATTATTGATTTAAATATTAAACTAAAATTAGGTCAGTTGTTCACAATGATTTGAATGATTGGATCAAAGTGAAATTGGTTTTCAAACTCACTCGTCAATTTGAGGTGCGTTTTCCCTGATTTGCCTTGCCATATTTTCAACCAAAAGTCAAAAGCTGAAACAAGCTGTCTTACAATGATTTTTTAAAAAAAAAATCAAGATACCAAGATGAGTTGAAAATTTAAACTATTATTTCAGAGTTGACATGTAGCATTTGTTCATTTAGATCTGTTTGCAGGGAACAAAGAGAGACTTCTTCAATTTGAGGAGCGATTTCTACAGAGGCCAGTGAAGTTTCGATTGTTTTACTGTGTTGTATGTGAATGTGTGCTTTCAAGTCAGTGTTGACTCTTAGCAGCTGCATGGACTAGTCCCTGTAGTTTTCTTTGCAAGATTTCAGAAGTGGTTTGCCATTGTCTTCTTCCTAGGGTTAAGAGAGAATGGGTGGGCCAGGTTCACCTAGCAGGCTTTATGGACTATGGACTCTACTCCTAAGGCATGGATTGATGGTTTCTAGTCCGGTGTCTTTACCAGTATACAAAACTGGCATTCTGATTTACTTAGATGGCAGTAATTAAATCAGATATCCCTTCCTCCTTTATCTGACAGCCAGGATATTTCTAACCAATTATTCCACACTTTTCAGAATAGCTCCAACCACCAACCAACCCCCTGAAGACTACAAATACTACAAGGCAATCCTATTTCTGAACCACTGCATTGAGGAAACATTGCTGGGAGACAGGGTGAAATATTTGCAGAAAACCTGATGGACATTTTTGGCACTGACCTGCCAACGTCTGGAAAATTCAGCAATTCAGCAAATGTTTCATCTACTTCCCAATCCATTTTGGAGTCAAAAACATTTACTCATAAGTCTCTGAAACTCAGATGAGATTTTTTTATAAATAAATCAGTGTAATTAATATAATCAGTAAGAAAACCTCGTCGTGGAACTTGTCTTTCACTTGTGCCTAACATATCTGGCAGCCTTGCTTATGCACCTGTTTTAGTGAATTCACAAACATGTCTTATAAAATGATACGTTCTCCTTTAACAATGAGTCAGTTCTGCTGGTGAGCCAATGTTTGTGGATGCAAAACAATGACACCATTGAGATTTCCTTACTCTTCCCCAACAGAGAGAGGAGTGAGGAAGAGGCTTTCGCTGGTGCTTCGAAAGGATGTCTGGACTGGACCATTCCAAAAATAGTACAGTGCTGAATCATGCTAGCTCTGCATTAACCACCAAGGAAAAATGGGGGTTGGGGGGAAGTAAAGCCATTGATGAAATATGTCCTCCTACATATGGTTAATCTCACTGCACAAAATACTTTTTTAATGTAAGAACATTTGAAAGAATGAATATTTGTTCTTACTTAGGGAATCCAGTGTAAAACGATGTCCTTAAGGCCCATAACTCTCAGTGACTGGTTGGAGGCATTAAATACTCAATTATAATACCAATAAACAAAGATGTGGCAGACTTTTTTTTTAAAAGAAAAGTCAAAACTTTTTGAAGAAAAAGACAATGAAATTCCTGATGTGTCCCAGGGTGACTTCCACATCATTTTTTCCACACGCTATTGCCTCAGAAGAAAGTTGATGACTCAGAAATAACAGAGAACCAGGGCAAAATCACTGTCTACATTGCGTCTCCCCAGTTCCTACAGCAATAAAAATCCTTTTCCTTCACACAAAAGAGATGGAAGTGAAATAAATCAAGAAGAACCCAAGCAGCTGGGCACTTGGCATCCTCCTTGCTGGATAGGAAAAGTCTGCCAGGATCTTTTTAATTCAACCTCTGCTCTCTTCAGCTTCCTATTTGAGGAATGCTGCAGAGTTCTGAAACCACCTTTTCCTGAACCTTAGCAGTTAGAATCATAAAGTGGGAAGGGACCTTGGCCCTGTTCAAGGCAGGAGACCCTATACCACGCTGGACAAATTGCTGTCCAATGTTTTCTTGAAAACCTCTAGGGATGGAGCACCATAACTCTGGGAGGCCAGCTATTCCATTGATTGTGCTGACTGTCGGGAAATTTCTCAGTTCCAGGCTGGATCTCTCTTTAATGAGCTTCCACGCATTGGTTCTTGTCCTGCCCTCAGGTGCTTTAAAGAATAAGTTGACCTCCCCCTCCCACCCTTCTATGTGACTGCCACTCATGTACTGGAAGACAACTATCATGTCCTCCCTAAACCTTCTCTTGAATAAGCTAGACATAATTCCCTCCATCAACCATTCATCATCGTATGGTTTATCTATGCAGACCCCTAATCATCTTTGTTGCTTTCCTCTGACTTTTTTCTATGTCCCAGAATTTTTGTTTTGCTCTGTATCATGGTATCCAGAACTATACTTATTCTGTCCTTTGATTTAATTGTTGAATATAAAGACAGATAGATAACTCTACAAATTCTTCCATACAAGGTTTCTTTTATTGTATTATATTAGGTATCCTCAAGGTAACTCACAGTTATGTTGAGATGCATCTAATGTCAAATTCTTTGCATAGTTGAAATCGTGGTGTAAAATGATAGTAATTTTCCCCTATTTTATCCCATAGTAGTAGAGCCAAAAGAGAGATGCCAGCATGAGGCTGGGGTCCGAGCAAGAGTGAAGAAACCTCCCCCAACCCACCAAGGGTCAATTCAGTGACTAATCAGGATTACAGATGTGGCCACATGACATGAACTACATTTCCCAGGATACCTTAACTACATTTATCATGATGCATTCCCTTAAGGGGACAGCTCCCAATTCCTAACTAACTATACCAATTCCCATTAACTATAACTGGCTGGACAGCATAATACTCAATATTCCAAGCATGGTCTCACCAGTAAAGCAGTATTATCACTTCTCCTTATCTTGATTCTATCCCTCTATTAATACAGCCTAGGAGTACATTGTTTTTTTCCATGGCTGCAGCACATTGCTGGCTCATAATTAAGTGATTGTCCACCTCCTAGTGAGAAAAGCTACACAGTTCTGAAACCACCCTTTCCTGAATTTTGGAAGATGAGGGGAAAGAATTCAACCCCCTAAACTCCCAAACTCTGCTGGAACTCTAATAGTTGCAACTATGATCAGTTGCAGAAAGGGTCACTTGCCCTGCAGCTGAGCTGTTGATACTTCTTGAAGATAATGTCTTGGGATCAGTGGTGGGATTCAATTTTTTTTACTACCGGTTCTGTGGGCGTGGCTTGGTGGGCGTGGCAAGGGAAGGATACTGTAAAATCTCCAGTCAGAAGTATTATTTGCTGGTTCTCCGAACTACTCAAAATTTCCACTACTGGTTCTCCAGAACTGGTCAGAACCTGAGAAATACCAGCTCTGCTTGGGATCAATCCAATCTAGCACAACTGTAAACATGTGTGCAAATATTTATGTTTGTCATTGTAACAGAGAAAAATTTCCCTTTGATTTTATGTTGAGATTAAATTAGTCATGGTATTAGGAAGGAAAGAAAGTAAATCCGATAATGAGTCAGGCCAAAAATGAGTGATTAAGCCTCTGTCTCCTAGTCACTCATTTATGGAGTGGCAGGCAGCTCACCTTTCTTCTCACAGCTGTCTAGCATCTGTATGAAGCTGAAGCAGGTTTATCCATTGGTTCAGTGGGAGGCTGATATCCAGTTGTATTTGTTTAACCCAGATCATACAAAAATTGCAGGAGAAATGCCTGCCCAGTGTTTGAAGATTATGAAGGACCAGAAGGATCAAAGGGTGGAACAAAGTCCTCGCGAAATATAATTTTCATTTATCATAGAATCATAAGGCTGGAACTGGAAGGGGCCTTTTAGAAACCACCTGGTTCTTTGGAGACTATTACTTCAGCTCTGTGCATATCTGTGAGACTGAAGGATACTCTTGGATTCATGCAGTGGTGGGATTCAAATTATTTTACTACTGGTTCTGTGGGCGTGGCTTGGTGGGCCTGGCAGGGGAAGGATATGGTAAAATCTCCAGTCAGAGGTGGTATTTACTGGTTCTCCGAACTACTCAAAATTTCTGCTACCAGTTCTCCAGAACTGGTGAGAACCTTCTGAATACCATCTCTGGATTCATGGCTTTGGTTTCATTAACAGGTGGAAATTCTATCCAGGTGGGTTTTTAATCTGATTTATTGGTTGCAGTCCTATTTGGAGCAGGGGCCCTGATGACTGTTACTTATGTCTTCGTTATCTAGAAATGTGATTACAGAGAGCTTCCCTGGAAGACAGGGATGGAATGCAAATATTTTTACTCCTTGTTCTGTTCGTGTGGCTAGGTGTGCATGGCCATGTGACTGGGTGGGCGTGGCTTATTTTTTTGCAAACACCCCCCCCCCGTGCTCCATTTTTTTTTTTTTGCCTCCTGGGCCTCAGGGAAGCCTCCTGGGAGCCCGTTTTGCTTCCCTAAGGCCCAGGAGGCAAAAAACCAAGTGTGGAGGGGCCATGCAGCCCCGCTTCCTGGTGCAGCCCTTTTTGCCTCCTGGGCCTCAGGAAAGCCTCCTGGGTGAAGCAGTAAGACAGTGAGGGGGATCCTGGCACAGCTGATCTTCAGAACAGCTGATTGTCAGAAAGGGGGAAAAAAAGAAATACCAGTTCAGCCAAACCGGTAGCTGTTTTTTTACTACTGGTTCAACCAAACGGTAGCATTTTTTACTACCGGTTAGCCGGAACCAGGCCACTGTTGGAAGGTAACTCAGAAGCTATAGTTGGTACAAAATGCAATTGCCTGCCTGCTATGCATGATAGCAGTTATTGCAGAGAATTTGTGGCAACTTCACTAGCCAATAGCCTTGGTCCCAGAATGCATTCAAGATGCCGTTTCTTATTAAATCCTTTAGCCTTGAGTCCTTGTGATCTATGAGTCATCTTTAACCACAGTTTGTCCATCCTGGGCTTTCAACATAAGGGATACTTTGGATGCCTCCGGAATGTCAGGAACAAGAAACCAAAAACATACTTATTGAAAGGGCAGCTTTGACCTTGTGAAACAGTTTCTCAGTGTTTATATGACCTCCTCATTATTAGTTTTTAGAAAGGCAGGATTCCCCCTCCCCAGATGTTTGGAGCTTAATTAACAATTGCTAGATTGCTGTTTTTTTATTTTTTTTATTTTTAAAACAAACAAACACAAACAAAATATAAAAAACATAAAACCATCTTCCAGTTATATACATACAGTCTGTCAGTTGGTTGCACATCTTTTGTGCTATCCTTTCATAGTCCTCACTTACAATTTGTATAGATTCTCACATTATCAATCCAACATATATTTATACATTATCAGTTATTAATCGTTCATTTGACTAAACTATTATTCCATCATTTTATACAGAATATTCTAAATTTTATATGAATTTATATTATGCATTCATGCAATGGTGATATATTTTTATATTATATTCTATATCATTCTACTAGTCTTATATTATGAAATTTCCTAATATGTTTCATTGCCATGTCTTTTTGTCTAACCATTGATAAAATAAATCCCATATCTTATAAAATTGCTGTTTATTTTTAAATGGTTTGATTTCAAATTTGAATACAGTGGGAATGATTAATTAAATAGTTATGGTTTAAGTGTTTTACAATTTAATGTATTGCTGAGGCCCTGTATTTTTGTAAGCCACCCTGAGCATCTCCTAGGATTGAATATATATTCTACATGTAAGCCTAAATCAACCTGCCCCAACCTGTTGCTCCCCGGATTTGTTGGGATTATTGTTGTGGTTTGCCAGCAGCCTGTGCAGATGGCAGTGGAATCGGACAGTGGGGAAGAATGAGGATCAGCCTGGGAGCCTGGAAAGGACTCGGACAAGGGTCCTGCGCAGAGATGGAGCCAAGACCATTTGGGAATGCGGTGCTGCCTCTGGAGCCTTCGGAGTCTGGCAGCAGTGAGGCAGAGGACCCAGGGAAGCCTGTCCCCAGTGCGCATGTACGCAGAGCTGCTAGAAGGCGAGAGCAGCTGAAACAAAAGGGGCGACTTTGGAGTAAGGCTGGAAGGTGATTGCCCCTCCCATAAGGTATAAAGGACAGGCAAAGATGATGAAATCTTTGCAGGAAGCCAAGTCGTTTGTTTGGTTCAGATTCATTCTTGAAGCTCTTTGTACTCCGGTTGGTTTCTCTTCCAGTTCATTTGACAACTTCTATTATTGGCAGCACTTCATAGGAAAGAAAGTTGGGTGCTTATCTTAAGGGACTGTTTGAGATTCATTACCAGCTGGGAATGAAAATAATTCCCAGCATTGCAATATAATAAGACTTGTTTTTAAAATAAGCGTGTGCATAATTACGGTCTCAGAAGCCTTGGTCAGAACAATTACAACTTCCAGAATTCCCAGTCTACCTTGTTTCTCCTGTTGCCTAAACCAGAATGCTCCTTGGGGATTATGGGCTAGTGGAAGTAGAAAAAGCTCACAGAAGATATTTGGTTGAAGAACATCTCAGGTTAATATTTAGAAGAAAAACACAAATTACTTTTTAAATTTGCAGCTATTTTTCATTTTTTGTAAAACCCTGTATTATTTTATACTACTTCTTTCCATCTGCTGCTGCTTGATTAATCAAAAGATTTTTTTTTCCCCAACTGATTCACTAAACTGATTTGTGAATGAAATACTGCAGACCTGTCATTAATGCTGGTCTAGTCAGAAGGCAGAATGGCGGAAATGCATGAAAAGAGAAACATGACTACATGTCAGGGGATGCCGGTTAGTATGGCACAAGTGGAAATAATTGTGTGCTCTCCAGGAAATTGTCTAAGGGGAAACCTCAATAATGGTTAGATCATAATTGATGATTTATTTGCTCCCTCCAAAAAGCAGAAGTTATCTACAAGGGACGCCCTAGGATATTTGTAGTGACAAAAAAAAACCTAGTTTGGTTGCCAAGTGACTTGCTCTCCTTACCAACTTTCTATGGCTAAAGTTCAAGGTGAAGTTAAAGCACATAAAGTTCCAAGGAAGAACTGTCATCTTTTTCATGACAACAGGATTAGTTGGATTTTGTTAACCAACTAAAAATACAAAAAGAGAAGTTGGGCTTCATAGTGTTGGAGGAACTGTACTCACTTAGCTGTACTATCAAGTAATGATAAACAAGGATGGGATAGGCAGCTCTCCAAATGCAAAGATCTGATACATTTAGGATACCAATTAAAAATATGTCTCTTTTAATAAAGAAGTCTTGATGTCGTTCCAGAAAACTGATCTTGACCCATTTCAATCTGGCTTCCAGCCACGGATTGATACTGGAATAGTTTTATTGTTTTTTTTTTATTTTTTATAACTGCTCAAAATGACAATTGAGATAATCCATTGTTGCTGCTTTCTCTGAATATCGTCAAAGTTTTTTATATCTTTGACTTCATATCTTCATGGATTGACTCTGGAGATTAAAAGCATGATAACAAATTTACACAATAGTTAAAACAAACCATGGCTTATTGTGCTGTGTGAACTCAGCCAATGTCTACTTTAGCTTTTCCTAACCTGGCATCCTTCGGGTATTCTAGGATTATAACTCTAAAATTCCCTTGTTAATCAAAGTGTAGGGAGCATCCTATGTGCTGAGGATGGAGGGGAAGAAGTTTGCTTCCTGGTAAATTAGTATTTTGTAATTGGCAATACATTGACATATACTTTGAATGAGTCTTCCTAATATGGTCTCAAAATCTGTACAGCTCAAGATTTCCTTATCACTGCATCTCTTCTATTCACTTTCTTCTTCCATGGATTGTTATGACCATATATCTTTTTCAAACTATAAAACAGTTATAAAATAAGACAGTTCTCCTACACAGATAAGAATCTGATAAGAATCTAAACCACTGCTTGTCAATCTCAACAAATGTGAGGTAGGTGAACTAGGGAATTCTGGCAGTTGAAGTCCACCCATCTCATAATTGCTGAGATTGAAAAACACTGCTCTAAACAAAGAGGAACTGTTTTCCTTGGTTTCCCAAACTGTTTGTTTAAGCACAAAGAGGTTTGTACTTGCCATCTGTACTCTGTCAGGGTTTGGCCTTCTCTCTTCCCAGTGCCATGGCTGGGCAGGGCAAACACAGTGGCATCTTTCAGGCTGCAGCCAGAACATTCCAGGCTGTTCTGGATGCCTCCGACTGTATGGGACTACTCCAAGGAAAGTAAGCTATTATTCATTCACCATTTAACAACTCTGCCTGCCCTTGGACTGCAGTCCTTATTAGAACAGTTTGTAGAAAACATGATGAAAAAGAAAAATATTCAAACCACTGTAAACACAGCCACGAAAATATATAAAAAGTAATCCATAATTCAGTGAAAACAATAGCCTATAGCTCCTTTGTTGGCTTGAGTTTCAGGCTCCCCATCCTGATAAAAGGAACCTTTTTGCTAGTTGGAATGAGATCATACTTAGAAAAGTGAAAGAGATTGAAACAATAGCCTGTGAGGTCCTGAATTCTGAGCCCATTGTAGCTAACATACCGTATATCCATAGCTGTTGCTGGAACTTAGTTTTTGCAAGCATCTGTTTACAATGTGGGGTCAGGGAGACAATATAACATGATTATTGTCACTTTTAGTAGCTCATTGCCAATTAAGATAGGATATAAAAGTCCAAGATATAAAAAGAACACTTGTCAGACCATGTTAGTTTGGAGCAGTATTTATTAAAAGGGAACAACAACCTATCTTGAGCCAACTTTAGTCTTGAGTTTAGCGCTCCACCCTGCAACTCCTTTTTGCCTTTTTGTTGAACAGCTGGGATGAGGTCACCAGCCTGAAATTTGAGCAATAGTTAATGTGCAGCTGTAGTGTGTACTGCAGACAGTCTCAGGCTCATTTGCATAGTCTTTCAGTGCTTCTTTGGGTCATGGGGCAATTGGTGATCTTTGCAGAAATCAAAAGAAAAGACCTCTATGCTCAGCAGAGTAAAATTATTATTCTTAATTTCACACTATTTGTTTGTGAATGCCACCGGAATGGAACAAATATGCTGTCTCAATGAAGAACTGAAAGACATATTTTCTTTTCCCTAAGTGATGTTTGAAAGATCTTGAATATAATTTGTGTCCATGTCTGTGGTGGGATTCAATTTTTTTTACTACCAGTTCTGTGGGCGTGGTTTGGTGGGCGCGGCGGGATACTACAAAATCCCCGTTCCCTCCCTATCCCCACTAACCTGCTTTCTAGCTCCGTTCTCCTGTGCAGAGCAACAAAAGAAGGCCCAGAGGATCAGCTGGGACTCGGGAGGCAGAGAATAGATGGGGTGGGGCCAGTCAGAGGTGGGATTTGCTGGTTTTCTGAACTACTCAAAATTTCCACGACCGGTTCTCCAGAACTGGTCAGAAACTTCTGAATACCACCTCAGATCCATGTAATTTATTTATTTAAGGCACACCATGAAAATAATGTTGAAAATTCCCTTCTTCAAGTTTTTTTTTTTAAATCTACAAAGCATGATAGAACAAATAAAATGAATGAGGAGGAAGGAGTAAAAAGCAAACCACCACTTCTTAAATTTACCATTTGCTCAGATCTTTTTTTTTATCACAAGGTGAAAATAATTTTAAAACCCTATAAGGCTGTTGGGTAAGTTACATGGAGGCCCCAAAGGAAAATAGATTACACGAAGTCTTCACTTAATTATTGCAATTCGGACAGGCATGACATGCCTGACTTACAATGATGACCCACTATGGTCATTAATCAGGTCACCTGCAGTTATTAAATGTGATATAATATGATTTTACTATCAGTTTTCCCACTGACTTTGCTTGTTGAAAACAGCAATGAAAGTTGCAAATAATGATTGCATGACCATAGGATACTGTAGCCGTCATAAATGTGCTTTGGTTGTGAAATACCTGAATCACCATGGATTCACCATGACATGGAGATGCTGCAATTGAACTGTAAGTTCAAGTTATTGTATTTTATTGTATGTTCAAGGAATTGCATATTTACTTTTTCAGAGCCATCATAAGTTTGACCAATCACTGGATAGGCACTCATTAACTGAGGACTCCCTTCCTTCCTTCCATCCATCCATCCTTCCTTCCTTATAAATTTACTAATTTGTATATTATTTTATTGCAGTCTATTGCAATGGTTACTGTAAGCTGGCAACTTAGCCAGGCCCAAGACAACAGATATGTTCTCTGATGGTATTTCCAGGTGACCAATATTTAATCCATGGCTACAAGAAATAGACTTCTTCTTCTTTACTCTTTTCCTCCTCCAGGATAATTCCACACCATATGGTTCATCTACATATAATGTTCAGCAACTAGGAGCTGGGAATGAAGCAAAGAGAAAATATCAAGTCAAAAAGGGAAGATCCTCCCAGTATAGAAATGGTGAGGATAACAATAACACTGGAAAGAAGGTTCCTTCAGGCACTATGATCAGGTAGCAGTGCATGCTGACCTGTGGTTTCTGAAAATCTAACATTTGCCTTTCTCAAATCTGGTATCCTTCACATCTCTTGGGACAACTCCCCAAATTCCCTGTCAGCCCATGAAATCTGACATTGTGGGTTCTAGATTGTAAAATATTGTTCTAGATCATGGAAATTTTAGAGCTTTCCTTCACTGAACTGGCTTGGAACCAGAGAAGGTTGCACATTGTGATCAGTGCAGGTACAACTTAACATGGTCAGATCAGAGGTTCCAATCATCTCAATATTTTGTTGGAGACAGAAATGTCCAACCATAAAAACAAACAGTCTAGTTCTATACCTGGAATCCAAGAAGCATCACTGCTTATTGGGACAACTGTAGAGGCATATCTGATTCTGGAGCAATGGACAAGGATAATGATAAAATGCACTATTTCACTTCTGGCTCAAGTAAAGGAAACTACAGTAGGATTCAAAGCGTCTCAATACAATTGCTAGATATCAATATCTCAAAAAGAACACAGAATTGTACTCTGAGTTCCTTTTAAATACATCACATAAAGAACCTTGCTTTGAAAACCACTTGTGACATTATCCCACCTAATTATCTGGTTCAAGAAGATTGCTTTTGTACTAATCAGGACAAAATTTATAAAAAATTTGCTCCATATGGTCATAAAAATCTTCCAAAATAAACTACTCCGAGGTATCCTTTGAACACATGACAGGGTCATGCCACATGCTGCTTCCTAACCAGTGTGACTCTTGTTTTGTCTGTACATCCCACTTGTATGTCTATCCTTTCCATCTGACAGTTGCTACATTTTCTTTTTAGGGACACAAATAGCTAAATGACAGAAAAATGTTGTCACCCAATAGAGTTAAAAATAAACTCTGTGACATATCACACCTATCATGTGGCATTATTTCTCAAAGTTTCCTGTGTGGATAGAATGTAATTCTAATTATGAAAAAATATGTTACACTAAACATGCAAGTTTTCCAGAAAGTGGGTGGGAAATATATTATCATGCAAAGGTTACTATTATTATGCAAAGGTTATACTATTATTACCTCCTCCATAATTCAGTTATATAGAGAGAAAGGAAGCCATACTGAGAACATCTGTAATTTTCTGTGGTTAGATGTATTCAGATGGACTTCTGATATCTATATCTATGTTTACATCTATCAGAGTCTGAGATTGCAAGGATCCTCCACAAAACTTGAACAGAAGTTTGCAGGACCAGCTTATTTGATTGGAGGTACAAAATGGGGGGGGGGGAGAGTGCAGCAAGGTTGCAATCTTTCATCTTTGTCGCCCTGTGCTTATAAAAAAGTTGGAACTTGAGGCATCCAAAATCAGATTAAAGACTAGAACATCAACAATTTTCAACATGCTGATGACACACATCTCCTGTCAGAAACCAAACCAATCCTGAAATATTTGATTCAAAGGATTAAAGACAAAAGTGAGAAATTTAGTCTCCTCCAAACCTCAAAAAGACCAAGCACATGGTCACTGTGAGGAATGGAAATGTCAAAATAACAACTGATGGTAAAGAGACCGAATGCATGCAAGATTTTTTAGCTATTTACTTTCCTAGAACCATGTACTGATCAAAGCAGTAAATGTAGTTCAGAAATAAAGTATTCAATTGTGCTGGGTCACACCACAATGATGAGCAGGAAAAAGCAAGGATGTCAACCCAGCAATTAAATGCACTATCATGTTTCCCACAGCTATCTACAGTTGTGAAAGTTGGACCATGAAAAAAACTAGACAGGAGGAAAATTTATTCCTCCTGTCAAGCGTTTCTCGGTCAGCAAAGCTGACAAAAAAGCAAGTATTCAAGCATATAAATCCAGACATATTCCTGGAAGACAAAAGTACAACATTCTGCCTTAGTAATTCAGCCATGTTATGTGATCAAATTCACTGGAAAAGAGAGTTATGCTTGAAATGATCAGTGGTAAAAAGAAATAAGAACCTGGTTACTAGCCACTATCAAAGCCAATTCCAACCAGACTATGAAAGCATGCCTAGAGTCACCTTTGGCAAAATGGACAGCATGATAGATAGATAGATAGATAGATAGATAGATAGATAGATAGATAGATAGATAGATAGATAGATAGATAGATAGATAGATACTTTATACATACGACTGAAAAAGCCATACAAGGTCAGAAAATGTCCATAGAATTGGCAAGATTTTGATACATTTGTTCGGATAGTGTTATCATCATCATAGGCATGCCACCTCCCCATTGTCCCTAGTCAGCTTCTACTTTGGCCATTTCTCTCCTAATCTTAGCCCACTTTATAAGCAGCTGGTTCTTTCATATCTGTTACTTCCTCTTCTCTTATTTGAACACCAACATCTCTCCAGATTTCCAAAAAGTAGACCTCAATTACTTGATTTGTAACAGAAAAGAATTTCCACTCTGAAAATATTCTGAAATTTATCTTTAGTTTATGGTGGTAGCCAAGGAATAACGAGAGAGTTGAGCTGGGCTCTTTAGTTTTCAGTTTCTTTGTAGTTATTGCAGTTAGTTTGTAATCCCTGAGAGTTTTAAGGTTTAATAGTGTAATGGGTGAAATATATATTTATATAGCTTAACGTTAGTGCCTATATTTTAATTACTATAGGTTTTATAAACATTTTCACTTTGGTCTCGTTTGCTTGCTTTATTTTCCGAGAATGCTGCATTTTAATTATCTTCTCATTATTGCTTCTTTGGGTTTTTTTTTTCTTGCTTATGCATCTAAGGTATTTCCATACTCAGATTTTGCATCATTTCCTTGCAAGTTTCTCAGAGATTCTGCAACATCCTCCATAATGTTCACTTTGCAATTATGATTATCTCCATACATGACTTTTGTACTTCATTTATTCGTACTTCTTTTTAAAAAGTAAATTGAGTTATGATGCTGTTGAATTTCGCTGACTTTTGGCAGGATGGCCTAACAACAATTGACAAATATGTCTGGAAGAAGTTTTGCAGCACCATGATTACTGTAGTCCTCTGTGTGCAATTTAAATGGAGACTCTGGTGAGTTTAATTCCTTATTTGGTAATTACTCAGCTTGCATTACTGAGAAAAAACACCTGTTTCTGTTTGGCAAATGGTTAATACAATGACCATATATGGATATAATTGGTTTGATTTTTTTTAAAGAGATATTCTATCACATGGATATATATATATATATATATATATATATATATATATATATATATATATATATATATATGTGTGTGTGTGTGTGTGTGTGTGTGTTTTCTTAAGTTTTCGCGGGTACTTACATGTCTGGCATTCAGCTTTGTTTGGGTATTTTCCCACGTGGTGCTTTTAAAGTTGTAGCAACGCTTCAGCAGAATCTCATCTGCCATCATCAGGCTTCTGTATAGTGTTCGTCTGTATATATATATATATATATACAGAGAGAGAGAGGGAGAGAGAGAGAGAGACCTTTGGTTATTCGGGTTACCCACGAGAACCTCAGAAAACAAATAGATAGATAGATAGATAGATAGATAGATAGATAGATAGATAGATAGATAGATAAATAGATAAATAGATATAGATATAGATATAGATATAGATATAGATATAGATATAGATATAGATATAGATATAGATATAGATATAGATATAGATATAGATATGGTATTCAGCTTTGTTCGGGTATTTTCCCATGTCATTATACTTGTGCTTTTAAAGTTGTAGCAACGTTTCAGCAGAATCTCATCTGCCATCATCAGGCTTCTGTATAGTGTTCGTCTGTATATATATATATACAGAGAGAGAGAGGGAGAGAGAGAGAGAGACCTTTGGTTATTCGGGTTACCCACGAGAACCTCAGAAAACAAATAGATAGATAGATAGATAGATAGATAGATAGATAGATAGATAGATAGATAGATAGATAGATAGATATAGATATAGATATAGATATAGATATAGATATAGATATAGATATAGATATAGATATAGATATAGATATAGATATAGATATAGATATAGATATGGTATTCAGCTTTGTTCGGGTATTTTCCCATGTCATTATACTTGTGCTTTTAAAGTTGTAGCAACGTTTTGACAGAATCTCATCTGCCATCATCAGGCTTCTGTATTGTGTTCGTCTATGAGTCAGACTTTCACAGCCGTTTCTGTTTTAAATTTGGGGCTAGCCTACTGCTATGTTAGAATGGTTCCTTCTTCATCCTGATTGGTTGGGAGTCTTGGTCTGTGTTTATTGGTCTTGGAGTTTGCTGTGTTCTGCTTGTTTCTAATATCTTCTGTCTGTTTTGTGGCTTTTTTGTATCGATTGGCTGGCAACATTATGTTCCTGTACTGGAGGATTTTGGTGCAGCTTGGCTCTGAGTGAATGGACGGCTATCATTTGTTAGGAAGTTAGGTTTCATCTGGATGCCTGGTTGGGGTGTGTTTGAGCTGGAGGTATCAGGGGGGGTATGTTTGTGCCCAGGTGTTTGCTTGGCATGTGGTGTGGAGATTTTTTTGTTTGTGAGTGCAGGCTTCCAAATAATTGACAGTCTGGTGGAATCATCTCTTCTATTCATGCTTTCAGGTCTTTTTTCAATCTCTATGGCTTCTCTGATGATTCTGTGGCTGGGGTTTTCTATAGTGGCTAGGGTTTTAGTGCCATTGAAGTTGATGCTATGACCTGTGGTCATATATATATATATATATATATATATATATATATATATATATATATATATATATATATATATGTTTTCTTAAGTTTTCGCGGGTACTTACATGTCTGGCATTCAGCTTTGTTCGGGTATTTTCCCACGTGGTGCTTTTAAAGTTGTAGCAACGTTTCAGCAGAATCTCATCTGCCATCATCAGGCTTCTGTATGGTGTTTGTCTTGAGTCAGACTTTTACAGTGGTTTATATATATGGATCTTTGGTTATTCGGGTTTTCTCCCGCGTAAGATTGGAAGTATCTAGGCAACGTTTCAATGAAGTCTCATTCATCATCTTCAGGCTTGGTCTTCAGCTCTGTGCTTCTCAGAGTGATGTGAGCTTGCAGCTGCTTCCTCCTTTTAACTGCGAGTGGGGGTGTGACTTGATTGGGTGGGGGCTTGGCTGTGTTCTGATTGGGTGGGGGTGTGTTCTCATTGGTTGGGGGTTTGGCTGTGTTCTGATTGGTTGGGGGGTTGGCTGTGTTCTGATTGGCTGGAGGCGTGTTCTGTTCAGGTGGGGGCTTGATTGTGCTCAGGTTAGTCTTAGTTGCTGGAGGGTTTGAGCTGGTGAGCTGTGATCTTGCTGTTTGGCTTCGAGTTCGTGGTCGTGCTGCATCTTCATGGTGGAGGTCAGTTCGCTTCATGCATGGCTCAGAGGGGTTTGAAGTGGGTAGTGATGCAGCTGCAGTGCGGCTTCTGGTTTGTGGTCGTATTTCATCTTCTGTGTGGGTGTGAGTCTGTTTTCTACATGGAAGTGTGGTGGTGGCATCTTGTGTGACTCTCAGGGGTGTGGGTGTGGTGTTATTCTTCATGTTAGGTACGCGTCTGTTCATGAGGGCGGGTTTCCAAATGGCTGGTAGGCGGAAGGTATCATCTCGTTTATTCATGCTGTGTGGGCGTTTTTCTATCTCTATGGCTTCTCTGATGATTCTGCTGCTGAAGTGTTCGGTTTTGGCGATAGTTTTGGTGTTTTTAAAGTCAATCTCATGCCCTGTGGCTTTGAGGTGTTGGACCAGGGAAGAGGTCGGTTCTTCCTTTTTGATTGAGTTCTTATGTTCTTCAATGCGTGCACCTATTCTTCTGTTAGTCTGTCCAATGTATGTGGTGGGGCAGGCAGTGCAAGGGATTTCGTATACTCCTTGATTTTCTAACTCGATTCTGTGCTTAGGGTTTCTTAGGATGGTGGATATCTTTCTGTTTGTGCGTACCTAACATGAAGAATAACACCACACCCACACCCCTGAGAGCCACACAAGATGCCACCACCACACTTCCATGTAGAAAGCAGACTCACACCCACACAGAAGATGAAACACAACCACGGACCAGAAGCCGCACTGCAGCTGCATCACTACCCACTTCAAACCCCTCTGAGCCATACATGGGGTGTCTTTGAGCTGGAGGTATCAGGGGGGATTTGTTTGTGCCCAGGTGTTTGCCTGGCTTGTGGTATGGAGATTTTTTTGTTTGTGAGTGCAGGCTTCCAAATGATTGACAGTCTGGTGGAATTATCTCTTCTATTCATGCTGTCTGGTCTTTTTTCAATCTCTATGGCTTCTCTGATGATTTTGTGGCTGGGGTTTTCTATAGTGGCTAGTGTTTTGGTGCCACTGAAGTTGATGCTATGACCTGTGGCTTCCATGTGTTGGACTAGTGAGGAAGTTTGGGGATCTGGTATTTTTAAAGTCAATTTCATGTCCTGTGGCTTTGAGATGTTGGACCAGGGAAGTGGTCGGTTCTTCTTTTTTGATTGAGTTCTTATGCTCTTCAATGCATGCACTTATTCTTCTGTTAGTTTGTCCAATGTATGTGGTGGGGCAGGCAGTGCAAGGGATTTTGTATACTCCTTGGTTTTCTAACTCAATTTTGTCTTTGACAAGACAGAGAACAAGAGAACGGCCAAGCCCTCTTCCCATATATAAAAGGCACTACAGACAAAATCAGCAAGATCCTCCAAAAAGCCACAGGACATGAGATTGACTTTAAAAATACCAGAACTATCACCAAAACTGAACACTAAGCAACTAAGACCAACCTGAGCACAACCAAGCCCCCACCTGAACAGAACACGCCTCCAGCCAATCAGAACACGGCCAACCCCCCAAACAATCAAAACACAGCGAAACCCCCAATCAATGAGAACACACCCCCACCCAATCAGAACACAGCCAAGCCCCCACCCAATCAAGTCACACCCCCACTAGCAGTTAAAAGGAAGAAGCAGCTGCAAGCTCACATCACTCTGAGAAGCACAGAGCCAAAGACACAAGCCTGAAGATGATGAATGATACTTCATCGAAACGTTACCTAGATAATTCCAATCTTACATGAGAGAAAACCCAAATAACCAAAGATCCACATATATATATATATGCCATCTGATATATATATATATATATATATATATATATATATATATATATGCCATCTGATAATCTCATATATATATGTGTGTGTGTGTTTATCTGTAAGTCAGGCTTTCACCTCCAGAACAGCCTGGAATGTCAATGCTATGGCCTGTGGCTTTCATGTGTTAGACTAGTGTGGAAGAGATGACTCTACCAATCTGACTGTCAATTATCTGGAAGCCTGCACTCACAAACAAACAAAATATCCACACCACAAGCCAAGCAGACACCTGGGCACAAACAGACCCCCCCGATACCTCCAGCTCAAACACACCCCAACCAGGCACCCAGATGAAACCTAACTTCCTAATAAATGATAGCCATCCATTTACTCAAAGCCAAGTCGCACTAAAAGCCTCTAATACAGGAAACACTATGTTGCCAGCCAATCAAGACACAAAAAAGCCACAAAACAGACAGAAGATATTAGAAACATCAATCAAGCAGAACACAGCAAACTCCAAGACCAATAAACACAGACCAAGACTCCCAACCAATCAGGATGAAGAAGGAACCATTCTAACACAGCAGTAGGCTAGCCCCAAATTTAAAACAGAAACAGCTGCGAAAGTCTGACTCACAGACGAACACTATACAGAAGCCTGATGATGGCAGATGAGATTCTGCCGAAACATTGCTACAACTTTAAAAGCACAACTATAATGACGTTGGAAAATACTGAAACAAAGCTGAATACTATACATGTAAGTACCCACGAAAACTTAAGAAAACAAATATCAGACCTCTACGGGGAGGAAATAAATAGCCAGACCAAAACCTATGAGAAGCTGGAAGTTAAAAGAGCAGGAATACTATGTGACCTCAAATTCCTACGCAGCTGCAGAGACAACAATGCAACACCGACCTGCTTCAAATTAACATTTCATCACAGCAGAGCAGCTACTAAACGTATCCTGAAAAGAACTGACATGGCTCTACTCAGGAATGAGCTCCACAGAAAGACATTCCAATTGGATCAGTTAAACAAAGATTTGCTAACACTACACCTGGAATTGAGCAGCAAAATCCACCCTCTACTTTGGAACAAGGTAAAACAACTTACAACTTGGAGAGCTGAAACTGAAACCACTTACAAAAATGACAAACTCTTGAAGAAACTAAAGAAATTAGTACATGACAAGAAAGCCCCCAACAACTCACAACAACACCTGAAACAATTAGTATATAACGTTTCCAACAGAGAACTCACCAAAACAGAAACTGATGTCCTAACCAAAGGATTCAATTATGCTATAGCACCCAAAAAAATCCCCACAGAATCCATCATATGTGTAGTAGAATCCAGCCTAACTAAATTAAATACAGATGAAGCTGATAGAATAAGACACCAAGTTACTAACATCCTATGCACAAGCAAACCACCCAAAAGCAACTTGCACAAAGAGGAACTAAAAGCCCTGTAAGCCCTAAGGAACGACAGCAGCATAATCATACTTCCAGCAGATAAAGGCAATGCCACAGTAGTAATGGATAGAAAATGGATAGACTACGAAACAAAATTGACAGACCTACTCTAAGACTCCACATACAAACCCATAAACATGGACTCAACCGCATATCTGGAAAAAATAGCCAAGAAGAAAATTATAACCAGCCACATGAGCAAAGAGATCCAACAGACGATCATCCCAAGAGAAAAATCTTCCAGATGCCCCAAACTATACAGCCTCCCAAAAATACACAAAGAAGGCATACCTCTCAGACCCATAGTCAGCTCCAGAGAAGCACCACTACAAAACCTAGCTAAACACTTAGCAAAGCAGCTACAGCCCCATGCTGAAGCAGCAGCTTCACATGTACAAAACTCATACCACCTCTTGGAAATGATCAAAGATCCACATGTGGAACAAGAAGATCTGCTTGTAAGTTTCAACGTGGTTTCACTATTCACTCAAGTCCCAATAAAAGAAACTCTTGAAATCATTAAAAATAAATACCAACCAGCTAAACACCTCATGGAATTAGCAGAACACTGCTTAACCAACACATATTTCATATACAAAGGACAAAGATACAAGCAAATTGAAGGAGCCTGTTAGGAATAATATTGGTTACCTAACTTATTTTGGGTAAAAATAATATATAAACTCTGTTAGTGAGTTTTAGTGTGTGTATCACTTTAACTGTTAAAACATGTATTTTGGGTGCGGTTGTAAAATCACCATAAGAGGGAGCAAGAAAGCTCACTGTTTGCTCGTTTTTACTGGATAGCTGACAATGTTGGATTGATGGTGATAACTGCGTGTTTTTCCCTGCTATTGCTGAACGAAGAAAAGAGGTTTGATTTTCTTCATATCTCTAACTGCAAAAGACATATATTACTGGACTGATTATTTGTAAGTTTACTGACCTCTTTTTCGACATTGGACTTTGAAACTGATTAATCCCTGGATGGACTGAACTAGTTTATGACATATGGACTGTTTGACTATGCTATAACTCTTGCTGGAATAAAAACTATTTAACTGGCACAGTGTATCTGTTTTACTGAGTGTAAGCTACAACAACGTTTATCTCACATATTTGCCTACCTGCTAGACTGCCATTGCACGTTCTGCTAGGGTGTGTATCCCTAACAGAGCCCCTATGGGATCACCACTGTCACCCGTCATTGCAAACCTGTTCATGGAAGAATTCGAATCCAGAGTCCTAGCTAATGCCGCCCACAAACCCAAACTATGGTTAAGATACATTGATGACACTTTTGTGATTTGTGATTAAAACTAAAACGGCTGTGAAAGTCTGACTCACAGACGAACACAATACAGAAGCCTGATGATGGCAGATGAGATTCTCCCATGAAAATCTACGAAAATATATGTATATATATCAGCCGTAGTGGCACAGTGGTTAGAATGCAGTACTGCAAGCCACTTCTGCTGACTGCCAGCTGTTCTGCAGTTTGATCCTGACTGGCTAAAGGTTGATGCAGCCTTCCATCCTTCAGAGGTTGGTAAAATGAGGACCCAGATTGTTGGGGGCAATATGCTGACTCTGTAAACCACTTAGAGAAGGCTGTAAAGCACTGTGAAGTGGTATATAAGTCTAAATGCTATTGCTATCAGGTAAGGAAACTTCAAAACAACATGATAACATTTGATGATACATTATTTTTATATGGCACTGGACTCCCAGTGACTCTGGGCTTCTTACAACATTAAAACTAACCAGCCAATACACCCCCCCCCCCAATATATATATAATAAAAATTCAACAAACATATACAGGTGTAATAGCTATAGCAGCTGATAGAATAATTCATAATACATATATTGATGGCTCAAACAGCATCCTGGCCCAGTGCTCAAGGTGAAGGCTAGATCTTCAGGTTATTTCTGGAGGCCAAAAGGATCCAGATCTTTGGGAATGCTGTTCCATAGGGCACAGGTATAGCAACAGAGAAGGAAAATTTGCTGGATTCCTCTAAATGAAGATACAGGTAGTCCTCAACTTACAACAGTTCATTTATTGACCATTCAAAGCTACAACAGCACTGAAAAAAGTGACTGATAACTCTTTTTCACTCTTACAACCGTTGCAGCATCCCCATGGTCACATGATCAAAATTCAGATGCTTGGCAATTGATTCGTATTTATGACGGTGGCAGTGTCCTGGGGTCATGTGATCAGGTTTTGCAACCTTCTGACAAACAAAGTCAATGGGGAAGCCAGATCCACTTAACAAAACTGTTACTAATGTAACTCATGTGGCAAGAAAAGTTGTAAAATGGGGCAAACTCACTGAAAAAATGTTTCACTTAGGAACATAAATGTTGGGGTCAGTTCGGTTGTAACTTGGATACTACCTGTATTTAACTGGAGCCAGATCTTTTTAATGGGCATTGATCATTTGAGACATGAAGGGCACAGTAGGCAGAAACCATGAAGCACTTTGAGTTGGCTGGTAATTAATGCAAAGGATGCAATAGTGGTGTTACTTGGGTGTCCTGAGATGCACCCATATCTCCCTGTGCTGCTGTACAGAATTCTGGCCCAGTCATGGTTCCATTGGTCTTGAAGTCCAGCTCCATGTGTTGTGCATTGCAATAATCCAGGAAAAAGTTTACCAAAGTACGAGTGGACATCATCCAGGCTTAGGGAGGAAAGGTTGCAGCTGGTGTAAAAGGCAGGATTGGTGCAAAGGTCCTTATGATTACGGCTGCCATTTATTCCTTGAACAGGAGCCTGAAGCCCCGTGTAATGGAATGGGTGGGTGATCTTGGGGAATGAGAAGAGAGGTTGCCTAGGCAACAATCAGTCAAGAAAAGGGGCAGGCCTCAAGGGCTTAATGGTCAGAGAAACAAATTTAGGAAGGACTTGCCCTAATTGATCAAACAATTCAGACTTGAAAGACTCTACTAATGTAACTAGAATTAGGAAATTAAACAATAGAAATTAGAAATTCAACAAGAATTAAGTCATCTAGTCTCATTTCCTGTCTGGTTATCTGGGAGGGCTGGAATCCAATAGTCTTCAGATACTGTAGCTTTTCAGCCCATTCAGAACCAACCATAGAAAATTTAATTTCTTTACTAGATTTTTATTTTTTTTCTTTCTTTTCTATTTTTCTTTCTATTTTTTTTTTTAGTTTGTATTGCTCCTTAAGCTTTTTAATTGTAATGCGTAACAAAATTACTATAAACAAAGAGAATCATTCTTAGAAAAAATATATTTTGGCTTAGGCAGCTGCCAAATAAAAATATCATTTTGCTTGTTCATTTTTAAGGAAGCCGCATATATCACTGCTCCCCATAATTGTTGAAATGTTTTATTGTTAGAAAGCTTTCCTAACAATTAACCAGAAATTTCTTCCTATAATTTAAGGTCATTATTCTGCACATTCCCCATTTAGATAACAGATAACATGTCTTGGGTTCTTTTGTGTGAAGGAATGTCAGTAACAGATAACAGATCATCAGAGTTGGAAGGGACCTTGTAGGTCATCTAATCCAACCCCCTGCCCAAGCAGGAGACCCTACACCATTCCTGACAGATGGCAGTCCAATCTCTTCTTGAAGGTCTTAAGTGATGGCGCTCCCACAACTTCCAAGGGCAAGCTGTTCCATTGGTTGATTGTTCTCATTGACAGAAAGTTTCTCCTTATTTCCAGGTTAAATCTCTCCTTGTTCAGTTTTCATCCATCATTCCTTGTCTGGCCTTCAGGCGCTTTAGAAAATAGCTTGACCCCCATCCTCAAATATTGGAAGACCGCTATCATGTCTCCTCTGGTCCTTCTCTTCACTAGGCTAGTCAAGCCCAGTTTCTGCAACCGTTTGTTGTATGTTTTAGCCTCCAGTCCCCTAATCATCCTGGTTGCTCTTCTTTGTACTTTTTCTAGAATCTCAACATCTTTTTATAGTATGGGGCCCAAAACTGGATGCAGTACTCTAGGTGTGGTCTTACTAAGGCTTTATAGAGTGGTATTAGTACTTCACTTGATCTTGATTGTATCCCTCTGTTAATGCAACCTAGGATTGCATTCGCTTTTTTGGTTGCTGCTGCACACTGCTGGCTCATATTTACCTGGTTGTCCATTAAGACTCCAAGATCCCTCTCACAGTTACTGCTATTGAGCCTAGTTTCACCCAGTCCATATGTGTACTTTTGGTTTTTCTTGCCTAAGTGTAGGACTTTACTTTTCTCTACACTGAATTTCATTTTGTTAGATATGGCCCAGTGTGTTCTGTACAGACATTAACATACTTGTAAGCGCCGCGCTGTGATTGGCCAAAGCGCACGGCAATCTCATTGGCCAAACAAGTCGCGCTGATTGGCCCATAACGAATCTCCCGCGATTGGTGGAAACTAATCACGGGAGATTCAAAGCAGTGCCATTGGCCGCGGCGGCCGTGGCCAAAGAATAAAAGCCGCTGTTTTTCCCTTTAAACCCCGAGCCGATCTAGGGACCTAATAAAGAGCTGAAACTAAGTCACTGGCTCCGAGTCTCCTTTCCCGCGATGGACATGTCACTGGCGACGAGGGTGGGATCCCGAGACTAACTCCATCAAGCACGTGTCCTGAGGAAGTGAGTCCAACAAGATGGCCAGCATCACACTGCCCGCACTCTTTAACCCAGCTACCGAGGACTGGGAATCATACACAGACCGATTCCTAATGTTCCTTGAAAGTAGCAACTTGAAGGATGCAACTGGGCAGAAGAAAAGAGCCGTCTTCCTAACATACTACGGGCCCACAGTGTTCAAGATGGCAAAAGCCCTCGTGAAACCTGGGGACGTGAAGGAGATGGACTGGGCTGACCTCGAGCCGTTGCTCTGAAACCAGTATGCCCCCACCGTGCCCACCCTCATCAGGCAGCACGATTTCTACTGGCGGGACCAGAGAACGGGTGAGAGCATCAGTGACTTTGTGGCTGATCTACGGAGCTTAGGGGGCATGTGCAGGTTCTCAGACATGGACGAGGCTTTGTGGGACCGTGTCGTGCTCGGACTCAGAGACCCAGTCCTACAAAGCCGGCTGTTGGCAAAAGGTGACATCGCCCTCGCCGACGCCCTCACTGAAGCCACCACAGCCGAGGCAACCCAGAAATCGGCGAATCGAATGTGGAGACCGGACACCGGGAACGCACTGCAACTACCGAGACAGGCCAGGCGACCGAGGCTCACCCAGAAGCAAGCCACTGGGAGACCACCACCCATCATGGCGACTTCCACTCCGCCTCTGACACCATGGACGAGGAAGAAAAAATACATCGGCTCCAGACTGGATGAGATTGGCGTGATCGGTGAAGTCGTAAGTCGGGGACCACTTGTGCCGGTGCGGAGGCGACCACCCTCGATCGGAGTGCCGGTTTTTCAATGCAATTTGCCGGCACTGCAATAAAAAAGGTCACATCACCCGAGTCTTCTGACTGAGAAAAGCCTACAGCCCCCGTCGGCAGATCACAGCAACTGGAGATGAGACGGCACCCCCACCCCAGGGCCAGAGACCGCCAAGCCGAAAATCGCTGGAACCGAGAAAGACAGAACCGACGAAGCGGTTAAAACCGGCAGAAAGAGGAAACCCACCAGACGGTCATCATCGACCACTCATCCACCACAGACACCCAGAAGGTATACGTAGAAGTGGGCATCGAAGGCGAACCATGCAAAATGGAGGTGGACTCCGAGGCCTACCTCTCCATGGTTGCCTGGTGAGAAATCAGGCGGTTGGTGCCGGAAATCCACAAGAGGGGGTTGGAAACCCAGAAACTAATCCTCAGCGACTACCAGGGGAACCACATCCCAGTAGTCAGAACCGGACAGTTCGAGGTAACCTTCAAGGGCCGCACAGCAAAGCTTCTCCTGATGATCGTGGACCAAGACCGCCCCAGCCTTTTGGGACTACAGTGGTTCGCACCACTCGGGATCGAGGTTACGGGCGTCGACCACGTCGCAGATACCGACTGGGAGGAGCAACTGGCACGGGACTTCCGGGAAGTGTTCGATGGCACCCTAGGCAAGTACCGAGGGCCCCCTATTTCCTTCAGCCTAGACCCCAGCATTCCCCCATGCGCCTAAAACCACGGCCACGAGTACCTCCATGGCCGCACGTTTACCATCATCACCAACCACAAGCTGCTGCTGGGAATCCTGGCAGGGAACAGGGCCACCCCGAACATTCTATCTCCTAGAATTACAAGGTGGTCCGAATTCCTTGCCGCCTACAGCTACCGCCTCACACATCGACCCGGTAAGACGATCACCCACGCAGATGCCCTGAGCCGCACGCCGTTACCTGACCTAGACACTGACCCAGCACCCACGACAGCCACCCTCAGCATAGAGACTCTGCCCGATCTACCCATAACCGCGTCAGACATTGCCCATGAGACTAATAAAGACAAACGTCTGGCGCGGGTGTTATATTGGGTAGAAAAGGGGTGGCCGGAAAGGGACAACGACGAATCATTCAGGACATTCCGGAACCAGCAAACAGAACTCTCATTACAAAAAGGTTGTGTACTTTGGGGGATAGAGTTGTTATTCCGGAAAGGTTACAAGGGAAGGTATTGGAGTTGTTACACGAGGGGCACCCAGGCATAGTTAGAACAAAAGCCCTGGCCAGGAGTTATGCCTGGTGGCCAGGAATGGATAAGCAAATCGAGATTTGGGTGGCAAAATGCAAACGCTGCCAAGAAACCAGACCGAGCCCCCCCGCAGCACCAATCCTGGAATGGGAAACTCCCAGGCGTTCATGGTCCAGGATTCATAGATTTTGCCGGGCCCACGAAAGGACACATATTCCTTATCACGGTAGATGCTTACTCCAACTGGTTGGAGGTAAGCAACATGAAAAACACCACCATGAAAGCCGTGACCAAGGAACTCAGCAAGCTGTTCGCAACCCACAGCCTCCCAGATGTCATCGTGTTGGACAACGGGCCCCAATTTACCTCGCTGGAATTCGAAAAATTCCTAGCGGAAAGGGGCATACGACATGCACTGACAGCACTGGCACATCCGGCGGCGAACGGGAGGGCAGAACGGATGGTTCAATTCACAAAAAAAACCATCCAAAAAATTGAACATGGGGAAATCCAAGAAAAAATAAACAAAATGCTCTTTATACAACACATAACCCTGAACACAACGACCAACAAAAGCCCGGCAGAACTATTAATGGGGAGGAAATTAAGGTCCCCATTCGACAGACTGCACTCCACATACAACCCAGAAAAAAACCCCAAACTCCTCAAGCAAAAACCGAACATTCTCCCCAGGTGATGCAGTCTATGCAAAGAACCTTACCGGAGATCCACTTTGGGTACCGGCAACTATAACCCAGCTGACAGGTCCCCACTCGTACTGCCTACAAACAACCGACGGATGAGCATGGAAATGCCACATCGATCAAATAAGATCAAGAACAACCATGGGAAACACAACCGACACGCAAACAGACACAGACAGCTCCCACAACACAGACCAAGAGGAGAGGGAATACCCTGGGAACCAGAAAACAATAGAAAGAAACCAGCCATACTCACCGGAAAGCAGCCAGCTCGAAGCCTCACCAGGGAGAAGCAGCCAGGCCAGCTCAACCAGCCCAGAAAGACCAGGCGGGAGTGGCAACAACCGCAGCTCAACCAGCCTGAGTAGACCAGGAGGGAGCTGCTACGAAAGGCCCGTCGAGCCTTTCCAGGCGGTTCCATCAACGAGGCAGAGAGCAACACAGAACCCGACCGAATCGGCCGGAAGCCAAGCACCAACTAACCTGTGCAGCTCAAGTAGGCAAGTACGAAGCCCCGTCTACTTACGGGACTACGTTACATAGGACCGTACCAAGAGGGGAGGGGTGTTCTGTACAGTCATTAGCATACTTGCACGCGCCGCGCTGTGATTGGCCAAAGTGCACGGCAATCTCATTGGCCGAGCGAGCCGCACTGATTGGCCCGTAACGAATCCCCCGCGATTGGTGGAAACTAATCGCGGGAGATTCAAAGCGGTGCCATTGGCCGCGGCCGTCGTGGCCAAAGAATAAAAGACGCTGTTTTTCCCTTTAAACCCCGAGCCGATCTAGGGACCTAATAAAGAGCTGAAACTAAGTCACTGGCTCTGAGTCTCCTTTCCCGCAACGGACACGTCACAGTGTTCTAGTCTGTCAAGATCCATCTGGATCCTGAGCCTATGTTCTTGGGTGTTAGCTATTCCTGCCAGCTTAGTATCATCTGTGTTGTGAATCAATAAAAGTACTTGAATAAAGATTATTAAGAGCTTGAAGTAAAGTGCAGGGTTCTGGCCCTGCACTTCTGATTGGCCGATAATAGTGACATCGGATTGGTCCATTCAGGAGAATCTGATTGGCTATTAACGAGCCTCTCCCATTGGTTAACGGAGCTAGCGCTGCCCGTGTTTCATTGGTTAAATAGTTAAGAGTTTGCCTATATAAAGGGGGCCGTTGTGGCCACTGATATGAGCTGTTTTCACATGTAAATAAAGAGTTTGAAGTTCACTGTTCACCAGCTCGTCTCCTCCTTTGCACCCATGCACAGAACATAACACTGGCGATGAGGGTGGGATGTGGAGATGTCAGAGCTTACTGAACGACCAAGAACTATAACCGAGCACATGGCTGAAACGCACCAACGGCGGAACCATGTCCGCGGGTGTCATACCACCCGCACCATTCGACCCGGCACAAGAAGACTGGGATTCATATATGGATCGTTTCCAGATGTTTAAGAACCGTACAGCATGCCTACCCTTGACTGTGATCGACAAAGATTGGCCTAGTTTGTTAGGCCTCCAATGGTTCGCTCCACTCGGAATTGAAGTAGCCGGCATTCACCAAACCTGCAGCAGCGACTGAGAAGAGGACCTCGTCCAAGAATTCTAGGACGTCTTTTCAGATAAACTAGGCGAGTACAAGGGGACCCCGATATCATTTAACCTCAATCCCGAAATAGCTCCCATCCGCCTTAAGCCTCGTCGAGTTCCATTTGCCCTTAAACCAAAGATTGACGAGCAGCTTGATAAATTAATAGCCCAGGGTGTGTTAGAACCAACCGACCACTCTCCCTGGGAAACCCCAATCGTGACACCCATCAAGCCGGATGGATCGATAAGAATTTGTGGGGACTACCGGGCCACCCTGAACCACGTCCTTCAACAAAACGCTTACCTGGTACTGGTGGTGCAACACCTCCTCCATTCCCTAGGGGGTGGAAAAGTCTTCGCTAAACTAGACTTAGCCCAGGCATACCAGCAACTGCCTGCAGACCAAAAAACAGCAGAGGCCCAAACGATTGTTATGCACCGAGGTGCGTTTAAATGTAACCGACTCTAGTTCGGAGTAATCGTAGCCCCGGGAATCTTTCAAAGTTTGATGGAAAGACTATTACTAGGGATAAAAGGCGTTGTCCTATATTTTGATGATGTGTTAATCGCTGCCCCGACTCGGAAAATACTAAAGGATCGCCTGAGGTTGGTTCTCCAGAGATTTAAAGACTCAGGTCTCAAAGTTAAAAAAAACAAGTGTCAATTATGTACGGATTGTGTAAAATTTTTGGGATATTTAATTGATAGTCAAGGCATTCACCCCACCGATAGCAAACTTAGGGCAATCAAAAATGCCCCCAAACCCCGAAATAAGGCCGACCTCCAGGCTTTTCTAGGCCTTATCAATTTTTATAACGTTTTCCTGCCTCACAAAGCAACCGTAGCCGAACCCCTACATCGTTTATTGGACAAAAAAGCAACCTGGGTATGGGGACACAGAGAGGAGCAGGCGTTTCGACATGTGAAAAATTTATTGACTTCTGATGCTGTTTTGATGCAGTATAACGAGACTTTGCCTTTAACGATCACTTGTGATGCATCACCATTCGGAGTGGGTGCCATTTTGAGCCACATTTTGCCAAATGGTAGTGAAGCCCCTGTTGCCTATTTCTCAAAGACGTTATCAAAAGCAGAATGCAATTACAGTCAAATTGATAAAGAGGCCCTTGCTATTGTGTCTGCGGTTAAGAGATTTCATGAATATGTGTATGGCCGAGCCTTTACTCTAGTGACTGACCACAAACCTTTGCTGGGAATAATAGTGGGAGATAAGCCAACAACTTATATATTATCTCCCAGAATGACCTCTTCGCTGGTCACAATTCTTGGTGGCATATAATTACAAGTTGCAACATCGCCCGGGGAAGGCCATTCCCCATGCCGATGCATTGAGCTGCACACCACTTCTGGAGATCATTGATGACCCCGCTCCGACAGTTACAACACTGCAGATCGAGACACTTCGAACACCGCCATTAACAGCCCAAGATATCGCGATGGAAACGAAGTGCAACCCCATTTTAGCACGAGTCCTCAGTTGGGTCGAGCGCGGATGGCCATTGGACCAGATACCTGACGACTACGCCCCATTCAAGAATCAACAAACGGAACTATTTTCCCAGAAGGGCTGCATTATCTGGGGTGATAGAGTTGTCGTCCCAGAGCGGTTACGACCAGCGATACTAAGGACCTTGCACGATGGCCACCCCAGCATCGTGCGCATGAAAGCCCTCGCACGAAGCTACGCATGGTGGCCGGGTATCGACAAGCAGATCGAGACATGGGTAAAAGCTTGTCACAAATGCCAGGAAGTAAGCAACGCCCCTCCGAAAGCAACCCCGACTGAATGGGAAACACCGAGGGGACCATGGTGCCGTATTCATCTGGACTTTGCGGGACCTACCAAGGGACACACATTTTTATTAACGGTGGATGCCTACTCAAACTGGCTTGAAATCCATGCGATGAGGAATACAACAACCGAATCAGTCATCAGGAAACTAGATAGACTCTTTGCAACACACGGATTACCAGACGTTCTGGTATCCTACAACGGGCCCCAATTTACCGCGCTGTCCTTTGAACAGTACCTGGCGGACCGCAGTATTCGCCATGCGCTGACTTCGCCGGTGCATCCTGCGGCCAATGGAAGGGCCGAGCGCATGGTACAATTCGTCAAGAAAACCTTGCATAAAATGGACTATGGCAAAAAAGAAGACAAGATTAACCGGATACTCCTTTTGCAGCATATCACTCCGCACAGTGTCACCAATAAAACTCCCACCGAGTTATTAATGAGGCGGAAGCTCCACTCCCACCTCGACCGTCTGCATCCATCATATGAACCTGAAAAACCACACAGTTCCAGCGGGAAATGCCATAACTTCCAGGTAGGCGACTTGGTTTTTGCTAGAAACTTTTCGGGCGATCCATTGTGGGTCGAGGCAACTGTAGTCCAAGTAACCGGCCCCAGATCGTACCGCGTGAGATGTCGCGATGATAGAATATGGAAGCGCCATATTGATCAGCTGCATTCAAGGCTACAGTCGGGGATCTCCGAGTCCCCTGACTTCCAAACCGAGGGGGGAGGAGATATCGAGGAAGCTGAATTTGAAACGGCAGAAAGTTTAAGCGAAAGTAATGACCGCTCAGAGGCAACATGTGAAGGATCGGGAATGGGGGTGAGCTCGCCTTGAGGAGATGCCGAGAACATTAGCGGCAATGAAAATTTGAATACCCCAACAAGACTGTGGCCAAGTACCGGGAGAACAATGCAAATCAAATAGACAATCAAAACAACCTGCCTACCTCAAAGACTACGTGACTGCACCCCTTAAACGGAACCCAGGGGGAAGGGGTGTTGTGAATCAATAAAAGTACTTGAATAAAGATTATTAAGTAAAGTGCAGGGTTCTGGCCCTGCACTTCTGATTGGCCGATAATAGCGACATTGGATTGGTCCGTTCAGGAGAATCTGATTGGCTATTAACGAGCCTCTCCCATTGGTTAATGGAGCTAGCGCTCCCCGTGTTTCATTGGTTAAATAATTAAGCGTTTGCCTATATAAAGGGGGCCGTTGCGGCCACTGATCTGAGCTGTTTTCACATGTAAATAAAGAGTTTGAAGTTCACTGTTTACCGGCTCATCTCCTCCTTTGCGCCCATGCACAGAACATAACAATCTGCATATTTGGCAAGTTCCCCTTCTATTCCCTCATCTATGTTGTTAATGAAGATATTGAAGAGTATTGGGCCTAAGACAGAACCTTGTGGCATCCCACTGCTTACTTCCCTCCATGTAGACTTAGACCCATTAAGGACTACTCGTTGAGTACAATTTGTCAGCCAGTTGCTAATCCATCTGATGATAGTGTTATCTATTCTGCTTTTTTCTAGCTTACCAAAAAGTAGGTTGTGGTCTACTTTTTTTACAGTAAGTAAAGGGTGCTTTTATACTCCTTTCAAAATTTTCCCCATTATTCCCAATTCCCACAATATTTATTTTCCACTCTGCAGTTCAGTGATGTTACCACTCCTTCCACCTTTTCCACTTTCTTGCAATGTTTCTTATGATGTTCCAAACCTTGGAACAATACTTGATGTAATCCAAGGGTCATTATGAGTTGAGTAACTTTATAAATATATAAAAACAAATAAACTGCAGAGCATGATAAAGGAAAATAGATTTATACTAGATTTTTCTCAAACTAGTTTTAAGTGCCCCGAATTAGAGGTTGGAATCAGAATATTGAGAACTGAGATGAGAATCCTCTAAGGCTCTTTTATTAATGTGTTTATTAATCCATGCTCTCTTTGTAGCTTTTTCCACAATGATGTTTGCAAGAAGGATGAAGCTAATTATTCAATAAACTTGTAATGGGATCTCCTATTAGCTAATTGTTCTTTCTTTCTTATGAAACCTGACCAATGGAAAATTAAATGAAAATATTACTTCTTGTGATTGAGAAACTTTACTCCTGTTGTTGCAACTGAAAATGGCACTTGTAACTACTTCTGCATATTGAAAGACGTGTTCACTGAAGAAGAATCAATGAAGGATTCTTCTGAGATAAAATAGGTAGAAATAAATCAATGCACAGGTAGTCCTTGACTTAAAACAGTTCGTTCAGTGACCATTTGAAGTTACAATAACACTTTAAAAAGGGACTTATGACCATTTTTCATTCTTACAACTATTGCAGTATCTTCATGGTCACATGATCAAAATTCAGATGCTTGGCAATTGATTCATATTTATGACGGTTGCAATGTCCAGAGGTCATGTGATCACCTTCTGACAAGTGAAGGCAATAGGGAAGAAACCAGATTCATTTCACAATGAATTCATTTCACAATGAACACAGGGTGTTCCTAATTTAACAACTACAATGATTCCCTTAACAACTGTGGCAAGAAAAGTCGTAAACTGGGGCAAAATTCACTTAACAACTGTCTCACTTATCAACAGAATTTTTGGGCTCAATTGTGGTCATAAGTCAAGGACTACTTCTACTTCTATTCTAGCATATTTTTCTGAGTTTGATTGCAGTATCTGGTGTACCACTGTATTACTAACTACTGAATACATATCTGACAAGGTTTTTTTAAAAATGGAGAATACCTTTTTGTTATTTCATTGCAGACAAATCAGTCTTATTTTGCCTCATAATGCGAAATGCTCTCTCACCCAGCCTCATCTCGATGTTTCACTGTTTGTGCCTTGCTGAGTTTATTGCTTCTATATAAATACGGCAGAAATGGGTATGTTGCAATTGGGATGCTGAAATCCTTGACACTGATTAGTTTCATATAGATCAGGGCTGTCGAACTCGATTTCATTGAAGGCTGCCTCAGGGTTGTGTTTGACCATTTGATGGCAGAGAGCTCCAGGAGGCTGTTGTGGCCACAGCCTCCCCAAGCTCCATTTTCAGTGCAGAGGGTTGCAGGAGGCCATTGCAGCCAAAAATGCAGCTCAGGAGGGCTGTATGCGGCCCTCCCGAGCCTCGTTTTAGCTAGCAGAGGCACCACGGGCCAATCTTTCACTGTTTCCAGGACTGGCCTGTAGGCCAGATCTAAGTAACCCATGGTCCGGGTTCAGCCCCCAGGCCTTGAGTTTGACACCCGTGATATAGATAGTGTTAGACTTTGCGACTGGAATTTCTGTTGCAAATTATTGCAGTTGTAAGTCAAGTTGAAACTGATTTTACAATTTTACAGTCGTTGTTAAGCAAATCACATCGACGTTAAGCAAATCCAGCTTCCCAATGGGCCTTTTTTTTTTTTTTGCCAGAAATTGGCAAAAAAAAAAAAAGTTGCAAATCGGGATTACATTACTTCAGGATGCTGTAAACTGTCATAAATGCGAATCAGATACCATCCACTCCAATTGCAATCATGTGACTGTAGGGTTGGAATAACAGTCATAAGTACGAATACAGGTCATAAATCATTTTTCCCAAGTCCATTGGGAAAATGGATGGTTGTTAAGTCGAGGATTAGCTGTACATAGTGAAAGTGAGCATGGAATTAAAATAAACTCTAATCTGTGGAACTTCATTCAGTGGACTTCAGGTAGAATGGACAAAATCTGAATTCACACATCTTATCAACGTTGCATGAACTGACATCGTCAACCTTCAGCCACTCTATGGATCAGACCTCTCCATCCCCTTCCGTCTCACATCTCCTCTTTCAGATCCACTGTGGTCACTGTGCTCCATGTCATTCTTTACAGTGTTCAGCCAATGGATACTAAGGCATAAATTATACATTAGGAATGAATGGATTTTCTGCTTTACCAGATACCCATTCCTGCAATGGATCATAAAACTGAAGTTTTTTTATAGCTTGAAAGATACTCTCAGCATGGGAAGAATATGTTTTTGTCCTCACATAGAGAAGTCTGAAAACTGAGAAAATGTCCTGGCAAAGGTGGCAACTTAAAGGACAGAAAATCAAAGATTAGGACATCGAGACAAGCTTGATCCTACAGAATGTTTAGGCAAAGCAAAATAATAACATTAGACAATCAACCTCAGCACTGTGGTGTAAGTCTTGTGGCTTTGCTATAAAGTGAAAAAGAAGAAGAAATAACTCTGAGTCCATTTCCGCCCCACTGGAGGGCTCAGCTGTTATTAAGATCAAAAAGCAATAGAAATGGATTCTTCTCGAAAGAATCTGAAAGGAACATGCTTGTCAAAGGTTTTTGAGTAATGGTTTCTAGCTTTCTAAGAAATGCTATTAATCAGAGTTCTTGGATGTGTGTTTATCAGTCAAACAGATTCCAGGTCTGGCTTCCTGGGTGGGGAACTTACATGATGGGGAAAACATGAAATGGATAAAAAGAAAATCCCAAGAGATGCCTTAGAACCGGTCATGTGGACAAGAAAGACATGAGCAAGAAAAAAGAATGTGGAGAGCTGTGAGGAGTGGAGATAGTGTAGGATGATCTATCTGAAGTTGCGACATAGGAATTTTGCTCTTTGTGGTTTTCCTTTCCTTAGCAGCATAGTGTCCTAGGAAAATCCCCCAAGGACAATGTCAACTTTACTCTAGGGGCTCAGGGATGATTTTTATAGGGAAGACTCGTTTGCATTTGCACTGAAAATTCTTTTCTTTAAACATGTGACTTGATATTCCCCAATACAGTTTTTGCTCATTAAAGGGATGACCTGTCTCCTCATTCTAAAATAAAATGAAAAGGCTCTTATGAAGTATGATTCTGTTCTGGTAGAAGAAATTCCTGAAAATATTGCCCATCCAAACAATTACTGTGGCTGCTCATGGGAACTAAGTTGGCCTGTCCAGAGCTGGAAAGTTGGGTTTTGTTTTGTTTTTTTGTTCTAATTTCCAGTGCTTACTGTACTCCTGTTGTGCAGATTTCCTATTTTTCCCTGATTGATTCACATAGAATATTAGACAAAAAGTATACATGTTCACAGATTTTCCATGACTTAAATATCCCTACTAAATTCAAATTGACTGGGTGGTATCAAACATTCCTATCATCCCAAGGATATTGTGAAAATATATAGTTCTACAATAGTTAATTACTGCAAATCATAGGCATTTTGTATAGTTTTCATCTCAAAGATTAAATGTGGCATACACTTGACAGCCTGGCATAAACAATTATTGCCAGATTCTCCCTGGTTACCTTGAATCTGTTAGTTCTTTCACATTAAAAAGTACCCTCATAAGACACAGGGTATATGGTAAGTATTATATGAATAATATTTATGCTGGTGTAGAAAGTTAGCACCCACCTCTCTCCTAGAAGAATGAAATATTCTAGGAAATATTAAAAAGGCAGAATATTATATTTCCCTGGATAAGAAAAGGAGAAACATGTTTTTAAAGACAAAATAGCTCCCTGCTCCCTCACCCAAACTCCAGAATGATGGGATTAAGACATGGCCCTCAGGACATGATACGATTAGCCCTCTACCCATCTCACCGCATGGCACCTGGCAAGATTACATCACCTAGCAAGATTCAACCAAGCCAGGGACTCAAGAAGGCAACCTACAAAGTTACCCCTGCATGGTCCCATGGGAGTGTGACAACCAATCAGGATATATTTCTTGCCATAGAACAGGAAGCCAGTTCAAAGCCCAACAGAGGTTATAAATCTCGCTCCCTCTCTCATCCATGTGCTCTTTTTGCCTAGGACCTCAAAACCATGTGGTCCTGTCCTCCATCAAACCATCTTTCCAAACAACCTCCATGTTTCCAGTGTCTTTTTCCCCACTTGGAACTGAACCCAGATGGACATTTCTTCCAATATTGGAGTTTAGTATAGCTCAAAAAATAAAATAAAAAGCCTACAGGAAATATAAAATCATTATGTTTTATTCATTGGGATTTGTGTTTTATTCATCTTTAGAATGCAAGGCAGATTATGGCAATGTCTTTTTAAAGTCAGCCTTCTCTTTAAATGTGCTCTCAAAGCCTATTGCCACCTGCTTCCTTGTTGCATTAATTACTTCTGAATACTGTTTAGACAGTGTTTATATTTGTGATTCTGTTTATATTTTCTTGCCTTGTTTCTAAATAGTTTTCATTCTACTGTTTTGTGTAATGTAATTTGTGTCTGAGGAAACCTAATTAGAACAGATCTTTATTTTTCTTTGCTTAGGAGCTAAGGTGATTCAAATCAGAATTTCTAACAGTTGATACTACAACCCCCAGAGTTCCTAGCTATCAGGGCAATGGAATTTGGGCAGTGCTATCATAAGTCAACCTGGTAGGGAAGTTTGGCTTACATGCACACATTTTTTTCAAACAAATGGGAGGTTTGTTTCATTTATTTTCTTTTTAAAATATTGATTTTTTATTAATTACATTTCTTAGTACTTAATAAACATTGTGTTGTCTGGGTATTTAATTTGCAGAACAATACTGATTATATTCTTAATCTCCACCACTTTTTTCCAACCATTGATAAAATAGATTCCCACGTTTGATAGTATTCTGTGTCTTCTTTCTGTTTAATTTTCAGTGGCAACATTTTTTTTTCATGCAAACTCTACATATTTGGATTTAAAAAAGATCTCCTCCCCCTTTTTCCTACTGTGTTTTCTTCTTTAAATCTTTTCTCTCCTCATCCCTATTTGGCTCACCTTTTAGAATTTCTCTATCCATTGCAGAATACCTTATGCCACCAGTCTTGAAATTCTAGACCTAGAGAACCTAGAACGCCACCGCCTTCGGTCCGATCTAAGTATAGTATATAAAATCATACATTGCAATGTCGTATCTGTCAATGAATTCTTCAGCTTCAACTATAACAACACAAGAGCAAACAATAGATACAAACTCAAGGTTAATTGCACCAAACTTGATCGCAGGAAATACGACTTCAGCAACAGGGTGGTCAATATCTGGAATACTCTACCTGACTCTGTGGTTTCTTCCCCAAACCCCAAAATTTTTAACCTTAGACTTTCTACTATTGACCTCACCCCTTTCCTAAGAGGTCTGTAGGAGGCGTGCATAAGCGCACCAACGTGCCTACCATCCCTGTCCTATTGTTTCTTTTATTTTTCTGATATGTATCCCTGTATTCATAACTATGTTTTTACTTATACCTATTATCTTGTAAGCAATTGACAAACCAAACAAAATAAATCAATAAATTTGGGAGAGAGAAGCGAGTTCAGCTGCTCTCACCCCTGTGACCTTTAAAAAAAAAAAAGACAACTCGGACCCCTTCCATCTGTCTTGATTTAGTTTGTAGAAGCTATCTCTCTGTGCTTTACCAGCATCTTGTCTGTGTTTTACCAGTCTCTGATTGTCATTCAGAAACCAAGCTGGAGGCCTTTGTTCCAGGGATATTTTCCTGGTGAGTCAGGTTCTGATACTGGATGATCAGCCTGTTGGGAAGTGGAGGAGTAAGAGACCACTGAGACTGTTTGTGACAGAGCATCTTTATAGCCACATTAAAAACCTGGTCAAAACAAGGGAATGCAATGGCCCATCAGGACTAATCAGACTGGAAACATTGCCAGTTTCATTTTCAGATGAAACAAACCATTCCTGGATTTGTTATGACGAGCGGCAAGACTGGAAATCATGGGAAACCTTCCCAAATGTTCTTGTGATTATTATACTTAATCCACAAGATAACCGTTCTGTTTCTACCAACATTTTAGCAAAGAAAATCATTCACTCTTCTGAACCTATAGCCTGTAGCCTTGGACCCTGCTTAAGATTGGTACTTCACACTGGTATTACTTGTTGCTGAAATCTTTTCTCTGACAGCTGTCCATCTGCTACTTTTCCTCTGCTTCTGTGAGATATTTTGTTTTTTTTAAAATAAATCAACTATGGCTGACACTGCTAAGCCCGGGTCAGTTTTCTTTTATTGGAAGGAAACATCTGCTTCTGGCATTGTTCACTGTTTCAAGAATGGGAAAGTATGTAATTATGGTAACTAGTTTATGCTTTGTACAAAGTCAGAATATAGTTTGTTTCATTTTGGCTTATTGTGTACTGTGAAGCCACCCAACACAGTTTCTAAACCATGTTTTAGGGCTTACCATTGGTTACCAGCCAACTGAAGTTTCAATGACAATCCAATGAAACAGGATTGTGGGATGTGTACACCTAGCCACTGAGTATTGATCCAAATGTTACATATCTTACACTTTTAGGGGTAATTTAAAATGGAGTTCCTACCTCTTCTCCTTTGCATTCTCTTAAAGATGCTAAAATAAATCTGGCTTCAATATGCATATCACAACTCAAAATATTTTCACAATATCCAAATTTTTAAGAAAGAAGGGGGATTTGCATGGCCATAGAAAGCAGATGTTTACAGGTAGTCCTCAACTTACATCAATTAATTTAGTAACTATTTGAAGTTACAACGGCATGGGAAAAACGTGATTTGTGAGATTTGATGTATGGTTTTCATACTTATGGCTGTTATAGCATTCTCACAGTCACAGGATCTATATGTGGGCGTTTGGCGACTGATTCATACTTAAGATGGTTGGAGATCCTGGGGTTCTGTGGTCTCTTTTTGCAATCTTCTGACAATAGCCATAGCACTTATATACTGCTTCACAGTGCTTTACAGCCCTCTCTAAATGGTTTACAGAGTCAGCATATTGGCCCCAACAATTTGGGTCCTCATTTTACCCACCTCAGAAGGATGGAAGGCTGAGTCAACCTTGAGCTGCTGAGAATTGAACTGCCAAACTGCTGGCAGCTGGCAGTCAGCAGAAATAGCCTGCAGTACTGCCTTCTAACCATTGTGCCACCGCGGCTCAAGCAAAGTCAATAGGGAAGCCAGATTCACTTAAGACCTGTGTGCCTAACTTAACAACTGCAGTGATTCACTTAACAACTGTGGTAAGAAAGGTCATAAAATGAGGCAAAACTCACTTAACAATGTCTCACTTAGGAACAGCAATTTTGGGCTCAATTGTGTTCGTAAGTTGAGGACTGCCTATATTATAAATCTGGTTCTGTAGCATTTTCTTTTGAATATCTGTTTTATGCAATGGAGTTACCAATAACATAAGGAAAGTCATTGCAACAACTATTCTTTTACTACTGTGGCCGGGAAGTGTCTATGAGAAGCCTATGAGAAGGATTAAATCAGGGGTGGGATTCAACCGGTGTTACTACCGGTTCGGTGATTATGTTTTGCACGCTGTGCATGTGTGTATAAAAAACCTTAAGCTGTGCCACCTGGGCAGCTGAAAAGCGCTGCGCACAGATACACAGTGTTTGAAAAGCCACTTTTTCCCTGCTTTTTCAACTTCAGCTGTGCTGCACAAAGCAGCTGAGGTGGAAAAAGCAGGAAATAAAGGACAGGTAAGAGCCCAGACAGGTGAGTGGGCCAAACAGCAGCAAATACAGAACCAGTTCAGTGTCTTCTGCTCTTCAGAGCTACCAGTTCTATAGACTTGGGCAGAACCGGTAGCATCCTACCCCTGGATTAAATCATAATAGCCACCTTTTTCATTTCATGTTTCTCAGTAGCCAGTATACCGCCACTGCTGAAATTGCTATTGAACCAACCACTTTTGCTTTCCTCTATAAAACTGCCCAAGTTGCTGCTATTCAATCAATCACTTGAGGCTTCATAATGGGTATGGACAGACTGCACACTTATGGACTCTGAGTATAATCCCACTTATGGACTCTGACTATAATCTCACTTATGGACTCTGAGTATAATCTCACTTATGAACTCTGAGTATAATCTCACTTATGGACTCTGAGTATAATCTCGTGCAGATAATTGCATGCTTTCTCAGTTCCTCTCTGCCCTTTATAGAGTGTTCCAATTACAAAAGCTGCTGCTATAATCTGAGGTTGGCAGCCTATTGAGAGTTGGAACAACCCCATAGGGATTCAAGGATTCAATGAAAGATGAGCTGAGATTAATTCCAGAAGTTAATCAGTTAGACTTTAAATTCAGAATAGACATAGGATTGTCACATTTAGGAGTCATTCCTCATCAACTGCAACACAGAGCAGTGTCTCCATTGAGAGAAACTCCCCCCCCTTTTTCTCCTTCTGCCTTTAGGATTCCCACTTTTTCTTAAAAAGCTGGCAGCGAGGCAGTGGTGGGATTCACATTTTTTTACTACCGGTTCTGTGGGCGTGGCTTGGTGGGCATGGCAGGGGAAGGATACTGTAAAGTCTTCAATCAGAGGTGGTATTTGCCGGTTCTTCAAACTACTCAAAATTTCTGCTACTGGTTCTCCAGAACTGATCAAAACCTGCTGAATACCACCTTTTCAGCAAGGGCTTCATACCTCATATTGACTTCTTTCTTTGGTTTTGAAATACTGAATGGAAGAATACTCCACTTTTCTTTCTCTTGCTGCAAACTAGATGCCTGGTGCTCTCCCGTGGGTTGATTGTAGGCAGTTCAAGCAGACATTATCTGTCGGACATGCTGGTACAAAATAGTGCTCTGGGTAAAGTTGGTGACACAGAACGTAATTATGGAAGTACTCTGACTCACATTCAAATCTCAGTTCTGAGAAGAAATAGGTTTTGCAGATAAATAATAAATTCTGGTTAATAGAGGACAGTAAACTCCACCTTCTGAAGAAAAAATCTTTCTTAAACTGACACTTTCTTAACATTTTCTACTTACATATGTCCTTGGCCCTTGGCTAGGCTGGCTAAGGATTATGGAAGGTTAGAGTTCAATACTCCAGGAAAAACCCAGACTGAGCAAGGTGTTACAGGCTGTGTTTGTACAGTATCAAACCAAAGGAGGACAGCTTTTATTACTACTTTTATTATTATTATTATCTCCTGGCAAGAGCTGCACTTAATTACTTTGAATAAAAAAAATTAGGCCTCTGCTTATCAGCCAAAGAAGCAAAAATGTTACACACTGTCCAAACTGGTAGTTTTCCTATTAAATTTGGTGAGGAAATTGTAAGAATACTTTGGTGACTGCAAATATGAACAGGGATCACATGAAGTCTACAGTGATTGATCAGGTAGCAAATTTTTGAAGAAAGTGCTCATATTCAGGAAGGAGGAAATTAAAGACTGTCTATTAATCAATCAGCATTCTCAAAATATTTTCCTCATTAGTAATAAGGGACAAAAATTCACAAGCTGTAGAGCTACCATAATTGGGCTGTATAACTCTGAACAATCTTTAGATGGCAGCAAAACATTAGGAATATTGTGTCCCTTTGCTGCCATCTAGTATTTCCATCCATTTTTGCAGCCAGCTATGTTCGCAAGACTCAGGAAGCAATCCCACTGCAGCAGCAACACCTCATGTTACCACAGTAAGGACCATCATATATCAAAGATCCTAGGTAAGGAAAGGCTCAGACATTTTTATTTTTTCAGCTAATTTTTTTCTCTTCATTAAAATATAAAATAAACCTTTCCATATACTGTATACTTCTTGCAATCCAACCTTTCCCTTCAAATTGTTCTAATTTAATACAGTTTATTGCTATCTTCTTCTTGTAATACAATCTGTTTTATGCTTTGCAGGAACAGACTACAGGTAGTTCTCACATCCATTCATTTAGCAACTGCTAACCATTATGACCAGACCTTGCAGTTACCACCATCTCAGCTTCCCCAGAGCCATGATCAAAATTCAGGGGGTTGGCAACCAGCATCAGAGGTGGTATTCAGCAGGTTCTGACCAGTTCTGGAGAACCGGTAACAGAAATTTTGAGTAGTTCAGAGAACTGACAAATACCACCTCTGACTGGAGATTTTACAGTATCCTTCCCTTGCCATGCCCACCAAGCCACGCCCACAGAACTGGTAGTAAAAAAAAATTGAATCCCACCACTGACCAGCATGTATTTACAACAGTTGCAGTGTCCTGGGGTCATGTGAATGCTATTTGTGATCTTCCCACCTGCTTCTGATAAGAAAAGTCAATGGGGGAGTGGGGGAAGCTGGATTTGTTTACTGATTGTGTGATTCATTTAACAGCCAGAATAATTTGCTTAACCACAGCAAAAAACACAAGTGATCATAAAACAACTGTCAAGGCTCTGACTAACAAACCCAAGCAAATCAGAACCCTGAGACTGAGCTTTTCAAAGATCTTATTTATTGAGTGCATCATATTGGCATAGCTTCAAAGGAAAACCAATTCTAAATCTTTCCTGTGGTTTCAGTATAATTAAACTAGGAAATAACCCCATCCCAAGTGTCACAGGTCACATTGGCTAGTTGGGTAAATTGGCCAGCTCTCCAGGCACTCCTTTCCCAACCTTATCCATTGCCAGTAGAGATGACCTTGGTTCTCACAAGAAAACTCCCTGTTGAGTCTAGCAAGGTCTTCAAACCTCCTTCCCCCTTTTTTGTGTGGCAACTGAGGAACAGAAAGATGGCTGCTGCCAGGTTCGGTTTCAAGTTAACAACAATCTTTCGCAATCGCTTTGCTTAGTAATGGAAATGCTGGTCCTGTTAGTCGAGGACATCAAATGACATGATAGAAAACTGGAAGTAGTCACAAGTGAAGTTGCATGCATCATGATGCCATCAGGTAAATGGCACAAATGGCGTGATTTGCTTGATTTCTACAATTATGCCATTCACTCTATTTTCACCTGCAGGTGTCTATGGTGATACAAGCAAGCACTTCTGAAAGTGACTCTATATCCATGCTTGATTATTGCTGGGATGCCATAGGCAGACCAAATTCTAGGTATCCCTAACAGAAATAAAGCTGTCTCTTTCTTTGAAAGGTGCATCCGCCTTTATAGGCCTGACTGCTTGTTTCATGTTCATTTAATATTTTTAAGGAAGGAAATATAGGAACAGCTAGTAATTTAAATGTGCAATTAATACACAGTTCATAATATAAAGATATTATTTGAGACATTTGTCCATCATTGCTGCAACCTGCCAATTTGTAACTATACTCAAAGAACAAGAACACTTGTGAGGCTGCAGGAGAGATGTTGGACTCATTGTTTGGCTAGGCTGAGCAATCCTCTGAAGCAGAGGGTGGGCGAAAACATCAAGCAGGAAAGATATTGTTTCACAAAGTTGAAGAAAACACAGAAGGAGGCAAGGCCATTGCTGCAGCAATGAGGCACCTCTTGAGATACATTTTCCCCCATCTTTCCTTCCTCTCCAATCACAGCATGATTTCATTCCTTGATCATCACAATCAAGTGGCAGTCAGAATGAGAATAGACCTGGAAGGTACCTTTGAGGTCTTCTAGTCCAGCCCCTTTCTCAAGCAGGAGATCCTATACTGTTCTGTCTCACCTGTAGCCACAAGGTGAGAGTCCAAATTTCCAAAGGAAAATACACAAACAGACAGGAACAGGAATGACAGAGTTAACTTCCTTTGGTTGAATCCGTCTTTGGTAGTTTTCCCAGAAGCTGCCTACCAAGTCTGATAACGAGCAGAACCATAAATCAGAAGCAAGCGTCACATAGAATAATTTGTCCGAACTGCTAACTCAAATAAACAAGTTGACCCAAACAGGGATTCAGAGCTAACACGCCTCCTTATATTCCCTGAGGGGCGTGTCAGTCTCTTTTCTCAGTCTCTGATTTGACATTTCCTTTTACGTTGTATGTCACGTTTCTGCCTGCGTCTTTGCCTTGCATCAGACCAGCATTTCTCGGCTTGATCTTCAGCCAATGACTCTGGCACGCTCTCCTGATTATCTGCCGACACCTGAGGCACAATCAGGGAGGAAGATTCTGGGAAGGAAGACGACTCCGAAACTTCCAGCAAAGCAGGCTCAAATCTTAGAGCCAAGTCCTCCTCTTCCTCCTGACTCCCGTTTGTGTCACTCAACAAAGCAGGCTCAAACCTTAATGCCAGATCTTCCTCATCACTCGAGCCTATGTCTTCTGACAGAGCAGGTTCAAACCTCCGAGTCACAACACTATACTATGTCAGACAAATGGCTGTCCAGTCTCTTCTTAAAAACCTCCAGTGATGAAGCACCCACTGTTCTGTTCTGGAGAGTGGGCACAATAACCGAGACGAAACATCGAATAGTGACTTTTTATTGTGACTTCAGGAAAACAGAGCAAAGAGCCTGACAGCAGCAGCTCCTTTTATAGAGCTGGCTGCTGTCATAGCATCCAATGGTTTAAGTTTGCCGCACTTGGAGCGTCCAATCACGGCAGCCCGTTAACTAGCCAATCAGATTAGTCCTGAATGACCAATCACGACTCGCTGTTCACGGACCAATCAAATATGCAGGATTATGAGACTGCTGTGAAAAGGGCCAGTCAGGTTTGCAGGATTACGAGCCTGCTAGTTCGGAACACCCCTCCCTTCTAGGTTCTGTCTCAGGGATGGGGTGATGTATTCGCGCAGGTAGGCAGGTCTTCACACCTGTCTACCTGATTTGCGTTGTTCCACCTGTTCTTGCTCGGCCGCTGGCTCTGGTGGACTGCCCGCTATGTCCCACCATAAAGGTGACTTGGCTTCTGTGCTGGGTAACCTCGAAGGTGACTCAGGGATACCTTCAACGTTTCCTTCACTCCTTCAGCTGGTGAATATGCTGGGCTTGATTGTGCGGACTGTGGGTTTGCGTGTCTAGGACAAGGTGTTAGTTCGTTTTCAAAATCCTCAGTTTCCCTTCCCCCTCTGGTTCTGAGTTCAGAGTTTGTGGAGGGAGTAGTTGTCAGCCTGGAACGCAGCTGGTCTATGTGGCGTTTCCACAATTTTCCATGTGTGGTTTCTAATCAGTAGGAACGGGGAACTTTAATTTGTGTTATTTTGGCGGGGACCCACAATGGGTCACCAGTAAAGTTCTTTGCGAATACGAGGTCTCCTACCTGAAATGTGCAATGTCTGCTGCTGGAACCCAGGGGCTTTTCTGGGGTGTAGGCAGGGTTTATACGGTCCAAGTGTGATCTAAGTTTCCTGCCCATCAGGAGTTCGGCTGGGCTTTTGTTTGTGGTGCTGTTCGGTGTAATATGTTGGAGGAGGAGCATCCTGGTGACTCTGTCGTGGATGTTCCCTTGGTCCATTTTGTGTAAGGTTGTTTTAGTGAACTGAACCATTCGTTCAGTCCTGGCATTGGCCACCGGGTGAGCAGGTGATGTCAAGGCGTGGCGTATCCCTCGGTCCACTAGGTATTGTTCAAAAGCCAAGGTGGTAAACTGCGGGCCATTGTCGGAAACCAAGATACCTGGGAATCCATGTGTTGCAAATAGTCTGTTCAATTTTTTGATGACTGCATCTGTAGTGGTGGTCTTCATCTTGTTCACCTCGAGCCAGTTCGAGTAGGTGTCTACTGTTATTAGAAAAGTGTGTCCTTTTGTAGGTCCCGCAAAATCGATGTGGATACGGGACCATGGACCTCTGGGCTTTTCCCATTCCATTGGTGGTGCTTTTGGTGGAGCCAAACATGTTTCTTGGCATTTGTTACAGGTGGAAACCCAGGTCTTGATTTGTCTGTCCCTACCTGGCCACCAGGCGTAGCTCCTTGCCAGTGCTTTCATTCGCACAATGCCCGGGTGTCCATCATGCAGCACTTTCAGGACTTTCTTTTGTAGTTTTTCTGGGATGGCTACTCGGTCTCCCCACAACATGCACCCTTTTTATGAGAAGAGTTCTGTTTGTCTGTTTTTAAAGGGTTTGAACGTGTTGTTGGGTTCAATTTCCAGCCATCCCCTCTCCACTCAGCTGAGGACTTGCGCCAAACAAGGGTCTTTTTTTGTTTCCAATTCGATATCTTGCACAGTTAGTGGAGGTGAGGGAAGCGTCTCGATTTGTAGCGTGGATAGGGTAGGAGCTGGGTCGTCTAGGAACTCCGGTAATGGCAAATGGCTTAAGGCGTCAGCATGGGGAATGGCTTTCCCTGGTCGATGTCTTAACTGGTAGTCGTAGGCGGCTAGGAACTCCAACCATCGTGTCATTCTTGGCGATAGGATGTGGCGAGTTGGTTTATCCCCTGCCAAAATGCCGAGCAATGGCTTGTGGTCTGTGATTATGAAAAAGGATCTTCCATACACGTATTCGTGGAACCTTTTAATTGCGGATACAATAGCAAGGGCTTCTTTATCTAACTGACTATAGTTCCTTTCAGTTTTAGATAAAGTTCTTGAAAAGAATGTGATAGACGCCTCCGTACCATTTGGTAAAACGTGGCTCAGGATGGCTCCTACCCCGAAAGGTGAGGCATCACAAGTTATAGTCAAGGGTAGTGTTTCGTTATATTGGATTAACACTGCATTTGATGTTAAAAGGTCTTTGACTTGCTGGAAAGCCTGCTCCTCTTGATGTCCCCAAAACCAGGAAGCCTTCTTGTCAAGGAGCCTATGCAGGGGTTCAGCAACAGTCGCCTTCTGGGGTAGGAAGATGTTATAAAAATTAATGAGACCCAGAAAGGCTTGGAGGTCTGTCTTATTTCGAGGTCTTGGAGCGTTTTTAATAGCAGCCAATTTCTTTTCGGTGGGGTGAATTCCTTGTTTATCAAGAAGGTAGCCAAGAAACTCAACCCTCTCAGTGCATAATTGGCACTTTTCCTTCTTGACTTTGAGTCCTGCATCCTGGAATTTTTGTAGGACAGTTCTTAGGCGCTTTTCTAACTGACTTCTTGTAGGGGTGGCTATCAACACATCATCAAAGTGGGGTACAACTCCCTTTATACCCTGCAACAACCTTTCCATCAAACTTTGAAAAATGCCAGGTGCTACGCTTACTCCGAACTGGAGTCTATTACATTTGAACGCACCCCTGTGCGTGACTATGGTTTGGGCTTCTGCGGTCTTTGTGTCTACTGGCAGCTTCTGATATGCTTGGGCCAGGTCAAGCTTCACGAATGCTTTTCCGCCCCCAAGCAAGTGAAGAAGGTTTTGGGCCACAGGAACTGGATAGGCACTCTTTTGAAGCACGTGATTCAGGGTGGCCTTGTAATCCCCACAAAGATCCATCAGGTTTTATGGGGGTTACTATTGGGGTCTCCCATCGGGCATGATCGATGGGTTCTAACACGCCTTGTGCTATTAATTTGTCCAATTGCTTGTCAATTTTTGGTTTGAGGGCAAAGGGAACTCGGCGTGGCTTTAAACGAATGGGTGCGATATCAGGGCAGAGATTAAACGAAATGGGGGGCCCCTTGTACTTGCCTAGTTGCTCGGTGAAAACTTCTTGAAAGTCCCGGATGAGGGCCGCCTCCCAGTCTTCGCTTATGGTCTGGTTGATGCCTGCCAATTCGATTCCTAACGGAGCGAACCACTGCAATCCCAATAAACTGGGTCGATCTCTGTCGACGACGGTGAGAGGTAGAGTTGCGGTGTAGTCTTTAAACGAGACCTGAACGTGGCTGGAACCAGCAACCAGAATTTGATTGCCTTGGTAGTCCTTTAATATGAGTCTTTGAGTGCTGAGATCCTGGCGGCAGATGTCAGGGATCAGCTGCTTGACGGTTTTCCAGGAGACCATCGATAGGGAAGACCCGGAGTTGACTTCCATGACGCATGGTTTATTTTCAATGATGACCTTTACCCGGATTTTTTTTTGCATCCACTGATGAAGCGTGGCTGATGGTGATGGTTTGGTGTGTCTCCTCTCGTCTAGTAGTGGTAGCAAACATTTGGTTTCTGTTGTACTGGCTCCAGTGGTGGTTTGGGCGGTCCCTGTTTGATGGGTGGTTGCCTGATGTCTGCTGGAAGCTATTTTCGTTCCTCTTGGGGCTGGATCCTCATTTGCTCCTGCACACTTTGGCGATGTGGCCCCTTTTATCACAGGAACAACAGATGGCGTCTAGGAACCTGCAGTCTGCTCGTGGGTGGTTTCCCCGCATCCTGCGCATTTAAAATTGGTTTTACAACCTCACTAGTCTCGCGGATTGTGCTCTGATCTGAGTCTGTTGACTTCTTCCTCTTCACTTTCTGATAAGGACTCGATGTCTTCATGGTGGGCTGTTGTTGTGTGTCTCTCTGTGGGTATTATAGTGTCACTGACGAGTTGGTGGATGGCCCCATTCGCTTGGTGCATTCGGGCTGCTGACTTCCTGGTTGCTTCTGCTGCAGTAGCATCCACTATGGCATCTGTGAGGGCGATGTCTCCCTTTGCCATAATCTTACTTTCGGTGGTGGGGTCTCTTAGACCAAGGACAATCCGATCCCTCATGGCTTCTTCCAGACTTGCGAAACCACATAGTCCACCCAAATTCCTTAGGTCAGCTACAAAGTCCCCAACGCTCTCGCTTTCCCATTGGTCCCTCTGTTAAAACTCATGTCTTCTGATGAGGGTTGGAACTGCATAATGAGCCCTGAGGATGAGAGCAAGGGTGTCCCAATCCATGGTTTTGACTTCAGCTGGTTTTGCTAGTGCTTTAGCCATTTTAAAAACAGCGGGTCCGCAATGCATTAGGAAAACCGCGCGTTTCTTGCCGGGCGTAGCATCCTTCAGATTGTTGGTTTCCAGGAACATTTGAAACCTGTCCATATACGAATCTCAATCTTCATTTGTTGGATCAAATGGAGTGGCTGGTATAGCACTGCTGGCCATTCTGCCGATATCTGCGCAATGTCTGCCACATGCTCTGTCAAAGCTTTGCGAGTGCTCAGTCAGCTGTATTGTCTCCGTATCCCACCTTCGTCGCCAGCGTTCTGTTCTGGAGAGTGGGCACAATAACGGAGACGAGACATTGAATAGTGACTTCAACTCTTTATTGTGACTTCAGGAAAACAGAGCAAAGAGGCTGACAGCAGCAGCTCCTTTTATAGAGCTCGCTGCTGTCATAGTGTCCAAGGTTTAAGTTTGCCGCGCTTGGAGCATCCAATCGCGGCAGCCCGTTAACTAGCCAATCAGATTAGTCCTGAATGACCAATCACGACTCGCTGTTCACAGGCCAATCAAATATGCAGGATTACGAGCCTGCTGTGTAAAGGGCCAGTCAGGTTTGCAGGCTTATGAGCCTGCTAGTTCGGAACACCCACAACTTCTGAAGGCAAGCTCTTCCACTGGGTTAATTGTTCTCGCCGTAAGGAAGTTTCTCCTTAATTTGAGGTTTCTTCTCAACTTGATTAGTTTCTATCCATTGTTTCTTGCCCTGCCCTCTGGTGCTTTGGAAAATTGATCCCCTTTTCTTTATGGCAGCTGTCATGTCCGTTGCGGGAAAGGAGACTCAGAGCCAGTGACTCAGTTTCAGCTCTTTATTAGGTCCCGAGATTGGCTCGGGATTCAAAGGGAAAAACAGCGGCTTTTATTTTCTGGCTGCGGCAGCCGCGGCCAATGGCACTGCTTTGAATCTCCAGTGCTTGCAAGTATGCTAATGACTGTACAGAACACCCCTCCCCTCTTGGTACGGTCCTACATAACGTAGTCCCGTAAGTAGGCGGGGCTTGGTACTTGCCTACTTGACCTGTGCAGGTTAGTTGTTGCTTGGCCCCCGGCTGGTTCGGTCGGGTTCTGTGTTGCTCTCTGCCTCATTGATGGAACCGCCTGGAAGGCCTCACCGGGCCTTTCGTCACAGCTCCCTCCCGGTCTACCCGGGCTGGTTGAGCTGCGGTTGTTGCCGCTCCTGCCTGGTCTTTCTGGGCTGGTCGAGCTGGCCTGGCTGCTTCTCCCTGGTGAGGCTTTGAGCTGGCTGCTTGCCAGTGAGTATAGCTGGTTTCTTTCTATTGGTTTTGGTTCCCGGGGTATTCCCTCTCCTCTTGGTCTGTGTTGTGGGGGCTGTCTGTGTCTGTTTGCGTGTCGGTTGTGTTTCCTGTGGTTGTTCTCGATCTTATTTGATCAATGTGGCATTTCCATGCTCGTCCGTCGGTTGTTTGCAGGCGGTACGAGTGGGGACTTGTCAGCTAGGTTATAGTTGCCGGTACCTAAAGTGGATCTCCGGTAAGGTTCTTTGCGTAGACTGCGGGAAAATGTTCAGTTTTTGCTTGAGGAGTTTGGGGGTTTTTCTGGGTTGTATGTGGGGTGCAGTCTGTCAAGTGGGAACCTTAATTTCCTCCCCATTAATAGTTCTGCCGGGCTTTTGTTGGTCGTTGTGTTCTGGATTATGTGTTGTATAAAGAGCATTTTGTTTATTTTTTCTTGGATTTCCCCGTGTTCAATTTTGTGGATGGTTTTTTTTGTGAATTGAACCATCCGTTCTGCCCTCCCGTTCGCCATCGGATGTGCCGGTGCTGTCAGTGTGTGTCGTATGCCCTGTTCCGCTAGGAATTTTTCGAATTTGAGCGAGGTAAATTGGGGCCCGTTATCTGACACGATGACATCTGGGAGGCCGTGGGTTGCGAACAGCTTGCTGAGTTCCTTGGTCATGGCCTCCGTGGTGGTGGTTTTCATGTTGCTTACCTCCAACCAGTTGGAGAAAGCATCTACCGTGATAAGGAATATATGTCCTTTCATGGGCCTGGCAAAATCTATGTGGATCCTGGACCATGGTCCCCTGGGGTTTTCCCATTCCAGGATTGGTGCTGCGGAAGGGCTCGGTCTCGTTTCTTGGCAACGTTTGATTGTTGCCACCCAAGTCTCGATTTGCTTATCCATCCCTGGCCACCAGGCGTAACTCCTGGCCAGGGCTTTTGTTCTAACAATGTCCGGGTGCCCCTCGTGTAACAACTCCAATACCTTCCCTTGTAACTTTTCCGGAATAACAACCCTATCCCCCCAAAGTACACAACCTTTTTGTAATGAGAGTTCTGTTTGCCGGTTCCGGCATGTTTTGAATGATTCGTCATTGTCCTTTTCCGGCCACCCCTTTTCTACCCAATGTAACACCCATGCCAGACATTTGTCTTTATTAGTCTCGCGGGCAATGTCTGACGTGGTTATGGGTAGATTGGGCAGAGTCTCTATGCTGAGGGTGGCTGTCGTGGGTACTGGGTCTAGGTCAGGTAACGGCATGCGGCTCAGGGCGTCTGCATGGGTGATCGTCTTACCGGGTCAGTGTGTGAGCCGGTAGTTGTAGGCGGCAAGGAATTCGGACCACCTTGTCATTCTAGGAGATGGAATGTTTGGGGTGGCCCTGTTCCCTGCCAGGATTCTCAGCAGCGGCTTGTGGTCGGTGATGATGGTGAACGTGCGGCCATAGAGGCACTCATAGAGGCACTCTTCACTGCGGCGACGATAGCCAGGGCCTCTTTGTCCAGCTGACTGTAATTTCTCTCCAGTTTGGTGAGTGTCCTCAAAAAGAAGGCGATGGGTGCTTCTTTTCCATCGGGGAACGTGTGGCTGAGGACGGCGCCGACGCCGAAGGGTGAGGCGTCGCATGTGACGGCAAGTGGTAGGGTCTCGTTGTATTGGATTAGGACAGCATCTGAGGTGAGCAGGTCCTTGGTTTTGCTGAAGGCAGCTTCCTCAAGTTTCCCCCAAGTCCATGCGGCCGCCTTGTCCAAAAGTCTATGCAAAGGCTCTGCCGCGGTCGCCTTTTGGGGCAGGAAAGCATTATAAAAATTAAGCAGTCCTAGAAATGCCTGCAGTTCTGTTTTATTCCGTGGTGTTGGGGCTTCTTTAATGGCTTTGATTTTTTCCGCGGTTGGGTGGATGCCATGTCAGTCTAGGAGGTATCCTAGGAACTCGACCCGCTCTGTGTACAGCTGGCATTTCTCTTTTTTCACCTTTAGCCCGGCCTCTTTGAATTTGGTTAGTACCTCCCTTAGACGACCCTCTAGTTCTTGTTGGTTGGCTGCTGACACCAGTACGTCGTCGAAGTAGGGCACCACCCCCTTAATTCCTTGCAAGAGTCTCTCCATGAGGCTCTGGAAAATTCCCGGAGCCACGCTGACTCCAAACTGGAGTCTGTTACAGTGAAATGCTCTCCGGTGGGTGACTATGGTCTGCGCCTCGGCGGTTTCTGCATCGACCGGCAACTGTTGATAGGCTTGGGCCAGGTCGAGCTTCGCAAAGATCTTGCCTTCCCCCAGTGAGTGTAGAAGGTGCTGCACTATTGGGACGGGGTAGGCACTTTGTTGTAAGGCGCAATTTAGGGTGGCCTTATAGTCCCCACAGATTCTCACCGACCCATCGGGCTTGACTGGGGTGACTATGGGGGTCTCCCACCGGGTGTGATCGATTGGTTGTAGGACCCCTTGTTTGATGAGCCTGTCAATTTGCTCGTCGATTTTGGGCCAGAGTGCAAAAGGTACCCGCCATGGTTTTAGGCATATTGGGGGAATGCTGGAGTCTAGGCTGAAGGAAATAGGGGGCCCTCGGTACTTGCCTAGGGTGCCATCGAACACTTCCTGGAAGTCCCGTGCCAGTTGGTCTTTCCAGTCTGCAACTGCGACGTGGTTGACGCCCATAAGTTCGATCCCAAGTAGTGCAAACCACTGTAGTCCCAAAAGGCTGGGGCGGTCTCGGTCCACGATGGTCAGGGGAAGCCTTGCTGTGCGGCCCTTGAAGGTCACTTCGAACTGTCCGGTTCCAACTACCAGGATGCAGTTCCCCTGGTAGTCTCTGAGGATTAGTTTCTGGGTTTCCAACCTCCTCTTGTGGATTTCCGGCACCAACCGCCTTATTTCTCGCCAGGCAACCATGGAGAGGTAGGCCCCGGAGTCTACCTCCATTTTGCATGGTTTGCCTTCGATGCCCACTTCCACGTATACCTTTCGGGCATCTGTGGTTGATGAGTGGCCGATGACGACTGTCTGGTGGGTTTCCTCTTTCTGCTGGTTTTCGCCGCTTTGTCGGTTCCGTCCATCTTGGTTCCAGAGATTTTCAGCTTGGCGGTCGTTACGGGCCAATCAGTGCGGCTCACTCGGCCAATGAGATCGCTGTGCACTTTGGCCAATCACAGCGCGGCGCTTGCAAGTATGCTAATGACTGTACAGAACAGCAGCCTTGCAAATACTGGAATACTGCTATCATGACCTAGGGGGACATCTATCAATCACCCTCTCTAAGGATGGTTTTACATAGCATTCTAATCTTCTTGCCTGCTGTGATGCTGTTTGTTGTCCCTGAAATTATGTTTGAACATTCCAGTCCAAATCCCAGTTGGTTGGCAACAAGGTTGGATTGACTTGATGCTGAGTCTCAACTATGGGCACCATGAGGCTTCATTGGTCATTTCTCTATCTGTTGCCCTTTGCATCCATGTTGGGAAGTTCAAGCTTTGCTGACTAATTCTTCTGTGACCTCTCAGTGTCTGCCTTTTCCTTTTAGGGATTATTTCATTCCCACCGATCTCAGCTTTTTCCCTTTGCTTTCCAGGTGTCTGTACTTTTGTTTGCCTTCATATTTCATACATATGTAGAGCCAATTTGGTGTAGTGGTTAAATGAGCAGGTTAGAAAATGGGAATCCATGAGTTTTAGTTCTGTTTAAGCCATGATAGCTATTATGAACAAATAAAACACTTAAATAAAGTTTATCAAAAGCTTTAGAAAAGATCAGGGTTGTAGCCCTGCACTTCTGATTGGCCGATAATAGCGATATCGGATTGGTCCATTCAGGAGAATCTGATTGGCTGTTAACGAGCCACTCTCATTGGTTAAGGGGGTTAACACTCCACGTCTCTTATTGGTTACTAGAGCAGCAGCTTGCCTATAAAAGGGCTGCTGTTGCCCTAGGGTTTTGCTCTGTTCAGAATGATTAATAAAGAGTTGAAGTTCACTGTTCACCGTCTCGTCTCCGTTCCTTGTGCCCATGCACAGAACTTAACACTGGCGATGAGGATGGGATACGGAGACATCAGAGCTGACTGAACACTACAGAGCACTAAACAGAGCACGTGGCTGAAGGCGCATCAACGGCGGAAACCATGACCAGCGGCACCATACCACCCGCTCCATTCGACCCGGCACAAGAAGACTGGGACTCATACATGGACCGGTTCCAGATGTTTCTGGAGACCAACAACTTGAAGGATGCCAATACTGGAAAAAGCGAGTGGTATTCCTGACTCACTGTGGACCTGCCATTTTTAAGATGGCTAAGGCACTGGCGAAACCGGCTGAGGTGAAATCCATGGACTGGGACGTCCTCGAGCCCCTCCTACGGGCCCACTATGCATCAACCGTACCAATGCTTGTCCGAAGACATGAATTTTACCAGAGAGACCAGCGGAAAGGAGAAAGCGTTGCAGATTTCATTGTGGATCTCCGGAACCTGGGAGGCCTCTGCGGGTTCGCCGACCTCGAAGAAGCTCTAAGAGACTGAATAGTTCTGGGTTTAGATGCACCACACGTGCAAAGTAAGCTGATGGCGAAAGGCGACACCAGCTTTGCAGATACCATCGCTGACGCTACTGCAGCAGAAGCAACCAGGAAGTTGGCTGCCTGAATGCGCCGCACCAACGCCCCGCTCCGCCAACTCGCCGGCAAAACCTCACCTCGCCTTGAGGGACATGCAACGGCAACCCATCACAAGGACCTCGAATCGTCATCAGAAATTGATGAGGAAGAAGTCAACCGGCTCCGGTCTGAACGAGACCAACGCCATCAGCATAACCAGAGACTGCAGTATCAATGCGCAGGTTGTGGGGCAAACCACCCACAATCAGACTGCAAATTCCTCGATGTGCTCTGCCATGTTTGTGGGAAGAGAGGCCACATCAGAAAGGTCTGTAGAAGCAAGCTAGGATCCAGCCCACTTCAGAGGGGGACCAACTACCGCTAACCCACAGGAAGTCATCCTGTGAATCGGGAACATTCAAACCACCAATGGAACAACCACTCCTACAGAAATAAACCACTAGCCCATTCAACAAAACGAGAAGAGGCACACCAAACCATCACAATTGGTCACACATCATCATTAGATGCAAAGAAGATTCGAGTGAAGGTCGCCATTGAAAACCAGCCCTGCATGATGGAAGTTGATTCAGGATCATCTCTCTCGATGGTTTCCTGGAAGACCCTTAAACAATTAATCCCTGCCGTCCAGCGGCAAGACCTCAGAATCCAAAGAATCATTCTCAAGGACTATCAAGGAAAACAAATTCTGGTTGTTGGATCCAGCCTAGTCCAGGTCTCATTCAAAAATCATACTGCATCTTTACCATTGACCGTCGTCGACCGTGATCAGCCTAGCTTGTTAGGCCTTCAATGGTTTGCTCCACTTGGGATTGAGGTAGCCGGCATTCACCAAACCAGCAGTGACGACTGGGAGGAAGCCCTCGTCCAGGAATTCCAGGACGTCTTTGCAGACAAACTAGGTGAGTACAAGGGGACCCCGATATCATTTAACCTTAACCCTGAAGTCACCCCCATCCGCTTTAAGCCTCGTCGAGTCCCTTTTGCCCTTAAACCAAAGATTGACGAGCAGCTTGATAAATTAATAGCCCAGGGTGTTTTAGAACCAACCGACCATGCTCCTTGGGAAACCCCAATCGTAGCACCCATCAAACCGGATGGATCATTGAGGATTTGTAGGGACTACCATGCCACCCTGAATCACGCCCTTCAACAGAATGCTTTGCCGGTGCCAGTGGTACAACACCTCCTCCATTCCCTGGGGGGCGGAAAAGTCTTCACTAAATTGGATTTAGCACAGGCGTACCAACAACTGCCTGTAGATAAAAAAACAGCAGAGGCACATACGATCGTTACGCACCGAGGCGCTTTTAAGTGCAACTGACTCCAATTCGGAGTTAGCGTGGCCCGAGGGATCTTTCATACTTTGATGACATTTTAATTGCTGCCCCGAATAGAGAAATACTAAAGGAGCGTCTTAGACTGGTTCTCCAGAAATTTAAAGACTCTGGCCTTAAAGTTAAAAAATATAAATGTCAACTGTGTACAGATAAAGTAGAGTTCCAGGGGTACCTAATCGATAAACAAGGCATTCACCCCCACCAGTAGCAAGTTAAGAGCAATCAAGAATGCCCCAAGACCCAGAAATAAGACTGACCTCCAAGCTTTCCTGGGGCTTATTAATTTTTACAACATCTTCCTGCCCCACAAAGCGACCGTAGCCGAGCCCCTACATCGGCTTCTCGACAAAAAAGCAACCTGGGTTTGGGGGCACTGAGAGGAGCATGCGTTCCGACAAGTGAAAAACCTATTAACTTCAGATGCTGTTTTAATGCAGTTTAACGAGACTTTGCCTTTGACAATCACATGTGACGCATCACCATTTGGAGTAGGAGCCATTTTGAGCCATGTGTTACCAAACGGTAGTGAAGCCCCTATTGCCTATTTTTCAAGAACTTTATCAAAGGCTGAATGTAACTATAGTCAAATCGATAAAGAGGCTCTTGCTGTTAAATGGTTTCATGAATATGTTTATGGATGAGTTTTTACTATTGTTACCGACCACAAACCTTTGCTGGGGATTATAGCGGGAGACAAGCCAACCCCCTATATATTATCACCTAGAATGACTCGCTGGTCGGAGTTTTTGGCTGTGTACAATTATAAGCTGCAACACCGCCCGGGGAAAGCCATTCCCCACACTGACGCATTGAGCCGTGCACCACTTCCGGAAACCATCGACGACCCAGCTCCAACCCTTACAACGCTCCAGATTGAAACGCTACATTCACCGCCGCTAACAGCTAGAGATATTGCGATCGAAACAAAACACGATCCTATCTTAAAGCGAGTCCTTAGCTGGGTCGAACGAGGATGGCCAGTAGATCAAACCCCTGATGACTTCATCCCCTTCAAGAATTGGCAAACATAACTTTTTTCACAAAAAGGCTGCATCCTGTGGGGGGATAGAGTCATCGTCCCAGAGCGATTACGAGCGGTGTTAAAGACACTGCATGAGGGCCACCCTGGCATTGTGCGTATGAAAGCGCTCGCACGAAGCTACGCGTGGTGGCCGGGCATCGACAAACAGATCAAAGCCTGGGTAAAAACTTGTTACAAGTGCCAGGAAGTTAGCAATGCCCCACCAAAAGCAACTCCGACAGAATGGGAAACACCTCGGGGACCGTGGTCCCGCATCCATATTGACTTTGCGGGACCTACTAAGGGACATACGTTCCTATTAACAGTGGATGCCTATTCAAACTGGTTCGAGATCTACGAAATGAAGAGTACCACAACCGAGTCCATCATCCAGAAGTTGAACAGATTATTCGTGACGCATGGACTGCCAGACATTCTGGTATCCGACAACGGACCCCAGTTTACCGCACTCCCTTTTGAACAATACTTAGCGGACCGCGGTATTTGCCATGCGCTAACTTCGCCAGCACACCCTGCGGCTAATGGAAGAGCCGAATGCATGGTACAGTTTGTGAAAAAAACCCTCTGCAAAACGGACTATGGGGACATTGAAGATAAGATAAATAGAATACTCCTTCTCCAACACATCACTCCGCACAGCGTCACCAACAAGACTCCAGCGGAACTATTGATGGGATGCAAACTCCGCTCCCACCTCGACCGGCTTCATCCGTCTTACGAGCCAGAGAAACCCTGTGGATCTAGCGGAAAATGCCGCGAGTTCAAGATAGGCGACTTAGTCTTCGCCAGAAACCTTTCTGGCGAACCGTTGTGGATTGAGGCCACTGTTATTCAAGCCACTGGACCCAGGTTGTACCGGGTGAAAACCTGCGATGGAAAAATATGGAAATGCCATATAGATCAGCTTCACTCGAGGCTACAACCTAGTTTCCGCAACTCCGGTAACTCCCAAACTGAGGGGGGAGGGGATGTCAAAGAAACCGATTTCGAGATGGTGGAAAGCAGAAACGAAAGAAGTCAACAATCGGGTGTAACTAATGAAGAAGGATCAAGGAAGGGCGTGGCCTCGCCACAGAGGAACACCTCAACAGAGGCAAGCCCGCAAGGGCCAGAGGACAATGACGAGAACATTAGCGGCACCAAGTCTTCCAACGAGGAACCGCTGGCACCCGACTTGCCTGAAAACGCCCCGCCAAAACAGGCTTACGGACAAGCACCTGTGGGACAGCATAAATCCAATAGACAGTCAAAGCAACCTTCCTACCTCAGAGATTACGTCACCTCACCCCCCAAACGGAACCCGGGGGGAAGGGGTGTTATGAACTAATAAAACACTGAAATAAAGTTTATCAAAAGCTTTAGAAAAGAGCAGGGTTGTAGCCCTGCACTTCTGATTGGCCGATAATAGCGATATCGGATTGGTCCGTTCAGGAGAATCTGATTGGCTGTTAACGAGCCACTCTCATTGGTTAAGGGGGTTAACACTCCACGTCTCTTATTGGTTACTATAGCAGCAGCTTGCCTATAAAAGGGCTGCTGTTGCCTTAGGGTTTTGCTCTGTTCAGAATGATTAATAAAGAGTTGAAGTTCACTGTTCACTGTCTCGTCTCCGTTCCTTGCGCCCATGCGCAGAACTTAACAATAGCCATCTGGGTGACTTTGGGCTAGTCACTTCCTCTCAGCCCAATCCACCTCACACGGTTCTTGTTGTCTGGAAAATAGGAGGAAGTTGTGTTGCATAAGTGCCTTGAGTTATTTGCAAAAATAATAAAGGTGGAATACAAATAGTTAAAATAAATCTTTTATTAACTTTTATTGCACCCTTGTTGCTTTGTCATTATAAAGATTAAAGCAAAGGAACAGGTTGTTTCTTTGTTCCTAGATTTCAGTATAGATCCATGGAAATTTTGGTGTGAGTAAGAACTGATGATTAAACTTCAAGCTAGGATCCACTGCAACTTGGCAATGTCATATTAGCATGCCTATATTACCATTTAAAGATATAAGGATATGGTTTAAAAAGGAAGCTTTGCAGTTGTGTGGGTAGCTGAAAACATGGGAACTTTAGCAGCTGTACATAGGGCAATGACCAGGCCCTGGAGGGCATAAATAGCCAACTGGAACTGGAGCTGCCAGGAGATTGGAAAATAGCATGACAGATTGTTCACCAGGAAGGGCTTAAGATGACTTAGGAGGGGTGGCAGCAGAGCCACAAAATGTAGGAAGAGATGCATTTGCAATGGCTAGGAATGGATAGAAGAAGACGGAGTGGACTATTGATAGGAGATGATGGACTATTCTGACACTTAAGAAGAGTATCTTTACAATTTATATTGTTTTATTTGTTTCCTAGCATGATTTGATTGATTATTAGTAACCTATGACTATCACTAAGTGTTGTATCTTATGATTCTTGATGAATGTATTTTTTTCCTTTATGTACACTGAGAGCATGTGCACCAAAGACAAATTCCTTGTGTGTCCAATCACACTTGGCCAATAAAGAATTCTATTCTATTCTATTCTATTCTATTCTATTCTATTCTATTCTATTCTATTCTATTCTATTCTGAGAAGGATCCATACAGATTGTAAGGCAAGCAGAAAATATAAATGACCCTATGGCTCTACCTGCAGGCAGAATGTCATTTGAATTCCTCCCCATTTCTCATTGCATCTTTGTGAATGATGTTTTTATATATATGTTCATAAATTATATTTTTCTGTTTGTGCATTGCCTGAAATCTATTCACCAGCAAGGAAGCGTGAAAGCTCCTAATACTGAAATTATTCTTGGGATTTATTTAACTGATTAGCTATTATGATTGAAATAGGAAGTTTGGGCCATCTGATAATTCCAAATATATCCCAATAATTTTTGGTTGGGTACATTCATACATGGGATCCAGAAGGGAAGGGATATTTAAAAAAAAGATTGCATATATGTTCTGTGTTATTTTATTATTCTATTTTAGTTGCAGAAAAAGGGAATAAAAAAAATTGAGTTTTTGTGGTTATTTGTTCTTGATGCAATGCCCTTATTTTCAAATATATTAGTTATGTACTTTATTGAAATATGAACCATAGGAAAGTAAATGGGCCTATAGAATCCGGCATCCTAAAAAGCTGGTTTTGCCATCAGGAATCCTTCTGGGAAACATCCCCGATCAGCTCAACTCTTTTTCCTTTCTCTGGAAGATTTAAACATGCACAAACTGTTCCTTCCAGCCCTAACCCTAGTGAATAGGTGTGGCAATCGCCTCTAATAGACTACTTCTTCAAAACCATGAATGAGGTCAGAATCCTATTATCCACCATGCTGTGCCAGGCAAACACGAAAAAAGGATTGTTTAAAAAACTATTCTTTTACCTAGAATCACTTCATACATAGCCTTGGACAGGTTTATTCATTAATCTTCCATCATGCCAAAATTATTTGGCAAATCTTCCCACAGTTGTTTCCCATGGGTGTGGCACATTGTAAAGGAAACAGGAGAAAGGGATCAAGGACAGTTGATTTTCTTTCTTGTAAACAAGCAAGCAAGCAAAATGCAGTATATAACAGTAATCAGGCTGGTTGTTCTTGAGTGATAGAATATAACGATCAAAGTAATCTTTAAAAAGCAGAAGCCCTTTGGGTGTATTAAACCACCATTTCCATCACCTCTAGTCAACATTGCCCATGCTGGTTGGAATATTAAAACTGTAATCCATGGTCCAATGTGTGCTAGACTAAGAAAATCTGTGCATCCTGGCTGTGCATGTCCAAGTATGGCCACACATTAGTCCCTAAAAGAGTGGTAGTAAATAATATTGCACTGGAAAAGATGATGCATTGTCCCTCCACCATGATCCAATTCAGCTGATATTATATAGGATAGCAGACCTGGTGACGCAGTGTGAATGAAGTATTGCAGGCTAACTCTGCCCAGTCTGGAGTTTGACCCTGACTGAGATCAATAAAATTAGATACCAGATTATTTCAGGCAATGCTGACATTGTAAACCATTCAGAGAGTGCTGTAAAGCAGGGGTACCCCATCCCCTACCCCTGGGCTGCAGCCTGTACAGAACCGGTCTGCACAAGCGGTGGGTGAGTGCATGAGCATGAGCAATTCCACTTATACAAGTGGCAGGCAAAGCCAAAGCTCCTGTGGTTTGCACAATTGGACTGCATACATGTGCGTGTGATCAGTCGCTGTTCATGCAGAAACCCCCCCTCCCCGCCCCCCCCCCATCGGTGCTGCCAGTCAGTAGAGCTGGAAAGATTGGGGACTGCTGCTGTAAAGCCCTAGGAGCAGTATATAAGTCTAAGTGCTATTGCTATATTGTAGTAGGACATATCTGAGTTAAGTATAAATATTATCTGTTTGGAAATTCTTACCAGGTTCCATCTTCATTATGCTCAAGTGCCCAGGGAAAGAAACATGGGTCCAACCTGGATTTTGATAAAAGGAATTAAAAAGGCTGCCATTGTTTGCTGAAAGAGCCAAAGATTTTCCCCTAGAAAGGTAAATGAAATACCTTTCACTGAGGAGCACCATTTCAGGGTACAGATTTATTTGGTGCAGAACTCAGACAGATATCTTGTTCACTAGCAGTTCCCTATTGGAGCATATGACTCCTTTCTTCCTGCCATCTCCCTAACTGGCCAATAGGACAGGTTTTATCCAATCTAATGCTCTCTTGATATTTTACATAAAATCTTATTTACACACAGTAATCAGCAGTGTCAGTAGAAATTATAATCCAAAAGTTGGATGGTGCTATGTTGCATACTTCTTTATATAGACAAATTCTACTCTTAACAGAAGAGCACTTTATATTTATTCCATATTACTCTGTGTGAGTGAGAGTGTATGAAGATCTACATGTTCTGTCTCGCCTTTCCTCTTTCCCAAAATATGAAAGAGTACAAACTCACACCAACACAGGCAGGCAAGCTGGCTCAGATTTCACAGAGTTAATTCTTTGGAACTGATAATATCCTTGGCATTCCCACATGTTCTGCCTGCCAAGTTCGAACTGATAATGTTTTACTCACAGAAAATCACAAGGCAGTCCACAAAAATAGTCATTCACAAAAAAAATCTGAAGTAAGGGTAAACTTTGTCCCGTACAAAGTTTCAGGAGAAAACACACCCACTTTTATCCCCTGTGAGGTGTGGCTCAATAACTCAGCTCACTCTCTGACCCTCCCATGCCTCCTACGTTGCTGCTCAAGTTTCTCCCTACGACGCTGCTTAGGATCGAGCCAACACTCTTCCTCTTTACTCCCTGTCAGGGGCTGCTCCGATATGCCTTCCTCCTGATTAATCTCAGGCTGTTCCTCTCGGTTGTCTGATGGAACCTGAGGCATTATCAGGGAGGAAGGTCCTGGGGAGGAAGGCATTGCCAGAAAAGAAGGTCCTGGAGAAGAAGGCATTCCCAGTTCCTCCTCATCTTCCAGGTCTTTTTCTTCTGACAGCATAGGCTCGGGAATCGGGGCCGCAACATCTAGATATATTGTATATACCAATTTCTTCTATTCAAATGACTTAAAAATGTTTTTAAAAGAGCATGGTTTGTCTTCAATATGAGTTTCACACAGTAACTTTCACTTGCAGCTATTTTTAAAAAGAGAAAAAACAAAAGCACAATCCTCTTTAAATTTAGAAAATAAATTGGGGTATTTATTCTGAAGAACATGAGAAAGCAAACTAAGGGAAGTCTTAGTCCCAAGTTTGTGGTTTAACAGCGAAATGAATTGTCTGCGGGAGTCCTAGAATTGCTTTAGCTGAAGATGCTAATAAGAGGTTATGTAAGCATTAGTTCCAGATGTTTTAGGTTAAAAGAATGCTTGCCACACTGGGAAAGGACTGGAATGCATTACCTTTGATAAAAGCAGGGCTTTGGGGCATTCTGATACTCTCTCTTAGACCCTCAGCTGTAACCTCATTCCCCTTGGGTCTTCAAGCTGTCCTGTGCTTCCATTATTTTAGATGATTACAAGAAATTGCTGCAGTTGTTAGACAAACACTGAAAAAAGAGAGGCCAAATTAACTTTCTGACCAAAGTTACAAAACAGCTGAGGAGATTCCACAGGAAACTATATACTTGAGTTAAAAAAAAGACTTTTGACAATGTCCTTAACCAAAGCCTCCTGGGCAGGGGTGTGATTCAAATTTCTTAACAACCAGTTCTGTGGGCATGGCCTAATTTGTGGGTGTGGTTTGGTGGTCATGTGACTGGGTGGGCATGGCTTGCTGACTGGATATGGCTTGGTGGTCATGTGACTGGGTGAGCATGGCTTGTATGTAAATATTATAAATATTTATGTAAATATTGAATTTTTTATAAAAAAGAGCAACTTTTACCCAAAATCACACAAAGCAGGTAGGCAGATTGAGTTGCTCACAGAATCACAGATTCACTCAGAGATCTACCTTTCTGCAATCTGCTACCTGAGTCTGCACTGAAAAATAGAAGCTTCTGTCCTAAGGAAGGTTCAGCTCTGCTTTTAGATTAGCTAGAAAGCAAGAAATCCAACGATTTCCTACTTTCTAACTAATCTAAATCTCCCAGCACAGCAAAACAGCTGATAGTTGGAGTGGAAGGAAGGAAAAATAGCAACTTTTCAAACTCAGGCAAGTTTAATGGCCTTTGTGGCAGGTAAGGAGTGAGTGTGTGGGGAGGGGAGGGGCCAGCCAGTGGTATGATTTGCCAGTTCTCTGAACTGCGCAGAATCGTAACAACTGGTTCTATAGAACTGGTCCGAACAGGTAGAATACCACCCCTGCTCCTGGGCCACAATAATAGAAATAGGACAAGAAGACAGATCCTCTAATAGGTCAATAACAGGTTAAGAGACAAGAAATAAACTGTAGCAATGAATTATCAATGACCACATCAGAAGGAAGTAAGAATTAGGGTTTGTCTAAGATTTGCAGTGATGGCTGATTATTAACAGTTCATCAATCTCAAATTAGAAGAGAATGCTGAATTATATTGGCGAAAAGAATAATGTAAAAGGATTGAAAGAGATGTTTCCAAAATAGAGCAGTGAGAATGAAGAAGACACTATTTGTAAGGAGATGCACTCTGAAGCGTGTTTTTTTTTTAAATCTTTTAGCTATAAGCCAATTTTGACCATGAGTAACCAAGTAACCAATCTTGGAATTGTGGCAGATGGTGCAATGAAAGTATCAATCCGGTGTAAGGCGATTGTTATAAAGTCAAAGTCTCTTTCAGGGGTATTTTTTAGAAAAGGAATCAATAATAAAATATATATTCATATGAATGCAGCCACCCTTAATATACAATGTATAATGCTGGATTCTACACTTCAAAAGGGATATCAACCAGGAAGAAAAGGACATTAAAAGGACTGGAGAGTGTGCTAAACAAGTCCCAATAGGAATAAAGCTACAACTTTATAATGTAAATAAAAGATGAAAAATAAGTGATATGCTAGAGGTGTATAAAATTAGCCCGGAGTAGAGAACAAGATATGGTACAAGAAAAGGTGGTTCAGGACAAACCAAGGAATTACATATTTCACTGAGCCTTATTATTCTAAAGGATTTGTTGTCATTAAATATAGTGATTCCTAGTTATCCAGCAATAATTTAAAGCAAAGCAGGTCAGTTTATGGGAAACTTGGTGTAATATAAAGTGTTGTTTCTCATGTCTTGTCCCTCACATCAAGTCTGAAATGGTAAAGAATCAACAAAATGAAAACTTGTTGCACATGCCAGGAGAAATACTAGGCCGTGAAATCCACCAAAAATAAATGAGATTCCCATAGCAAACATTCATGGGTTACATCAAGAGTATATAACTAGCAGCCTTGTGCATTTAGCCAGATTTGCCTGCAGAAAACCTACACAATTTCCTTTCTCCTTTCCCTACCTGTGACAATGTAATGATTCCATAAATGCCAAAGGATCTCATATTGTCAAGAGTATTTTTTACAAATGAGTTAATACATGTCAGGCTTAGTACATGTTAGTAGATACAAGGGTGATTATGGTGAACTACGTAAATAGAAAATAGGCTCATTTACTATTACAAGGCCATTGCAATTAATATTTACAGGGTTTTCTTGGGATTTTAAAACCTCCAAATTTCAAGGCCACTACTGATTTGAAGAAAAAAGCCAATATCACTATCATGCCACAGTGGACATCTACTATATCAATCAATTTAATTTAATTTCATGGTCTCAACTTTTCTGAGTTGTCAGTCCACCTGTTGTTAAGTGATGGTGCATGACCCATAACTATAAGTCAGCATCTCAAACCCACATTTATTATTCTTGCTAACCACAGGAAGTACCTTGTTCAAATTTTTTCCCCATGAATCAATAATGTGTTTTCCTGCAATGAGCAATTATACATGTGGGTAAGTGAAGTTTGTAAAAGGGATTATGATGACTTTGGACAGCACACTACTAGGAAAGGAGCTGTGTTGGAAGTACTCATTAGAAACCCAAAATGGAGAAATTGCCTATTGTTTATAAACAAATATGTTCCACTTGTTGCACAATGGGGAAAGAATGAATACAGAGAGGTAGGGGGAGAAAGAACGACAAAACAATTCTGGGTAAAGACTGAAAACTGTTTTAGAAGTGTATGTCTAATTAGGTACTTAAAGGATATCTAGCTAAAATAGTTAACCCTGCACTTTCTTTCAGAGAAAAATGATTATATTTGTTGTTGTCCATATCTGCACACAAGTTTGTACTGAAGAAATATAGCTCAGCAATCATATGCTCATGGATAAAAATTAGCAAGAAATTATTGTGAGCGAGATAAGTGAAAAATGTGACCTAGGTGGGCCATTGTAAAATATATATATATAATGAATTTTAGTTCATAATGTCATTGGATATTTCTGCAGTAAGTCGCTCTCATTTTAGACTTGGTTCTAAGTTATACTCACATCATGCTATACTTATACTTAAAGAACATCCATGAATACGAATACGAATACCTTTATTGTCACTATCCACGTGTACAACTTGCATCATACGCATACACAGTGAGATTAAGCGACTCGTCGTTCAGTACAACCATACATGTTAAAAAGAGAATGTGCATAAGAATATCTAAAAATATCTAAAACAACAAAGAAGAATAAAATGAGTAAAATTACCAGCTTATTGCACTTAATTTGTGCCTATTCACAGTAGGAGTTATTGCACTTGTCAGCCAGCACAGTAATAGTCATGATATATTGCACAAAAATTTCCCAATTGTCCCAAAGTATTATTTACAATATGTTTGACAGGACTTAAAGTCAGTGCATATGTAAGTTCAGGGTAGTTATAGCTTTGGGAAAAAAACTGTTTTGAAGACGATTTGTCCTTGACCTGATGCACCTATAGCGCCTCCCCGAGGGCAACAGGTCAAACAGTCCGTTACCAGGATGGAAACTGTCTTTTATGATGTTCACAGCTCTACTAAGACAGCGTGAGGAATAGATGTCTGACAGGGAGGAAAGAGGGCAGCCAATGATCTTCTGAGCTGTTTTGACTATCCTCTGTAGTCTCTCCCTGTCTGCCATAGTACAATGACCATACCACACTGTAATGCAGTATGTCAACAGGCTTTCAATGGACGCACGATAGAAGGTAATCAGCAGGCTGGAGGCCAGATTGTGCTTCCTGAGCACTCGCAGGAAGTGGAGTCTCTGCTGAGCCTTCTTAATAACTGCCGTGGTGTTTTCCGTCCAGGAGATCTTATCAACAATAGTAACACCCAAAAACCGGAAAGTATGGACCCTCTCCACCTGCTCTCCATTAATGTAAAGGGGAGCCAGGTCAGTGTTGTGCCTCCTAAAGTCCACAATGAGTTCCTTAGTTTTCTTGGTGTTCAGAGCTAAATTATTGTCCGAACACCAAGCAGCCAACATCAGGACCTCCTTCCTATAAGCTGCCTCATCTCCCCTCGAAATGAGTCCAACCACCGTGGTGTCATCAGCAAACTTCACAATGAGGTTGCTATCATGGTGTGGACTACAGTCGTGGGTATAGAGGCAGTACAGGAGTGGGCTCAGCACACAGCCCTGTGGGGAGCCAGTGCTCAGCGTACGTGTGGAAGAAAGGTGGGGACCAAGCCTCACAATCTGGGGCCGATCACTCAGGAAGTTCTTTATCCAGGCACAAGTAAGGGGGGGCAAACCCAATGTATCCAGTTTTTTGATTAAAATTCCTGGGATGATTGTATTAAAGGCAGAGCTGTAGTCCACGAAAAGCATCCGGACATAGCTCTGCCGTTGCTCCAGATGGTTCAGCGTAGCGTGCAGAGCTATGGCTATGGCATCCTCCGTAGACCGATTAGTGCGGTAAGCGAACTGATAAGGATCAAAATCCAAGGGGAGATGATTCATGATGTGCCGGAGCACCAGCCTCTCAAAACATTTCATGATTACAGGAGTAAGCGCCACTGGGCAGTAATCATTGAGGCTGGAGATGGGAGATTTCTTCGGCACAGGGATGATTATGGCAGATTTCAGACAGGATGGTATAACTGCCTGGGCCAGGGAGAGGTTGAAAATATCTCTGAAGATGGAGGCAAGCTGGGGGGCACATGCCCTAAGCACCTTGGCAGGGACTCCATCTGGGCCAGCTGCCTTTCTGGGGTTCGCTGCTCGGAACACCCGTCTGACGTCATCCTCCGTCACAGAAAAAATACTGGGTGGGGTAGCAGAACTGAATGTAATTGGAGGAGGGAGTAGGGCTGGTGCAGCTGTACGCTGTTGTGAAACTTCAAAGCGAGCAAAGAAGTTATTCAGCTCCTCTGCTAGCGCTGCACTCAGATGTTCTGTTGTTCCGTGACAACCCCTATAATTAGTGATGTCATGTATGCCCTTCCACACCTCCCGTGTGTTATGGCTAGACAAGTGGGACTCAATACTCCTCCTGTGATCCATCTTGGCTTTCTTAATCCCCCTCCTCAGGTCAGCTCGGGCGACTGTATACAAAGCTCTATCGCCTGACCTGAAGGCTACGTCACGGGCTTTAAGAAGTCCACGGACTTGAGTAGTCATCCAGGGTTTCTGATTTGGGAAGACCCGGATGTTTCTGTCTACAGTCACATTTCCGATGCAGAACTTGATATAGTCCAGCACCGTACTTGTATGCATTTCCAACTCTTGATGTTGGAACATCTTCCAGTCTGTCTGTTCAAAGCAGTCTTGAAGTCTACTAAGTGCATCCTCAGGCCAAATCGTTACAGTCTTCGTAATGGGCCTGCTACTGCGTCTGAGGGGGGTATAAGCTGGGGATAACAGGAGGGAGAGATGATCTGAATACCCAAGGTGGGGGAGGGGTATGGCTCTGTATGCATGTTTAATGTTGGTATAAACATGATCCAGAGTATTTTCTCCCCTCGTGGCACACTTAACATACTGGTAAAACTTCGGGAGTACAGTTTTCAGATTGGCCTTATTAAAGTCTCCTGCAATAATATGAACACCATCAGGGTAAGCCTGCTGCTGTTCGTTTATGGTATTCAGCAGGAGAGAGAGTGCCTTATCTGTGTTTGCGTCGGGCGGGATATACACCGCCGTAACGATCACAACAGTTAGCTCTCTCGGTAGAAAAAAAGGCCGACATCTTACAGACATGTACTCAAGATCCGGGGAACAATGATTATCTATAACTGTCCCATTATTACACCAGTTCTCATGTACGTAGATGCAGAGCCCCCCTCCTCTGCTCTTACCACAGTCCTTCGTTCTGTCCCAGCGTAAAAAAGTACGGCCTGCCAGCTGCATGCTAGCGTCAGGTATCCCAGAATGTAGCCATGTTTCAGTAATTACCATGACGCAGCAGTCTCGAACATAGCGGTTACCGGCGAGCTGTAGCTGTAAATAATCCGTTTTATGTGCCAGGGATCTGGCGTTGGCGAGATACAGACTCGGAAGAGGTGGCTTGAATGGATGTTTCCTCAGCCTAAGCATAACGCCAGACCTACAGCCTCGCTTCTGCTTCCTCTCCCTCCTCCGTCTTCGCCGCCTCCTGGCCCCGACAACAATCCACGGAGAGCCCGCTGGTCTCGCTATCTCATCGGGGATGTTATGGACGCGATGAAAGTCCCTCGAAACAGACATCTGGCATTGAATTCCAATGTCTATAATATCTGATCGTGTATAGAGTTGGCTCGTAGAGCCGATAGTCCAGAAGACGTATACAAACAGCGGAAAAAAGCACCGAAAAGAGCACCGAACGGGAGAGCCATAAGCCGCTGCGTCTATACGCGCCGCCATTATACGCGCCATGAGCGAACAGGCAAGAGGACAAATTATACAAATTAGAGGACAGATTATGCAAATGATGTGACTTATTCAGGGGTGGGATTCATCCGGTGTTACTACCAGTTTGGTACTTATATTTTGCTGTGTGTGCATGTAACTACAACAAAAGCTGTGCCTCCCAGACAGCTGATAATCGATGCGTGCAGGTGAGCAGCACTTGAAAAACACCTTTTTTACTGCTTTTTCAACCTCAGCTGTGCCTCACAAAGCAGCTGAGGTTGAAAAAGCAGAAAATAAAGGTAAGAGCCTGGGCGGGTGAGTGGGCCAAATAGCAGCAGATACTGAACCGGTTCTCTGCCTACTGCTCTTCAGAGTTACTGGTTCTACAGAGCCAGGCAGAACCGGTAACATCCCACCCCTGGACTTATGTCTTTGCATCAGGCATTGCTATATTATTACATTATTATATGATTACATCACAATGATCACATTATCATTTCAGTGTTGTCATGGTTTGTTACAGACTGCTCTTATGTACACTCACTGATTTCCTTTTTCCTGCTAGTGAGGAAAGAAAGATGGTTCATCTTCACCACCACTTTCTCCTTGGGCTATTTTATTATTCTAATTTCTTTTGAAGTCCAAGAACAGAGAAAAGATTTTGTGACTTGAGCCATAGAACAAGACCAGGGGTGGGATGCAAAAATATTTTTACTACCAGTTCTGTGGGTGTGGCTAAGTGAGTGTGGCTAGGTGGGCATGGCCATGTGACTCGGTGGGCATGTCTTCTTCTTCTTCTTCTTCTTCTTCTTCTTCTTCTTCTTCTTCTTCTTCTTCTTCTTCTTCTTCTTCTTCTTCTTCTTCTTCTTCTTCTTCTTCTGCACCCTCACCTGTGCTCCTTTTTTTGCCTCTTGGGCCTCAGGGAAGCTCCTGGGAGGCCATTTTTGCTCCCAGGAGGCTTCCCTGAGGCCCAGGAGGCAAAAGATGGAGCATGGGGGGGGCACACAGCACCCCCATGCACTCCATTTTTTTTCCTCCTAGGCCTCAGGGAAGCCTCCTGGGCAGTAAGACAGTGCACAGCTGATGTCAGAACAGCTGATCGTCAGGAGGAAAAAAAAGAAAAGAAATAGCTGTTTTTTTACTACCAGTTCAGCCAAATGGTAACATTTTTTACTACCAGTTCACTTGAACTGGGCCAAACCAGTGAACAAGATGCTAGCTCCCTGCTATCACCTCCACTCCAAATTCTATATCCAAAGGTTTGTTATGACTGAATATATCAGTCTTGAATGCATTGGAAAGCAGTCCAGTCCTCAGAGAGCTCTTGGCCCTAATATGTATATCACTTGAATAATTGCTTCAGTCTACAGCTGTTGAAACAGAGGAATTGATCCTTTGTCAAATTTTAAGAGATGTCAACACTGGACAATCAGATAATAAACCTTATATTCTGATCATTTTATTAACAATGCTGTGAAAATTAGAGGAGTAAACGAGAGAGTGAAAAATCCTTGAATTCTTCGTAATTGTTATGTACTAATAAAACGCTTAAATAAAGTTTTATCAAACCTTTAGAAAAGGCAGGGTTCTAATCCTGCACTTCTGATTGGCCTATAATAGTGATATCGGATTGATCCATTCAGGGGAATCTGATTGGCTGTTAACGAGCCACTCTCATTGGTTCAAGGCTTTAACACTCCATGTTTCTCATTGGTTACTAGATCAGCAGCCTGCCCTATAAAAGGGCTGCTGCTGCCCTAGGGTTTTGCTCTGTTCAGAATGTTTAATAAAGAGTTGAAGTTCACTGTTCACTGCCTCGTCTCCGTTCCTTGCGCCCATGAGCAGAACTTAACAGTAATGTCTGTCCTCACTTTCTACACATTAGAGTTCATGGATTGTAATGTTCTTTGTGGTTGTAATGTAATTATTCCATTAAAGAAAATCCACATACTGTTCTTTTAGTAGAGGAAAGCAATATTTTTGCTCCAAAAGAAAACAATTATATCTGGGGATGTATAACTATCCAATTTGGAATTTGCTTACTCATTCCTTCACTTTAAGTGGGGACAGGATCCTGCCTTGTTTTGTTCTTTTTTCTTTTCTTATGATTCTCTATAGAACATAATTCATATCGATTATGGTTTAAAAAAAATTATACATTTTCATTTATTATACATCATGTTTCCATTTCTGCAATGCCAATGTTGTATCAAATCTCATTTAAGTATACATAGTTTTATACACCCTGATTGTAACATTTTTCTCATAATTATACAATGTAATTTCTTTTGAATATAAATATTATTTTACCTCATATTTATAACTCTTATTCTCATAGTTATACCATATAGTCTTCACCTCTAATCACTCTATAGACTATAATCTGTAGTCAAGTACAATCCATTAGTAATATTACTTATAGCATATATACATATATATGTATATGTATGTATGTATGTATTTACTTCTAGTTTGTTAAACTTTTTTCATTATAGAGTTACTAATCTCTGCATCTATTTTCTAACCATTTGTACGGTAGATTCCATATTAAATAATAGTCTGTTTCCTCTTTATCCTTAATTTCCATCATTTACCTGTCCATTATGGCACATTCTAATGTTTTTTAAAATACCTTTTCATCTGTAGGTATACTTTTGTTTTTCCAGTTTTGTGCACATGTGATTCTAGCTACTGTTATTATATGCAGAATATCAGCAGATAGCCAGAATCTGCAAAGACGAAGTCAGGATAGCAAAGGCTCGGAACGAAAAAAGACTTGCAACAAAAGTCAAAGATAATAAAAAACATATAAATAACAAGAAAAAAATCAACGAAAAGGTCCACCAAAGAGAGAAGATGGCAAGGAAGTAACAGGCAACAGAGAGAAAGCAGAACTGCTAAACTCATTCTTTGCATCCATCTTCACACAAAAAGAAACTATAGCTCAACCCACCAAAAACATAACTGTAAAAGACAGATCAGAAATAAAAGTTAAAATAAGCAAAAAAAATAGTAATAAAAATAGAGAACACCTGTCTGATCTTGATGAAAACAAATCACCAGAGCCTGATGGATTACATCCCAGAGTTTTAAAGGAGCTGGCAGAGGTCATCTCAGAACCACTGCACCATATCTTTCAAACATTCTGGAGCACTGGGGAACTACCAGAGGACTGGAAAAGAACTGATGTGGTTCCCATTTTCAAAAAAGGGAAAAAAAACAGACCCAGGAAACTATAGATCAATCAGGCTAACATCAATACCCAGGAAAATACTGGAAAAGATAATAAAAAAAACAGATCTGCCAACATCTAGAAACAGATAAAGTAATAACTAGCAGTCAGCACGGGTTTGTTAAAAACAGATCATGCCAAATCAATCTTATTTCATTCTTCAACAGAGTGACTAAATTACTAGACTAGCAAAATACTATGGACATAATATATTTAGATCTCAGCAAGGTATTCGACAAAGTAGACCACAACCTACTTCTTAGTAAGCTAGAAAAAGGTGGAATAGATAGCACCACCACTAGATGGACTCGCAACTGGCTGGCAAGCCATACTCAATAAGTAGTCCTTAATGGGTCTAAGTCTACATGGAGGGAAGTAAGCAGTGGGATGCCACAAGGTTCTATCTTAGGCCCAATACTCTTCAATATCTTCATTAACAACTTAGATGAGGAATAGAAAGGGAACTTGCCAAATGTGCAGATGATACTAAGCTGGCAGGAATAGCTAACACCTAAGAAGATAGGCTCAGGATCCAGATGGATCTTGACAGACTAGAACACTGGGCCATATCTAACAAAATGAAATTCAATGTAGAGAAAAGTAAAGTCCTACACTTAGGCAAGAAAAACTAAAAGTACACATATAGACTGGGTGAAACCAGGCTCAATAGCAGTAACTGTGAGAGTGATCTTGGAGTCTTAATGGACAACCAGTTAAATATGAGCCAGCAGTGTGCAGCAGCAACCAAAAAAGCTAATGCAATCTTAAATTGTATTAACAGAGGGATACAGTCAAGATCAAGTGAGGTACTAATACCACGCTATAAAGCCTTAGTAAGACCACACCTAGAGTACTGCATCCAGTTTTCTTCACTACATTATAAAAAAGATGTTGAGACTCTAGCAAAAGGACAGAGAAGAGCAACCAGGTTGATTAGGGGACTGGAGGCTAAAACATACAACAAACGGTTGCAGGAACTGGGCTTGGCTAGTCTAGTAAAGAGAAGGACCAGGGGAGACATGACAGCAGTCTTCCAATATTTGAGGGGCTGCCACAGAGAAGAAGGGGTCAAGCTATTTTCTAAAGTGCCTGTAGGCCAGACAAGGAATAATGGATGGAAACTGAACAAGGAGAGATTTAACCTGGAAATAAGGAGAAACTTTCTGTCAGTGAGAACAATCAACCAATGGAACAGCTTGCCCTTGGAAATTGTGGGAGGACCATCACTTGAGACTTTCAAGAAGAGATTGGACTGCCATTTGTCAGAAATGGTGTAGGGTCTCCCACTTGGGCAGGGGGCTGGACTAGATGACCTACAAGGTCTCTTCCAACTCTGATTATCTGTTATCTGTTATGTAATATTAAATATGTAATTACTTTATTGTATTTCCCCAGTAGTATACAGGTTTTCGTTATATTCTGTTGACATCATTAATTTATAATTTCTTTCCCCCCAGTTTTTGCCAATTGTCATATTGATTATGTTGTAGTGCCAAGTTTAACATTATTCACAGGACAGTATAAACAAAAGAAGGAAGAGTGTGGTACAATAAAGCTAATGCATGTACTCAGTCAGAGATTTTCATGTAGCAGGCAGTTTGTCAGAGTCATTAAATAGACCCTTACACTGGCAAGCATCTCTATGTTGGGATGATTGGACACTGAATTTAAGCAAGAGATTAAAAGGAACTGAGTGGTCCACTGAATGGAACTCAATTAGCTTGCTGACCACTTGATTTAAAAAAAAAAAATCTTCAGTATTGTTGTATTAATGGTTGCTGCTGTTGCAACCAGCTAAATATGAGCCAAAAGTGTGCAGCAGCAGACAAAAAAAATCCAATGCAATCCTAAATTGCATTAACAGAGGGATACAATCAAGATCAAGTGAGGTACTAATACCACTCTATATAGCCTTAGTAAAACCACACCTAGAGTACTGCATCCAGTTTTGGTCACCACACTACAAAAAAGATGGGGAGACTCTAGAAAAAGTGCAGAGAGAAGCAACCAGGATGATTAGCGGACTGGAAACTAAGACATATGAAGAACGGTTACAGGAACTAGGCATAGCTAGTCTAGTGAAGAGAAGGACCAGGGGAGACATGATAGCAGTGTTCCAATATTTGAGGGGCTACCACAGAGAGGAGGGGGTCAAGCCATTTTCCAAGGCACCTGAAGTCCAGACAAGGAATAATGAATAGCCTCAGTCCCAACACGTTTAGGTGGGTCCCTGTTAGACTTTCCTTTTGTCTCCAAACAGAAAGGGAGCAGGTGGGAATTTCTAAGGGAGCAGGTAGGAATTTCCACTATTCTTCCTAATCTAGAGAAATTTGCATACCCAGGCAAATAGATCTTATTCTTGTGGATCTGGAATCTGGACAATCTCTAGCAGGCATTTGGGGGTTTCCCAGTGAACTTGCAGGCAGTTTAGCACTTAAAGTGACATGAGAACTTGATGTCATTGTTCCTAAGCAGCTTTCCTATTGACAAGCCTTTGACAGTTCTTTGGTTACTGGTAACCTCTGAGAAAGCAAAGAAGCAAAGAGATAAATGCAGTGTTGGAAGCTCAGGTTTGAGCACCCTCCATAGCAATTTGGGAAGCAACATATATTTAGTTCTCCTCCTAATTGCTTTGACAAACTATTGTCATGCTACTTGTAGATTTCCCATAGATCTGCCTGCTGTGAGCATTTCTCACAGCATTTTGCAGATAAAATCAGCCAGATTTGCATAAGTTTCAATTCTTCATGGTCAGAGTCCATTGGGGTGACTGGAGCAAGGTCTTTGCCTTGTAATCTGGGTCCAGTCCTGGCCTATGAACTCAGTTGAATTGGATACAGTGTTCACTTTCTTGTTCCTGGCCACTTGTCCCTGGCACTTGATCCTTGGCTCCTGGCTTCTGAGGTTAGAGGAGTGATGACAGATTGCCTCCAACAGGTGGTCAGTGACTGCTTATGGGAAGAAGTGTTGCCAGCACATTTAAAAGAAGCAGTAGTAGCCTTCTCAAGAGGCTCTCCCTAAACACATCTACATTTGATAGTTATTGCTCTGCATTTAACCCTGCTTTTTGGAGGAAGATTATTGGGACCATGGAGAATAAATAGCTTCAAGACATACCAGAGGAAATAGATGAACTGAAACTTTTTTATTTAGCATTCAGACACTAGGCATGAGACTGAGATGCCATTGTTTTTCTGATTGATCATTTTTATTGTGACTTTTGTTGTAACTGCATTCCCTCTTGCAATTCTGGGTGACTGGGCAGCTTTTGATACCTTGGATCATGGAATGCTTCTTGATCAAACTCAGTAGCTAAATGATTGGGGAAAACTGTTTTGCAATGCTTTCACTCCTTTTCAATGACTGGTTCCACTCAGTAATAATAGAGGAGAAAAGATCAGTCAGGTGGCCCTTGGAGTAACTGCTGGAATCCTGACACCTTTATTTACGGAGTGCCACAAAGCTTGGGTCTCTTTCCCCGACTTTTTAATGTTTATACAGTACATGAAGCTACTGAAAGAGGTCATCTGGCAGTTCAGGATTTGGTATGAACAGTATGTTGATGATTGTCAACTGTACATCACTACAATGAGTCCTGGAGTCCTCATTATGTTCTTCACCCAAAATCTGGCAGACCTGGGTGGTGAGGAAATAGGATGAAAGTGAACTCTAACTTAGCTGTCTGTCTATTATGGGTTGCTGATGTCTACAGATGTATCTTGATAGATGGCACTGCCCATAAAGAAGCAATTTTATGTCTTGAGTGTCCACCTGGAATCATGGATGGACAATAGGAATCTGTGTCAGGAATATTCTTCTCCAACTTCCACATGCAATCTTCCTGAATGGAAGAATTTCTCAGCAGTGACACGGATATAGATAACTGCAATGTACTCGTTTTTTAAAACTACCAAGAAGCTTCAAATAGTCCAGAATTCAGCCTGCAGTTTATTGGTGGAGATATGCTGACATGCACACATGACCTGAACACTCCAGGCTCTGCATTGGCTGTGTATTAGTGCCTTGGTGTAAGTTAAAATGTTGGTTTTGATCTTTCAAACCCTATTTAGCTTCACTGTATCAGTAAAGCTGATGCTGGAGAATCTAATCCATAGAAATGTATGCCATTTCCCAACCTGACTCTCTTCACCAGTGCTGGATTACAGCCTGTTAGGGATAACATTGTTTACCCTAACTGGTTTAGGTAAAATAATAAATATGTAATCATAGTTTATAAGTTAAAGTGTATGCAACTTTAAATATAGGAATGTAATTAAGGGAGTGGTTGTGAAAGCACTTTTAAAAAAGCAAGACGACAGCTTGCTCTCTCTCTGGCTTTGATGATCCCTAATTACTGCATGGACTCAACACTGCGTTACTCGAACGGGAGAGAAACAAAGGACTGATTTGGAAGTGAACTGACATAGGATATTCCACACGGACTTTGCTAACTGAATATCCCTGAATGGACTGACTAAATGATACATGACTATTGGACTGTTATTTTGACTATGCTATGAACTCATAATGGAATAAACTATATTTTTAATAGCACAAGCGTATCTGTTATTTTTACTGTATGTTAATAAACATACAAACTTATCTCACTCATTTATCTGTGTGCCTATCTGACTAACACTGCACATTCTATTTAGCTTGTCTCCCTAACCCTGGTTGGGGAACCCAGGCTTAACACTGGTTATGGGCCCAGAGGCTGCAAAGTCAGTTTAACTAGAATAAAACAGATTTATGTAAAAAGTGAGAGTTTGTGTTGTTACACATTACAGTAAACAGACAGCTGTGTTTTATTAATTATAGTTTTATATCCATATTAAGAAAACATGGCACAAGTCAATCTACAAAGTTTGTCTCTTATATCCAAGCTGGATGGAACAAACTATGTATCATGGTCTATGAAATGTAGTCTGCTTCTACGAAGAGAAGGTCTGTGGAACATAATTGAAAATCCACCAAACGTAGAAGAATGGGATCCAGAGGATGATGAAGATAGACTAAAAATAGAAGAATTTATGCATAAAAATGAATACCCTATTTGCATAATTGGGTTAACCTTAACTGACCAACAGCTTGTTCATATCCATGGAGAGCAAACGGCTGTTGGGTATTGGCAGAAGCTGAAGAGGATTTACGTCCGAGATAACGTTGGTGCTCACATAAATCTAACACGGAAGCTTTTCAGGACGCATCTCCAGACGAATGGTGATATGCTGAGTCATTTGGAAACTATGCAAAGCATTTTTCAAGAACTGCACGAGAAAGAGCTTATTTTCTCTGAACTACACCAAGTCTACATAATTCTATCATCACTAAATGAAAGTTATGATAACTACATAACTTCCCTTGAAATATTGCCAAAGGAAAGTTTAACTTTAACTGATATAACTGGCAGATTGATTGAAGAGGCCAGAAGAAGGCTTGAAAGAGATGAATTAAGGAGGGAACAACCTCAAAAAGAAGATAATGAATCTCCTACTGCATACGCAATTAAAAAGTGTATTAATTGTGGAGGAAGAGGACATTTGGCAAGATTTTGTAAAAAAAGCAAAGTGCCAGAATGCTGGCCAGAATATTAAAAGTCATCAAAAGATAAATAAAAATTTAGAGTTAGCCATGTATACTAACGGAGCTGTAAAAAATAATTTATGGGTGGTTGAGAGTGGAGCATCCCACTGTATAACAAATGATAACAGAAATTTTATTAAAATGTCCAAGAGTACACAGCAGATATCGTTAGCCAATGGCTGGAAACTGAAAGCTAAAGGTCAAGGTATAGCATATTGTTCTTTTATAAAAGAGAATGTAAAAATGTTATATGTACCACAACTTAAGTTTAATTTAATTTCAGTTAGAATTTTGGTTAAACTAGTATATGTAGTTACTTTTAAAGGAGATAACTGCATAATTGAGAAAGAAGATAAGAGAATTACTGCATCTTTAAGAGGTGAATTATATGTGTTAAATGATGATGGTTTAAAAGTGGCTAACACAGTTTTTGATAATAAGAAACCTCATGATGAATGTATTCACTTGTTACATCGAAGGCTAGGGCATTTAAATTTTAAAATGCTTAAGAAAACTGTTGAATTATCTGAGGGAATAAGTTTGAAACCTTGTAATAAGTATTTTCAATGTAATGCTTGTAATCAAAGTAAGAGCAGGGTCACACCGGCTAATAGAGTTGATGGATTTACTACCAAAGAACCTTTAGAGGTAGTATTTGCAGATTTAATAGGTCCGAAAAAACCAAGTGTCGGAGGAGCTCGTTACATATTAAGTATAATGGACCACTATTCTAGATATGGGTTTTGCTATTTAATGAAGAGCAAAACTGAAACGTATCTAAATCTCTTTAATTGGATAAAATTTGCTGAAAGGAAAACTAAAAAGAAATTAGTAACTCTTATAACAGATAATGGTACGGAATTTACAAATAATAAATTCCAGAACAGACTAAGAATGTTAGGTATTCAACATAAAAAGTCTGCACCATATAGGCCACAACATAATGCCTTTATAGAGAGAAGAGGCCAAACATTACAATCAATGACACGTATTATGATGTCTGATTCAGGATTACCTGACAATTTGTGGGGAGAAGCAATAATGTGTGGTAATCATATATTAAATAATGTTGTTAATTCAACAACAGGTGAATTACCATTCACACTGTGGCATGGTACAAAACCTGATTTAAGTTACATGCACACATTTGGAGCACCAGCATGGGTGCATATCCCTACACAACTTAGACAAAAAGAACTAAATTCATTAAAGGTAATGAAAGTATATGAAGATGCTAAATTACTTCCAGGAGAAAAATCCATTGGGTGCAAATGGATATTTAAAGTAAAAACTGGAAATGATGGGACTGTTACCCATAAAGCTAGGTTAGTAGCTCAAGGATTTAATCAAACTGCATCTGATTACGATGAAGTTTTTGCACCAAGTCTTAAAGCAACATCTTTTAGAGCAGCATTAGTGTGGGCAGCTAAGAAAAACTATGTCATTAACCATTTAGATGTAGAAACTGCTTATCTACATGCACCATTGCAGCACACTATATATTTAAGAAAACCAGTAGGTATAAAAGACAATAAAGTAAATAGTAATGATTGTTGGAAACTCAAAAAGAGTCTTTACGGATTGAAACAATCTGGTTTTGAGTGGAACCAATATATTGTGAAAGAGTTAAACAATATAGGTTTTAAATCTGGTTTAGCAGATCCATGTGTGTTTAGAAGAGAAAATAATGGAACGGTGTCATTATTGTTATTATTTACAGATGATATTGCTTTGATAACTAAGACTAATAATGAAGCTAATGAGATTATATCATTATTAGCCAAAAAGATAAAATTAAAGCATTTAGGTGAAATTAAAAAGTATCTAGGATTGACAATTAACAAAACAAAAAAATGGATTTAAGATATCTCAAGAAGATAAAATTTGCCAATTAATTAAAACGTATAAAATGGAACTTTGTAAACCGGCAAAGACTCCAATGAGTCAGGAAGTTTGCCAAACTAATGATCAAAGTCACAAATTTGATAAGTCAATAGATCAATCTTTGATTGGCAGCTTATCATATATAAGCAATTGGTCTAGGCCAGATATAGCTTATAGTGTAAATCAGCTGGCACGTTTTAATTCGGATCCACATCAATGTCATTGGCAATCATTAAAGAGAATTTTAAGGTATCTTAAAGGAACAATGAACCATGCATTGTATATAGAACCAAAGGGTGATTTGAGTCTTAGTGCCTATGCAGATGCAAGTTTTGCAACTGATATAAACACTAGAAAATCAACATCTGGGATGGCTATATTATTTGGTAAGACACTAATAGGGTGGAGGTCAATCAGACAACAGCATATCAGCTTGTCCACGATGGAAGCAGAATTTTCATGTCTGTCATTACTATGCACTGACTTAATTCTGTACAAACAGTTATTATTAGACATGGGTATAACTGTTAAAGATTCCATTATTGTGTACGAGGACAACCAGGCAAATACTAGCTACTAGTATTGCTGTAAAAACTAGATCAAAGCATACTGATTTAAGATACTTAAATGTTAGAGAATCTGTAAAGAATGGGCTAATTAAATTGGAATACTGCATGACAGAAGAAAACATTGCAGACCAATTTACAAAAGCTCAAGGAGTTAGCAAGTTTAAAGAGAGTTGTAACAAATATGATTTAAAGATGTAAATATTTATTATTTAACCTAAAAGGGGAGAATGTTAGGGATAACATTGTTTACCCTAACTGGTTTAGGTAAAATAATAAATACGTAATCATAGTTTGTAAGTTAAAGTGTATGCAACTTTAAATATAGGAATATAATTAAGGGAGTGGTTGTGAAAGCACTTTAAAAAAAGCAAGACGACAGCTTGCTCTCTCTCTGGCTTTGATGATCCCTAATTACTGCATGGACTCAACACTGCGTTACTCGAACGGGAGAGAAACAAAGGACTGATTTGTAAGTGAACTGACATAGGATATTCCACACGGACTTTGCTTACTGAATATCCCTGAATGGACTGACTAAATGATACATGACTATTGGACTGTTATTTTGACTATGCTATGAATTCATAATGGAATAAACTATATTTTTGATAGCACAAGCGTATCTGTTATTTTTACTGTATGTTAATAAACATACAAACTTATCTCACTCATTTATCTGTGTGCCTATCTGACTAACGCTGCACATTCTGTTTAGCTTGTCTCCCTAACCCTGGTTGGGGAACCCAGGCTTAACACAGCCCATATATATGTGAATTATATGAACCTATAATCCACAGACTATATAGTATAATCTTTGTTGGCTGGGGCATATGAAGATACAGTTTTTCATTCCTACAGATCCTTCACTTGATGAAGATGGACTTACTTCATAATGCATTTGTTAATTTTTAAGACACAATGAAACCCCTATCTTTATCTTCATGCTTGTGTCTCACGTGTCTTATTATTTCCAATCAGAAATGATAACATAGGCAGAAGCTTTGGAATAACTATACTGAAGGTCATACACGCCTACTGTCATTTTCTACTCCTCTTTACTCCTCTTTGTGGTTTTTGTACCTATTATGAGGCCATTTCAACTTCAGCATGGTTGCTACCCTCTTTCTTGCACTATTGTGGTGAGAAAAACTGTGGGCTGTTTTTGATCTTTCCAGGAAAATCCCCTACCCTACCTATTGCCAGAAGAATAGGCATAAATGCTGCAAGTCACAAAGGAGTTGGGTTAGGTAGTTCACTGGGGCTGTGCCTTCAGTGCTGTTCTCCTCACTGTCTGCTGTTTGGAAAAGCCACAGTAAGTCTTGCCCAGAGGAGCACTGGGCAGGTGTCAGCAAGGGGCAAGGTCTATAAAGGGAAATGGCTCCATCTACTGTGCCTAATTTGTACTGAATACCACACTCAGGAGAATTTCACTTACATTTTCTTCCTCTTTGAAAGAAATTTAGGAAGCAAATTCCTTGTTACCAAACTGAAGGAGAACTCATGGGAAACAACGCAACTCATTTTCCTGCACTGCATTAGCTGAAATAGCCCAATGAAGAAAGTTATATGTCCATCATTCACAGAGTTGTAGAAGACCTAAAGACTTGCTAGAAAAGGCATTTTGCCAAATTCACTCTACTTGCTAGACATTTTTCAACATCATTTTTTATTTGAGCATAATAAAAGAATCTATAAAGTCAACATATTTCAGCTCACCTATAGCTCATATAAATTATTCCTCCATACATAGGCTGCCATTCTTTACATCTGTACTTGAGAAAGTAGTATTCCCAGCTTTGTTGAAGCCAGGGGTGTCCAACCTGGGCAACTTTAAGACTTGTGGACTTCAACTCCTGGGAGTTGAAGTCCACAAGTCTTAAAGTTGCCCAGGTTGGACACCCCTGGTTTAGGCAATGACTTTTGTGTAAGAACTGTGCCTTTTCCTCAATAGCAAAGCTGCCATTACTGATGGCCTGTTAAAGGGACAAACACTGCTTTTAAGAACACCAAATTGGTGGCACTAATAGCAACAGACCAGCTTTGCTAATGCACAGTTTCTTGCAGAACTTTCTGATAATCACACTGTTACTGGTTTCAGTGGAATTCTGAGCAGAGATATCATTTGATATATAGCTGTTCAGGTGAACGATTTTCTTAACATTCTATTTATGTTTTCCTTAAATCATAAAATATATAATCCCGAAAACCACGTCTAGGGTTCTTCCTAACAATACATTTGTCTGGGGGATAAAAACTCAAACCCTGGAAGCTGCTTTAACCCCACTGAGTGATATCCTCCATTGTTATCTATTCCCATGACAAACGTTTCATTTTTATGTTTTTTTTAAATGAAATGCTACATTAATGAATGTGATTCTGATGCAATCTCAAAAGGACTGTTTTCTTCTGCTGGTCTAAATCTGTCATGTGAGACAGGGTGGTGATTGCATTGCATTTAGGACAAAAGTTTGAGTTTAAGAGACCTTTAGAAAGTGGGTCTTGATGGCTCAGTGGTTGAAGACGCTGAGCAGAGCTGACCGCCTGGCTTTGAGACCCGAGCGCCATGGGATGGGATCAACTCCCTTGCTTGCCCCAGCCTCTGGGCACTTATATCTCGGAGGACCTCCCATGGACTATGAATGCTAACATGGTTGTGAAGAAGGCACAGAAGAGGCTGTACTTCCTGAAATGCTCAGGAACATAAATCTATCTGAGCATCTACTTCTGTCCTACTACTGCAGCACCATTAAGAGTGTCCTGACATAACGCATTCTTGCATGGTATGGGAGCAGTTCTGTAGCAGACAAAAAATCTCTACAGAGAATCATTCAAAATTGCCCAGAATATCATTGGACTCCAGCTACCAGCCCTGGATGACATCTTTGCATCTTGCTGTTTGAGGAGGTTGCACAACATTCTTAGAGACTCTTCCCATCCTGCTTACAATCTTTGTGAATTGTTGTTTTCTGGCAGAAGATACAGAACAATTAAAACTCGGACCACATGTTTTCTGAACAGTTTATCCCAGAGCTATAATTGCACTTAACAATGAACTTAAGGTCCACATCAGTGAGCTATTGGACAGTATTACTTAGTCTGTTGTGTGGATGCTTATATGTGTTTTAGGGGGCGGGGAATTTTGGTAGGTCGGAGTGTTTGTCATGTGTGTGCGTTTTGGGTCTGGTTTCTGGGTGTTACGTGAATTTCGTTGTATGTATACTGTGTACATCTATACAATGACAATAAAAAATTCAAATAGCTTCTGCCCACCTAGAGCTTGAAAGCATGCAAATGTGAAAAAGGGTTTCAAGGAAGTAGGTTGAGGGGGGAATAAAATGGAAAGAATAGCGGCAAATAAGAAATATACTGTTTATGAACAGATTGGAAATATACATCAGAGGGAGGGAATGAAGGTCAATATATCTGTTTCATCTTCATTTCCATAGAAATGAACTTAAAAAGAACTAGAAACCAATTAAAATTAGAAAATAGAATAGAAATGCTAAAAAGTGTCACAGTGATTAGAATGCAGTACTGCAGGCTACTTCTGCTGACTGCCAGCTGCCAGAAGTTTGGCAGTTCGAATCTCACCAGCTCAAGGTTGACTCAGCCTTCCATCCTTCTGAGGCGGGTAAAATGAGGACCAAGTTGTTGAGGGCAATATACTAACTCTGTAAATCACTTAGAGAGGGCTGCAAAGCACTGTGAAACAGTATATTGCTATTGCTATTTTGGGTGGCCTGGGGGTAGGGCTATTATCTATCCATTGTCTACCCAACATAGCAGACCCCTGTCAGGCTCTTCTTGAAGGCCAGGAATGTAGGAGCAGATCTCACCTCCAACAGATCTCACTTCCAGAGGGCAGGGGCCACAGCAGAAAAGGCTGTTTTCCTGGTGTCTGCCAACCAAAATTCTTTGGCCAACAGGATTCAAAGTGGGCCCTTTTCACTGGAAAAAGTGGGGTGAGCTAGTCCCATCATGTTGGGATGGTTCTGCAGATACTCTGGATCCATGCCACCAAAGTGGTGATGACCAAAATATGGTACTTTATGGCATGCATGTAGAAAAAAAAAACAAGACAAAAAATTCAATTTTCAATTTTCAGAATGAGAACTTCAAAATAATAAGGTAACTTAAATTTCCCAAATTCTTTCGAGCACTTCTTCTTTCAACTCCCAAATAAATACTTTAAAATGCCAAGAAGCACTGTAACATTTCATTTTAAGGATATCAGCATAAAAATAGAGCAACTGCACTCTAAGCTCCTAAACAGTTATCAGTTTAGGGAAGAACCCTGAATCAGAAACAGAGCAAGTTAATGGCCGGCATCCTAAACAAATGTCTAGTCAAAATCATTCAAATTCTCTCTAAATTCAAGATTTGTTCCAGGACTGAGCGGAGACCAATTAAAGATAGAGGACAAATTTTTTGGCATCTACCTAAAACTGAAAGTAAATCTTTTTCTGGGCGCTCTTCTCTATCCACAGTGCAGAGTTGCCATGTCACCAGAAGTGGTAGGCAACTATTTCTGGAGGAGAGACAGACCTTGCCCCTTTCTATTAACCACTCCCATGCTGTCAAAGCAACTCCAGGGCATGTTTTTCTGCTCTACTTCCAAAATATACTTTTCAATGTGCAAGCTTCATAATAAAGAATTATGTATAATGTGAAGGTTCATGAATATCAACGAAACCCAGTTCACACAGTAGCAGTTTACCCATATGTCATCCCAAATTGCCCACAGCATCACTGGTAACACTGAAAGTCACACTTACTGAACTATAATAAGGGTTCAGAGTGATATTTACTGGGCCGTGAATTAAAATATTTTACCTACTCTTACATTTACCAGTATTTTTCTTGATTGTTGTTGCCCATGCCGTTATTATTTTTGTTTTCCATCTTCATTCACAGTATTCTAAAGATAGAAATCCTATGTTAAGAATAAAAATAGGGTAAAACTAAGACTTTGTTGTTTGACGTTGTTAATACAGGCAGTGTCTTGCTACTGCAAATTTTGGTAACTTAGCTGAACATAGATTCTGCAAAAAGAAAAGTTTGGCAGTAATACAAAAATCCAAAAATCCTCCAGTATTTTTTTCCATCTGACAATTCCTATGATAATATATTTATAAAATCTTTCCAAATTACATGAAAACATGAGACAAAAATAAAGTTCCTTAGAATTATTATGTTGGGAATGACCTGAAATGTCATTTACTCCAACTTTCTGCTCCGAGCAAATTTTTCTAAATCATTTCAGATAGAAGGGCATCCAGCTTCTGTCTGAAGAGAACATATTACTTTATAAATCTGCCTATTCCACTGATCGTTATCTCTTATTGTCAGGAGATTCCTCTTAATATCTAACCTGAATCTACTTCTGTGTAGTATCAACTCAATGCTGGTCTTGTCCTCCAGAGTGAAGAGAATGCTTCTCTATATAGCATCTCTCTCTCTTCTCAGTCTTCTCTTCTATAGGCTAAACATACCCAATTATTTAGTTATTCTTACCATGCTTGGTTTCAAATTATCTTACTCATCTTGGTTATCTCTTGTCAGGCCCCAAGAATAAATAAATATACATGGAGTTACCTTACAGTAGCTTTCTTTATTATTCTTCATTTATAGACAGAATCTTGCTAGCCTAGAGTACCTATCTGCATAACAATAGATACTGTATACTCTGTAACCTGCTAGGGAGGCACTGTCTTCACCCTCTTCCTGAGAACCAAACCTTTCACCCTTTGCTGCCATTTGTCCTCTGGAAAGTAGCTGCACTCCCTGGGACTCCAGACTACATTCCACCACAGACCTCCTCTGAATTTGTTTCAGTTTGTTGATAATCCTCCAAACTGCTGGAGCAGCTGGTGGACAATTTCATTTTTATCTCCCATCTCCCAATCCTATCCCTTTTCCAGAACTACGGTAACAGCTAGGCAGACATGGCAAAAGGCGATCCCAGCTGCCTGCAGACCAATAGACATCCTTCAAAGTGTTTTTGCTTGGATGCATTAGCAGCTGCAGGGCTTAGGCCAATGACATATGACTATGTTTCCATTGCCTGGATCTTTCACTGCCACATTTCTATCTTTCTGCAGAACCTTGGTCTACATTTTAGAATATGAAACTATTGTACAGTGATCTGTTTGGTGAGTTATCTCTTGCTCAATGGTTGGCACATCTTTCATCTTGGACCGTTTTTACTGTGGTTTGTATATATTTCCTATGGAATCATTTCTTGTTTTTCATTTATTTCAATCCTGTAAATTGAAATTTGGAAATATCAGTCTTATCTGAAAAGGTTGGATGGAAATGATTTTCTGCCCACTATGGAGATTTTTATATACAGTACTGTACAGTAAACAAGTTAGTGAAACTACAGATACCAGAATTAGTCTGCAATTATCTGAATAAGCACTAGGTGATAGCAATGAGAGAAAATAATTATTTTTTGCCATCTAATGGTCAGGAATATTTTTGTATCCTAGTCTGGTAGCGCTAGACTAGTGAAAGCCCATTGGCAAATAGCTTTAGCTTCAGACAATTTTTTTTCCCTTGAGCTATTAACTTTAATTCCTAAATTGTAAGTAGAAATTCAATAGGTTTAGCACATTAGTGATGCAAACTTATTCCTTTCATGAAACTGGTGTATGCTCTCTGCAGTTTTTCCTTCATATATTAACTGTTTGGGATTGACAAGATCATATAGTGTTTTTTCACTTAGATTGTTTCAGCAGTTGACAATTTCTGCCTGGGCCTGGAAGCTAAACATGGTCACATTTGAATGGAGGGGCGCCAGGGAATTCCAGGGCCATAGATTAGATTGGAAAGTTTTTTTAAAAAAGAATAAAATGATGCCAAATCATTTTCCATACCAGTACCATAGGAACCAAGTTCAACTTGAAGGCGATGTTACTTTCTAGCTAGAAGTATTTATGTTCTAGTGTGTTTTTAAGGGTAGACATGATTGTGGAACAATTTTTGGAACAAATAAGGAGGCTGTTTAAATTTAAAGCTGTTTTCTTAACACTCTAGGTCCCTTCAAACCCTTACAAGGGATAAATATGACCTTATAAGCAAGCCAAGCATAACTCTTTTCTGCCTTAAATGTTAGGAGTCTCATTCACTTTATTGGCCCTGTGTCAATCAAGATGTGTCATCATGACCTGAAGCCATTCAGAATAAGAACAGGGGATGTCTGTGGGGTGACCATACTGTTCCAACTTCTGCTGTGATAAGATTGACTAAAACCACTCAGTTTTTATAGACACAGGACAAAAATAATGTGGCAACATCCAAAGAGAAGAGAAAACAGTACTAAAATTTAATCAACTCCCTTTTTCATCATGGCCTCATAATATATACATGCTTTTTTGTCCTTGATAAAATGGGAACATCCAGATGCCTCATTGCACTGCTCTAAGGTAGCTGTACGTCTCTTTGTTCAATTTATTTAACCTCATGCCATCATTTGTTTTGTCTATTTTATTCATCACTTGTTTTCTGATTGAGTTGTAGAATATTGTCTCTCAATATGAGCAACTTTAAGGTGTGTGGGTTTCAACTCCCAGAATTCCTCAGCCAGCATACTTCTGGGAGTTGAAGCCCACACATTTTAAAGATGGTTAGATTGAGAAACACTGCTGTAGAGCATTCAGAATTTCCCAAAAGGGGATATTTTAATTCACAACCTGAAATGCCAGTGATCTTGTGTGCAGGGCATTTTCCCACACTTCATGTTAGTTGCCCTAGCAGAATTTTATGCCAACAGGCTATTAAAAAGGCAATGAAGTAACAATAGTGTTGACACTGCATCTTCTCTAACCCTTCTCTACCCACCCAAAATGGAATAAAGAAATGGATGGAATATCAGGACACTGACAGTGTTGTATAAAGACATTTGCATACTCGTAATACTACGTTCTGATTGGACAATTACTACCGCCTAGTGATTGGTGGTTAACAACGGATTATGATTGGCCGCCTAAACAGCGGGAGGTTTAAAATGATGCCATTGGTTGCAAGCTGCGAGCAGCCGCTATAAAAGAGGCTGCCACAGCTCGAGTTTAGTTGAAGTTACTGACAGTTAAATAAAGAGCTGAACTCAACTTCGGTCTCAAGTCTACTTTGTTCTGGTGATAGAACAGACTGAGTGCTATTCTTTGTGCAATTAAAAGGAAGATTTGTATCATGTTTTATATGCATGTTGAGAGTGGTAATTAAGAAAATAATTAGCCTCCAAGCTATTTTTTGAAAAATTGGGGAGCAGAAACAGTGGCAGAGTCAGGTGTCCTAAATGTACTCCTATTAAATCTTCACTATAATCACCTTTCTTCTGTCATAATTGCATATGGAATTATTCCCTGCTGCTATGCATTCTTAAGTACACTCTGAAAGTATGAACCCGGTATTCCCTTGTGATTTGTCTGTAAGGAGTTGCACTAGATAGTTACAGATGATAATGATGTGCATCTTGGAACTTTTAATTTGGCATAATCATGTATCATTTGATACTGTGTAAAAACAACAACACTTTCCTAAAATGAGAAAAATCAGACACAGGGCCCCAATCTGGAATATGCTACCAATAAAGAGTGGGAGTAGCACAAGGTAATTTCAGGTTGCAAATTTGCTACATGCCCACAAGTATAAAATGGAACCATTTACCATAAGTAATAGCAAAAGATGGGATGGGGGAAAGGAAAATAGAAAATGTAAGATACAAAAATAATAGAACAGCTTCCTGCAAGTCTTCATCTGAGGAATACAAATTGTTTCAGCTACAGCTATTGTTTATTACTCTATTCCTCTACTATTCTTACACCAGGTTGTTGCAAAGTCTAATAAAGGAATTAATTTTCCTTCAATTAGCCCCAGATTCACCGACCTCTATTTCTATATAAAGCTGGTAATGTTGTACAAAGTAGAACAGTTGGGGTGGAAACAGTGGTCTCCTTACTTGTTCTGTTCAGAAGATATATTCCATCATTTCGAGTGAGCATTTGTGATAGCAGAATTTATAATGGCCTCTCTGGAAAAAGTCTTTATCTGAGATGAAGGCTGGACTAAGCCCATCAAATCTGGTAACAGCAGGATGTGCCCCTGAAGCCTTGGTAGAGTCATGCTTGCCTACAGTACTGACTCTCAAGGCCTGACTGTAGCAGAGAGGGTGTCCAGGGCAGGGAGATAAAGTAATACCAGATTGCTCTGAGAAATACCTTGGAAATAGTGGCCTCTTGGGGAATAAAGGTCAATTCTGGCCCACCACAAAGCTACACTATGTGGATTTTGGCTATGGAGGAACTTGGTGGGAAATGCTGACAGTGACAGAATGGGAAACAGGAAGCTGTCAAGGTTAGTGGTGGGAAATACACTGGCTTAACTGCTGCCATACCACAAATAACAAACCACCCAGTTCATGTCCTTGGTTCCCATAGTTTAGCTGCAATGCATTCCTGTGCAAAATTACACGGATCAGAAAGCACTGATGGAAGTGAAGTAATAACCCTATCTTCACTTGCCTGAAAGAAAATGTCACCTATCAGAGAAGATTGGAGCAAGCCTATAGGTTTTCTTTGATCTCATTTTCTGCCTTGATTAACAGTCATTCTAGCTGGACATTATTCAACAAAAATGAAGGTTAGCAGATTTGCTGGGCTTCGTCCTGCCTTCCTCTCAGATGAAGATTTTCATTACTCCTTTTAAAAATGTCCAAATGGCCTTCTGTTCTTTTTTTTACTGTATGAAAAGAATGGAGAACATCTAGCTGTGTAGGGCTAAACATCCAACCAATAAGACTGAAATAACCTTCTCAAAGAGTAGCAGGAGAACAATTTAAAAAAAAGAAAATTCCTACTCAAATAACTGCAAGAGGTTCAACTTCACTCATTTCCTGTTTCAATTCTTCATCAAGTAATAGTGGCGATGAGCAAAACAGCCCCACATTTTCAATTTTACAAGTTATATCAAGTTTGGTTTGGTTGTCTTTTTAATATTTAGAAATATGTTTTCACTACTTTTTAGCTTTGCTCCAAAGGGTCTTTTGCTCCAGACTAATGCATTTTTGCTTGTAATCTTGCCTACTTGTTATATTTCCTTCTATTTTGATGAATTTTGTACAGACAGCTATACTCTGCAAAATTGCAATGCAAAATTCAAAGAACATTTGTTCAGTTCTAATGATAGCAAGCTTTGGATTCTGATGTATTGGTTCAAAAGTGCAAACTGAAGCAAGTTCAAACTTAGACGTAAACTGAACAAATTTTTCATCCCTGCCTTACAGCATAACTCAAGAAGGAACTACTCAAAATTACTAATCTAGTGATGGGGCTAGATCCAGTAGTTTGAATTTCTGCCCTTTTCCTAATAACACGACAGTTTTGTAAGGGTGGACCTGTGAAAGGAATCCCCTCCCGAAGCCAGATTCTTCTCCCAATATTTGCTTTAGGACTCCAGTATGTATTCCTTTTGTCCTAGAATTAATCTATATTAACCGACAAGCCTGCTCCTTTTGTCAAATAGTGGCCTTTTAGCTAAGATCAGGTATGAAACTTGTAAGAAAGTACCATGAAAATATTATCTGGAAGATACTGGCAGCAGTTACACCAAGGGACCACGTAAGGCTGGCTGGGTTGTTTGCCCAGAAGAGAGTTTGACCAACTACTGACTCTCTGAACTCAGACAGTATGGCCAAAAATATTCAATTGCATACTATCAATAGAAGAGAACATTTGTGGCTCGGGGTTGAATGTGGAGTCCCTGGTGCTGTCTGACCTTGGTTGTTGGGCTTGCAGAGTTTCGTTTTCTAACTAGACAACATAATCAGATGTTAGTGTATGTGCAGTTTGCCCCCAGCTTTTATGCATTTGCCCGATCAGAGTTGTAGTTTTCACCTTGGTGATTCCTTGATTAGAGTTTTGTTCTCTCTTTCATCAATGCCTGGTGTTAATCAGTGGTGGGATTCAGCCAGTTTGTACCACTTCGGGGAGAACGGTTGTTAACATTTTGAGCAGATTGGCAAACAGGTTGTTGGAAGAAATCATTAGGGCAGAGAACCAGTTGTTAAATTATTTGAATCCCACCACTGGTGTTAATCCAGGGGAAACAATTCAAGATTAAGAGGAGGTATTTGCTTGCTGCATTACACAGAAACGGAATGAAATGGAACAGATTACAGAGGTGGTATTCAGCAGGTTCTGACCAGTTCTGGAGAACCGATAGCGGAAATGTTGAGAACTGGCAAATACCACCTCTAACTAGCCCCGCCCCCATCTATTCTCTGCCTTCTGAGTCCCAGCTGATTGGCTGGGTCTTCTTTTGTTGCCCTGCACAGGAGCTGGAAAGCAGGTTAGTAGGGTGGGGAGGGAATGGAGATTTTACAGTATCCTTCCCCTGCCACACCCACCAAGTCACACCCACCAAGCCACGCCCACAGAACCAGTAGTAAAAAAATTGAATCCCACCACTGAATGGATAGTAAAGGAATATGGCAGGGAGGAACACTGAGGAGGAATTCTCCAAATCCAAGTCAGTTCAGCTATCAACTGCAAATCTTTCTTTTTGTATTCACACATTCTATTGCACTGTAAAGCAGTAGAAAGTCTCATTTTGGCCCCGTTACACGTAGCCTTCGAGTTACGACCACAACTGTGCCTAAAATTTAGCTTGCTAGGTGAAACATTTGTTAAGTGAGTTTTGCCCCCCATTTTATGACCTTTCTTGCCAACGTTGCTAAGTGTATCACTGCAGCTGTTAAGTTAATAACACGATCGTTAAGCGAATCTGGCTTCCCCATTGACTTTGCATGTCAGAAGGTCGCAAAAGCTGATCACATGACTCTAGGATGTGGCAACCATCATAAATAGGAACTAGTTGCCAAGCATCTGAATTTTGATTATGTCACCATGAAGATGCTACAATAGTCATAAATGCGGAAAACGGTTATCACTCCCTTTTTTTTAGCACCATGATAACTTTGAATGGTCATTAAATGAACTGTTGTAAGTTGAGGACTACTTGTACGTTAACACATCTATATGGTTAGATTTAGCATGTTACAAGAATTTGGGATATCATGGGAATCCAGAAAACCATTTGATAGTAAGTGTATATACTATGTATACAAATAGTATTTCATTTATTTTGAGGATTTCTAAGAACTGGAAAGAGACCCTGCAACAGAGATGATAATTACACTCAATAGTGTTTTATATCTGTGTTACAAATGTAAAGTTAAAATAACTGAGGAAACAAAAGAGTCCCATTTTTGTCCCCCACTCCACTCAAGAATAGCGAATATCTTAATTCAGAATTATTCAGGCACTTTTGTCCCTTAATTCCCAAATTAAAAATAAAATAAAATTAAAACTAGTGGCTGCTGTTGACAGAAAAAGAACTCACCCATTTCCTGGAAACTCAAAAAATTCTGCTAAACTCTCTGAATCTGCAGATCTGGGACAATGGAACGAACTGAATAGAATAAAAATGGGGTGTTTTGCTTTCACTTTTGCAACTATTATTTAGCCCTTTCTAACAGAATGGCAGCAGCACTGTTTATGCCCTCCAAATGTTCCAGAGGCCAATTGTATGCGACTGCAGAAAAGCTCTTCTGACTGCATTTTCCCAGCCCACATTTTGGCTTGGATGGACAAAGAGAGTGGAAGAGTGTGTGTGTGTGTGTGTGTGTGTATGTGTGTGTGTGTGTGTGTGTGTGTGTGTGTGTGTTCTGATGACTGATACTTGGATTCTTCATGGTTGGTTAAAACTGTACAGAAATCTTGTTTGATAAAAATGATAGACTGTGTCTGAAAGGTCCTCAAAAACCACTAGTCCAAAACAGATGGCTTGGAATCGTTTGCATGATAAGTGACTTGATAAGGTGTACTTTTCCATGGCAATCAAAGAAACAACCCACATTAGCTCAGTGGAACTATATCCTGAACTGGGGATTTCCAGCCAAACAAAGTTATTAGAAACAGATGTGTGTGTGTGCCAAGATGCAGATGGGATCTTGTAAAAAAAGTCCTATTGAAATGTTGTTTTCTCCCATAAAGAAATCACCTTGTATCTGCCTACACCATCTCCCTGGATGACTTGGAAGGTTTTATCATGACTTCTTGGATTATAATTATAATTAAATGCCTTAAGCCCAAGAGTCACTTTCTTCATGACTCAGTTAAAACGCTCTCCCTCTATCTAAGCCATCAGAAAAATAAACTGGCATCTATTTTGCTTTTCCCAGCCAGTCCAGATTGCTTCTCTTCTAACTTGCAGCCGGAAGATGGAATCTCAAACAGTTAGACTGTTTAAAAAACATGAGAAAAATCATTTCAAACAGTTGGCAGGTATTGAGATGGAGTTGTGCCATTGAGTAGCCGAGAAAGTTCTCTTTCTTCAGCTTCATGGTGCAGTTCATGTCTCCTTCCATTACTGGCCAGCTGTTATTTGGATGATTCTACTCTCCAAGCTGATCTGGATATAGAAGGAAAGATCAATTTGAAAAGTAACAGAAGGGTTCCAGAGGATAATTACCCCTGAGGGGTGGGGGCATGGCTACACTAGCAATAACATTAGCACTTAGACATATATATATTGCTTCATAGTGCTTCATAGTGCTCTCTAAGCAGTTTGGAGAGTCAGCAATCTGGGTCCTCTTTTACCAACCCTGAAAGGATTGAGTCAACCTTGAGCCATCGAGAATCAAACTCCTGGCAATCAGCAGAATTGGTTTGCAATGCTATATTCTAACTGCTGTGCCATTACTAGCCTAAGGTGGCCAAAAGTTGCTGGAAAATGCCATGTCCTAAGAGTCCCTTGACCATGTCAACGATCAGTAAAGTGCATCAAATTGTACCTACAGTAAAATTAGAATGGCTTGTCCCCCGCTTGAGGGGGAAATGCTACTTAAACAGTTGAATCGTTAAGGATAACTTCAGGTAAGGGGAGAAGAGAGAAAGGATGACTGAAATTGTTAGGGATAGAAATAATTCATTTTCTAAAAATTAATTATTGCAAAAACAAAGTTTTTTTTTTTTTAAAAAAATACTAGAATGTTCCATATGATTTTGAATAGTGCTTTCTAGATGCAGAGGATTTGAATATTTAGAAAGGCTTTTATTCAAAACAGGCACATTATGAACATGGTAGTTAATTAAGGACTGGAGCAGGGGTTTCCAACCCCAAACTGTGGCTCACTACTGGGCCTTGGCCCTTTCAGAACCAGGCCACAGATGTGGGTGGTAAGCACATATATGTGTGCAGCTCCACTTATGTGAGCAGTGGGCATGCTTTTGTGCAAGTGGCCAAGCATGGGTGCCCGCCCGCCGTGTGTGCAAATACAGCTGTGAATGCATGCTTGGCTGCCACTCATGCATTCCCTCTTCCTTCTGCCCCCCCCCTCCCCCACCAGTCCACAAAGCCAGAAAGATTGGGGATAGCTGGATTGGAGAACAACCATGGTTGGAAGACATACAACTAGTAAGCAATGGATACCAATGGCCTGCAACAAGAAGCAATGCAGACCACTAGAAACCAACATGGCTTCTTCTAGCTTCAGATACAACTCTGTTCACTTCAGTGATGAAAACCTGACAGGAGGCAAAAACTCTGAATGCAGACACTGGTCTTTTAGAGTTTGGAAGTTTGGCTTTGTCTAGTTTCCATTAGCAAGAAAAAAGAATGGTAGCAAAAACAATAGTGAAGACTCTAACTGGACTTGTATATTGTTCAGATAGAGAGCAACACTGGCTAATGATTTTACCATCCTGTTAATAGTAGAATAGAAGGAAGGAATTTGGAAGAAGTATCATCACCAAGGTCACAATTATTTGCATTCAGCATCCTCAAGCAACCTGCCTTGCTATGCTTCCTTTGTGACCTTTCTGAGGTCAAGGTTTCTCACTCTCAGAATAAAACTGACCTTGGAGGAAGCAAAGATTTCCTCCTCTGATGTCAGCAGTCCTTTGTCCAGCTGCAAATGGACAAAGAGAAATATCTTATGCCACTTGAGTGTCATGTAAGTTCCTGACTTAGCTTTTTAGTGTAGTAACAGCAACCACATCCTTGTTCAGTTGAGCTTGAAATTTTTGGATTTTTTTTTTCAAAGTTTGGCAATCATCCATTTCAGATAAATAAGAGGGGAAATATGTTTCTGCTACAATTAGGTGCAAGTGGGGTAAAAGGTTTGTCTATTTCTCTCTTGTACAGAACTTAGTAGGTTAAATACATCTTTCTAAGAATGAGAAAAGTAAACAAATGTTCCACTCCCAAAAAATTAAAGCTCCATTTTCAAGAAATAGCCTGACAAAACATTTACTTCTTTTTCTAGACTTTGCTTCTCTGCCAGTAAGGAAGTTTACACTAGGAATAAAGAATGAGTAAAAAACAAAGCAAAACTTGAACAACCAGTTTATGAGACGAATAGGGTGGAGAATGGTATCATTCATCACAAACTGGTTGACAAAGGTGTTAGGTACTTGGACATGGGTCAGAGTAAATGGAGACAGCCTCTGAATGTGAACTTTCAGCTCTTTATTGCATAGTGACTTCTCAAAACAATAACAGTGAACTCTGCCTTATATAGGCAACCTTTGTGAGAATTGTCCAATAGCGAGCTATGAACGCTAGCTCTTTAAACCAATAATAATCCTCTGTTAAGGGCCAATCGGATTCCTAAGAATTAACCAATCCGATCTGGCCGCCTAACAGCCAATCAGAAGTGCAGGGCCAGAACCCTGCACTTTACCTCAAGCTCATACTTTATTAACTATGGTACATACACAACAAAAGGTGCTTGTTTAAAGCATGTAATTCTTTTTATGAAGGACAGAAGGCATTATCTAGAAGAAATACAACTTTCCTACCTCATCTAAAAAAAAGGGTGTGCTTTGACTGTTTTAAAAGTGTGGTCTTTGCCAAGTTACAACAGAAGTCCTACCTTGCTCACTTCTAGCAGTATTGGAGCAGCAACTATGTACAGTATTTATTTTGGAGCCCTGCGCTCCTACCTGGAGGTACATTCGTTCTGTTATTCAAGCTAACCGTTTCTGGTTACATAAAAGTGAGGTTGTTCTCTTTACGTCTCCATGACATCTCATTCTCAGGGAGGCTGCTGGGGCAATTTATACTGATTAAAATTTAGATTAATAAATGTTCAAAAGAAACAAACGAGCAGAGCACTAGTTCCAAATCTTTGTAAAGATGATTTGCAGAACCCCATACAAGAATTTATTGTAGGTTAGGTTCAAGGGAGACTAGGGTGTAGTGTGATCTTCTGAATTCCAATTCTAATAACCTTAACGGTCAAGCCCTGCACAAGTTCCCCATCCATTTTCACTGCAATCTTGACTATCCTTAAAATTAGGTCCATCTGTCCCCAAGGACACAAAGGTAATTAGATTCCTTCATTATGCTCCTTATTTTATATTCTGCCCTTTTAATCTATATTCTGTTTTTATTTATTTTCCTGCCTTGTTCATAATATTTGCCTGGATGTGTTTTCAGGGAGGAGCAAAGAACCCAAAATGAGGCTGTAATCAGGTAACTGAAGGGCTCACCTCTGCCTTGTATGTAACCAGTATTTTGACTTTTTGACACTGCATCTACCTCACGCGTCCCTTTTAACAGTATTGAAGCTACAGAATAGAACAAATAAATGTGAACAAGTTTGCAATATTATGCAAGTTCTTACGTTACAAATGCTGAGCTATATCAAGGGAGAAAGTGACTCAAGGGTGACCTTGTTTGTAAATGAAATGTTTACTGAGGCTGAAGACCTCATCAGAACAGAGCCTCTCTGTGATGATTACCTTTTATGAGAGATCAGAAAAAAAAGAGAAGGGGGCGGAATGGCAATCATTTTATCATTAGTGCTGTTGAAGTTCTGTCTCTTGTTGCAGCTGCATAAAATTGCTGGTAACATTCCGTTTTTTACTCTGACTCCCTAATTAGCATTTGCTGAAGGAAAGAGAATTAGTGATTTAGAGCATATAAGGGAGAAAAAAACAGCATTTGGATTTTATCCAAAGTAAATTAAAAAAAAAAAAAAAAACCAGACCTAATTTCATGCATTTTGAAAGCAAGAGAAAGCCTTGGTGCTTGTAAGTAGGTTTCCTCCTCGCATGATATTTAAAACAAATGATCCAAGAAGGATTCTACAATGGTCACTTTTGTAATGATTGTTTCAAAACACAACGCAACGTTGCAAACACCAGTGAATCTCTTGGGCACTTCATTGAATACTTGAAAGCAGGAAATGTGGCACTGCTCAGAGTAAGAGATCCCAGAACAGAAGCAGGGATTGAAGAAATGTACTGGGGCAGCTCTGGAGGAGCAAAGAGCATGAAAGGGAGGTCAAGATATGACTCATAGGTTAAGGGTAACAATCAAATGCCTCATCAAGACAAAAAACTCTTCAGTTCCCAATCTGGGCTCTCTTCCCCCACCTCCCCACCCCAGAAAAAGGAGAGGGGCTGCCTTTTCAGAGACTCAACATTGTTAATCACTCTTAGTAATCAACCCAAGAATGAAACATTTATTGATATGAGTTGCATTTTTTATTGCTATACTCAACTCTGAATGAAGAATCTAAATATTATTATGCTTATTAACATTGCTATTTGAATCCATAATTAAGATTGATAATGTTCTGTCCCTAATTAGCATTCTTGAGATCCCCGCGCTTTGATTGGCCAAAGCGCGGGGCACTCTGATTGGTTAGGCGAGCCGCGCCGATTGGCTCACTAAGAATCTCCCGCGATTGGTCCATTCGAATTGCGGGAGATTCAAAGCGGTGCCATTGGCCGCGGCCGCGGCGGCTGAAAGAATAAAAGCCGCAAACCTTTTGCGAAGAGCCAGTTCGGTTCCTACTTTAATAAAAGAGCATGATTTGAAGTCACCGACTCCTGGCATCATTTCGCGGACACAACACTGGCGACGAGGATGGGATCCAGACCCTGAACCGAACCACGTGTCCGACAGAAGCCAGACGAACCACCATGATGGTGAAAATCGCACCCCCCGCACCCTTCAACCCCGCCACCAAGGACTGGGAATCGTACTCCAACTGATTCCACATGTTCCTCGAGTGCAGCGACCTGAAGGGCGCCACCGGCCCCATGAAGCGCACCGTCTTCCTGACCCACTGCGGGACCGAGGTATTCAAGATGGCCAAGGCGCTTGCCAAACCCACCGATGCGACCGCGATGGACTGGGACGTCCTCGAGTCAATACTTCGGCGGCACTACGCTCCAGAGGTACCCATCCTGATCCGACGAAACGAATTTTACCGTTGGGACCAACGGTCGGGTGAGAGCTTCAGCGACTTCGTCGCCGAGCTACGGCACCTAGGGGGGCTCTGCGAATTCGACAACCTGAACGACGCCCTGCGAGACCGAATCGTGCTCGGTTTGTGGGACCCCGTCCTCCAGAGCCGGCTGATGGCCAAGGGCAACATCAGCCTAGCAGACACCCTCACCGCAGCCGCAGCCGCCGAAGCAACCCGAACCTCCGCCGACCACATACGCAGACCGAACGCTGGGGACCGCAGCGGAAACAATAACCCTGCGAGGTCAGCCGAGGCCCAACCCGAGACGACCACCCACCAGGGCGACTTCCACTCGGCATCGGGCACTTCCGATGACGAGGAAGACATCCATCGCCTCCAGACAGGCCGTGACCCACGGAACCGGTGGGGTTGTAAGTCGAGGACCAACTGTGCCGGGTGCGGCAGCGACCACCCCAGGTCGGAATGCCAGTTTTTCGAATCGATCTGCCAGCATTGCGACAAGAAGGGACACATCGCCTGTGTCTGCCACCTAAAAAAGAACTGCAGCCCAGCACGATGGGACCAGAGCGACCGGAGGAGAGAGAGCACACCACCCCGGACCAGAGATTGCCCCTCGGACAACAGATGGGACCGGAACGGACGATCCCTGCGAGGCGGCGATAACTGGCGAAGAAAGGAGACCCATCAGACGGTCACCATCAGCCACGCCATAACCAATGACGCCCGGAAGGTCCACGTGGAGGTAGGCATCGAGGGCCAGCCATGCAAAATGGAGGTGGACTCCGGGTCCTACCTCTCCATGATAGCATGGCATGAAATAAAGCGCTTGGTGCCTACCATCCAAAGGAGGAACCTAGACAGCCAGAGACTCATCGTAAAGGACTATCAGGGAAACCGCATCCCGGTAGTCGGAACCAAACACTTCAACATCACATATAAAGGGCACACCGAAAGGCTTCCCCTGACAATCGTCGACCGCGACCGCCCAAGCCTACTGGGACTGCAATGGTTCGCCCCGCTCGGCATCGCAGTCACAGGAGTCGACCACGTCACCGACAACAGCTGGGAGCAGCAACTGGCCCGGGAATTCCAAGAGGTCTTCAACGGAAACCTAGGCAAGTACCGAGGGCCCCTTATATCATTCACCCTAGACCCAAACGTCCCCCCAAAACGCCTGAAACCAAGGCGGGTGCCATTCGCACTTAAACCCAAGATAGACGAGCAAATTGACAAGCTCGTCAAGCAAGGGGTCCTAAAGCCCATAGACCACGCCCGGTGGGAGACCCCCATAGTCACCCTGATCAAGCCCGATGGGTCGGTGAGGATCTGTGGGGACTATAAGGCCACCCTAAATGGCGCGCTACAACAAAGCGCCTACCCTGTCCCAGTAGTGCAACACCTACTGCACTCACTGGGAGGGGGCAAGGTTTTCGCCAAGCTCGACCTCGCCCAGGCATACCAACAGTTGCCAGTTGACGAGCAAATGGCAGAAGCGCAAACCATAGTCACCCACCAGGGAGCATTTAAATGCAACCGACTCCAATTCGGAGTCAGCGTGGCACCGGGAATATTCCAAAGCCTAATGGAAAGACTTGCAAGGCATCAAGGGGGTGGTACCTTACTTCGACGACGTCCTAGTGTCGGCAACCAACCAAGCCGAACTAGAGGGTCACCTAAGGGAGGTCCTAACCAAATTCAAAGAGACCGGGCTCAAAGTAAAGAGGGAGAAATGCCAATTATACACGGAACGGGTAGAATTCCTAGGATACCTCCTAGACCGTCACGGCATTCACTTCACAAACCAAAAAATCAAGGCCATCAAAGAAGCACCCACACCCAAGTCGAAGACGGAACTACAGGCATTCCTGGGACTACTTAAATTTTACAATGTTTTCCTGCCCCAAAAGGCGACGGTGGCGGAGCCCTTGCATAGGCTCCTGGACAAGGCGGCAACCTGGACATGGGGGAAACGCGAGCAAGCCGCCTTCCAAAGAACAAAGGACCTCCTCACTTCGGACGCTGTCCTTATACAGTATAACGAGACCCTACCTCTGGCCGTCACATGTGACGCATCACCTTTCGGCGTCGGCGCTGTCCTCAGCCATACCCTCCCCGATGGAAAAGAAGCGCCCATCGCGTTCTTTTCAAGGACCCTCACCAAACCGGAGCGGAACTATAGCCAGCTGGACAAAGAGGCTCTGGCTATCATTGCCGCCGTAAAAAGATTCCACGAGTATCTCTACGGCCGGACTTTCACCATCATAACCGACCACAAGCCGCTGCTGGGAATCCTTGCAGGAAACCGGGCCACCCCGAACATTCTGTCTCCCCGAATGACAAGGTGGTCCGAGTTCCTGGCAGCCTACAACTGCGGACTCATACACAAACCAGGTAAGATGATTTCCCATGCAGACGCCTTAAGCCGCTCGCCGCTACCGGAACCTGACACCGACCCAGCACCCACGACGACCACCCTCAGCATAGAGACTCTACCCAACCTGCCCATAACCGCGTCAGACATTGCCCGAGAGACTAATAAAGACAAACGTCTGGCGCGGGTGTTGCATTGGGTAGAGAAAGTGTGGCTGGAAAGGGACAACGACGAGTCCGTCAAAACATTCCTAAACCGCCAAACGGAACTCTCGTATTAAAAGGGTGCATACTATGGGGGGATAGGGTGGTCATTCCAGAAAAGCTACAAGGGAAGGTTCTGGAACTGCTACAAGAGGGGCACCCTGGCATCGTTAGGACTAAAGCCCTGGCCAGAAGTTACGCTTGGTGGCCAGGGATGGACAAACAAATTGAGACCTGGGTAGCAAGGTGCCAACGATGCCAGGAAACTAGGCCAAGCCCACCCACAGCACCCGTCCTAGAGTGGGAAACCCCAAGGGGACCTTGGTCTAGGATTCACATAGACTTCGCCGGGCCCACAAAAGGACACACCTTCCTTATAAAAGTAGACGCTTACTCCAACTGGCTGGAGGTAAGCAACATGAAGACAACAACCACGGAGGCCGTGATCAAGGAACTCTGCAAACTCTTTGCAACGCACGGCCTCCCAGACGTCGTCGTTTCCGACAACGGGCCCCAGTTCACCTCGCTGGAATTTGAAAAATTCCTAGCGGAACGGGGCATCCGCCACGCGCTGACAGCACCGGTGCACCCGGCGGCGAACGGTAGGGCGGAACGGATGGTGCAATTCACTAAGAAAACCATCCGGAAAATAGACCACGGGGAGATCCAGGAGAAAATAAACAAACTACTCTTCACCCAACACATATCCCCAAATACCACAATGAATAAGAGCCCAGCCGAACTATTAATGGGGAGGAAATTAAGGTCCCCACTCGACAGGTTACACCCCACGTATAACCCGGAGAAGCCCCCAGACTCAAACAGCAAACACCGAACTTTCGCACCAGGCGACCCCGTATACGCAAGAAACCTGATGGGAGACCCACTATGGATACCGGCTGTCATCACACAAATAACAGGCCCACACTCGTACCGACTACAAACAGCAGACGGACGAGCGTGGAAACGCCACATCGACCAATTAAGGTCGAGGACTGCCAACCAAGAGACCACCGACGCACAAACAGGCGAAACCAACCCCCACAACACAAACCAAGGGGGGAGGGAACACCCAGGGGACCAAAACCAAAGAAGAATAAACCAGCCATACTTACCGGAAAGCAGCCATCACGACCCCTCGCCAGGAAGGAACAGCCAGGCCAGCTCGACCGACCCGGAAAGACCGAGCGGGAGCGGCGAAACCCGCAGCTCAACCAACCCGGGAGGCCCAGGAGGGAGCTACGGAGAGCGGCCCGGCCTGACCGACCAGCCGGTTCCCACGACGGCATCAGGAGCAACAGAGATCCCGACCGAACCAGCCGGGATCCAACCTACGACTGAGCTGCGCAGGTCCAGTAGGCTCAGACGGAGCCCCGCCTACCTACGTGACTATGCGACGTAAGGACTGAACCAAGAGGGGAGGGGTGTTCTGTCCCTAATTAGCATTCTTGAGATCCCCGCGCTTTGATTGGCCAAAGCGCGGGGCACTCTGATAGGTTAGGCAAGCTGCGCCGATTGGCTCGCTAAGAATCTCCTGCGATTGGTCCATTCGAATCGCGGGAGATTCAAAGCGGTGCCATTGGCCGCGGCCGCCGCGGCTGAAAGAATAAAAGCCGCAAACCTTTTGTGAAGAGCCAGTTCGGTTCCTACTTTAATAAAAGAGCATGATTTGAAGTCACCGACTCCTGGCATCATTTCGCAGACACAACAGATAATATGTCTTTTATCAAATATACTATGGCTTAAATTAGTTAAAGCATGGGTTCTCCCTTGGTTTGGATCCAATCCACATGCCATTGTAGCTAAGCACAAAGGCCATACCTTAGTGATAGACTCTTATTATACAAGGGTGTTCAAGAGCTACCAGACAGAGATCTTAAAGGATGGGAGAGGAAGAGGAAGACCAAGAAAGTAGGCATGCAGGATCTGATCTGAGTCAATCACCAGAACCAAAGGTTTGTTCTTCTGAGCTTTTGGGCTTATGCTGGAGCTCATCATCAGAATATGACACATTCTGGAGAGAGAGAGAAGTTCCTTGATGATAAACTCCAGCCCTTGAACAATTTTGAAAGAATAAATCTTTATTCTCAGATTGGATCCTGCAACATTCTCCTGGGACAAGTAAGTATATTTACCATCATTCACAAAAGTAGACCTGAATCATTAAATCTTGAAATTTGAGGAGGAGAAAAATATAAATGTCTCCCTCCCCACAATCTACTGCATCCTTTTTCTTGGTTTTGTTTCTTTATGTAAACAGTAACGGTACGCTTGAATTTCACAGGAGAGGGCTGCAAAGAGGTATCTGGTTTATAAAAAATATGCCCTTCCCTCCATTCCTGATTGTGAAACAGTGAATTGTCAGAAATGAGCCGTCTCACAGTCCTTAGGAGTCACTGTTTTCAGTAGAGGTTTCCAGACCTTAGCAATTAGACTGCAGGTTTGGGCAACCACAGCCTCACACTTTGCCTCATTGACGTGAGGACGGATATTGACTTTGCTGACAGAGAGTCTGCGGGACAATATGGGACATGCCAGTGGTTAAGCTTAACTGGATGTGGCCCAGCTACTTCCTTAATGCAAAGGTCTGGGATGTGGTGACTCCATCTGTTTCTGATCAAATGTCACCTCTTCAGCATTGCCTGGGGTCCTCAGGTGGAGAAACCCCTGTGAAGTGGTATCTAGAATCAGTTTTTAATGAGCATAGCAACACAGGGAGGGCTGCTGGTCATTTTTGAAGCTATTCTGGATGCTGCAAATGAGATGAATTTGAACAAAAGAGCCTCAATGCCTGCGGTTAAGAGTCAACAATGGCAGTATGTATGACCAGAGATGAGATTTTACAATACACACACACGTGTGTGTGTGTGTGTGTGTGTGTTGTAATTTTCAGAGACAGACAGTGAGAGTGTCCTTTACATCAAAAACAAACCCGTCCATAGCTTGCTGTTAAAAAAGCTTTCCCATGATCCAGATAATGCTGAAAAGATGATATGTATTTTTGTTTTATTTTCCCCTCACCTTTATTATTGTTGATAACTCGAGGTAGCAGACATACCTAATACGCTTTCCTTCTCATATTTTCCCAGCAACAATAACCCCGTGAGGTAGCTTGGGCTGAGAACGACAACTCCCCCCACCCCCCAAAGTCACCCTTCTGGCTTTCATCAAAAACCTGAGAAACTTCTCAGATAAAAGAGAGATCCTGTCGTGCAGGGGTCTCCAACCTTGGGAACTTTAAGACTTGTGGACTTCAACTCCCAGAATTGTGGACTTGTGGACTTCTGGAAATTGAAATCCACAAGTCTTAAAGTTGCCAAGGTAGGAGACCCCTGCTGTAGTGGGTCTGAAAAAATGTACCAGTTTCTCCAAGTTCCTAAATATTTCTGCAGAAACTGTCGTTTCCCAAGGAGAAGGCAATGGATAGAACAAGAGACAAAACCTTGTACTAATATTCAAAAATCATATTCTTAAATATATGCAAAATTAGACTGACAACAATGCATTTTAAAAAAAGAATACTGCAGCAATTCTGTAACTGGAATAATTTGTCTTAAAAAATGAAGGAAAAAAAAGGATTTGTGTTATGTATTGTACACAGTTGTCAACTGAAGTTCTCATTCTGGTCCTCTGTTGGAGTGGGAAAATACTCTCTCCTGATTGGTTGGTCAGTTTCCTATAAGAGGAGATGTGTCAACCAGGGAGTCCTGTGGCCTTACAGGCAGTATGGAATAAAGAGCTGTTAAAAATCACTATGGCCTCATCTCCATTCTTCGCCCAGAACTTAACAATTTGAAAACTGAGGTGGTTGCCAAACTGACCTTCAAATCTTCTTTCTCTTTTTTTTTTAATAGTAAAAGTTGTATTGATTTTAACAACAAACAAAAACACATAAAACATAAGACATAACATAAAAACATCACCCTCCTTCATAAATCTTCTTTCTCAATGGCAATGTTGGGAAAAAGTATGCTGTACAGCAAGTCTGAGTCATAAGATGGAATGCATAAGATGGAAGATAAGTGCAGGTTCAAACATATTCAGGAGCTACACTTTGATCTGACAGCCAATAGATTATTTTAGATTTGTTTTTCAATCTCTCCCACATCTATAATATAAGTAAATGTTTTTATCAGAGGGTAAACTACAGAAGAAAACCATGTTTAAATTGCATCTATGTTACAATCACTGCCAATTCATAATGTGAGCTAATGCAAACAAAGCAAAGGGAAGAAAAACAAACAGACAAACAAAACACCCACAAAGTAATATAATCCTCATGAGGATTTCGATTTTTGAATTTGTCAGATTCCTTATTTATGGTCAAGGATGTGCTCAAACATCGGTTCTCTTTCTTATAAATTGCTACAAGAATGTGAAAAGGAGTTTGCAAGCTTCTGTTAGGAAAAAAAAAAAGTACATTTTCTCCCTCCTGAAACATTCTCGCCTTCAAAAATTACAAATATTGATGCTGCACTAATGTTCCATTTCCATTTGAACTCCATTTGTGTTTCAATGCATTGACACCTTTGACACAAAAGTGGGCAGTCAGAGCTAGGGAACCTAGGGTTGGCCTTGTCAATTTTGAGCTTATGGAAACCCAGGGGCCATTGAACTAGTGAGATGGTTCCACTATTTTTAAATACCTTCATCTATTTTTCTTTGTTTTAATTTGGGTATTGTATTTCTTAATGTATTTATTAACTATTCTAAGCTCTGTTATACATTGACCAGAGTCGCTTGTGTGTGTAATGAAGGGGAGGCTATATAAATTGGTTTAATGAATAAATAAGTAAATTGGCAACCAAACTATTGTTCCACTCATACCAGGGTATTAAGCAGGTTCTAGCCAGTTCTGGAGAACCAGTAGTGGAAATTTTGAGTAGTTCAGAGAACCAGCAAATACCACTTCTGACTGGAGATTTTACAATATCCTTCCCCTGCCATGCCCATTAAGCCACGCCCACAGAACTGATAGTAAAACAATTTGAATCCCACCACCTTACACTTCAGTGTAGATAATGCAAATGCAGTAAGACTTGTAATAATCCAGTTTTCTTTTACTGTGTCCCCAGTGCCCAGCAAAACTTGGCAAGTATCTGTGTGGTTTGTAGAACTCAAGTATATATAAAAGATTTCACTGCAATGGAATGGAAAAACCATCTTGGTTGCATGTCAGTGGGGACCACTTCAGAGACATTTGATTGCTGTATTACTTACCTTATGTGGTCAAATGTTGACAACGATTTTTCTATAAGAGATTTATTGATTTGAATATGGAGTGGGAATGCATTATCCATTAAATAGGGAGCTATGCTAAAGTTGTTATGTGTGCATGCACAATACTGTAGACATCTTATTGAATTGGCATTTGCTGTGTCTGTCTTTGTTTTATTGTTCTCAGCTAACAGTGTTATGACTTTGATTAATTGCCTTGAATTATGAAAATTAATTGGAAGGATAGAATATGAATCTCATCAGAAATGTTCGTCTGTCTGTCTGCTTGTCTATCTTTCCATCAGAAATATTTCCATGGGCCTAAGCAATAATTTTCCTATTTTTTTGGAAACTGGACAACATCTACTATAAATTAGGTTATGATCCTAATCATAAATTCATAAATTCTAGTTTATGATGTGTACATTTGTATACTATTGGGAATATAAAGCCAATTACTGATTCATTCAGAGTTCTTTTCCTGATACATCACCCAACTGTTAATTATTGGCAAGCGTATGTGTGTATATGTTTGTGTGTGTGTGTTTTAATTATGTGTTTTGGCTATTAGTTCTTGGACTTGAATGGCAAAAGAGTTTTTTTTAAATTTGTCTCTGGAATTGACAAACATACAAACTGATAGACGTATAATATGACTCATTAAGAGAAAAACAACTGCATTTTAGAAATAAAAATGTAAAAAAAAAAGAAGAGAGAGAGAGAAAGACAATTGCATTCTGTACCAGTTGAAGTTTCCAGATGGTCTTCATGAGCAACTCCATGTAGAATGAATTATAGTATTCCAGTTGAGGGCTGAAAAGAGCATGGTGACTATATGTCTATAGAAATGACAAAGATGTTCTTAGTTATGGTTTCCATAACCTCTTTCAACAAGAGCCATGAGCCCAATAAATGCCTTTCAGAGAAAGTGCAACCCCATCCAGAATTAAACTAAGTTTTGTCCTGATATCACTTGGGTTGTGAATTCTCAGCCATTCTGTCTTGCTGAGGTTGAACCTGAGCCTGTTTCTCCCTATCCAATCCTTCACAGTGTCCAAAGAACAGGTTAGGAATTATTCAACTGCATCTACCCTCTACTTCAGTATGGAGATACATAGTTGGATATCATCTACATATTGATGATACTTTCAAGTGGCTGTGAGGAACAGGATTGAGCACCCCAAATGGAATACCTGGTGGTCTGACCTCTTATTCCACACAATCATTATCTGGAATCACCTGCTCAGGAAAGAGTGGAACCATTCAACATGGTGTCCTTTATCCCCATCATTCACAAATGACCTTGAAGAAGTGTGAGTGATGGCATTATCCCTGAAAACGTAATAGGACAAGAATAGTTGTCCTAATACCCGGCTCGTATTACCATATGTGGTGGATTTGTGAGGACGCTAGAAAATATTGGACTATAATTCGCATGTGGTTGGAAAAAATGACAAAGAAACATATAGACTTGAAACCAGAGATCTTCTTATTGGGAATTTTACCTGATATATATAGTAAAGATTTGAAATACCTGATTGTAAATGTATTAACAGCGGCCAGGATTGTATTTGCTAAAAATTGGAAGAATGAGAAAATACCATTACAGGAAGAAATTATTAAGAAAATATTGGAATGTGCTGAGATGAGCAGATTGACATTTGTAATTAGAGAGCAAGAGGATAAACAATTTTACGAAATTTGGGATCTTTTTTATAAATGGCTAGATGATAAAATACGATAATAGAATATTTAGAATGCTAGATAGTAAGGAATATCTTTATTTTGCTATTATTTTGCTATTTGATATTATATTTATAAAGGATTTTTTAGGATTGATTTGATATGACTAGATGATTTGTTATAGAGTAAACTGGTTTAAAGTATTGTTAACTCATTAAGCATGAATGATTAAAAATATAGTCAAAAACTTCTTTTTTTAGTGATATTAGGATATATAAGTTTGGATTGACAATATGAGTTGTTATGTAACATAATTGTAATTGAGACTACAGAATGAATGCACAAAAATAATGAACCAACTGACACACTGGATGTACATATAAGAGTTGATGTTTTTATGTTTTGTTTGTCTTGTTTGTTTGTAGAAAATTAATAAAAAAAATTTCAAAAAAAAAAAAGAATAGTTGTCTTCCTCTCATCCACAACTCACCACATCTATCAATGCTGTTTCTCTCACACATTTTAAAAAGAAACAATATTATTGTTAGCTCTTATGGTGGTGGTGGTGGGTATAGAATAAAGGTATGGAATAAAGGAAATAATTGTACAATCCAGATTAAATGGCTTCAGTAAGGACCACCTACAATTCTATCATAGTCTCAAGTGATTGGATCGCTGACTATCTTTTAAAGGGGTTAGAGAAAAATTCTGTTAAACAGCCTGGGATTCATTAAGAAAAGCCAAATCTTCAAATAGGATGAGTGTCTAGAAATTAAAGTAGTGTAAATACTCAGGGTTAGCCTGATCTACATTGTATGTGTCCTCACAATGAGTCATTTGAGAGCATCTCAGTCAGGCAGGGTTTCTAATTGCAGCATACCAAAGAGTTCTACAATGATAATTGTTCATATTTACTAAACATATATGTGACTTGTGGACAGACAGGCAACGGGCCAAAGCTTAGAATTTGGAGCAATGATGTGACTCACGTAAACTGTGACTCACATAAATTGACCATGAGCAACTGCTCAAAATTCACTACCTCTCTGTTCTGGTATAAGGGGGTTAAGATTACTGAAACCATGATTTTTCTAGGAAAAAAAATTAAAGTAGATTGTAGAACTGATGATCAAGCACTGAGTGGGCTACATCTTAACACTGATGTCGTGTATAAAACATCTCGCACAATTGAAATACTAAGCTGCTCATGTAGCAAGACTTTACATTAATTTCGGAAACAATATATGTACCATGATTTAAGTACATGAAGATCTCCTCATCTGTTTTGAAAATCTCCATCTCCAGTTCCTGATAATTTAGTGCATGAGAAAGATTCTCTATGTTGTTTGAAGGTGGTGGCTTCATTTTTTAAATCTCGATATTCTCTTAGAATAATAGAATAATACTAACATTGAAATATAATTTTGAATCTAAGCCTTTCTTAAAACCTATCCTGGTTATCCTGGTATTTTTGTTTATTTTGGCTTTTAAAAGTCCTTATTGCAGCTATAAGTAATAGCCATCTGCCTAGGGATAAAATGAGTAGGACCTCATTTTTTTCTAAGTTAGTTGAGGTGACTTGAAAAGGATAGGATGAATAGCCTATCTGTTATCAATAGCATCTGTATAGATAGTAATCATACTACTAAAAGCTAAACCAGAAAGTCTGACTCATATCAATAACTACTTATTCTCAGACCTTGATTGCAATCTCATAAGATCTTGATTACAAGAAATCTCCAGTTTCTTTTCCCAAACTGCAAGCACTTCTCTCTTAATTTTTTGTTTACCATCCTCTCATAAGAATGGGGTTTCTATTCCATGAATAGAAGTGATATTGGTCTCTAGTAAAATATGCTCCCTCTCTGCTTGCCTGATTTGATTGCAGTTTTGGGACCAGCAATCTCCATATGTCTAAAAGTCAACAGATGAGGAAGCCTGGTCTCAGATGCAAGTGACCAGATGCACACGTGTAAAGTTCAAGGCTAATTCCCCATTTGATCCCTCCTCCCTGTCTGGCTGGATCTTTCTCAAAACCTGAGTTAAGACATCAAAGTGAAATTTCACTCTTTTATCAGCATATGTTTTAATGTCCACAGGATGAGCAAGCCATTTCTTTGACCCAATATTCTACTCTAGAATGGACTACTGCATATAACTTTTTGTGTTGACCATAGCATTTCCCCCATAGGCTTACCAAATCATGCAGGAAATATGCATTTTGGCACTGCTGCCCCATTCCTAGAAAAATATAATGATAGAACCTTCATGTAATGACCAAAAGCACACATACCCAATTTTTTAAAGTTGGCTGGGTGATACACATTGCTCCTGTTGATCTCAGGAACACCAAAAACCAGTGGGGAGTACCATGAGTAAAATAAAAAAAGCTGTTACTCAGCCATCACTCTGGAGCTTTTCTTAAAAATTGTAGCCAGAGTAGTAAGTTGCACTATAGCCTCTCTTGACACATAAAAAAAAAGAATATATGTTGAAAATCAAGCTGGGAGGCTTTTATGAGGATTGTAAACTAACCAGTAGTACTAAAAGTAGATTTATAGATAAATTTGTTTGTCAATTCCATGAGAAAGCCTCAAAGATATCAGCTGCTAAATGGATCACAATAGCAATAGCACTTAGACTTGTATACCGCTTTATAATGCTTTACAGCCTTCTCTAAGTAATTTTACAGAATCAGCGTATTGCCCCCAACAATCTGGATCCTCATTTTACCCACCTCGGAAGGATGGAAGGCTTGAGCCTGGTGGGATTTGAACTGCCAAATTACAGGCAGTCAATAGATAGTGGCCTGCAGTATAGCACTCTAACCACTGCGCCACCAAGGGGCAGATGGAATTGACATCAATTGGCACAAATGCCATGTATGCCCTAAAATGCCTAAAAGCTCATAAATGTTTAATATTTTTATAGCCCCCATGAAGCCTCAGCCACATTTTCACATACTCAACCCCTAGATTCATAGCATTAGAAGGAATCCAGTTAATCACATAGCCCAGCCTAGTGATTTCTGGTAAAACTTTATGTGTACTAGACACCATGCCTGTTGCAATACTCAACTTACTGAAAACTTTCTTAAAAGGATATTTCACAACTTTTCAGTGTGCCATAGGGTGCAACTGGTAAACTGAAGTCAACACTGATACTGAATTTTATAGATTTTACAGTTTGAAGTAATATTGTAGGATACTGTTTCTCCATACTTCATACCTTTCTTGTTTTATTCTTCAGTGACAACCTTATAATCTTCTTGCCATTTCCTGCTGGGTCAAGGCAAGACATTTCCCAAACCCATAACCCACTGTGGTTGTGATTCTTGGCAGCTAGCCTGGGCCCAGTCAGCACTCAAAGAACAAGGTAATCAAATCCAGATGGGGTAGAAGTGTTGATGTCTTCCACCTCCACCTTTGCCTAACAGATATCTAGTCAGGCTTTAGTGTGACAATCATCCATGTCCCAATTTTGTGACCGACATAATCAGAAAAGTCATCTTTGAGGCAATGCAATCATTCCACTAGTATGGCAGATCTTTCATTGGGTTCACTTACCATAGTAAGCTATGTTTTGTTTAATTATGGTTTATGTTTTACATACCACAATGGCTGCATTTACACAAATTGGAACCAAACTATACCTAAGTCAATAGTACAAATTTTGATGTCAAAAAGGGGAAAGCTGATAGTATGATTTAAAAATAATAAAATTGGATTAAGTTTTTAACATAGATCAGAAGTATAATTCAGAGCCAAATTAGGAATATACTATTACTAAGTAATGGAACAGAACTGACCCACAAGAGAAGGTTAAGTTCAGAAAAGATATAAAATCCTTCCCTCCCACTAGGTTAGGAAAACTCAGGGATTATTCCTGGTAAATAGCTTGCTAGCTAACCATACAACATGTTTCTAATCAGAAACAGAAATTGCCAGAAATTTATTTGCCACAAAATTTAGGAGAGGAGAAAGGGAGAAAATGTAACTGTTATTTACACCAAGAGACAAACAATAGATTTATCTTTTGCTTCCTTCCTCCAAAGTGATTAGGGTAGAAAAGGCTGAAAGGCCTTTTGTAGGGGGAGTGTGAGTAAGGGAAAATAAAGGGGGGTGGATAGGAGATGTTGTAATAATCGTATGTATCAGGTCAGTATTGTATTGTGACAATAATCTGATGAACATTTCTTCTCTAAATTTTTTTTTATTCTTTCTATTTAGGGAAGTAAAATCAGCAGCTGGATGCTGCTATGCAGTGAGAGCATGGGCTTGTTAGATACCCATTCGTTAGCCTTTGACTGGTTCCTCACAGTATCCCAACTATCAGTCAAGTTAAGGTAAACGATTACATACTCTTTCTTTCCGCAGTTGTAAAATCACAATCATACCAAACAATGTATATTTATGGAGGAGACACATGATTATGGAAAAGTAATTTTATGAATGAAAAGTAAACGTTAAATTTAAAAACTGTGCCTGAGGGCCAAATTAAATGTCTTTTGTGGAATTCATGATAAGAATAAATGATTTTTTTTTTTTTGGTAGAGTCAAACACAATAATATCGGGGAAGGGATGGGTTAGTTGGAAGTGCCAGAAAAATCTTCCCTTCTCCTCTTTCTCTAATTAAATGTGTCTCCTTGCAAGTTGGCACTAAGCATTGAGAGAATGGGGGTATATAGAGGAACGTTTTTGAGACTTGGCCTATTTCCAAATGTATTATTTCCAAATCAAATTGACTCAGAGCACAAATGACCAAATATGCAGCTTATCCATGCTTTCATGTGCTGCCTTATGTACTGTTTGTTGATTATTTGTCTAGTTATTATTCTTATTGTATTATTGTAACTAATTAACAGAAGACAATCATAAGTGCAGTACATATAACGGAATTCACAAAATACTGATTTTTAATCTCATTTTAAATGTGTATTCCAACCGACACAGAATTGATGCAAGCCAGTTTCATAGGGCTGGCATTCCTTTAAGCTGCTTGCCAGTTCAAGGTCTAAATAAAGAGCTGAAAACCCCTCTGTTTTGTTCCTTCAGTCTTCTTCTGGTTTTAACCTGGTGTGTAAATTAGTTAGAAATAAAGGGTGGTTTTAAAACATCTCTTTTCTGATTTTCATCTCTCTTGTTTTGCTGTGGTCACAGCAATGCTCAATCATCTTTTGGGGTTGTAAACATTGGAGGAAGAAAATGTCCGTGTTAATCTTGGGAGCCAAAAATCTGGAGTCTGATAGCATCTTTTCAGACTAACAAGTTTTATTAAGAGCTATAAACTTTTGTGAGATACAGCTCACTTCATCAGCAATAATGGACTGCCTTTAATAGAATGAGTTCACAAAAGCTTATGCTTCGAATAAAACTTGTTAATCTGAAAATATGCTTTCAGACTTCTGATTATTGTTTAGTTGTGTTTAACATGGCTCCTGCTGGATGGATTTTCCTCTCCAGCACAAATTTATACATACATACATACATACATACATACATATTTAAAATAGCTTTAACTTTTTTTTTCCTGTCACTTGGGCAAGAAAGAGTAAAAAGGCAAAATTCTGGCCAACTTCAAATGTTAAACAAAAACAAAAACAAATACAGCCCCACCAGTTTATTCTTCCATTAATGAACTTATTTTTTAAAAAAAAAAAGTTCAGATTTTCACTGTACTCAACAAGTTGAGAAGCAATAAGGAAAGTAAATATAAACACCAGTGGCCGAAGGCAGCAAGAAATAATCATATAAGGAAATGAAGAACAAAAATTGAGCAGAGAAACTATTTTATTATCTCGTTTTGGCCAAGGTAAATTTGTAATAACAGCAGCAGATTATGGGAAATGGAGATCAGAGATTTCTGGCCAGGGGGGAATACCCAGTGCACAGCGCGCAGCTGGAATGGAGATGTTTGCCTACCATGAAGTGAAGTGCAGCAAATGAACAAGACAGCCTCTGCCTTGAGGCAGCACAAATCAGAGAACAACACTTTGGATGTGTAGCAGGAATGGGAGAGTGGAGGTGACCGTCCCAATGAAATGGTAATTAGATGATGACACGGTGCCTTCTATCTTCAAGAAAGAGTTCATGGTCCCTATGGTGCTGCAGAAACTTGATTTTGCAGCTTAGTTTTTTTGTTAAGCTGAGTAGAGGATTCTGAGAGCAAAATGGAACAACTTTTGTGGCCAACTCACTGCGGAACAATTCAATAATTCAATTTAATTATTTAAAATATTTTAAAAATTATTTTTATTTTTGTCATTCACATTTCATGAAGTCCCTCCTTTGGCATCCTTTCTTTAATGATTCTATTCCACCATTTCTTCAATATTAGTGTAACTCTTGTCCTGCGGTGAATTGTCCCGTGGCAACTTGGCCATGATGAGTTGTCCCACAGCGAGTTGGTCATGTCAACTTGGCTGTGAGGAGAGAAATCCATCGTGTGATAACCCCATGACATATGATGCTTGAATCCAGAAGAACATTGTTTAAATCTGGCTTAAGTGGGACTGAGCATCTCATTTTAGTATCAGGAGTTAGGTGTGGCCATCATTCATTGATTCCAAGGAGATATTATTAAAGCATCATGTCATTGCTATTTTGTTCCCATCATTTTGAAGTAGAAGGATTCCCCCACTGTATTTCAGCACTGATTGTATGCCATCAAGTGATTTTTGACCACATGCCTAGATTTTATCCATGATGATCTATCTCTATTTCAGCATAAAAGAGCTCAAAGAACTATTTCAGAAGAATACAGCTTCTAATGGTTTTGGAAAAGCTTTATTTTGCATCACCGGTATACAATATTTGATCTAATCTTATGAAGGGCAAATATTGAGGTAATTCCCCATTAGGAAAATGAGTGCATACAGGGAGATGTATAGAGAGTAGTGTTGGAATAATACACACAGAGCATACAGATACACTGTACAGTAAATGTAGGTTTTTACTTCCAGAAAGGTTTAAACAAAGTCCAAAATAAGCAATCCAAAAGTCATTCACAGGTAAAACCAGTCAGTTTTCATCCAGGGATAATCCAAATATCAAATTCCAGTGTCAAAAACAGTTCAGTATCAGACTTACATTAAATCCAGTAATATAAGTCAAGTAGAAGAAATGGAGCAATGGCAATACTTTCCAACAGAAGGAAACAGAGATAGAGTCACACTCTCTTCTGAGATTAAGATTAAAACAATCCAGGTTTCTTGTTTGAAAAACCACACCCAACTACAGTTTTGCATTTTCTTAAAGATATAGTACTAAAATGTTTATCCTAGCTTATATATTTCTAAATAGCTCTTAGGTGACTTATATTCCTAACAGCAAAGCAAATAGCTTTAACCTTCCCTGAAAAATATTTCCACCTTCCTTTTAGCCTAGATTTACCAGTTATCCCAGCCTTGCCTAGAAGTGATCAGCAAAAGTACGCAGAGGAAGCCCAGGATATTTTTGGCATCTAAATAAATGCCTAAATGTTATATATTTAGACAGGTCTGTCAGATTGGCTCCTTCAAGCCAGCCTTGACATTTGACAAAATCTGGAAGTCCTTTCTGAAAAGGAAGGCAAGCCTTAAGAGCCGCAGATCCTTCTCCTTAGTCTGATGGAGCCATGGAAGGCAGTGCCTATGTCTAGTCAGGAAACAAGGGAAATAATTTGTATAGTGTTCATCAAGAAAAATAGGGAAAGAAAGAAAGGAAAAAAAACATGAGAAGAAATAGACAAGAGACCCAATTGTGTTGTATGAGATCAGAAGAGTTACTTCCACTCATCTATTCCATTACAATTTTTAAGATGTTGATTGGAAGTACCAGAATGAGACTTTTAGGAAAGTTGAGCATTTTAGATTTGTTCCTTTCTCTTTGAATCATCAAAGTTTTTTTTTACTCCCACATATAGTGCTACTTTATAGCTAAAGAGAGTTTTGGCAGATGGTAACTTAATTTTGTCTGCTGCTTCTGGTAACTTAATTTGGCTATTGCTTGATATAGTCCACTCCATTTAGTAGCCTTAAAAGCTAGGCTAAAGAAGACACAATTCAAATAACTGGAGATTTAATTAATGGATTTGGGGGGTAGGGGTTGTGCATATATTTACATAAATAGAAGTATGGTGAGGAGAGCAATCTGGTTTTAATCCATTGTGTCCCACTAATATAACCAGAGATTTGATACAGAAAATACATTTGGTATTTTCTTTAAAAAAATTATTTACATTAATAAAAGCATTTTTCTCCTGCAACGAGCAAGTGCAGGATCTTCAATCTGAAACAGGACTACAATTAAGAGGTGATGGTTAAGTCCTCCTTACCACAATCCCCTATTCAAATTTTGACTCAGTTTTCATCAGTTTTTTTCACAATTGGGTTAATGTTTTCAGCCGGGTCATTCTATTGCTGGCATTAAAGCAGCTACAGGGGTGGGGAAATGGAACACTGAGGGGGAATCCAATCTGAAAGTGTTGGATAATAATGCATCAAGAAGATTACTTCTATCATGTCAGGACTGGAGATATCTGGTTTTCATCCCAGGATATATGTTAATTATTGCAACTGATCAGTGCCCAACTGTTTAACAACACTGCTTTGCAGATGGTCACTTAATTACCACTTTCTGAAGCTACCATATCTAAACATTGCCAGGTGGAAGCAAAAAAAAATTCAGAAATCTATAAGCCTTTGGTGCCATCTAGTAGCCATTTTCATTTTTTGCTTTCAATGTATGTTAGTCTTACCACTGTCTGTACGGACCACATTTCATTCTGAAGATGGTTATATTCCCTACCTCCATCATGCTTTGTACAATTGCAACTTAGAGAAAGTAGCAGCCTTGGAAAGGGGAAATCTAAAAGCTAACTATGTGAAATATCATTAATAGCAAAACAATAAGCATATTTAAAAATAAAACACATATCAGAGCAATCTGACACAGTAACTTTGAGATCGTTACAATCAAGGGATTTGTTGGTGATATTAAAAAAAGTCTCTTGAATTCAAGATTAAAGCCCAGATCCTTTTTAATGTGTGATCCTATGGTTGTGGCTACTATTTTAAATTGTTTTTACTCCTCTGCAGACCTCCCAGTATTATGAATAAAGATGCCCCTGGTTTATGAGTTTACAAGATGACTTTGGACAAGCTTCTCTCATCCCCACTCCTGTTTCTGCAACATGGAAAGTGTGCTGTTGCTGTTGCTATGTTTATTATTGTTAAAATATTGCAATTTCCCAGTATTCTTTCATCTAGAAGAGGGCTCTCAAACTTGCAGCCTGTGGCATATGTCATGTACTGGCCACGCTCAAACTCAGTTTAGCAAAGGGGATGTAAGTCCTGATACATCATGTGACGCCATCGTGACGATGCAAGTTTGACACCCCTGATCTAGAATAAAGTAAAATGAAGAATGTGCTGCCCTGAATACTTGGAAATGAGGCACACAATGTCAGTTAACAGCATACTGATAGCAGCATTAATGCAGTATGTTTCATTTCTATGCATTTTTCTAGTAATCTGTCACAAAGAATTTGCCCACTTTGTTGTTTTTGAATATCAAATTTCATGGAGTAATTTCATGCCTTCCTTTCCAATCAGAAAGCATCACTAAACACACACAAAGGCTTTCCCACAATACTGTCAAACTATTTACTAAGACCGTATTGCTAATATTCTTCTCATCCTTCCTATTACCTATTTCCTTTTCTACTTATGACTGTTGTTTGTATCTTTATGATTTATATTGTTTATTAGTTCCTAATATGATTTATGTTGATTGCTTATTAGTAGCCTATGACTATCACTAATTGTTGTATCTTATGATTTATGATGAATGTGTTTATGATGACTAAGACCATAATTTATCATATCTTTTATATGCACTGAGAGCTTATGCACGGAAGACAAATTCCTTGTGTGTCCAATCACACTTGGCCAATAAAGAATTCTGTTCTATTTCTATTATTTCTGTTTCTAATCTATGTGAGGTATAGCAGCTGTTCCTGGACTCCAAGGAAGGAGATCCTAGCAAGTGGAATTTGTTAGTAATTCATTTGAGGGCAAATAGGCAAATAGTGCCCCCTGCTGTCTGTCTGTAGAAGTGACTGGCTTTCCTGCTTCACCTTTTGTGCAGAGACTTCATTTGACTTTACTTTTGATCTTAAATCTCAGCTTCCATTCATCATGGAAGCTATGAAACTAACATTCAGTGGGTTCAGACATTGTGCTAAGAAAGGCATAAGGTACTTTGGTTGGGAGTTGGCATGTTACCAAATAAATCCTGATCCAGTGTGATATGTGGATTTTATGGTTGCTGGTTTAATATTTAAAAAGTCATTTCTGATCCCTTTTGAAAAATCCCTCTGCAAAGTATAGTGCTTTGCAAACATCTGTTTACATGGAGCTGCATTACTGACCAACCCCAACCCTGACAAAATAAACTGTGCAGGGATTAAGATGTCAGACTTTCTAAGTCCTAAATACTGTAATAGTGTTTGTAGGACAGGTCTGAATCAAGGAAATCATTAAATTCCATTATTAAATAAATGTCCAGAATAAACTAGAATCCAACAACAAAATCCTATGTGTCTCTTACCCTAAGGTGGTGTTGTTATCAATAACTTTGAGTACTTTTTAAGTAAAAAAGAGAATAAATAAAATCTGTTGTAGAACAGCAAGGATAGTGTTTCAGGGTCACTGCATTATACATGTTCACCACATCATATCTGTAAACTTTTTATATTGTAAATAGCCTATATAGAGCCAATGCCATAAGCTAGGTTTTCACATCTTTGGCATACAGAGTTACATGAAAAGATTATATTCGAAGTTCAAAATTAAGTCAAATATGCCTCATTAAATACATATATAAATAATCACTTGCTCTCGATGTTGCTGGGATCTGCTTCTGTAAGGAATGTATCTCTTAGCAGTCAATGGAGTCTGTGACAAAAGCTGTGATAATGTCAAAACAATGGTATGTGTTTCATGTCCACATTATGCAAATGATGCATCTTGACCTCTAAGTATGCCAGTCAAGTATAGATTTGTCCTGTAATGTCATATTGTATTTGCATGAAATCATTATTTGCCCCCTCGTATACCTGCCTGGCTCACCAGTCCTGTATGTGGGATATAAATGTTAATTGGTGACTTTCCTGCACAACTAATCTGATGACAATTTCTTGTGATTGGTGAACATGGCAATATACTTGGCAAAGCATAATGGGATTACATGGTTTGTGGCTAAAGATACTGTGTGATATTTTTAACATCTACAGACTGGCTAGAGTCAGGCAACTTCCAAATTGGACAAATGTAAATAGCAAGATGAGTAGAAAAAAGATTATAAACAAATAAATAAATACAGCTAAATATACTGCATAGCTCTTGTTTCTTGTGCGCTCCGCTTCATTACTAGGAAATTCAGAGTATTCTGGAAGGAAAATAGTGTAAAATGGATTAAAGTTGCATGCAGTTCACCCCTGAATAATCAAGGGACTAAAATGCATTGATTTTAATCATATTGGTTTCCTGTAAAAAAAAATCTATTCAGTATTTCCAGGATCCCCCTTTAAGATGTTCATTAATTCTATGCTTTGTAAAAAATACCAAACATTCTTCTGACCATAATAAAGCATCTTGAAATGAGTCAATTAAAAAGAAATATTGTAACCTGAACCAAATAACAAAACCTTTGTTAATCTCTAAAGCATCAAGAGGAAAGATTTTTCAGGGCAATAATACATTATATAACTTTTGAAATGAAAGATGATAAGAGGACCTGTGACAAATCTTTAGAGTAAATGAGAATTAGCAGGATTCTGCACACTAACCAATCTTAGCATAGGGCAATTGTAACTCAAGCGTTATAAAGGAAAGGATGTAATAAAGCTGGATTTGGGGGGAAAACTATTAATTTATTTAATTTATACTCTATCCTTCCTCCAGAAGGATAGTCTTCTGACTACTCAGAAGATGTCTTCTGACTACTCAGAAGAAAAATGAAGTCCCCACCTATCCAAGCTTATAATTGAATTAAACATAGGTCCATTGAGTTATGCAGAAAATTAGCTCCAAAGGCTGAAATGGGTATTGAATAATAGTCTTTATTGATGCTTTTGGGTGGGGAAAAAATCTAAACCTGTTACATATCCAAATGTTGCAGAACAAATGCAATAATTATTATTTTAAAGAATCAGTGTTTATGATGGTCTATGTCTTGATTAAAGCATCCAGGGGGATTGTAGGAATGAGCATCCATAGTTTCTGTGCAGACATATTTCTCTTTCTAGAGGGCACCATGGCAACACTATACTCTCACCCCCAAAAAAGGTTGTACCATCAAACAAGGAGTAATGATAACAAGCTATTATTATTTTCAGTGAAAATGAACTGTTTCGGCTGATTTCCAACTTTTCCTTTTTTAGGGAAGCTTGCTGAGAAGGTAGTTGGAGTACCATTACAGGCAACCCTGATGGAAATCGATGATGTGATGTGACTTTTTAAAGTCAGGATTCAGCCTGGATGTGGTACCAAACCAGCATTGGTCATTCTTGTTGGTAATATTTGGAAGAAGTGGGATAGAATGAGTGTAGCTATTCTGGTTCCATTGGACCTGGGAGTGGCCTTCAATATCAATGACCATGGTGTTTTCCTGGGCTGATAATGATTAGGAGGCACTGTTCTGCAGTGGTTCCCCTTTAGGTGGCCAGTTCCAGTTGTTATTGGTGGATGAGGAGAAATCAAGATTTGGCCACCAAAATACTTAATCTTCTCTCTCTTATTGTTTAATTGCTCCATGAAGCAGAGAGGTTTTCTTATCTGCACAAAAAGTTAATATGCAGATTTCTCTACTCTACTCAGGCAAGAAATGAAGTGGAGATCATGACACAGATTTGGAGGCTGCGAGGATCAGAAGGGGGAAAACAGCTATAGATTGAATCCTACACTGAGAACAGGTATTTGGATTGTGTGGCAATTGAGACCAAGATATACCATATTTGGCTCTAAATGGAATATCTCTTTTCCAGACAAAACTGGACTGCAATTTGCTGGTCTCGCTGTTGGTGATGAAGGCTTTTGCACAACTACTTGTGCACAAGCTATTGCTTTTCCTGGATGGGGAAACTTTGTTTACAATCATTAATGCCCTTGTCAACCTCTTACCCATCCATAAAATCTGAGGGAGGTTGCAGACTTCAACTCCCAGAATTTTCCAACCAGCATAGCTTAGAGGTTTTAGTAAAAAAAAAAAAAAAAAAAGTAAATAGTAAATAGTAAAGAAGGGTTTGGGGTTTTTTTGTCTTAACGTCAGGATTGCTGGGCAATTTTATTTTATTTTTTACATTCTCATATTGGTCAGCAGGAGGAAGCACTGACTGCCTCATTGTATTCCCTTCTTGTTCTCAGCCTTCTGAAATCAGGAAGAGTGAAAGTAGTAAATTTCAAAATGTGTAGCTGGGATTGAGAAATGAAAACTGATACTGTGTGAACTCGTTCTGCAGGTAGTCCTCAGTTTACGACCACAATTGAGCCCAACATTTCTGTTGTTAAGCGAAACATTTATTAAGTGAGATTTGCCCCATTTTGCAATCTTTCTTGCCACAGTTGCAAAATGATAATGATCATAATTGATAAGTTAGTAACCCCAATTGTTGAGTGAATCTTCTCCATTGATTCTAATTGTCAAAAGGTTGCAATGGAGGATTATATGACTTCGGAACACAGCATTAGTCATAAGTATGAACCAATTGCCAAGTGTTCTGTACGGTCATTAACATACTTGTAAACGCCACGTAGTGATTGGTCAAGCGCACGGCGATCTGATTGGTCGAGCGAGCCGCACTGATTGGCCCACCACGAATCCCCCATGATTGGTGGAAACTAATTGCGGGAGATTCAAAGCGGTGCCATTGGCCGCGGCCGCCGTGGCCAAAGAATAAAAGCTGCTGTTTTTCCTCTGGACCCCGAGCCGATCTCAGGACCAAATAAAGAGCTGAAACTGAGTCACTGCTCCGAGTCTCCTTTCCCGCGACGGACACAATACTGGCGATGAAGGTGGGATCTCAAGACTAATCTCCATCAAGCACATGTCCTGAGGAAGCGAGACTGACAAGATGGCCAGCATCGCACCACCCGAACCTTTTAACCCCGCTACCAAGGATTGGGAATCGTACACAGACCGATTCCAAATGTTCCTCGAAAGTAGCAACTTAAAGGATGCAACCGGGCAGAAGAAAAGAGCCATCTTTTTAACACACTGCGGGCCCGCAGTGTTCAAGATGGCAAAAGCACTCACAAAACCCGAGAACGTGAAGGCAATGGACTGGGTCGATCTCGAGCCGTTGCTCCGAAACCACTATGCCCCCGCTGTGCCCACCCTCATCAGGCGGCACGATTTCTACCAGCGGGACCAGATATCGGGTGAGAACATCAGCGACTTTGTGGCTGACCTACGGAACCTAGGGGGCATGTGCGGGTTCACGGACATGGACGAGGCTCTGCGAGATCGCGTCATCCTCGGGCTCAGAGACCCAGTCCTGCAAAGCCAACTGATGGCAAAAGGCGACATTGCCCTCGCCGATGCCCTCGCCGAGGCCACTGCAGCCGAAGCAACCCAGAAGTCGGCGGCTCGAATGCAGAGACCGGACCCCGGGGACCGCACCGCAACCACCGAGACGGGCACGGTGACCGAGGCACGCCCTGAAGCAAGCTGCTGAGAGACCACCGCCCACCATGGCGACTTCAACTCCGCCTCCAATACCGCAGACGAGGAAGAGGGCATCCATCGACTCCAGACGGGACGAGACGGGCACGACCAGTAGAGTCGTAAGTCAGGACCCCAATGTGCCAGGTGCGGAGGCGACCATCTTTGATCGGAGTGCCGGTTCTTTGATGTGATCTACCGACACTGCGATAAAAGAGGCCACATCGCCTGAGTCTGCCGACTTAAGAAAGCCTACAGCCCCTGATGGTAAGATCACAGCAACCGGAGATGAGACAGCACCCCCCTCAGGCCCAGAGACCGCCATGCCAAAAATCACTGGAACTGAGACGGACAGGGCCGACGGAATGGCGAGTACCGACAGAGAGAGGAAATCCACCAGACGGTCGTCATCGGCCACTCATCCAGCGCAGACGCCCGAAAGGTATATATAAAAGTGGGCATCGAGGGTGAACCATGCAAGATGGAGGTGGACTCTGGGTCCTACCTCTCCATGGTTGCATGGTGGGAAATCAAGCATTTGATGCCCGCGATCCACGAAAGGGGACTGGAAACCCAGAAATTAATCCTTAAAGACTACCAAGGGAATCGCATCCCGGTAGTCGGAACAGGACATTTCGAAGTAACCTTCAAAGGGCGCACAGCAAGGCTTCCCCTGATGATCATGGACTGAGACCGCCCCAGCCTTTTGGGACTACAGTGGTTCACGCCACTCCGGATCGAAGTTACGGGCATCGATCACATCGCAGATGCCGACTGGGAAGAGCAACTCGCAAGGGACTTCCAGGAAGTGTTCGACGGCACCCTAGGCAAGTACCGAGGGCCCCCTATTTCTTTCAGCCTAGACCCCAGTGTTCCCCCAATACGCCTAAAACCACGGCGGGTACCTTTTCAATTCTGGCCCAAGATCGATGAGCAAATAGACAAGCTCATCAAACAAGGGGTCCTAGAGCCCGGTGGGAGACCCCCATAGTCACCCCAGTCAAGCCCGATGGGTCGGTGAGAATCTGCGGGGACTATAAGGCCACCCTAAATTGCGCCTTACAACAAAGCACCTACCCCGTTCCAGTAGTGCAGCACCTTCTACACTCACTGGGGGGAGGCAAGGTTTTTGCGAAGCTCGACCTGGCGCAAGCCTATCAAGAGCTGCCGGTCGACGCAGAAACCACAGAGGCGCAGACTGTAGTAACCCACCGGGGAGCGTTTCACTGTAAGAGACTCCAGTTTGGAGTCAGCGTAGCTCCGGGAATTTTCCAGACCCTCATGGAAAGACTCTTGCAAGGAATTAAGGGGGTGGTGCCCTACTTCGATGACGTACTGGTGTCAGCAGCTAACCAACAAGAACTAGAGGGTCGTCTAAGGGAGGTACTAACCAAATTCAAGGAGGCTGGTCTAAAGGTGAAAAAAGAAAAATGCCAGCTGCACACAGAGTGGGTCGAGTTCCTAGGATACTTCCTAGACCGGCACGGCATCCACCCGACCGAAAAAAAAATCAGAGCCATTAAAGAAGCCCCCACGCCGAAGAATAAAACGGAACTACAGGCATTTCTAGGACTGCTTAATTTTTACAATGTGTTCCTGCCCCAAAAGGCAACTGTGGCGGAGCCTTTGCATAGGCTTTTGGACAAGGTGGCCGCATGGACTTGGGGGAAACGCAAGGAAGCTGCCTTCAACAAAACCAAGGACCTGCTCACCTCGGATGCAGTCCTCATCCAATACAACAAGACCCTACCACTAGCCATCACATGTGACACATCACCTTTCGGCATCAGCGCCGTCCTCAGCCACACTCTCCCCAATGGAAAAGAAGCACCCATCGCCTTCTTTTCAAGGACCCTCACCAAACCGGAGAGAAACCACAGTCAGCTGGACAAAGAGGCCCTGGCTATCGTTGCCGCAATGAAGAGGTTCCATGAGTAACTCTACGGCCAGACATTCACCATCATCACCGACCACAAGCCGCTGCTGGGAATCCTTGCAGGGAACAGGGCCACCCCGAACATTCTATCTCCTAGAATGACAAGGTGGTCTGAATTCCTTGCCACCTACAGCTACCGGCTCACACACTGACCCGATAAGACGATCACCCACGCAGACATCCTGAGCTGCATGCCGCTACCGGATCTAGACACCAACCCAGCATCCACGACGGCCACCCTTAGCATAGAGACACTGCTCGATCTACCCATAACTGCGTCAGACATTGCCCGCGAAACTAATAAAGACAAGCGTCTGGCGCAGGTGTTACATTGGGTAGAGAAAGGGTGGCCGGAAAAAGACAACGACAAATCATTCAGGACATTTCGGAATTGGCAAACAAAACTGTCATTACAAAAAGGTTGCGTACTTTGGGGGGATAGGGTTGTTATTCCAGAAAAATTACAAGGGAAGGTATTCGAGTTATTACACGAGGGGCACCCGGGCATAGTTAGAACAAAAGCCCTGGCCGCCTGGTGGCCAGGGATGGACAAACAGATTGAGACTTGGGTGGCAGCATGCAAACGTTGCCAAGAAACCAGGCCGAGCCCTCCCGCCGCACCAATCTTGGAATGGGAAAACCCCAGGGGACCATGGTCCAGGATTCACAAAGATTTTGCCGAGCCCACAAAGGGACACATATTCCTTATCACAGTAGATGCTTACTCCAATTGGCTGGAGGTAAGCAACATGAAAACCACCACCACGGAGGCCGTGACCAAGGAACTCAGCAAGCTGTTTGCAACCCACGGCCTCCCAGATGTCATCGTGTCAGACAACGGGCCCCAATTTACCTCGCTGGAATTCGAAAAATTCCTAGCGGAACGGGGAATACGGCATGCACTGACAGCACCAGCACATCCAGCGGTGAACAGGAAGGCGGAACGAATGGTTCAATTTACAAAAAAAAAAAAAAAACAATCCAAAAAATTGAACACGGGGAAATCCAAGGAAAAATAAACAAAATGCTTTTTATACAACACATAACCCCGAACACGACAACCAACAAAAGCCCAGCAGAACTATTAATGGGGAGGAAATTAAGTCCCCACTCGACAGGCTGCACCCCACATACAACCCAGAAAAAAACCCCAAACTCCTCAAGCAAACACCGAACATTTACACCAGGCGACGCAGTCTACGCAAAGAACCTTACCAGGGACCCACTTTGGATGCCAGCAACCATAACCCAAGTGACAGGTCCCCGCTCGTATCGGCTGCAAACAACCGACGGACGAGCATGGAAACAACACATCGATCAATTAAGATCGAGAACAACCACGGGAAACACAACCGACACGCAGACAGACACAGACAGACACCCAGAGAGAGAAGGGAACCCACATAACACAAACCAAGAGGGGATGGAAGACCCCGGGAACCAACCACCAACAGAAAGAAACTAGCAATACTCACCGACAAGCAGCCAGCTTGAAGCCTCACCAGGGAGAAGCAGCCAGGACAGCTCAACCAGCCCAGAAAGACCAGGCGGGAGCGGCAACAACCGCAGCTCAACCAGCCCGGGTAGACCGGCGAAAACTTCCAGGCAGTTCCATCAACAAGGCAGAGAGCAACACAGAACCCGACCGAACCGGCCGGGAGCCAAGCACCAACTAACCTGCGCAGGTCAAGTAGACAAGTACAAAGCCCCACCTACTTGCAGGACTACGTTACGTAGGACCATACCAAGAGAGGAGGGGTGTTCTGTACGGTCATTAACATACTTGTAAACGCCGCGTAGCGATTGGTCAAGCGCACAGCAATCTGATTGGTCGAGCAAGCTGCACTGATTGGCCCACCGCGAATCCCCCGTGATTGGTGGAAACTAATCGCAGGAGATTCAAAGTGGTGCCATTGGCCGCGGCCGCCGTGGCCAAAGAATAAAAGCTGCTGTTTTCCTCTGGAGCCCGAGCCGATCTCAGGACCAAATAAAGAGCTGAAACTGAGTCACTGGCTCCAAGTCTCCTTTCCCGTGACGGACATGACACCAAGCATCTGAATTTTGATCATGGCGGTGCCTCAAAGGTTGAAATTGTGAAAAATGGCCATAAGTCTCTTTTTTCAGTGCTGTTGTAATTTTGAACAGACACTAAACGAACTGTTGTAAGTCAAAGTCTACCTGTATTTGTTGATAGCTACAGCTACTAAGTCTACCTGTATTTGTTGATAGCTATAGCTACTAAGACTTCATTCTCATGGTTGAGTCTAAGGGCCTCCCAGTCTTTTATCCTGCAATCAATTCTTGGAGCTCCTTATCCTGCCAGAAACTTGATGCCAACAAATGATTTATTTACTTTATTTACTGTGTACAGGATGCAATTAAGAATGAGGATTAGTGGCTATTCCCAGACTTGTTTCTCTCTCTTCTCTTCCCACCATGTATCATCAGATGACAGGAAAACCTCCAGCTGGGGCCAGGAGAAGAGTTGGGGGCACCGGCAGGTTTAGGCATCTGTCAAAAGGTTGTTTTGGTTTTGGTTTTGCACAAGTGTCACACATGTCTGCATTTAAAGACAAAACACTTCCACAAAACCAGAGCAAATTTTGACAGTTGGTTAAATCCATCCATCTAGCCATTTATTAAATCAGCCACTGCTCTCAGCAGCTAATTGTCAGATTCTTGTTAGAAACAGGCTAAGCTGTGCTTCGTAGGTGCTCAAGGAAGAGCTGAGTTGGACCTTCTTTACACTGACAATGTACTCATAAGAAGTAGCTAGAGGACAAGCCATATGGTGCTTTATAACTTAGGCTAATAGTTTGAGCAGAACAGCAATCAATAAAGGATCTGAAAGACAGATGCAATATGCTCACAATGATTTATGGTTGTTAGCCAATGAGCCATTGCAGGTGTAATGGCTAACCATAAATCAGGGGGCTCCCGCATCAGTCCAAGGATCAGATCAAAGGAGCTCAGGGAGAAATTCAATTGAAGGGCATCTTCACCCTTTAACCCAACTTAACATGAGGGCTCAAACCCCACTGCCTCAAGGGAAATGCCCATTGTAGCAAAATTGTTTAATTGCACAAAAAGGGGAAGGGGAATTCAACATTATGCACAATGGAGGAATGGTTGGCGAAAAGGATGGAATTTGCTGAAACGGATAAATTGACCTCTTTGATCAGAGACAAAACAATATTTATGTTTATTGCTCATGGGAAACCCCTTATAGACTTTTTGCATGAAAAATATGAATTTATGGTTTATGGTTTTGGAGATTAAAAAAGATGGATTATAGAAAGAAAAGAGTATGTGGTCATCGTAGAGTAAAAGGGAAATTTATAATTATACTTTTTATAACTGCTGTAAAGAAGATGGGAAGCTATTTCTTTGTATTATTTTCCTTTTTGTATTTTTCTTCTACTTTTCCCTGCTTTGTACTTTTAACGCTTTCTTTGACTCCCTTCCCCACCCAGCCACCCCCACACTTTTTCTTACTTTATGTCAGTTTGTATAAAATTTTACCTTCTTCTTTAAGCTGGGCCACTCTCTAGTAGCTGTGGTAGGGTCAGCACACAAGGAGGTGGATGATTTATCTGGGCAGAGAAGAGACCAAAGGGCAGGGTGTGACACCTGCGTCATGCAGCACTGAAACTTTAATGTCTATTTTTTGCCCTCTCGCTCTCTGAATACTTCCCTTTATTCTGTGTATTAATGCTCCTTTGAACCGAGGGGCAAAGTCTGACCCTGAAACTATGTTCCAGGCACAGGCGCAAGCCTTTCTGTGGCTGCTTTCCTGATTTTGTATGCTTCGCAGAGGGAAAACCCTGTGTTTGTTCTATCAAACCAGCTGTTACCACAACAATTCAGAAGGTAAGCTGCTTTATTAAATCCTACTCCACTTTCCTTTAGTTGATGGCCTAATGGCACAGATTTCTCAAGTTCACTTGTTCATACGTAGAACAAAACCCAGCCTCAAAGCCTCAATAACCTTTAATGGATCTTGGCTAATCTTAGTTAAGACGGGTTGCCTAGATTAGTAGTTGGAAAGGAGACTACCTAGGAATTCCAGATTAGGAAATTTAAAAGAAAGTCAATGAGTCAACTGGAGGGTATCTTTTTCTTACAGTAATGTTATTCTTTACAATAATTTAAGGAGGGTGAAAAGTCTCAGATAGAAAGGAAAGACAAAATAACATGGGTGGTTATGGAAAGAGACACACCAGTGCTAGAAGGAACAAGGAAGAAGACTTTAAAGTTATTGCATATAAAACAAATTCCTTGGTGGGTTGTTTTTCCTTTTTTTCTTTTGTCATATTAAAGGAAATGACTATCCTGTGATTTTTAAATTTTTTAATTTAACCTTAAACTATCCACTATTGACCTCACCCCATTCCTAAGAGGTCTGTAAGAGGCATGCAAAAGTGCACCATCGTGCCTACTGTCCCTGTCCTATTGTCCCCATTTATTTGTACCTATTTCCTGTATTCTAACTCATGTTTATATTTATACCTATTATCTTGTAAGCGATTGACAAATCAAATCAAATAAATCAAATAAAAATGAATAATTTGGTAGGAATAGCAGGTTTTGCCTACAGGAAGCCCTGGAATCAGTCTCTGGCATCTCCAGTTAAAATCCAGGCTGTATGCCCGAAAGTTTGGCAACATGACTTCATGGGACCTGCTACCAGTCAGATTAATGATCACAAGAGCAGAAATGTTTTCTAAAATGCAGGTCATGAATATTTATTAATCCAATTTATATGGCTATTCATCTAGGAACTCTGGCTGGTGAACAAGACTGTATAATCAGAATTCAGAATGGAAGATCACTTCAGATATAGGAATGGTGCTTATTGCGAGTAAGTCTATATTTTTAAATCTTTTTAATAGTTTTTTATTAGTTTATAATTAGCATACAAAGAAAATACAAAAGTAAATAGTTGGGGAAGAGGGAAGGGAAAAGGGAAAGAAAAAGTGAGAGAAAGAAAAGGGGGGAAAGAAAAAAAAGACATGGACTTCCCTTTGCTGCAGTAGAATAGAGCATTAACATCAAACCGCAACTTTTTACTTTTACATAATTGTATGAAGTAGCCATTTCTATAACAACAAATCTATCTAATCGGTAAAAAATCCAAAATCAATGTTTCATTTTTTTCTACCTCAAGCACAAAGCCAAGAAGCTGTTTCTAAATAGAAATAAAAGTATTTGTACATTTTGCCTTGATCAAAATAGTCAATTTAGCCGTCTCTGTTAACTCCCATCAGTTTCTGCAGCCATTCATCCATTGTGAGGTTCGAGGTAGCCTTCCATTTCTGTGCATAAAGTACCGTAGTCTTGTTTCCGTCAACATCAAAATTCCAAATTTTTCCCCCAGGTCTTTTTTCGTTAAACCCAAAAGAAAAGTCTCTGGTTTTCTCTTTATATTCACTTTAAAATTTTTCTGTATTAAAATTTGAATCCTGATCCATATTTCTTTGTTTTATCACATGTCCACCCAGTGGTGGGATTCAATTTTTTTTACTACCGGTTCTGTGGCCGTGGCTTGGTGGGTGTGGCAGGGGAAGGATTCTGTAAAATCTCCAGTCAGAGGTGATATTTGCTAGTTCTCCAAACTACTCAAAATTTCCGCTACCGGTTCTCCAGAACTGATCAGAACCTGCTGAATACCACCATAAATGATGAAATGTCCCTTCTTTTCCATTCATTTGAAATGCCTGTATACGTTCTTGACAACTGATCTGGAGTTAAATACCAGAAATATATCATCTTACATAAATTTTCTTTTTTAGTTATAGTTTAATGTAAATTTTAAACCTTCATTCCTATATATTTCAGTCTTATTGAGAATTTGCCACAAAAAACTAGTCTGTAGTATAGACACAGATTCTAGAAAGCCTTTGTCAAAAGTCTTTATCAAAAAGATTTGGATTTTTTTTATTACAGACATTTTAAAACAAGATTTAGCTCACACTGCATCTCAAAGAGCAGATCATTTCATTTTGTCTAGAATCACAAATTTTTATTATTGGAACTTAGTAAACTTCCTGATTCAATAGTAACGGGGGTGGGGATAACTAAGATATAAGTGAATAGCAGACCTTTTAAAAATTAAATTCATGTGCCTTGTTTTCTTTTCTCCACAGTGACACTGGAACTGATTTCAGCAGAGCCAACAGCATGTCCAGGCCAAGTGGCAAAGCCATTTACCGTAAGGCTAGCCTGCTCTCCTCTTTCCAGATCATTCAAATGGAATTATATCCTAGGGCCTAAAATAACTTTTTTTTTAATCAAAGGAGCAAAAATGCAGTTGTAGCTACCATTTGTACATTGTCTATTTTCTTATGTAGCAGTATAATTCTTTTATGTCAAGAAATAGCCTTGAGGGAACCAGATGATGATGATGGCTACCACACTGTCAACCAGATGTTTAGACTGGATCTAATATTTTTATCCCCCTATCCTTCCCTAGGACCTGGGATAGGCAGGTATTGTTTGATGTGTTAAAGGTATTGTCACAGGATGTAAGCTGTTCCAAGGAAAGTTGCCTTTTGCAATTGACTAAGGATGATTTGTCAATGCTGATAGTTTTCATGTCTTACCCCAGATATTTTTGGAATAGCACCGAGGCTTCTATTACTATCTTTGCATTCTTTTTCCTCTGTTGTTCCACTTCTATTTGCAGATCTTTGTATGTCGTGATTTTTTCCAGTTCTTTCTCTTCTCTTCTGCTGTCTCCAGGTACTGCAATATCCACTATCCAGATTATTTTTTAATGAACAATTGTTAGGTTTGGTGTTATATGGCAGGTACTTGTCTGCAGGAATTCTAAAATCCCAGAACATGTGTTCATCTTAACAGATAACAGATAATCAGAGTTGGAAGGGACCTTGTAGGTCATCTAGTCCAACCCCCCCACCCAAGCGGGAGACCCTACACCATTTCTGACAAATGGCAGTCCAATCTCTTCTTGAAAGTCTCAAGTGATGGCGCTCCCACAACTTCCAAGGGCAACTTTTGTTCCATTGGTTGATTGTTCTCACTATCAGAAAGTCTCTCCTTATTTCCAGGTAAAATCTCTCCTTGTTCAGTTTCCATCCATTATTCCTTGTCTGGCCTTCAGGTGCTTTGCAAAATAGCTTCACCCCTTCCTCTCTGTGGAAGCCCCTCAAATATTGGAAGACTGCTATCATGTCTCCCCTGGTCCTTCTCTTTACTAGACTAGCCAAGCCCAGTTCCTGCAACCATTTGTTGTATGTTTTAGCCTCCAGTCCCTTAAACATCCTGGTTGCTCTTCTTTGTACTTTTTCTAGAGTCTCAACATCTCTTTTATCATGTGGTGAACAAAACTGGATGCAGTACTGTAGGTGTGGTCTTATTAAGGCTTCATAGAGTGGTATTAGTACTTCCCTTGATCTTTTTGGGTTTTTTGAAAATTTTATTTGGATTTTCACAAAAACAAAATACAAATAAAACATCTTTTTTTGAAAAGAGAATGGTCCCAGGTTATCACTTCTTCATAAAGACACAAACTCAATTTCATGCTCATTTTTATGTTCTATTCCATATCTTATTACTACATAGTTTTCCCCCCTCTTTTAATTTTCTCAACTTTATTTTAATTATCTCATCTCAATTCAAATCATTATATTTATACTTTTGTCTGTCCTGTTGCAATTTCATATTACCTTTTCTCATTAAACAAATTTTCCCCTGTAGTTACTAATTGGAGTATGACACCTTTATATCTTTTAATTTTATCCATTCAAACTCTTATTTAAGCTTCAATATATACCTTTAAGATTATAGCATTCAATACAATACATAACTTCCAATCAAATTCTGCTTGGTACATTCTTAAAATACACACTATATTCTTAAAAAGAAAAGATTATATATATATGTAAATAAATCACACATTCCATTCTAATTCAATTCTATCATTAATATTCATTAAAATCTTAACATCTTTAACTTTTATTTTCAATTAAATATCATACTTCCTTGGGAACACTTATAAACTTTCCATAATTAATTCTTTTTTTTTCATATTTCTCACTTATATTTTTATAAATCATTAATAATTAAAATGTTCCCATCCTTTCCTAATTTAATTATCTCATTCACTTTAATTCATTTATTTATTAACAAACATTCCATTCCATTACAGTGAATATTTTATCCATCATTTTAGTCATATTTTCTAAAATTATTTCTATTTATAATATAATAATGCTATCTTATGTACTTTTGCAGAATCCCTTTCACAATTAAATTTTCACCCATTATCTCTAAACAGGCTTATGGTTTAAATCCTTATATCTTTTCCCTGTTTCTCTATATCTTGTTTCTGTCTTTTACAACTTCTTTTCCTTACCTTCTTCCCCCTCTTCTTCTCCCTCCCCTTTTTACCCCCTCGTCTCTCTGCTTCTAATTCTCTCATCTGTAATCCAGTCTTCTGTTGCTTTCTAATATTATACTTATCTTTCAAACTCTTCTTCTTTTTGGTTGTTTTTTCTAGTCTTAAACCTTTCACTCTCTTTCCCCACTTTCCTTTTTTTTCCCCACTTAAAATTATTTGATCATTAAAGAAGGCTTCTTCTTTATCCCGATCTTCTTGTTCTGCAAGCGTTTCTTATTGTTTCTCGTAGTTCCAGATCTCCATTTCTAAGAATTGAAATACAAAACCAAAAGAACCTCTCCCTTCTTGCGCATTTTCTTTCCATTTAAGTTCCATTTTCAGTTCTTCTAAGAGTGATGCCATTTTAAACACTTTTAAACAACCACCTGATTAATTTTAGTCATTTAGATGCAAAAACCAAAAATCACCAAGTAATCCAAATAATCCAAGGCTGTTTCTTTTTGCTTCTTTTTTTCCACTTTCTCTTCCTGGGGTTCTATTATTTTGTTGCCAAGTTTCAATTAGGATGTATCTTTGGGGAATCTTGTTAAAGTTTCACTGTAAGTTTCTTTTAGTTACAGTTCCATTCCTTAGTTCCAGGCAGTGTCCTCCATTTTTCCAGATCCTACCCTTTTATTCTTTTTTTTCTCCTTTCCTGCTTTTAAAAACTTTTAAATATACAGAAATCTTTATTATCCCTTTGACTTTTATTTTTAGCTTAAATGCCTATTAATGTCAAAGTGGATTTTTTTTTTTCAATTTCTTGCTTAAGTCTCTTAGCTGTCAGTATATGAAAGGGAAGGGAAAAAAACCTCATCCTTTCCCTTTTTTCTCTCCTTCGCTGCTTCAAAATCTTCTTTGGGAACAATGGTATTTAGTTTAAATTCCAGGGTACCTTACGTTGTTACTTTTTCAGTTTAACCTGGTCGACCAAAACTTTCTCTTCTTATCTTCCTCCTGCACATTCTTTTCCAGTTCAGTTCTTCTTTGAGGTGGCCATTTCTACCACCGCTGCAATTGTCTTCAGGAAAGGGAGTAATAGCCAGCTGGGGAGGAGAGATGTGGCTCTCCTCGACCCTGCTGGCAGTCTCCCCCTTCTTCACCACCTCTACGGGATGGCTTAGCCCTGAAACCAGCCAGCTCGGGGCACTCTGGTAGCGAGCACAGATTTCGGTCTGTCGCTGAAGAGACTCAAACCAGAAGCCTCAATACTTCCCTTGATCTTGATTGTATCCCTCTGTTAATACAACTTAGGATTGCATTAGCTTTTTTGGCTGCTGCTGCACACTGCTGGCTCATATTTAGCTGGTTGTCCACGAAGACTCCAAGATCACTCTCACAGTTACTGCTATTGAGCTTGGTTTCACCCAGTCTGTATGTGTACTTTTGGTTTTTCTTGCCTAAGTGTAGGACTTTACTTTTCTCTACATTGAATTTCATTTTGTTAGAAACGGCCCAGTATTCTAGTCTGTCAAGATCCATCTGGATCTTGAGCCTATCTTCTTGGGTGTTAGCTATTCCTGCCAACTTAGTATCATCTGCAAATTTGGTAAGTTCCCCTTATATTTCCTCATCTAAGTCGTTAGTGAAGATATTGAAGAGTACTGGGCCTAAGAGGGAACCTTGTGGCACCCCACTGCTTACTTCCCTACATGTAGCCTTAGACCCAGTTGCGAGTCCATCTAGTAGTGGTGCTATCTATTCCACGTTTTTCTAGCTTACTAAGTAGTAGGTCGTGGTCTACTTTGTCGAATGCCTTGCTGAAATCTAAATATATTATGTCCATGGTATTTTACTGGTCTACTAACTTAGTCACTGTGTTGAAGAATGAAATAAGATTGGTTTGGCATGATCTGTTCTTAACAAACCTGTGCTGACTGCTGTTGGCAGATCTGTTTTTTTATTATCTTTTCCAGTATCTTCCCGGGTATTGATGTTAGGCTGATTGGTCTATAGTTTCCTGGGTCTGTTTTTTTCCCTTTTTTGAAGAGGGAACCACATCAGTTCTTTTCCAGTCCCTCTGGTAATCTTATATTACTTTATCTTGTTTATGGTCCCACCAGTTCTTGCTTGCTGGTAAATGGTATTTCTTCAAGATATTCCAATGCATCACTGTTGTTACTTGGTTGTGCCATTGTTTGTAGTCAGTCTGTGTGATCTCCCTGCAGCAGATAACCAGGTGGCCCACTATTTCTTTAGCTTCTTTGCAGAAGCAGTATTTGCTGTCTGTTGCTGTCTTCACAATTTTGCCTTTATATGCCTATGTTCTTCAGGCTTGGTCTTTGTAGCCAGAATTAGCCCCTCTGTCTCTTTCTTCAACTTTCCTGCTCTTAGCCATTGTCAGGTCTTGTTATCTGCTTTGTCTGCTATTTTTAATAACGCTTTGCCTTGCTGTGCCTCTTTTCTATTCTTTATTTGGTCTTTCTTGTAGACCAGTTTTATCTATCCAGTACACAGCAAGCCTTCATTATATGCAAGCTTCAGTGCATCATCTTCACTGTCCATCAGATATTCCTCCAATGCTCTTTTTTATTTCTTCAACCCACTGATACCATCTGGGACCGCGTGGTAAATAAAATCTGTCAACGTGGCTTCATGGATGAAGGACATGATTCATTGTCATTATTTTTCTGGCATGGCTATCTCAGACTTTTAGTTCAGTCTAGTCTACATTCCAGCTGTGTATCTAATTACTTGCCCAGATGTTGTAGTAGTAGTAGTTCTTGTTATTATTGATATGTTGCCCAATCTGACCCTGGATGGCTTATAAAATAGTTGAAAACATTTAAAAATAAGGAAATTACAAAAATAACACAACACAAAAAGGAAGAAATGTGGCAGAGAAAGCAAATCCAAATAGGGACAAAGAAATGGAAGTAAAGAGATGCCAATCCTTGCCTAAGGTCTGGGGAAACACCAGTATTGGGAGTGGGTGGCAGGGTTGGGATACGAAAGGGTTAACTACCGGTTCGGGATTTAGGAGCTTCCCTGCTTGTTGCAAGCCACGCACCTGTAAATCGTCATCAGCATGATGCTGCATGCAGAGAAGCAGCCTTTGAAACAGCTCTCTTTTCCTGCTTTTTAAACTGCAGCTGTGCCTCATTCAGCAGCTGAAGTTGTAAAATCAGGAAATAAAGATCAGGTAAGAGCCCAGGCGGGCGGGTGGGCAAAAACATCAGCAGACATAGAACCGGTTCTATGTCTGCTGCTCTTCAGAGCTACCGGTTCTACAGAGGTGGACAGAACCTGTAGAAACCCACCCCTGGTGGGAGGGAACATTTGAATCTCTCAGGTGAGCCTCTTTCCACAGAGCAGGTGTTGCAGCAAACAAGCTGTGCTTCTGGGTTGCCAATAGATGGCATTGTTTAATCAAAGGTACCCAAAGCATGCCAACATAGTCAAATCAGAGCAGCCAGGATAATAATATGGCAGACAGGTGATCCCTCAAGTAACCAGGCCCTGTGCCATGTACTTTCTCACTCTGCATTGGAGAGAGGAATATCAGCCAATTCTTAAGCATAAACTAGTTTAGAGAAGTGGAGGCTTCCCCTCCTTCTGTTATCTTCTCTGATGTAAAAAGAACAAACTTATTAATGCCCTCTAATTGGCAGATAAAACAGTCCTGGACAAGCCAAGACAGGAGAGCCAACTTCTGCCTTCCCCTGTCCTCCAGGGCATAAATTTTCTCTCAGGTTTTTGGTTACTCATAGTGTGGTACCAGTGGTGGGATTTGAATTTTTTTACTACCATTCTGTGGGTGTATCTTGGTGGGCATGGCATGGCTTGGTGGGCACGGTTTGGTGTGCATGGCAGGGGAAGGGTACTGCAAAATCCCCATTCCCTCCCCACCCCACTAACCTGCTTTCCAGCTTTGTTCTCCTGCCCAGGACAACAAAAGAAGACCCAGCCGATCAGCTGGGACTCGGGAGGTAGAGAATAGATGGGGGGCGGAGCCAGTCAGAGGTGGTATTTGCCGGTTCTCTGAACTACTTAAAATTTCTGCTACCGGTTCTCCAGAATTGGTCAGAACCTGCTGAATACCATCTCTGTGTGGTATCCACTCCCAACTGCGATCTGATTGTCATCCGGATGAATTGGAGTTGAATTCTGCCTTTTTCCCTCCCTCACAGGTCAGAGAAAAGAGTACAGTAGTGCTATAATGAAGGCTGATCATGACTTCCAGCATCGGGTGGAGGTAGGAAAAACCTTTGGACGCCCAGGAAGGTCCCTGGCATTGTGCTTAGTTGCAGAAGATGAGTGCGTTTTATGTAAGCCTCATCCATTGCTCAGTGAAAGAAGTTTGGGTCCATTTGTGCTGATCTTCTTGAAGAGGAGATTACCTGGTCATTGCTTCAACATGCTCCGATTCTGGACTTCCTGCGTTGCATGTAGAGTTAAATATGATGCTTGACAAGATTTTGTCTTATTCCATAACCCTGTGTTTTCCATGCAGGCTGACTTTTTCTTTACCAGTTCTCTGGTCTTAACCTCTTGAAGGCATTCAAATGATTTTATAGAATGGGGAAGAACAGAATCTCAGCATTAAATAACATCCTTAACTTTTGCATTTTTAATTTACCATTCATTCATAAATTAGTAAGTTTACAATCTTCATTATACAGGTAGTCTTCAACCTGCAATCACAATTGAGACAGAAACTTCTGTTGCTAAATGAGGCAGTCGTTAAATGACTTGGGCCCTATTTTATGACCTTTTAGGCCACAGTCATTAAGCAAATCAAAATGGTTATTAAGTAAATCATGTGGTTGTAAAATGAATCCATTCTTCCCCATTGACTTTGCCTGTTGGAAGTCCGCTGGGAATGTTGTGAATGGTGATCATGTGATCCCAGGACACTGCAACTTTGGTAAATACATGGTGATCACCCAGCAGCCAAATTTTGATCATGTGACTGCAGGGACGCTGCGATGATCATAATTGTGAAAACTGACTCTAAGTCACTTTCTTGAGCCCTATCGTAACTTCAGTTGCCAAACAAATAGTTGGAAGTAGAGGACAACCTGTGTACTCAACGGTTGCCTTCATATCACCAGATGAATGAAAATAAATTAGGGCAAAACTATTATTGTCTGTATTCATACAGCATGCTTAATTTGATGGCTGAACTCTATTTTCTTTGAATGAGGTACTGAATCCCAAACTAACCAAACATCCTTGGTTTTCATACCATGCTATTCAATCCTAAACCCACCCCTATCTGTGCTTCATGTTGCATGAATGCAGCTACATGTAATTAGCCTGGCTAAGCATGTTGCATATATGTACAGTCACAGATGGGAACTCACTTCTGGTACACATTTGCCTGAATATCTACAAAAGATCATTGGGGCCTATTCTTCTGACAGAAAGATATTCTGAATTTCAGCATTAGAAACCTCTATCTTTTGAGTGATTAATATTTAACTGAATTTTAATCAGATAAACTTAGAAGTGTTTTCTTCTAGATGGAATATTAATTTCCCTATCTTTAATGTTTAATATTTTTTCATTCTTTCTTACAGTAATATAACAACTCTAAATTACTTACAAATATTAAACAGCTATGTAATCAATGATTGTCTACATAGTTAAATGAGTTATACTTTTCCTCTGTTGAACAAAATTCCCACCATAAATTAATCATTTGAAAAATGTTGCTGTTTATTATTCTGAAGCAATTAAAGTTAATAGCATATGCTCTATATGCAGCGCAGAAGGCCCTTCCCTACAGTACTTCTTAGTACTGTATACACTGATCCTTTCACAACAGTTACCTGTAGATTCAGATTATGCATTAAAGAACCAAAGTCCATATTTGATCCACAGCACCTTTTGACTTGTACTATTGATGGCAAAGAAATCAACAATGTAGAGAATTGTATTGAACGACTCAAAATGATGGATGCCCAAAGCCAAGTGTGGGGCCAAGACATGATTTTGCAGATCAAGGAGAACAAATTGTTGCTGAAGGACATAGAGGCTGAGGTAACCAGAGCTTCTATATATTTTCTTTCACACCCAATTTGCATTGCAATATTTTCTTACAAGCTGGGATGGGTACCTGGGACATCTGAGACTAAATATCTGAACAGTAGCCATGCTATTTCTATTAAATAAGACTTTTAAAATTCCAAGGAATGGCAAAGAACTACTGTATACTCATGTTCCTCATGAATTGTTGGCACAGAAAGTTGTGTCCTTTTCTTTGGACCTGGAAGGCGGCAAAATGGTCTTTTCTGCTACATCCTGCATGTTTGGTTGTTGTTGTTTTTTTGGTTTTTTTTTTTTTTTTTTTTTTGCGTACAGGAAGAGCTGGATTGCTATCCCTTGGAAGATATCCACGATTGGGTCTCCATCCTTAACCGTTGTATTTACAACTCCATCTTGGCCATTTCTGTGAAAGATCTGAACCAGCAGAAAATTAGTATCTTGCTCTTTCAATGCGAGCAGATTGGGGTAACTACAGCATGTCTTTAATTTGGAGGGGTCAGATTTGAAGGTGACCTAGAGACAAACTGCAAGTTCCTCTGAAATCCATAGCTACATGTAATATATCTGAAATTGACACTTTTGTTTAAAATATAGCAGTCCTAGCAAATCTTATTTGGATCTATGGCAATAGGAGAATTAGGAAACTTTTGCCCTCTGACAGCAAGACACTGATAGTTAGATTTTAATAAACATGTGGGGAACCTTCCATAGTCCAAATACTATGGCATTCTCTCTTCCTACTGTTTAATATAAGGTAAATAGTAAAAAGAAATTCGTTCCTTATTATCTTATAGGAGTGGGAAATAATTTGCTCAGGTGTGAGTCCTACATCCCACATAATTATCAAAAGGTTAGCCAAAGGAAACACTTTGTAGTACTTCTATTGTCATCGGATAGTACAAAATAAGAGAATAATAGAGTTGGATGAAACCTTGGAGATCTTCAAGTTCAACCCTCTGCTCATTTCTGTAAAAGAAATAGTGGAGGAAAACATTCACACACATGGTTGTCCAATCTCTACTTAAAAACTTCCAGTTGTGAATCTTCCACAACTTCTGAAGGCAAGTGGTTCCACTGGTTAATTGTTCTGTCAGGAAACATATCCTTAGTTCTAGGCTGCTCTTCTCCTTGATTAGCTTCCATCTATTTCTTCTTTCAGGCACTTTGAAGAATAGCTTGATAGCTTGACTCCCTCTTCTTTGTGGCAACCCCTTAGTTACTGTAGCACTGCTATCATGTCTCCCATAATCCTTTCTTTCATTAAACTAGACATACCCAATTCTAGAAACCTTTCTTTATATGTTTTAGCCTCCAGTCCCCTAACTATCTTTGTTGCTCTTATCTGTACATTTTCTAGAGTCTCAGCATCTTTTTTACAATCATAGTGGCGCAGAACAATTTGTATCAGACAATAACAGTAGTTATTCCAATTTAAAGTAGGTCTAAATCCAGAGAGAGCTGAAAACTGCTTCTTCTTTCTTTTAGGCTGACTTGTTGAAAATCAAAATACAGAAAGCTATTGAGGAATGGAGAACTGAACGTCAGACTCATGATATGCTCAGGTAACAGAAAAATTGCACATCTGCAATATTAACTTTTGATTGCAGATGCTTTATTGCTTACCTCAAGACATGATGATGATAATGATGTAGGTTTATTATTATAATTTAGAGTGAACTTGGAGAACATGTTGAATCAGCAAAACAGAGCATCTTACATTGGCAACAGCAAACAAATTCCTCATGATTCTCCTTGGGATATGGAGTCACGTTACATGGAATTCAATGGTAAGTGTATAATTCCTTTCTGCTGGAATGTTGCCTATTAATGGAAAACATGCATGCTAAATAAAGTAAAAAGATGGAAGGAGGTGTGTCTTGTCATAATATACAGAACATGGAAATATGACCAAAGGAGAGAATTAGATTATTTACATGGGATAGATGTAAAATAGGCTTGAATTATTCTTGGACTGTTTCCAATTTTGGATGCTCTGAATGGCAAATACAGTAGAATTGTAGTCTACTGCTTCAAGTTTAGGAACCATCTACTGAACAATAGGCCATTTGCTTGTAATTTTTCTCAATATTCTATCTTATCTCCCACTGCTTTTCAAAATATGCATGGAATTATTGGGATAAATGTTCCGGAAAGATCAGATTTAGTGTCACCAGTAAATTGATAGCTTTCTGATAGCTTTCAGTAATGTGTTTCCTTTAAAAAAAATAAATCAGGGAAGCAGTGGAAATCCATTGTCAGTGATAGGTAAGATAAGGACAATCAGATTCAAGCTTAATGCAGAAATAGATGCTTCTATTCAGTCAAAAAGCAAGTCAAAGAATGGAAATTTAGATAGAAAAAATTTCAAGAGTGAAATCTGGATATGTTTCTAGATCGAGCCTAGGATCTAAAAGCCGAGATTTAGTAGGAATTGATTTTCACAGCTTCTATTATAAGACATCCAGGGTTAAGTGATATCCATTCATTATGTGATAACAGCTATGTCTTTTACCCCTTAGTACCTTTTTTAGAAGCCACGGGGGTTCACATATTTGGGGCAAGGAATTTAAATGGAAAAATCAGCTGGGGCATTATTGACACATTGTAGACACATTGATTATTGAACATTGTAGAAGCTGAACAGCAATTTGACCGGCAGCGGAAGTATGAAACACATGAAGAAGATCCTAAACTCTCCTCGAAGTCACAGGATAAATATATGGAAATTGTAAGTACTCCATCAATTTCTTGGATACCATCTCTCTGCTGGCCCCACACTACAGCATATTTCCCTCTCCTGTCTCTAGAGGGTAGGGACTGAAGAGCAAGACATTGTTATCTAAACAGGTAGGGCAAGAAAACTGCATAGTTTGGAAAGTGCATAAGAGAAGATATTTCCCAATTTATTTGGGATTAGAAATCCCCAACTCCTTAGGTTAACCATATTGCCTGGAGAGTATATGAATTTTAGTTCGACCCCAATTAGAAATCTCCCATTTGAGAATAGGAACTATTGTTGTTGGTTCAAAGTCTGTATTTAAATGTTTTGATGAACAGAGATTCTAATCATGAAGCACAACTTCTAAGACAGTGTGACAAGAGATTCTAAAAATTGTCTAGAAAGATAGTAAAGAACTATAGGAGAGGAAGATGTTTAGTTAGAAGCCAGGATTACAAGCCAGAATAAGAGGTACCTTGATCTGGAAATCAATAACATTTAAATGAGAGAAGATGTCTCTATATAGCTAATTAATTTCACTTCTTGATTAGGTTCCCCCCCCCCCATATCTAGACAAAGAACCAAGTAAAGTAAATTAAGCCATCATCAAATTGACCTAAATGCTAAATCTCTGAATGGCAGGAAAAATGTATACTGTTAGTGGTTTTCCCCCAAAAGCTGTCAATAATACAGTATTTGATTTGGATTCTTGTCACGAGCAGGAGATCTTGAACCATGTTCTGGATGATATAGAATCATTTGCAAGAAAAGTACAAAAGAACGGCACCCTGAGTGACAAGAAGAAAAAGAAAAAGAAAAAAGGAAAGGAAAGTGATAACAATCAAGGTAACACCACCAAAGCAGCAGCAAGCAGGCAATTGTAAATTTCTAAATTTCCATGGCCTTATGGAAAATAGAGGTGGCGGGGGACACATAAACTGATTCTAATCCAAACTTTCTTTGACTCAAGTCTTTGAACTGAAGCTTTGAGCAGCTTTAAGAAACAGTCTCTTTTCAGAGTATTCTGAACAAGACAGAAATGATACAAAGGAACAAACAAGCAATATGAGACATGCTAAAAAGTCTTTACTCTGAAGTTCCCAACGGGCTTTGGACATTTGAATCGGATATGCATTTAGTCAGGAACTGCTAATCATTTTACTGAATTACCTAACTCCTAGGACATTATAATCCTAGGAATTCAGTTCCTTCCTTAATCATAGATTTTGCCTCATCCATTCATTCATCCATCCATCCATTCATTTACTCATGGCTTGATTTTCTATCACAATCTCAAACTCTGCTTGGTAAATCCTAGTCATCTCACATTAGAGAAGATTTAATTTAAGAGCCAACATAGATGTGTGTTTGCCTACAGTGAAATTCATGTCCTCTATTATCACCAGTTCTCTCTATTTTTGATATATCCTTCTGGAGCTATATACAGCCTGTTTGGTTTTTCAGTTTCTTGATTATGATATAATCTGTGATCACTTTTCTGTTTGTATCCCATCATCACTGAAGATTTCCTAGTTCACTTATAAGACATTGGTGTTCCATTGACTGTCCACCAATCCTCTATTATGGAGACACATTTTAATAATAAGTTCTATTTTTGTTAGATCATCAATTTCACATTTAAATAGATTGTGTTCTAGATCCATACAATTTATTATATGATTTTATTGAAAATTGTAAACAAGTACATTGGAATTTTATAATTATATCCTATCTAATTTCCAAAACCATAAACATAAGTTCATTTTTCATTGAAAGGTCCACAAAGAATATCCAGATTATAACATACTGCCTAGCTCTATACAATTTAAATCCTATGACTTTGTTTCTCTCAATGCTGGAATGGCACATCTCAGGTTTTCATATGGTTTTCTTGAGTGTGAAAAGTGTGCTTTATATATTTCATTGATCTCATCCCTGGCAAATCTTCAAATTTAGACTGTCTTTTAACTAAGCAAGAAAGTTGGAATTAAATCAGTTTAGTTAACATTATGTTCTGATTATTTTGATGTAACTGGATGCAAATGTGTTTGTTCCCTCCATCCCACCCATCCCGTGTGTGTGTGTGTGTGTGTGTGTGTGTGTAAAACATTCAGGTCTGATGGTGTGCAGCCACTATCAGACCTGAATCTCCTGCTTGTGCAGATACCTGTCTATAACCTTATTTTCTTTTATCTTCTGGATTAGTTTTCTAATGTTTCTCTCTGGTTCAGCAGCATCGCCCTCAGAATCTGAGTTTAAAGACTGCTTCCAGAAGGTCAAGTACAGTTTCAATTTGCTGGTAGGTTTTGCAACTTGTTTGACCTTGGCAGAGATTTCTCTATTGCCAATACAGTTGGGTACATTTCTTATGAAAAGCACCCTTTGTGAATTCCACAACGCAAAATATCTAGGGCAGCAGCATAAAGAACTCCATTCTGTTTAGTTGTAGCTGTTTATTGCCACTGTGGGATTAATTTAGGAGTCTTGTAACCAATTGAAAAATTATTGTTAATCAGATAAGAAATTAGGAAACTAGAGGGTTGTAAATGTACCTATACGTTCAGCAAATGTAATTGTATGGAGTATCTAACTGTACTGTATATGCTTGTTGGTATTTAATCCAGCTTTTCAGATGAGAATGGTTTCCCAAAGAAAGTCTCAATTAAATCGCAATTACAATTCTATGCACATTTATGCTTTCAAGCATGATGCACAAATGATACACATCTGAATTTATCTTTGCTGGCTGAGGAACTCTGGGAGTTGAAGCCCACAAGTCTTAAAGTTGCCAAGGTTGGAGATCCCTGGTCCAGACTGTAATTTGGAACAGATCCTTTTCCCATCGCCCAACTTGAATCACTAAAATTATTTCCCAGTGGAAACAACTGGAACAATCTGGGCTGGGATCATTTGGGGGAAGAGTAAAGGCTCCTAAACATTATTTTCAACCTTTCCCATGATCCATAAACAGATCAATCCCCTTGTCTCTTATCTACTGTAAAAAGCCACTCATTAAATTACTTTTCTGATGACATTTTTTACCTTCTTTAGTTTGATCTTAAGACCCTAAATGTGATCAGATCTTTATCTCCTGCCATTTTCTCCTATTTCTTTATTTCATAACTACCACAGTTGTGTTTTTCCACAAGACTGGGGCATCAGTATTCTTTCCTGTTTTGCTTTTTTCACGTCTGAATTATCCCATTCTATCTGTTTCTTTTTTTCCTCATAGGCAACTAAAATGGCTGGATGTAAAAATCTGATCCCAATGAAAAGAACAGAAGGGAGAGGGCTAACATTCCCTCTTTTTTTGTTCATCTGTACAGTATTATGTTCCTACTACTTAAAAAAATGGAAGGAGAAAAATTACTGATAATAATACCATGGCTAGAGTTGTGTCATAAACTAAACTAACCTGAGATTATTTTAATTTGTTGTTCAAATCTAGCTGGAACGCTTTATTAACGGTTCAGTATGTTGGGCAAGAATTAAAATTATGGGTCAGTAAAATGTTGTGCAACACAATCTTTGTGTTAACTGAGCTTCCTGAACAGTAAAGAAAGGCGAGTGGTGGAAAAAGGGCTGAAGAATAGAGAACGAGATGAGCAACACTTGAAACAGCATTTTCTTCTAGTGGATGGGAAGTTCATTTTTCTTTGCTGATGGCCTTGCTAGAAAGAGAGGAACGAAGCAGTCCCCAGTGGCTCTTGGTTCCCTGGACCAACATCTGGTATTGCTTCCCAACTAACAATTGAAATTGTGTTATTGATGATGGTGAAAGGAGACCAAGTACTCAGTAGTTACTCACTAGCTCGAGTTGCAATTTATATTACCCATTTTTTTTGTTTTTTGTTTTGCTTACTGACGGTTTGTTAAATGTGATTTGTAATTTGTAATTTACACAAGTATGCAACAAACCCTGATGTATAACATATGTTCATACTGCTTGTTAAACCACAGTTCTCAACCAAGGATCATGTGATTTCCCCTGGGCACCCTAGGATATTTTAAGAAGGCCACAGATGAAAAACGTGTAATGGGGTGACACAGTATGGGCTGGTGGGACCATTGTAGGTTCCTTGCCCAGATTCTGATGAAACCAAGCACATCTTCCTTCACCATTCTTGCACCCTCCAAATGGTTGGCATCAAGGTTCCCAGAATTGCTAATCTTGAAGCACAAAAATAACTCTATAACCTGATGTGGTCTAGTTAATGGTTTACTTCCCTCCTTCTTCAATCTGTGAATTTGTTTTTCTAAATTGTAGAAATAATTTTTTATTTTTTATTTGCAGGGGAACCTTGATCAAACCATACAACAGCCAAGTGCTCCTGAATTGACCAAACTCATCTTCTCCACTCTAAGAACTGTGAGTATAGCAGTCAGGCGAGAAATTCCAGAGGTTTCTGTTGACTGTCTTTTTTTTTTTTTTAAAGATTCATTTATAAATAGAGTGCATTTTCGTTATACAGTTTTTACTGAAAGTTTTTTCATCATTAAAAGATAAACAAGAAAAATATATAAAAGGAAAGTGGAAAAAATAAAAGAAAATGCTAGAAACAGTACAGATAAAGAAAAGAGAGGGGAAGGAAAATTTAAGAAGCAGCTTCCAATTTCCTTTGTAGCAATTGAAAACCATTTTTACCACTTCTCCCCCTTTGGCCTAATATAGTTTCCTTCTTCCCATATTCAGCTTTTTAGTCAAGAAATCCAGAGATCAAAAGTTCATTTTTGTCCATTGTCAGCAAAAAGTCCATAAAAAGTTTTCAATCTTTTGTAAGCATATAGCACTAGGCTGCAGTTACCATGAGAGAGGAGGTTTTTTTCCTAATTCAATTAGGTATCCCAGAATTCTGATAGGTGTTTTCCATGCTCCAGCAATCACATTTTCTAATATTCAGGTTCAAAATGCAAGTGTCCTGCATGTTTTCCAGCATTGTTTATACCTCATTTTCTACAGATGACAAACAGGAAGCAGCTGTTATCAAAGGCGAGAGGAGTAGATATTTCCTGACACATTAGAAATCTCTCAAGCAGGCGTGTCACTCAATTTCATTGAGGGTCACATCAGGGTTCTATTTGTCCTCAGGATTGTGGCCAGGGTGGGCGTGGCCAGGGTGGGCGTGGCCAGCTTGACATCACACTTATTGGGGTGCCTGTGCTGACCTGGGCAGGGCCAGGGCAGTGATGGGATTCAAAAAAATTTACTACCAGTTCTGTGGGCGTGACTTGGCGTGGTGTGGCTTGGTGGGCATGGCAAGGGAAGGATACTGTAAAAATCCCCATTCCCTCCCCACCCCACTAACCTGCTTTCCAGCTCTGTTCTCCTGTGCAGGGCAACAAAAGAAGACCCAGCCAATCAGCTGGGACTCAGGAGGCAGAGAATAGATGGGGGCAGGGCCAGTAAGAAGTGGTATTTGCTGGTTCTCCAAACTACTCAAAATTTCCACTACCGGTTCTCCAGAACTGGTCAGAACCTGCTGAATACCACCTCTGGGCTGAGGAGGGGGATCCATTGTCTCCAGCGGAGAAAGGTGAGACCAGGGAGAGGGCCAAACCCTTGTCGTCCAGAGAGCCAAACCCTTGTCGTCCCTCTCAGGCCATGAGGAGGACCCCCAGATGGTGGCGCAGGTTGTCCAGAGCCCTAGGCAGCAAAGGGCAAGTGCCCAGCCTGGCCTTCGAGCTCCCAGGGCAGCAGGACCCCACAGCCCAGCTGGCAGAGGCACTGCAGGACAGTCCTGTATCCAGGGCAGCCCTGTGGGCCAGATCTAAGCACCCAGTGGGCTGGATCTGGCCCACAGGCCTTGAGTTTGACACCCTTGCTCTAACTGCAAAAAAAAGACACAAGTGGAAATCACTTTTATCACATCTATGTAGATGATTCCAGGGAGGGTCTGGATTAGGCAATTACTTCTGCCTCGTACATGGAATACAAGAAATAATCCAGATAACTTCATGTACCATTTCTAACCATATTGCATTTCTTACCCTTTTATCTTTTTCTTTCCTAAACACAATTCCAATATACAGGAAAAAAGACATAGCTATACTGTGCCTTCTGAATGTTAAGCAATGAGAAGTTTAACTCTATTTGGAAGCATTCAATGGGCCATAAGAAAGTGCAACAATAAACCTGTGACTACCACTTGCAAGCCCTTCTGTTCATCGAAGGCTTGATTAACAGTCAGGTTGTATTCCCTGAATAACATGTATTCTCGCTCCTCAGATTTTAACCTGGTATCCCATGATGAATCTGGCCTCTACAGTAGTCTTACCCTTGCTGACACCTGCAGCTATTAATTTGCTCATGCGCTCCTTGAATTCTGATGAGCAGATTATTTGGAAGAAGTTGGGAACTGCTTGGAATCAAACCAGGTAAGAGTTGTCAAGCCTTGTGCAATAGGTTGGGTTCTATAATGTGATAAGAAACTAGGTCAAATGAGAATACCAGCCATTGCACAACTTACTATATCCAGAGTGTTGTGTATGCATAAAGATTAATAAAGTGTGAGCTTGGAGTAAGTGCAGGGCTCTGGCCCTGCACATCTAATTGGCTGTTAAGCGGCCGGACCAGATTGGCCCGTTCCGGGGAATCCGATTGGCCCTTAACAGAGAGTTCCTATTGGTTATAAGAGCTAGCGTTCCTAGCTCGTTATTGGTTAAAAGTTACAGGGTTTGCCTATATAAGGCGAGTTCAACTACTGTTAAAGTGAGAAGTCACGATGAAAATAAAGAGCTGAAGTTCACCATTCAGAGGCTTGTCTCCATTCTTTCTCGCCCATGCTCAAAATATAACACTGGAGACGAGGGTGGGATATGGAGAAAGCTGAACCAACGAAACTTCGAAAAACACCGAGCACATGATAGACGACGCCAACAACAGAACCATGTCCGGCGGCATCGTACCACCCGCTCCGTTCGATCCAACACAGGGAGACTGGGAGTCTAACATGGATCGTTTCCAAATGTTCCTAGAGATGAACAACTTAAAGGACGCCACAGCCAGGAAGAAATGGGCAATGTTCCTAATGCATTGCGGTCCAACCATATTTAAGATGGCTAAAGCACTAGCCAAACCCCGAGAAGTGAAGGCCATGGATTGGGACGACCTTGAACCTATCTACGGGACCATTATGCCCCGATTGTGCCTACGCTCGTGAGACGCCACGAGTTTTATCAGAGAAGCCAGCGAAAGGAAGAAAGCGTGGCCGACTTCATAGCAGACCTCCGAAATTTGGGAGGCCTCTGCGGATTCACCGATTTAGAAGAGGCACTAAGAGATCGCATAGTTCTGGGATTAGATGCACCAGGCGTCCAAAGCAAGCTGATGGCGAAAGGCAACATCAGCCTTGCTGACGCCATCGCCGATGCTACAGCAGCAGAAGCAACCAGGAAGTTGGCTGCACAACTACGCCGAAACCGCGCTCCGGTACCACCACCGGCCAGTGAAATCTCACCTAGTTCAGAAGGGCAGCTTGCGACAACGCACCACAAGGATCTCTCTTCGTCGTCAGACAGCGACGAAGAAGGGGTCCATTGACTGCGGTCCGACCGGGACCAACACCCGAAGCCCTTACACCCTTGCGCTGGCTGTGGAGCCAACCATGCCAGGTCCGAATGCAAATTCCGCGACGCACTCTGCCATGAGTGCGGGAAATGAGGCCACATCGGACGGGTCTGCTGCAGCTTGCCAGGACCCAGCCAGGCCTCAAAAGGGGCTAACTATCACCAATCGACAGGAAACCGTCCTGTACGGCGAGAGCCAGTAAACCACTCCTACAGAAATTGAGCTTTGCAGAAAGAAGAGGCTCACCATACTATCACTATCGGTCACGCAAAATCCGAGTCACGGTAGCCATTGAGAACCAGCCTTGCCACATGGAGTTCGACTCGGGATTGTTTCTCTTGATGGTGTCCTGGAAGACACTCAAGCAACTCATCCACACAATTCAACGCCAAGATCTCCGCTTCCAACGCCTCATCCTCAAGGACTACCAAGGGAATCGAATCCCCGTCGTCAGGTCCTGCCGAGTCCGAGTCTCCTTCAAGAAGCACACAGTGTACTTGCCTTTAACGGTCATCGATAGAGATAGGCCTAACCTACTAGGCCTCCAATGGTTCACGCCACTCGGCATTGAAGTGGCCGGCATGAACCGAGTCAGTGGTTGTGAGTGGGAGGAAGACCTTATCTCTGAGTTCAGGGACGTCTTCGTGGACAGCTTAGGCGAGTACAAGGGGACCCCGATTTTGTTCAGCCTAGATCCAAAGGTAGCGCCCATTCGCCTAAAGCCCCGTTGAGTTCCGTTTGCATTAAAGGCAAAGATCAACGAACAGCTCGACAAACTGATAGCTCAGGGGATGTTAGAGCCCATCGATCACGCCACTTGGGAAACCCCTATTGTAACACCCATTAAGCCAGACGGGTCAATCCGAATTTGTGGGGACTACCGGGCCACTTTGAACCATCCCCTACAGCAGAACGCGTATCCAGTTCCGGTGGTGCAGCACCTCCTCCATTCCCTGGGGGGCGGAAAGTTTTTCGCTAATTTAGATTTAGCTCAGGCATATCAGCAATTACCAGTAGATGAAAAAACCGCACAGGCCCAAACTATTGTGATGCACCGAGGTGCCTTTAAATGTACCTGGCTGCAGTTCAGAGTTCGTGTAGCCCCGGGGATTTTTCAGAGCCTTATGGAAAGGTTATTGCAAGGAATTAAGGGCGTGGTCCCCTATTTTGACGATGTATTAATTGCAGCCTTTACAAAAAAGATCTTACAGGACCGGTTAAAATTAGTCCTAAAAATATTCCAAGAGGCCGGTCTTAAGGTTAAAAAAAACAAATGTAAATTATGTACTGACAGTGTTGAGTTTTTAGGGTACCTGATTGATAGCCAGGGCATTCACCCTACCGAAAGTAAATTAAAAGCGATCAAAAATGCTCCCAGGCCACGAAACAAGGCTGATCTCCAGGCGTTCCTAGGCCTCATCAATTTTTATAATGTATTTTTGCCCCACAAAGCAACTGTCGCTGAACCGTTACACTGGTTGTTGGATAAAAAAGCAAATTGGCTATGGGGTTACCGTGAAGAACAGGTGTTCCGAAACGTTAAAAAACTGCTCACTTCTGATTCTGTACTCATGCAGTATAATGAGACTTTGCCGTTAGTTATAACCTGTGATGCATCGCCTGTTGGGGTGGGCGCCATTTTGAGCCACGTACTGCCTAATGGGAACGAAGCCCCTGTTGCATATTTTTCAAAGACTCTTTCAAAGACTGAGCGAAACTATGGACAAATTGATAAAAAAGCCCTTGCAATTGTCTCAGCTGTGAAAAGATTCCACAAATACGTGTATGGCCGGGGTTTTACTATTGTGAGTGACCACAAACCTTTATTGGGGATAATAGCCGGAGATAAGCCGACTCCCTACATATTATCCCCTAGGATGACCCGATGATAAGAATTCTTAGCTGCTTATAACTATCGGCTGCAATACCGCCCGGGGAAAGCCATTCCCCACGCCGACTCATTGAGCCGAGCACCGCTTCCAGAGACTCTCGACGATCCTGCACCAACGGTAACCAAGTTACAAATCGAGGCACTCAACTCGCCACCACTAACCGCCCGAGATATAGCGAGAGAAACCAAATGCAACCACAACCTAGCACAAGTCCTAGGCTGGGTAGAACGCGGATGGCCATTGGACCAGCTATCAGATGACTTCACACCATTCAAGACTCAACAAACCGAGCTCTTCTCCCAGAAGGGCTGTGTCATCTGGGGCGATAGAGTCATTATCCCAGAACGACCCCAGAAAGCGCTGCTGAGAACCTTGCACGATGGCCACCCCGGCATCATGCGAATGAAAGCCCTTGCACGAAGCTACACATGGTGGCCGGGCATTGACAAGCAAATCGATCAGTGGGTTAAAGCTTGTCCCAAATGCCAAGAAGTCAGCAACGCCCCACCAAAAGCCATGCCTACTGAATGGGAGCCACCACATGGACCCTGGTCCCGAATTCACCTGGATTTCACGGGGCCAACCAAAGGCCACACCTTCCTGCTTACTGTCGACGCCTACTCGAATTGGCTCGAAATCCATCGCATGACGACTAAGACCTCCGAGTCGGTTATCAATATCTTAAACAGACTCTTTGCAACCCACGGATTACCAGACGTCCTGGTATCCGATAACGGCCCTCAATTTACCGCACTAGCGTTCGAGCAGTACCTCACTGACCGCGGCATCCGCCATGCGCTCACCTCGCCTGCGCACCCTGCGACCAATGGCAAAGCAGAACGCCTGGTCCAATTTGTAAAGAAAATCTTGCAAAAGGTAGACTACGACAACATTGACAACAAGGTCAATCAAATCCTCTTCTTGCAACACATCACCCCACATAGCGTCACCAACAAAACTCCTGCCGAACTGCTAATGGGACAAAAGCTCCGCTCCCACCTCAACCGGTTGCACCCAGCTTACAAACCGGAGAAACCATTAGGATCCAGCGGCCGCTGTCGAACCTTCCAGGTAGGAGATCTGGTTTATGCTAAAAACCTATCGGGTGACCCGTTGTGGGTGGAAGCGACAGTAGTACGTGTAACTGGCCCCAGATCCTACCTTGTGCAATGCCTTGACAATAAACTTTGGAACCAGCATATTGATCAGTTACGATCGCGGCTTCCAGCGGCCAGTCCGCAAGTCCCCTATGACCAAACTGAGGGAGGGGAGGTACAGAAGAAGATGAATTCCTAGGAAACCCGTTCGAAGGAAACAACGGTTTAATAGAAACTCAGGAAGCGGAGCCGGAGGGAGAAACGGTTGCACCTCAGGGAATCGCAGAGAATGTGGGCAACGACGTAGAAGTGAACTCTGAACCAGAAACAGCCCCACTGCCAAACAACGATCTACCTCAGCGTGATTGCAGCCAGCTGATACAATGGAAATCAAAGAGACTAATAAGACAACCGTCCTACCTAAGGGACTATGTAACTGCGCCTTGCAAATAAGAAGCCAGGGGGAAGGGGTGTTGTGTATGCATAAAGATTAATAAAGTGTGAGCTTGGAGTAAGTGCAGGGTTCTGGCCCTGCACATCTAATTGGCTGTTAAGCGGCCGGACCGGATTGGCCCATTCCGGGGAATCCGATTGGCCCTTAACAGAGAGTTCCTATTGGTTCTAAGAGCTAGCGTTCCTAGCTCGTTATTGGTTAAAAGTTACAGGGTTTGCCTATATAAGGCGGGTTCAACTGCTGTAAAAGTGAGAAGTCACGATGTAAATAAAGAGCTGAAGTTCACCGTTCAGAGGCTTGTCTCCATTCTTTCTCGCCCATGCTCAAAACATAACACAGAGCATCATACAAAGCCACTGCCAAAGGTAGCAACATGGACTTTGGGTCAAATCTAGCTGGATTCTTCTTCATTGAAATTATCCCTGTTAATCTATGGTAAACCTGCATTTTGTTCACTGTATAATTTTCAATAACCCTGTCGTTCAAATGGATTTGTAACACAAATTCTGAAGGAAACACCTTGAAAATCTGGATCTATTGTAGATTGATCTACATTTTTATTACTCAATAAGTTGTGTTCTTACTTACAGGGAAGAATTTCCAAATGGACAATCCTTTCCTCCCTATATACCCGTATTTTCAGATGGGTGGATACCTCCCAGAGTTTCTTGGAGATCCAGCGATATGGCTCAGGTGAGTCACTCCTAAATGGCAGCCAACCACAGGTAGAGCAGAAGTAATAGCCACATTATGGGGAGCAGGTGCCTGGTCATGAGTTTCTAAAGTAAATGCAGAATCTTGCCTGCTCTATACAAGGTCAGCACAAGAGGCATCACAAATAGCCGTTGTTGTTTTTTTTACAGTTTCATATATTGTTCAAGGGCAATGTTAATTCTCATGGCAATACTCATATAGCAAATGATCATTATATTTCTGCCCATCTTTACAGTTCAAATGTCCTGTACTTGGTGCCTACAGATAAGGAGAACTGCAACTCCCAGTATCTTGGGATGGATGCTCATGGATGCAGTACAAGTATTGCTGTGTAGGCCTTATAGGAGCTGAACTCCAACCTATTTGGAGAGAACCAGGTTGCCATAATTTGCAAATCAATAGGTCAATTAGCAATTGCAAAGAAAAAAGCTTACTATACCATCAAAATGCAAAGTCTGCTATCGCATACAAATGCATTACTAACAATGCAATTATCCAGCAGATAAAATTGTATTGCTACTACCAATAAAATGGATTCCTAGGTAGTTTAAATATAGAAGCAAATATCACTATTGTCATTGCTTATGTTTGAAGCCATTCGTTTATTAAAATATTGTTTAATGTGTACTTTTCATTAATTTCACTTAAAGTAAGCTGTATTATTTTCTTTTAGGCAAATGGAATCCAGAATAATTCCTCAGATGGGTATGTTCTCTTACCAGACTTTTTAGTGGATATATAGGAAATATCCCTGGGGAATGAAACTTACATATGTGACCATATAGACATTATTTTGACTAATAGAAAATGGCAGATAGAATTTCCATGCATCAAATTCACTCTAGAAATTGCATTCCATGCAGACCTACTCAAGTTACACTGGCAGAAATACAATGAGGAATTAGAGAGTAGCTAAAATTCTGACAAAAGTATTAAGGACAAAGCTTTCATAGGAGGAGGGGGAGGAGTTGATTGTGAGACCAATAATAATAAATTAAATATGTATATGTTACTCAACTCCCAGCAATTCTGGGTGGTTTACAGTTGTTTAAAATAGTTAAGAACAAAAAGTCAATGCAAAAATACCACAATACAAAAATACCATGCAAGATACAATACTTTTGAATTTTATTGAAATTATGTTTTTCTTTAGCATACTTATCAGTATGTTCATCTTTAATGTGCTATGTTGTGGCTTTTGCTGCAACAAATTAACATGATTACTTCTCTGAAATTGGCATAAAAGAACTAAAGGAAGAACTAAAGGAAGAAACAGGAGCCTAAGTATCAGAGCCCTACTGCTAGAGTTGCTTTAGTGCAAAAGAGCACCATAATATTCTCAGCTGCCAGGTGTGCTACCTTAGGGAAGTGGGAGTCACGTTACTCAACTCCTGTAAAGGGGCCCACTCCAGCTGAGGTGTTTGGCCCACATTTGCAGAATCTAGTAGACATTCCATCACAAGAGCCAAATGCATAGGTATAGTATAGGTAGATCATGCAGAGACAAGGACACAAACTCTTTTCAAGAGAGTCTTTTACATCAACAAGGAAGAAGGAAGAGCAGGCTGCTCTTCTCCCAGACTTTTGTTCTTAAGAGCAGATTTATTTCCTTTTCAGGACTTCCAATCCTCCCCAACTCATGCAAGCCATAAGTGATTTCCATGCACGGAATTCCCAAGAGCTCACTGTAAGAAAAGGAGACCTGTTAGAGGTAAGACTGAAAATCTAGTAGGTAAGTAAGCATGGTGCTCTTCACCAACAAAGCTGCTGTATGGCATCAAAAGCTATCTTGCTTTTTTACATAAACACCATCAAAGCAATTAAAGTCCAATCAAGACTAGGAAAGAGAGCAAATTATACCAAAGTATTTTGTTCTAAGCAGTATAAAAGACCAAAAAGAAAAAAAAACTAAAAGGAGAAGGTAGTTCTAATAATAATTCTTAACAGAAAACAGTCCATCTAGCTAGTTCACATCATTAAATAAAAGCAGAACTGAAGACTGGAATAACCATCTTTGTCTAGAAGTTATCAATGCTGCAAATGATTATCATTGGCTCTTGAGCCAGAAGGACCTGAAAGGAACAGTGTGTAGATTTTAAAATCTGTAACTTTAAGTTATGTGGACTTCTGTAGACCTTAGCATGCCTTTTACCCAAACTCCAAACTTTTTTTCATAACCTTTTTCCAACAGTTTCCCTATAACAACATTTTCTTAACATTTATTGCCATGCATCATGAAACTTGACAGTCACACTAGTCTTTCTGAACTTGTACTAATGGCACAGGAATCATCTTTATTTATTTATTTTTTTAGAAATCATACCCGGCCACCCATCTATGCAGCCCACGGCAACAACAGTACAATAACAACATGTAATTTTAAAAAAATCCAAAACAAGAAATGGTGCCTAGCATTCTTAAACAACACTCCCCAACAACAATAATAACAATACTGGGGTCATTTTTTCTACATTCTACAAGGCTAGACTTTGAACACTTTTCTTTTTAATAAGATTCAGTATTGAGTTCCTTAGACTATCCAGAGTTATCTCATATATTCTTCATCAATGATATATTGATGAAGAACAGACAGTATGTTATGTATTCTTTTATGTTATATCTCATATCTTGTTCACCAATTCCTCATATCTTCTTCATCAATGATTTAGATGAGGGATAGATGGGGAATAATCAAGTTTGCAGAAGATACCAAGCTGGCAGGAATAGCCAACACTTCAGGAGATAAGCTTAAGATATAGAAGGATCTTGACAGACTTGAACATTGGGCCCTAGCTAACAAAATGAAATTCAATGGTGAAAAAGTAAGGTTCTGCATTTAGGCAAGAAAAACCAAATGCATAGGTATAGTATAGGTAGATCAATAGTAGTAATTTTGAGAGAGATCTTGGAGTCCTAGTGGACAATTATTTAAATATGAGCCAGCAGTGTGCTGCAGCTGCCCCAAAAGCCAACACAGTACTAGGCTGCATCAGAGGGATAGAATCAAGATTACACGACATATCAATACTACTCTATAATGCCTTGGTAAAAGCACACTTGGTATACTGGATCCAGTTTTGGTTGCCACGATATAAAAAAGAGACTCTACACAGAGAATGGAGAGGAACAATAAAGATGATTAAGGATTGCAGGCTAAAACATACAGCAATACCAACAGCATTTAGACTTATACAGTGGTGGGGTTCAAAAAACTTAACAACCGGTTCTCTGCCCTAATGACTTTTTTCAACAACCAGTTCACCAAACTGCTCAGAAAGTTAATCACCAGTTCTCCCGAAGTGGTGCAAACTGGCTGAATTCCGCCACTGGATTTATATACCGCTTCACAGTACTTTACAGCCCTCTCTAAGCAGTTTATAGAATCAGCATATTGCCTCCAACAATCTGGGTTCTCATTTTACTGACCTCAGAAGGATGGAAGGCTGAGTCAACCTTGAGCTGGTGAGAATTCAATTGCCAAACTGCCAGCAGTCAGCAGAAGTAATCTGCAGTACTGCATTCTAACCATTGCGCCATCACAGCGCTTGAATATAAAGAATGGTTGCTGGAATCGGGTATGTTTAGTTTAATGAAAAGAAGGACTAGAAGTGACATGATAGCAGTGTCCCAATATCTTAAGGGGTTGCCACAAAGAAGAGGGAATCAAGCTATTCTCCAAAGCACCTGAAGGGTAGGACAAGAAGTAATGGGTGGAAACTAATCAAGGAGAGAAGCAATTTAGAATTAAGGAGAAATTTCCTGACAGAACAATTAATCAGTGCACCAACTTGCCTCCAGAAGCTGTGGGAAGTTTTTAAGAAGAGTTTGGGCAACCATTTGTCTTAAATGCTATAGGATATCCTGCCTGAACAGGGGCTTGGACTAAACCTCCAAGATCCCTTCCAATTCTGTTATTCTGTAAAATGGAACTCTTCTATTTTTTTAGATTTTGGATCAAAGAAAAAGATGGTGGCTTGCCAGAAATGCCATGGGGGAGAAAGGCTACATTCCTAATAATATTCTGAAATCTAAGAATCAGTCAGCATCTCAAGAGCACAATCCAGAGCAAGTGGGTACAATTTTCTGTTGCGTCATGTGGCATTGCAGGGACAGATTATTTCACACAATCACTTCTCCCCTTCTCTATAAAATTGAAGCAGCTTCTATTGGCAATGTGATACAAAATCAGAAAAAAGTGTGTGTTCTCTGGGAAAGTGGGCATCTCTGCATACTTCATGGGAACCAGCTGTTTTCTTCAGATAGAATTGCTCTCATTTATATGTCATTGGAAGCCCGCATACTGAATTCTTCTTAATATCCAGTTTATGAATAATCCTGAATTCTGATTGTGTCATAAAGATAGCTGCAAATTCATGGAGGAGGAATAGCAAGAAGTCTCATCCCAACTGTTTAGGTTTTTTGGAAGCATCACAGAATTAAAACTGAGAAAAGTAAATTGGTAATTTAGTGAAAGCAGACATACTCAATCTGCTGTACTGATGTGAAAACATGGAATTGATTTATGCTAAATATAGACAACACATTTGAAGCATCTAGCAGCAGCACTTAGGTATTTGAGATTACTGTAAATTTGTATGTGTTATATTTTCACATATACCACTCACTGAGAACTAGAACTGGAACTAACAGGGAGGACAATTAACCAGTGGAACAGCTTTCCATCAGAAGCTGTAGGTGCTTCATCACTGGAGGTTTTTAAGGGACTGGACAGTCACTTGTCTGAAATGGAATAGGGCAGGGCTGGGATTCAAATTTTTTGAACAACCAGTTCTGTGGGCGTGGCTTAGTTGGTGGGTGTGACTTGGTGGTCATGTGACTGGGTGGATGTGGCTTGGTCATCATGTTACTGGCTGGGTGTGGCCAACTCAACATCACTCACATCGAGGCACGCATCTCCTTGCCTGGCCTCTCATGACTGTGGGGATGCTGCAACAGTTGTAAGTGTGAAAAATGGTCATAAATCACTTTTTTCAGTGCCATTGTTAACTTTGAATGGTCATTCCACACAAGCAAAGTACCAGCAAAGAAGAGGGGGAAAAACTCCAGAGATGTTCCTGAGACAGGAAGTCTAGTCCTGCCAAGAATGTAATAAGGGTTAATGGAAAGGCAGTTTCTGTAAGCAACACCAGAATGTTTCCTTCCTGCCTTTCTTACAGGATTAGGCCAGTAATTTCTTCTAACAACCGGTTCTCTGAACTGCTTAGAATGTTAACAACCGGTTCTAGTGAATAGGTGCAAACCAGTAGAATCCCACCCCTGGTATAAGGTTTCCTGCTTGAGAAGGGGGCTGGACTAGACTTCCAAGGTCTCTTCTACCTCTATTCTAATTGACTGATAGAAGGAAAATTTCAGATCCTCAAATTTGCAGCCATTTATTAGAAAATAAGATTGAGATCCCGCCCAGTGGTTGAGACTTATATACTGTAATTTCACTTATTTCTAAATAGGCAGGTCTTTAGAAGTTTGAGCAATTGATATCCTTTTTTCCTCTGAATCATCTTGTTCCTGTTGTCTCTGTATATAGGTTTCAACACATTTCACTGATATCCAGCCAAGTTCCTCACCAGCAGAAGTCACAGTTTGGCTCAGGACAAAAGGTTTTTCCAAGATGTAGGTGTCATTTTAATAACTAGTCCAAGAAATCTGATTCTGGTCATGACTGATTTGGTTGTTCTAATACTTTATATCCGTGGGATGAAGAGTTTTTTTTTAAAATTTGGTTTGTCAATTGCTTATGAGGTAATAGGTATAAGTAAAAACATAGTTATTAATACATGGATACATATAAGAAAAATAAAAGAAACAATAGGACAGGGACGCTTATGCATGCTCCCTACAGACCTCTTAGGAAAGGGGTGAGGTCAATAGTAGAAAGTCTAAGGTTAAAGTTTTTGGGGTTTTGGGAAGAAACCACAGAGTCAGGTAGAATGTTCCAGATATTGACCACTCTGTTGCTGAAGTTGTATTTCCTGCAATCAAGCTTGGTGTGATTAATCTTGAGTTTGTATCTATTGTTTGCTCTTGTATTGTTATCGTTGAAGCTGAAGTATTCGTTGACAGGTAGGATATTGCAATGTATGATTTTATATACTATACTTAGATCGGACCCAAGGCATTAAGAGTTATGTAGAATAGTAAACTCCTTCTTCACTTTCAACTGTTTAGCCCCCTGACACTTAACTTTCCTGCAGATGTACTGCAGCTACTAATCCCAGAAATCATACTATTACTATGACCAAAGATGTCCAGTTGGAGATATAATTCTAGGTGCTGATAGATTACAGAAACTGTAGGTGTAAATTTGCTTTTAAGCAAAAATAGAGGAAGGTGAATATGATAATGCTAACTTATCCAGGAAAGACCAGATTCCACATTTACAGTCAAGCACAAAAAGCTCACAGATCAAGTGTCAGAACTAGAAAGGGCCATATTCCAGTTCTCAGTCATGCAGCCATTTTAAACTCTTACTACACAGAATGGTTGAGAAACCCAGATTGTTTATTTTCAAGAATAAAAAGGATGCACTGTAACATGGCCCAATAAATAAAACATATAGAATCAGGTCCAATCCTGCTTTCTTCTTCAGAAGTCCTCAAGAGTGGCTGATTTGACTAAATATGTGCCTTTTGGTTATTTCAACAGCACAGTTAAATCCCTTGGCATCTTAAATGGTAGACAGCTACTGTCGATGAGCCAAGAAGAACTGAAAATGGTCTGCCCAGAAGAGGGAAGAAAAGTATTTTCAATGCTTGCAGGAGTTAAATCTGCACTGTAGGTAAGACAATGTCTAAATCTTGATCATCAATTCAATCTCAGCATACCTGCTGGAAAAATACAGTATGCTACCATATTGTCAATGATACTTTGTAGTGGAATTCAGTCTCCCTCTTTTTTTCAATGACACCACTGAATGAAGGAACAACTAAAACTGTTCTGACCAAGGCTTCCCAAGAACGTAATTAAGCACATGCTTATTTAAAACAACTCTTGGTTTATTTCAATGCTGGGAATTATGTTCATTCCCAGCCCGTAATGAGTCCCAGACATTCCCTTTGAGATAAGCACCCACCTTTCTTTCCTCTGAATTGCTGCCAACAGCTAGAGTGCCAAATGAATGATAAAAAACCAACCGAAGTACAAAGTCCACACAGAGCTTCAAGAATGAATCTGAACCAAACAAACGACTTTGCTTCCTGCAAAGGTTTCATCATATTTGCCTGTCCTTTATACCTTATGGGAGGGGCAATCACCTCCCAAGTTGCCCCTTTTGTTTCAGCTGCTCTCGACTTATAGCAGCTCTGCGCAGACGCGTACTGGGAACAGGCTCCCCTGGTTCCTCTGCCTTGCTGCTGCCAGGCTCTGGAGGCTTCGGAGTCAGCACACTAGTCCCAGATGGTCCTGGCCCCATCTCTGCATTGGACACAAGACCCTCGTCTGAGTCCTCTCCAGATTCCCAGACTGGTCCATGTTCTTCCCCACTGTCCGATTCTGCTGCCGTCTGCACAGGCTGCCACAACGAAAACATTCATTATCAGGACTGTTTTTGAGTTTTATCTGATCAATACCATAGACAGGAGATCTCCATTCAAAAAGGAATTGGCCTCTGAAGCCCACCAGCAATTTGGCAGATGAGACCTTCTGCCAATGGAATGGACTCTTTTGGGGAGCCTTGTGATGGTGGTGGGAGGAATTAAAAGAAAGATGTGCCTTAACAATAAGCACATGGTCCTCATTTCCCCCACAGAACAGCAGGATTTATATATTTTGTTTGTTTGTTTATTATTCATTTATTCATTCAATTTAAGAGGGGACCTTGGTGCTCTCTGAACTTGGTTGTCTTCTTGCAGATGTTCCTTTAGCCAACTAGCTACCTAGTTTGGATAATGAAAAGAGAGCACAAGATCCCTCATTTCAACCCTGAGCTACAAATATTCATTTATCAGTATTCAATTTATGTACCCACATGTCTCTCATCATAGTCATTCTAGATAGCTAGGAGCAGTTCAAAAAAGTAACAAAAATTAAGTACTTTACCAGCATCTATGATGAAAACTAAACAAGCAGCAATTAAAATAACCACATCAAGGACATTCAAGCGCCTGTGCCCGGGAACGCTTGCAAATGGCCAGCTGGATATTTTGTTTTTGTTTTTGCTTAACACATCCAAAATAGAAACAGGGTAAAGTACTTTGATTTAACCATCCAAAGATGGCTACAAAGATGGTTTGGCATCATTCTATGCACATGTAGGTTACTCCATATTCCATGTTTTTTATATATATATTTAGCTAAGAAAGATATGATAAATTAGCACATAATTTTACTTCATCTATAAAGAAATCTGGTTGTGTAATTTAAAAGAACAAGGCTCAGTTGTTATAAATGCACTCCTACATTCAAATCATGAGATAGTCACACTAAATGCATAATTTAACACGGGATCATTTTTGCCATTCATTTCCCAGCATCTTACTCTTAATATCACAAACTCATGAGATAGTGTTGTGAAAGAAAATTGTACAATAAGCACAAGGGATCAAACAGTAATATTCTGCTCGCAATGTTTTATAAGCAGACTGTTGCAAGAGAATGACCGTTAAAGAGAAGTGAGGCAGCTTGAATCCAACCTTAGATATTTTCTAATCAGGGGTGCTGTTTGTACTTTCTGTCAAGCATACTTCTATCTAAATCATTGTAGTACAAAAATGTGCTCTAAATTCTTAACATTTCTTCAAAGATAACACTTTCATTGTTCTGATGAAGAAGCATATATAGTATTCTTCCAGATCAACTATTTATCTTGGGGAAAAAGTGATACAATATATATTTTTGGAAAACTGAAAAGTTATTTCATGTGCAAAACAGCAAAACACTAACCAACCATTGGTAGATTTCTAGATTTAGGGTGCTCACTTCTGTTTGAAATTTACTAAATGGCCTTATTTAGTCTGTATCATTAAGCACACCCACTACAATATTGCTATGAGGATAAAAGTGTGTTTACTTCCATACAGTACATAATCCTGAGCTCTTCAAGAATATGACTTAAGCCAGAGTTCCCCACAGGTTGGGGAATTGCAGAATAGTGAATTCTGAATTCACATAATACCAAGGTGAAATTAAATCATTCCCCATTGTAATTTTCCATGAGGTTGGTGTAATTTTTTTTTTAATGGCTAGTTTTTCTAAGTTAGGGTTTGATCTCTGTGCTTCTCTTCACAGTAATGGTCCTCAGCGTTAGCGTTTGCAGATCTCCCAAACCATTTCATCATTTATTTTGAAGAGATCATCACTACATCAATGGCACAACTCACTGAAAATGTTATTAGCTGCATGGTAATCTTCAGTCCACTAATTTTCCAGTTGGTTTGTAATTGCTGTGTTTAAGAATAGTCTTCAAGAGGGCTTTAAGATGCTTCTGTAAATGCTGTAGCAAGTAACGTGCTTACCATTTTTGAATGATCTCAGGAACATCTGTAAACGGCTGTTATTACAGTGGTGACATGTTCTTCTATTATTGGACTATGGCTTTCAGGATAGGGATAATAGCACTAACACTTAGACTTATATGCTGCTTCACAGTGCTTTGCAGCCCTCTCTAAGCAGTTTAGTCAGTATATTGCCACCAACAATCTGGGTCCTCATTTTACCAACCTTGGAAGGATGGAAAGCTGAGTCAACCTTGAGCCTGGTGAGAATCGAACTGCCAAACAACAGGCAGCAGCCAGCAGCCGAAGTAGCTCATAGTACTGCATTCTAACCACTGCACCACCACAGCTCCTCTTAAGCGTATTCACCTACTTTCCAACTTTCATCATTAGATGCAAACATAGTTTAGGACAAGAAAAAATTGCTTGGAATTGTAAGAGTCATTCATTCCCTCTGGTGCTCTTTCACGCTTCTGCATTAGAAATGAAGAAAATTATGTATGGTTGAAATATACCATTTTATGAGTATATTATGAATGTGAATATATTGAGTTTTTCTTTAATTTCACCATTTGTCAGTTTAGAAATATTTTCACTGATTTATGCTAGAACATGGTAGAGAAGTTGGACAGAAAAATGAAGTGATTGTTTAAAAAATAATCAATGAACTTCCCCTTCCATGAAAGTAACTGTTTAATTCCAAATTTTGCATGTGTATTCATGTGATATTAATCCCAGGATTTGACAGCTTGTAAATTTTGGATTTGCAAAAAATATTGGACAATTGACTCATGATTCAATGTTCAGGAACGTACTTTAAATAAATCAGAATTCAGTTTTCTAATGCTGCTAATGTTAATCTAACTTATTTTGTTTAATCGAGCTTATTTAAATATTTATCATATACAATGGAAAATAAAATTAGAAGCCTTTTATATTTCTTCTGTGCTGTTCTCATTTTAGCCAAAGGCCAACAGCCAATCAGCTTTGAGCAGACATGAAAGCAGTTCTTCATAAAGGCACCTTCATGTGAATTACATTAAAACACAGAGATAAAGCAGGAGGTGTGAGAGAGTAGAAGTCAAAAGTATGTGATAGTGTACCAAACATGACAACATTACCAAGTAATTCCAAGATACTTTATTGAGCACCACTGCGTTGCAAATACCTAAACATCTGAATCACAATTCTACAGGAAGATCATTTTTTTTCTTATCAAGAAAAAGAATGGAGGAAAAGGGGGAAGTATCTCATCCAGCAACAAAGATGTTTTTTTACTTTATATTTTCTTGTTACCCCATTTGGCCATCTTATTGTTAATTGGAGTTTTCATAAAGCGGCTGGAACTCATGTAAGCAGCAATTTTCTCCAGGGCCTGAGGATGCAGACAAAATAAATATTTAGATCGAGAGAAGCTGTTAAATAGACCAAAAGCTCAAGGAGTCATAGTCCTACCAACCACCCAATAAACCCACCATCCAGGCAATCTCATTTCTTCTACACTAAAAATACATTTTAGTTCAGGGGTCTCCAACCTTGACAACTTTAAGCCTGGCGGACTTCAACTCCTAGAATTCCCCAGCCAGCTGGCTGGGGAATTCTGGGAGTTGAAGTCCACCAGGCTTAAAGTTGCCAAGGTTGGAGAGCCATTTTAGATGAAACCACATTAATGGAGTACCCTCCACATGCCTTTTCCCTTCAACCTCCGCTGCCATGCCTGGTTGGGAAAGATGATGGGGGTGAAGTCCAAAAATATCTGAAACTATCAGTTAGGGCAGGGGTCCCCAATCCCCGGGGCCACAGAAGTGGCCGGCAAGCACGAATTCATCCTCACTTGTGTGAGGAGAGGGGGAACATGTTGTACATGCACTCCAAACAGAACTGCCTCCCCACACTGCCTCCCGCAAAGCTAGAAACTCTGAATTAGGGAATGGTTGCTAGATTTAGTGCCAGTTATATTTTGCTTTCCACCTAGAATTGAAGGGGAAACCTTTGTTTCGTTTTGTATAGTTACTCATTATTTTAAATCCAAAGTCCTGAGGCGCTTAGGGAGAGCTAAAAAAAGAACTGCATTTACACAGGTGGCCAATAGATTTCCCACCTGCACCCTTCTGAAATCATTCAATTATGGTACTCTGTTTTACTTATCACACATGTATACCAATTATGAGTTTTGCTACTTGGTGGTAGACTTTAAAATCCTTGCACCATTTAGCAACCAGTACATCATAGGAAAATGTACATTAAATAAAAGTATGGAAGGGAGTCTACCACCAAGTCTTCAGGTGTTTATTTCGTATACTAAAGGGACAGGAGTCCACACCATCAGGATGGTATTTTTAATATATTTCTGCCCATGCCAATGTGGGCATCCAATCTAGCCAAAAGATTAATCTGTCAGTTCTTGCCAAAACCCACAAAACTAAGTCACAAGATCCACAAGCCAGCAAATTTCACAAAGCCAAAACTAACCTCAAAATGGGTCAGAAAATCTTGAAGATTCTCGAATTGATCAAGGCACTTGGGTTCAAACATGCGGTTTTGATCAAGTACATCATACATGAGAAAGTCCACAAATGTGATCTGGGGGATAAAAAAAATCAATGGTGAGTTACCAAAAAGATCAGGCCTGCCCAGAGATACTCAGGTATGGCTATGCACATACCTTATCCCCAGCAAACCACTTTCTATCCCCCAAAAACTGGGAGAAGAGTTTCAATTTCCCGGGTAACTGCTCCAAATATCCAGGCTTGAGTTTCTCCTGCAAAACAAGCAAGCGGAAAAAAACTCAATTGAAACTGTTGCTTGTTTCTACTCAACAGTTATGGAATTTGACATGCTCCATCCAAGAACCATCAGAGGAAGCTCCTTACATTCTGATGGCATTACAGTATATTTGACAGTATCTTTGGATCACATAAAATATATTTTTTCCAGTCCAACCACTTCAGTAATATGTGCAATGTGAGCAGGAAGGATTAAAATAAATTGTTGCAAACATAATTCATATCTATACAACAAATACTGAAAAGTGAAGGAAAACGATTTTGCATTTTAACCTCCACAGAGCTAGTTGACATGTTTATTATTTGGAGTATTATGCAAACACACAATTCCCCTAGGCAGATATTCACATATTGATCTCAAATATCAGCAGATATCTAAGTTTAACATGGAAGTGTGTGCAAAGATCAATACCATGAACTGGAAGGTTTATATTTGTAGGTTTCACATGTAGACCTTTCCAAATTCTTTAATGCCTGAATACAGACAATAGCCCTTAAAAAAAAAACCCTCTCCATCTTGATTCCCAGAAAATTGACACAGATATTGACATATGGTATCACTTTTATACACTTGCCACAAGATACTTTCAGAGACACACCCAGTAATTATGTTTTCTAAATTATAATTGGATTAGTTTGTACAGCATAACATGGCATCAGTTCTTTATTCCCATTTATGAGAAAATGGAAATGAAGGTGACTCAACTTACAAAGTCAGGATTGTAGGAAATCATCACCAAGGCCATACGGAAATCCATCACCTGATTCTCCAGCATATCCACTCTGATAAGTTCTTCCTCAGTTTCACCACCTGCAGATAGTATAGGCAAGGGTGTCAAAATCAAGGCCTGGGGCCCGAATCCGGCCCGTGGGGTGCTTAGATCTGGTCCTCGGGGCTGTCCTGGAAATAGTAAAGGACCAGCCCACAGTGCCTCTGCCAACGAAAATGGAGCTTGGGAGGGTGACGCATGGCCCTCCCAAGCTGTTTTCTCTGACAAGAGGGTTGCAGGAGGCCATCCCAGCTGAAAACGATGCTGGTGAGGGCCGTGTGTGCCCCTGCCAAGCCCCATTTTTGCTGGCAGATGTTTGCAGGAGGCCATTGCAGCCGAAACAGAGTTTGGGAGCCAGTTTTCACTGACAGAGTGCTTGGGCCACCATAGGCACCTCCAACACAAGTGATGTCATGTTGGCCACACACCCCAGGTCAAATACAACTCTGATGCAGCCCTCCATGAAATCGAGTTTGACACCCCTGGAATAGAGAGATGAGAAATGCTGGGCAGCAGAAAAAGCTCTTAATCAGCCAGTTCAGCTTCCAAAAGAGGTCAGGTATACGTACACAGATGGTGCTTGCGTGCGATGTACCTGAGAATAGCATTACTCTGTGTCAATTTGGTCTTGCCATCAATTAAGTATGGAAGCTGGAAAATAAACAGAATGAACTACTTAAGAACAAACCTTTGCAATATTAGGCTTTCACATGATTGATCCCCATCAGCTATCCTCTTTATTCAAGTTCTCATATATGAATACCATAGAAAACAGCAGATTAAGATATTCTTCCAACTATTGTACATATAGTTACTTACATTAGGGAAGTCCAGCCCCAATTTTTCTTTTTCACTGATCCATTTACTTTTATCATAATCAGGAGCTGGTAAGAAATGGGAGGTAGAAAGTTCAGACAACCAGAAATTTCGAATCAGATGCAAACAGTTTACCTTTCACTAGAAAAAGCAATCAATTTTAGAAAATGCAAAAAGGGCATGCTTTTCCTGACCCAGTTATAGCAAGTACTATACCACTTGCTGACAAGTTTAGGCAAACTTTTTGAATCCCCACTCCTCCATTACCTCAGCCATTCAATGATTGGTTGCATGATAAGCACAACTTGGTTACTAATTAATCCAATTTTCGGAATATGTCCATTGCACTGAACCATAAGGTAATTAAATGGACTAGGTTTATACAACACATCAAATCACAAAACAAAAATTAACAGAGGGAAGCAATCCAAGCTTAGCATGCTATTAACAGACATTAAGTCTTCAGCTGGCCCAGTTAAATATATTGTGAGACTTCTGTGGGTCATCTTAATTCTCGGTTTCATACCAAGAATATTCCCCAGAACATCATGTCACATTCTACAAGTTGTTTCAAGGAAACAATTTGGTAAGATCAAGCCGCATGAAGAAATCATTCTGCCCAGCTGCACAAATGGAAAACCCCATAAATATTTGGCACAATAAATAATTACAGTTGTCTTATTTCTCAGATTTAGATGTTCTATCTGAAAAAGAGAATTTGGTGCTGATGTAATACAGGGTGGCTACCAATAGGAACAGCCTGTTCAGAATTGCTGCTGTGATCCTACGATTCCCATCGACCGCCGCTTCTCCCTATAAACATCCCAGGCTTCCCTATTGACTTGTGGGAAGATGTCACAGAAAAATGTAAACAAGGATCACATGACCACAACAGCAGCACAATGGTATCAAATGGCAAGAACTTTCCAAAATTTTATTCCCAGAGGAATAATGGGTCCCAGCATCTATCTGTAAGTTAGCTCGTTTGAGGTACCTTGATTGAAAAGGTTTTGTCCTATGATACACCATTTCGGCCAGTTAAAAGTTGCAGACATGAAAGTTTTAATAGTGTACAGATGGGATATACACATGAATATGCTACCATATTTCCCTGAAAATAAGACCTAACCAGAATATAAGCCCCAATGCATCTTTTGGAGCAAAAATTAATTGGTCTTATTTTGGGGGAAACACAGGTAATATGTAATTCAATGCAAATGTTAGCTAAATGATGACCAACCATGGCCGTTGCCTAAGAAATCATCTGGAGAGCCAATCAAAAGCTAATTCTAGACATACATTTCTGCAGATCCAAAAGCTATAATCCAATAATGCAACGAGGGACCGAAATGGAGAACACCAAAGCTACAAAGTAACTCCAAGTGCCAATCCTTTGTATTGTTTTCCTATACATTAAAAACTAATCTTTCTCGGATGTGTAAGCCCAACATATATAAAAGGTGGAAGGGAGGAAGCACCTCAAGTTATCGCAGAATATCCTATAACACCAACATCTCTCCCACATCTTTTAATACCTATTATACTAAGGTTGACCTGAAAGTAACTTGTAAGTAAAACAAAGAAATCTTCCAGAGCAGGGCATGGGCATAAGTGCAAAAGAGCAAGGTTAGAGAGAAGGAATGGGAAACAGGTAAGGCCCTTAAGTGTGTTGGTATCCAAGTAGAGAAAGAGAGAGAGACCAAGAATAAGCAGAGATAAGTGGAGATATTCTCCTGGATTAGAAACCTGCAATTGTAACAATAAAGATTATGCAACATCCTTGACTTGCAACTTTCATTAGAAGATCACCATTATGCTCAATAGGACTCACCTGAAGCCAACTCAAGAACATGACATGTGCACAATGCTGAACAAAATTATTATTTCTGCATGCTCCCCCAGTTATACAATTTTTGGCAGCAAATAGCTAAAGGGATAGGTATATTGGAATCATTTACAGATAAGGCACCCAAACATTATTATGAGCCAGAGGTCTCCCTAATGAGATGACAATCTGGATGAACCCAGTTCTAACAGCAACACATTCCAAAAGAAGCTGCCTGAGATGATGAACAGATGCAAGGAGGCTGTTGTGATATAAAGGAAAATTTTCCAAAGTTAATGGCTTTGGAAAGAGGCCCATAATATTGCACTAGAGGTATTATCTGGAAAAGTTCCAATACAACAGTTGTATAACAGTCCAGCCTTCAATGAACAGCTCCATCTAATTATTGTGTGTACCACCTGATCTTAGGTAACTTAAGGAATGTTGAAATAATTTACTCTGCTTTTCTTCTACTCTAACCTTTTATATATTTGTGTTGAACAAGAATACATTTCTCACATTCTTGAGAATACTCAGAAGCTAGAAATGAATGCAATTTCTTTTGAATGAAGAGCTGAGCTAATATTTACATTCAATAAGTTATATTCACAGAAGGAAACAGGATGGAGTACAAATGAAATTCAGCAAGGCACACAAACCTTCTCCACAGCTGTATAATTTATCTTCGTAAGATGTTCCTGTGTATTCAAGTAGCAATCGAATGCTATGGGCAAGCTGTAAAAAAAACAAGCAAACCAGCTATCAGATGGGTGGGGTAAAATTAACATTCTCAAGTATTTTTCACAAGATGTAAAGAGTTGAGAGCCCGTTGAGGTAAACAGGGCCAAAAAATTGACAGTCGAGATTTCAAGAATGCTCTTTATTCTTACTGGGTAGAATAACAGGCTCTTTGAAAGCCTCTGTCAAGATTTGCTCACTAATCCATCTCGTACCAAGCAAATCAAGGCAGTATATAGGTAATGGGAATTGAGTTAGTTAAGTTAGAATTGGGAACTGTCCCCTTAAGGGAATGCTTCATGGTAAATGTAGTTAATGCATCCTGGGAAATGTAGTTCATGTCATGTGGTCACATCTGTAATCCTGATTGGTCATTGAATTGACCCTTGGTTGGGGGAGGTTCCCTCACTCTTGCCTGGACCCCAGAAGCGTGCTGGTACTTTCATCCCATAACAAAGGAGCAAGGGGTACCCTTGCTCCTTTGTTATGGGATGAAAGATCACTATTCTTTTACGCTATGAAGTCAGCCATGCAAAAAAATTGGACATTAGTTGGATCTCGACATAACTGTGAGTTATATTTGAGGATGCCTGGTGAACCAATAAAGAAACTTTGTATGGAAGCCCTTGTAGAGTTGTCTGTGTCTTTATACTACATATATACTTCTTTTCCTCTCTTTTGGCCCATCTACTCCTTCTAAAAGAAAAAATGCCTTTTGTTGTCCATTATATACTCCATTTGCTGCCAGTGGAAGAGCTCCAAAGCACGCCTCCTCCATTCTCCTCCCACAACTATGATAAGGTTACACCGCCAAGTACACTCTGAGGAAAAGGTTCAAATGGAACAGAAAGAAGGCAGCACCAGTTCCTGAAATTTGCTAAACAGCTGCTCCTCCACATTGATCTTCAGTTAAGATTACATTAAAACAATTCCTGTTTTCCGTAGCCAGTGTAACCACACAGAATGACAGAAACTGTAGTCCAACTTATTTGGACGACTTCCATTTAGGCTGGATAATATTAGAGCCATCTGAGCAGGAAACTCTGCTACTGAAATCCTGTTAATGGTTATTTGAGCTCCTTCAATATTTTCCAATGCTTCCAACAAAACTTATTTTTCTTTATCAATATAATTATATATGAGTCTGAAAGTTTGATTGTTTGTTCAAATTGCTTGAACTTCCCTTCTCACCCTTTATCTACGGGGCAGGAAAAAGAAGAGATAGATAGATATTCTTCCAGGAATGATCACCTGATTTCATTGTGAAGACCCAAGTAGCAGGAGAAATGTAAAAAGCCACCTTGGAAATGTTAAATGTGCTTTAATCGTGAACATTAATCCTACCCTTCCCTCTCTCCCCTCTGCACCGACAGTTCCGGCAACGTTTATTTAGACCCAAACTGCCAATTTTACTCTACAGGTCGGGCACACCGCTCTCTTCTCCCGAGACAAAGGAAGGCGGGCGCGGGAAGAACAAAACCAGCTTCCGAGCTCGGTCTGCAGGCGCAGGAGACTCAATTAGGCCTCTTCCCCCTCCCCACAGAAACAAATGCCCGCGTGAAAGAAAAACCCAGCGGGTCTTGCAAGCAGCCAGGCTGGCCATGGCCTCGCCGGAAACCGGAGAAAGGCCAGGAGAAGCCCGACGGGATCCGCCACTTCTCCTTCCGTTCGCCAGCAGACAAAGCAAGGCCTTACTGGGGCGCGGGGGGGGAAGCCGGGGGGGGAAAATCTCCCCGTCTTTTCAAGCGGAGCGTCTTGCAGGAGAAGCGGCCAGTTTCTTGCACGCCTCGGCTCCAACTTGGAGGCCCAGTCGGTGGGAGCAGCGAGAGAAGAGAGCAGAGGGTCTTTGCCCGGCAAGCGGGGAAAACAAAAGCCAACGCCGTTTTCTTGCCCGAGCAACTCACCCCTCTAATGTCCCAGTAGCCCAGAATCATCGGCATGGCGCGTTCGCAGCTCTTCGGCTCTGTAGCTATAACACCGCGGACCGTGGGCTGTGCAGGCTAAAGAGGTAGGCTCCGTCTGAGAGAGGCTTAACAAACTGCTAACGCGCCGCCTCGGTTGCCAAAACAGGCGGCGGCGGTGGAGGTTAGCCAAAGTGGGTGGGCCGGACCGGCAGCAGGTTCAGCCCATAACAGAAGTGGTTCATTGCAAGGAGCAAGTGGTCTTTCGAAAGAGCGACTTTTTGCTGAGTTTGGGTTTTGAGTTTGGGTGGATTTTGAACGGCTCTTCTGAAATTTGCCCTCTCTTAAGTCCACTTAGATCCGGGCTCGTAGGCCAGTAGTAGTACTTTGCGGGTCTGGTTGCACTGTGGAGATGAATGAGAAAGAGCGCTAACGGCTTCTAACATTCCCGAAACTGTTAACGCGAGGTCCAAAGTGCGTGGACCGAGAAGAACTTTGAGAGAGAGAGAGAGAGAATTCAGTACGAAATCCAGAGCAAGCAATCGGTGCTTAGCAGCAAACTTTACCGAGTCAAAGGTGAGACCGGAATCCGCAGAAGTGGCCGTCCAATCTTTTCTTTCCCTTGGTTTAGGTCATTTTTATCCGTGATTTCTGGCTGAAAATAGCCAAGGACGGAAGCAGAAAAGCCTGCTCCGAAGACTGACTGAATCACAGGTTTGGAAATTTGTCTGCCAACTGTGGTCACAAAAACCAAGATGGTGAGGTGACCACGATGGTGTGAATTTATACAAAGGATAATATCTGTAGCTCAGGATTGACATGAGGGGTCCTTGGTGCTCTCTGAGTTTGCTTGTTTTCTTGCGGAGGTTTCATTAACCACACAAGGTAACATCATTACTAGTACTAATACTGATGATGTTATCAGTTTGGGTAATAAAATGTCTGTAAGAAAACAAGCAATCTCAGAAACCACCAAGGACCCCTAGCAGTGTGGTCTAAATGCCACCCATGTTTATGTATATTTGGAGAGGTGGTGATCTAGTGGTGAAGAGGCTCACTTCCCACTTGGGAGTTCAATCCTAGGTAACAACAGATGCTTCTCTGCTTGGGTGCTAAGAAAAAACTACCTGCTGTGAAGGCCACATAGGATCAGGAAGGGAATCCAGACAGTAAATGCTCACCTCCGTCCAGTCGCCCTGACTCTACCCCAAATTTAATAGACTAAAGAGTTATAAAAAGGGAATATATATATATTTAATGCACATTAAAAAAAAGAAGCAGAACTTAAGTTGCACCATTGCAGCCATTATCTTTTGCATAGCCTGCAGACATGCACTAACCAGGCTTGACTGTTTAGCATTTTCTAAATCAGAGTTGCTAGGTGTTGTCATTTAATGTGACACTTTAAATAAAGGATATTTTCAAATTTGTTTTTACGGTATCTCATTTTCCCCACATCCACACGATTCTACTTGAATAACAACAGCTGAAATGGAATAATCGATCCTTTGTTCTATCTTTTCATTTTTAATCAAAATGTCTATACAGTAGAAGTCTGGACTGCACACTTCTAAGACTTCACACGATCTAGATTCTATCCTTCTGTTAATGTAGCCTAGTGTGTTGGTGTTTTTGACAGCTGCACACACCGCTGACTCATATTTGAACGTCCACTAGGACTCCCAAGATTTCTCTCACAGTTACTACTGTTAGAATAGAATACAATACAATACAATACAATACAATACAAGACTTTATTGGCCAAGTGTGATTGGACACACAAGGAATTTGTCTTGGTGTAAATACTCTCAGTATACATAAAGAAAAGGTACATTCATTAAGAATCAAGAATCATAATGTACAACACTTAATGATAGTCATAGGGTACAATCAACAATCAAATCATACTTGGAAACAGTCAAGTGGGAGGGGATGGGTGATAAGGAGTGGTGAGACTCTTTGTAAATAGTTGAACAGTGTTGAGGGAATTATTTGTTTAGCAGAGTGATGGCTTTCGGGGAAAAAACTGTTCTTGTGTCTAGTTGTACTATGTGCAGTGCTCTATAGTTTCATTTTGAGGGAAGGAGTTGAAACAGTTTATGTCCGGGATGTGAGGGGTCTATACATATTTTCACAGCTCTCTTTTTGACTCATGCAGTATACAGGTCCTCAGTTGAAGGCAGGTTGGTAGTAATTGTTTAGGCAGTCCTAAACAGTCCTAAATTAGGCAGTCCTAAGTCTGTGTCTGTCCTGTTGGGTTGCAGAATCAAATCAGACAGTTATAGAGGTGCAGATGACAGACTCAATAATTCCTCTGTAGAACTGTATCAGCAGCTCCTTGGGCAGTTTGAGCTTTCTGAGTTGGCGCAGAAAGAACATTCTTTGTTGTGCTTTTTTGATGATGTTTTTGATGTTAGGTGTCCATTTTAGGTCATGTGATATAGTAGAACCTAGAAATTTGAAGGTCTCTCCTGTTGATACTGTGTTGTCTAGTATTGTAAGAGGTGGTAGTATAGGAGGGTTTCTTCTAAAGTCTACCACCATTTCTATGGTTTTGAGTGTGTCCAGTTCCAGATTGTTCCACAAGGCAAGTTGTATAACTTCCTGTCTGTATGCAGATTTATCGTCTCGAACGAGACCAATCACTGTTGTGTCATCAAGAAACTTCAGTATTTTAACAGATGGATCGTTTGAGATGCAGTCATTGGTATATAGGGAGAAGTGGAGAAAGCACACAGCCTTGGGGGGGCCCTGTGCTGATTGTACAGGTATCGGATGTGATTCCGCCTAGCTTCACCTGTTGCTTCCTGTCTGTTAGGAAGCTTATGATCCACTTACAAGTGTGTTCAGGTACCGCTAGTTGGTTTAATTTATTTAGAAGAGTGTCTGGAATGATGGTATTGAATGCTGAACTAAGTCTATAAAGAGGTACCACCTATTCTATACCCGTGCATTTGGTTTTTCTTGCCTAAACACAGAATCTTAACTTTTCTCACCACTGAAGTTCATTTCGTTAGATAGTGTTCAAGTCTGTCAAGATCCTTCTGCATCTTGAGCGTGTCTTCTGGAGTGTTGGCTATTCCTGCCAGCTTGGTGTCATCTGCAGATTTGATGAGCACTGAATCTCTCTTCTCCTCTAAATTGTTTATGAAGCTATTGAAAGAGTACTGGGCTAAGACAGAGAGTTCTTTGAACTGGGGCGTTTTTTAGTTCTTCTGTATCAACCTTCCCCTATTCACTGGCACAGTCTGCCAGCAGTGTTGGTGAACAGTATAAAGGGCTGTTCACCACTTTATACAATGTTTCACATGATTACAGTGAGGTTCATTATTTCACCATGTTTTGGCACAAAACCAAAAGATATGACATGGACTAAAGAGAACAAGCAAAAGGCAAACAACAAAAGGAACGGAAAGGAAAGTGTGAGGGAAAGAGAGAGAGAAAGAAAGAAGAGAGAGAGAAAGGAAGGAAGAAAGAAAGAAAGAGAGAGAGAGAGAGAGGAAGGAAGGAGGGAAGAAGGAAGAAAGAAAAACAAAAAAAAGATTTTTACTGTATATGTTACAAATTCATTATGGAAAAGTTCAATTAGAATTGAATCTTCAATTAGAAGAAATAATTGTTTGAGGTTGGGAGGAGGGGAAGATACTTTCTACTGTATTAAGTCTTAATGGGCTGGTAAACTCTATAAATGATATTCAAGTATGCATCTAATTTACCATGGTAGATATGTCCCAGCATCAGAAGTAGATGCTGTGTCCCAAACAGCTTTATGACATGCACTCCCTCAAAAGTGTGTGTGTGTTTGTGTGTGTGTGCGCGCGCACACATTTATGGTCTTTGGGAGAGATTTCAGATTTCTCAATCCCTGTGAAAAAATTGTTTATTACCTCTTCAGTTTTCCCATTATAGAATCCAAGCCCTATCTACCCACTGCTGTCATGAAATTAGCCATCCTATTGTGAACCTCAGGTTTCCAGGGTTGCAGGCTGTTCTGGATCAGAAGAGATGGAGGATGTGAATGGGCCAACAAGTGAGCTTTCTCCCCTGGCTCTGCTGCGATCACTTTCTTGTAGTTCATCAGCCAACAAGGTAAAACATCCCCTCCTCCCATTAGAGAACTACAGCAGAAATGGGAAGTGTCTGGTTACAGATCTTTCCCTGGCTCATCTAGACTGGTTGGTTTGCCTCTTCTTCCCCACCCACTTGGGCACCTCCAGCTTAAAATAATGAAAGATAAAAGAAGCAAGCTGTGCTGGAAGGGACCCAATTCCTTGCTTTAAAAAGGCCAGCAGATTTCATAATCACTGCATGCAACATCATTGGCTCAGTCCTGAGGAACCCTTGGGCGCATGCCAAACTGGGCTAAGGTCAGGGTGAATATGCATGCCACAGCTGCTATTTGCTCAGCTCTGCCTCAGGTTAGGCAGTCTAGGCAGAAGGGGAAGCTCCCATTAGCGCCACCTGATGTAGCTGCCCACATTCAGAGGCCTTGGCCCACCTGCACTAAAGGCGTTCCAGGACCAATGGCTTCTTCCGTTGCTGCAGGAGAACCTAATAACGCCCAACTTTGAAGCTCTTTGGATAGCAGAGAAGAGGGCTGGCAAATGCCTTCAAGAGGCAGCGGAGCCCCCCTCTTCCCTATTCTTCTGAAGTTTCAACCGGTCTAGCAAATCCAGTTCTTTTCTTCTCTCAGAACAAAGGCAGGGTCAGATGCTTTGCCCTTTCTCTTTGCCCTAGGCCTGAGAGGCCTAGGGTTTTTTGTTTTGGTTTCCTTTCTGCACAGAAAGAAGACTGCCTTTTTCCTTTGTTGCAAGAACTAGGGCAGCTGGCGGGGTGGGTTGGGATGAGGAGTGAAGCTTACTCCTTTTCTCAGTGGTTCTGAGTTAATAAGTGAAGACAGATGGCTTTTATTAAAGTGTAGAGGCTGGGAAATCAAAACTAGTAGCATGAAAGATTAATCTAAAGAAAAGAAGAACTAGAGGGGACATGATAGCAGTATTCCAGTATTTGAGAGGCTGCCACAAAGAGGAGAGGGTCAATTTATTTTCCAAAGCACCAGAGGCCACAACAAGAAACAATGGATGGAAACTAATCAAGGAGAGAAGCAACCTGGAATTAAGATGATACTTCCTAGCAGTGAGAACTGCATGCCTTCAGAAGGTGTGAGTGCTCCAACACTAGAGGTTTTTAAGACTGGGCGGTCACTTGTCTGAAATGGAATAGGGTCTCCTACTTGACCTGGGGGCTGGACTAGATGACCTCCAAGGTTCCTTTCAACTCTATTCTGATTGAAAATGCTCCTCGTGAACTTAACCTACCTTTTCCCTATTGAAGGAAGCAGAGTCTCAAGAAAAAAGACATGGAGTATGTTACCCAGTATGTTACCTAAGCACTATTTAGGAATTTTTCTATTCATGTTATAAAAAGTAACCTCCTTTGCTGCAACATTGGAGCCCACATTTAAAGTGGGGAAACAGACCAAGGAGAGATTAAGAAATAGACTTTTTTAAATATATTCTTTATTAGGTGAACAGATGCCTTAGAGCAGGGGTCTCCAACCTTGGCTCCTGGAAGCCTGGCGGACTTCAACTCCCAGAGTTCCACAGCCAGCAAAGCTGGCTGTGGAATTCTGGGAGTTGAAGTCCGCCAGGCTTCCAGGAGCCAAGGTTGGAGACCCCTGCCTTAGAGTCATCATCAAGTTTGGAAATATGGAGGACTCATGAAGGTCCCCCATTCATACAGCAATTCCAGTTGTTATCCTCCTGAAACCTGTGGTCTCTTCTAGATTTTTTTGTTGCCCCACATGGCACAACTCCAAAAGATGGGACTTCTGATGCAGCGACTTGATTTCAGGTAGGGAGCAATCATCTCCAAGGCCTACCAAGAAAGCCAAAAGAAGGATATTTGTCATTGCCTTGTCTTGTCATTACACAGTACAATAGCCTAAGCCAGAAGAAAACCAGAAATTTCTGTTGTGTTTGAAAAGTGATATTGCTCTTGCTTTCCATTGGCCATGAGTTTGCAATATGGGAAATATAGCTTTAGAAAACACAAAGTTGATCAGGTCCTTTGCCACTATTTCATCTATTATGGTAGATTGTCTCCAATCTTGGCAACTTTTGTGACTTGTGGACTTCAACTCCCAGAATTCCTCAGCCAGCCATGGTTGGGGACCACCTGCATTATGGTATGTCAAATCTTTTTGAGAAGTGAAACATCTTCAAGGAAAAACTAGAAAGTCTCATTGCCTCTTGAAAAAGCACTTTTGGGACAACCTCTAAAAGTAAAAGTTGAGTTAAGTTTGAGTGTCACACAATCACGCCCTTTTCTTAGCAACAGCAAAAAAATGTTTTTCAATGCCTTCTTTGGAGTGTTTTCACTTCCCTGTTTAACCTACAGCCGTGAGATTCCCTGAAGCTGTGGAGATCCCCCATCCAGAGTCCTACTTCAGCTTAGCTCCTGAGTCCAGGTGAGAGTGACCTGATGCTGTTAACTGCTAAGACCTTAAGAACCTCACTGAAGTTATGAACTCCTGTGAAGATCTTGGAAACTCTTGGTTCTGTTACTGATTCTGCAGGAGCTGACCCTTTGCAGAAGAAATTAAAGCTGGCAAAGTTTTCAATACTTTTTAATGTAACTTACAAAAATGTCATCAGAACCGAACCAAAATGAAGCAGAAAAACAAGAGTTCTATTTACATGCACCTTTCAGTATAAAGAGAGGAAGTGTTCAGCACATTTATTCATTTGCCTCATACCTTCTGAATAATTTATTTTGCTAAATAATGAAATAGAAATGCCTTCCAATATTCTTGCCCCAGTTCTCTAATGCATTGTGTGAGAAGATGTTGAGACTCTAGAAACAGGGCTGTGAAATCTCCGATTTTACGCGGAATTCCGATTTTTTCCCTCAAACACCGATCTACATTTTCCGCGTTTTTTTTCCCCCATCGGATCGAGATCCGAGAGTCGGAAATTCGCTCTTCAGAAAAGCGGAACACTTCAGTTCTCAGCTCAGGCATAATTGTCCCTAGAAAAGCACATAAACTTCGCACGTGAGCCGCGCTAACGTTAACTGAAGTTAGCTAGTATTCTTACGACGGAAAACCACGGAAATAAACCTTTTTTCAGTAGCTTTACATTCGCACATGCCGACAAACCACCGCTCATCGTAGCCAAGCAAGTAGTACCACGTAACTGACTGCAAAGACAATTCATACGGCTGTACATAGAGTCTGTGCACGTGTGCGCGCTCGATCGTGCGCGCGCTGGACCCCGGCCTAAGGGACTTCGCGCTTTGCACACCTTATTCACTTCAGATTTTTTCAGACTCTTTTTTTAACCAGCTCTCACACCCCTGTAGAAAGAGTGCAGAGAAGAGCAACAAAGACGATTAGGGGATTGGAGGCGAAAACATATGAAGAACGGTTGCAGGAATTAGGAATCTCTAGTTTAATGAAAAGAAGGACTAGGGGGTGACATGACAGCAGTCTTCCAATATCTCAGGTTGCCACGAAGAAGCGAGGGTCAACCTAATCTCCAAACCACTTGAAGTTAGGACAAGAAGCAATGGATGGAAACTAATCAAGGGGAGAACCAACCTAGAACCAAGGCAAATTTCCTGACAGTTAGAACAATTAATCAATGGCATAACTTGCCTTCCGAAGTTATGAATGTTCCAAAACTGGAAGTTTTTAAGAAGAGATTGGACCAGAGGTGGTATTCAGCAGGTTCTGACCAGTTCTGGAGAACCAGCAGCGGAAATTCTGAGTGGTTCGGAGAACCGGCAGATCCCACCTCTGACTGGAGATTTTACAGTCTCCTTCCCCTGCCACGCCCACCAAGCCATGTCCACAGAGCCGGTAGTAAAAAAATTTGAATCCCACCTCTGGATTGGACAATTATTTGTTTGAAATGGCACGTGCACCGATGCACACTGCATGCGCATGTAAAAAAACCTTCATGCTGTGCCGCCCGGACAGCTGATAAGCGCTGCGCGCAGGTGCGCAGCATTTGAAAAGCCTCTTTTTTTCCTGCTTTTTCAACCTCAGCTGTGCCGCACAAAGCAGCTGAGGTTGAAAAAGCAGGAAATAAAGGACAGATAAGAGCCCAGGCAGGTGGGTGGGCCAAACAGCGGCAAACACAAAACTGGTTTGGTGTCTGCTGCTCTTCGGAGCTACTGGTTCTTTAGAACCAGCCAGAACCGGTAGCATCCCACCCCGATTAAAAGACTTCTGTTATTCTCTTTTCTATTAAATAGCAATCTTTGAAACAACTCTGTATAGGATAAATTATCTACCAAGGATTTTTAAGCTGATGTTGTACGTCACATTTCCATAATGTCAGAAAGCAGTTACTAAGTATGGGAATTGGAGAGCTGGAAGGTTGCTCCATTTTTCTGTAGATCCCAATAAATATTCCCAGTTTCTCCTGTTAAAGTGCTGCATGCTGACTTTGCTGCAAAGATCCTGATTTACGTGCCATTTGGAACACTATTAGATTCACACCTTGGCTTTATTGGGATGAAAATCACATTCATTTTACTACTGCAAACTTTAGTAATTATTGTAGAGATTCATGTATAAGGCAGAATGCATTTCACCTCAAAGCGATGTAGGAACTCCTTCAGATTTGGGAACTGATCCAAGCACTTTGGTTCCAGCATTTGATGTGTATCTAACGCATCATAAACAATGAAATCTATGTAGGTGAGCTAGAAAAATTAACAACAGGAAAATATTTTTAAATGGAAAAATACGATGTGCCAAATAGCATGGTTCAATGTAAATAACCGAGAGCATAAATACCTTTCTTCCTACAAACCACTGCCTGTCCCCCAGGAATTGAGAAAACAGCTTGAGTTTCCCAGGTAGTAATTCCAAATAGTCAGGCTTTAGTTTTTCCTGCAAAAAGAGATGATTATGTACAGGCTGGCTTCTAGCCAAATCATTGTAAAACTCTGAATTTAGCAACTTCCCTTTTTTCTTAATTTCCCTCAGCTCAATAACTAATGCAGAACTTTTCTCTCTCCTTCCTGCCCAGGAATAGAGGATCAAATTAGTCTATCCACTCACGCCAAAACAAGCCTAAATTGATCTTCAGATAATTGTTACAATCTTACTATTTTGAAGGAAGACAGAAAGCACAACACTCACAAAATCTGGACTGTAACACAATTTTGCAAAGCCCAAACGGAAATCCATGAGGTGGTTCTCAAGCGTGTCTATCTTGATTGTTTCTTCTTCAGTCTCACCACCTATGGCAACACAATGTCTTCCAAAAGTAAGAATCTGCTTCTGGGCAATTATTGGAGGGAAATCATTTTTAAAGCCACCCCAAAAGGGAGTTTTGAACCACTTACACATGTTGTGCTTGCGGGCAATGTATCGCAGGATGGCATTGCTTTGGGAAATCTTTCTGTCGCCATCAATAAGATAGGGGAGCTAAGGAGAAAGGAGGAGAAGAGTAAAGAAGCCAAAATATTATGAATTATTACACTGTCCAAACATGCATTCTTAAATTCTAGGAATGAACCAAGAGGAGGATTTTCTGAGAGCGGCTTGGATTCCTGTTTTTATGACCAAACAATGCTTAGGATATGACACTTTTGCACAGAGTTGTCAGTGGCCAGAATAGTAACTTTTGAGTTCTTCAGAGAATAAACTAAAATATCCAATTATTCCTCCCATTCTTATTCATTCTGTTTCCCTGAGACAACGCCTCCATTCTTTTGGCATATAGCATTCTCAGTTTTTCCCCAGTCCTTTCAATAAAAGAATGTGAGTAAAACTTAAACTTCCAGCTATTTCTATGGTATTTTTCTTTGAAAAGTTTGATTTGTTTTCTTGTCCCACTATCCCTATGCAATTATATAGACTGTGGTTGCAATCAAGAAGACTTCAGTCAAGACATTTTGTCTGCCATGACTGCCTCTAAAACATCTCAGGACTCTTTCCTCATTGCTTTCACCTAGGTTAACAAGAATGGTAGCAACTTGATCCACCATCCTCCCTTAACCCACAGGAATGTACCACTATCTATTCCACAACTGCTACATACATTTGGGAAGTCCAAGCCCAGCTTCTCCTTCACACTTGTCCAGTCAGTCATATCCATATCAGGAACTGTAAGCAGACACGTGTATCATTAATGCAAGTCCATTTAAACAGATTGGGCAAAATGGAGATTTTGTGGTTGCAACAACAGCAAAGATACAACACGTGGTTTTGGCATCCCTACAGCAAAATGAATTATGGCAGATCCCATCAAAGGTCATTCTCATTTAAGGTTGATTCGTCAAGTCCTGATTCCACTGTTACATCTCTCATATTGCTCTGTCTCCTCTCCACAAAAGCCATTCTGTGAGAAAAAGGCCAAAAATCAATTGTTCATCGTTTGAGGGCATGCAGCACAGACCTTTCCATTCCAGCACATTGAATTCCTGGACAACCCAGTAGCTTTGGAACTGCAGAAAAGGCCTGTCCTGAGTGCAGTTGGTCTTTCCATTCCATGCTGGGGATGGAATGCTTCCCATCTCTGTTGAATCAGAGCTTAAGGCTGAAGCTGGCTAGTCTGAAATAGTATTCCGAGCCTTGCCTTGAACACAGTATTGCTGACAAACTTGAAGTCCTAGTTTTACAGCGGATGAAGCTTAGGTCCTATCCACCCCTACTAATTAAAGCTGGATGAAGCATAGCTCTATTGCCTGGCAGAAAAATTCAACTATTAGGATCTTTCCAATATGGAAATATGATGATTGATCCATTGTCTTTACATCTGGCATACACTGCAGTTTATACATGATTCCCTATTTGATAGCCGTGTTCCAATATTTAAGGGGTTGCCACAAAAAAGAGGGAGTTAATATATTCTCCAAAGCAGCTGAAGGCAGGACAAGAAGCAATGGATGAAAACTAATAAAGGAAAGAAGCAACCTAGAACTAAGGAGATATTTCCTGACAGAACAATTTATCAGTGGAGCAAGTTGCCTCCAGAAATTGTGAATACTCCAACACTGAAGGTTTTTAAGAAGAGATTGGATAACTATTTGTCTGAAATGGTACAGAAAAGCCTGAACCTTTGTTGGACTAGAAGACTATCAAAGTCCTTTCCAACTTTGTTATTCTGTATTCTATAGTTAGAAAAAAAACATTTTTGTTCCCATCCTATACGTACCAATGCCAAGCTTTCCAACTTGTTTTGAAGTATTTTCTGATTTCAGTTCATTGTCTTGCACTAGGGTGAGATGCATTATGTTTATATTTATATTGGCATTTAGATATGTACATTAAGATACAATTGCATACTTATCAATATATATGTGTTTGTATTATATATGCTCTTTCGCACAGATTGAATAGACAGCTTAAAGGATATAAAATGTACAGGCACTAAATGTACTTTTTGCATGCCTCTAAATACTATGATTTCACCCATTGTTTGTCCAGGACAAAATATTTTCTAAAAAGTAAAACAACTCCCTCTCACAACTACTCCAACAATGGTCATTATTATTTATACATTTTCCCAGGAAGATGTCTTTACAAATAACACCTAACCAAGTGATTATGATATCCCAAGTTGTAAACTTTGCTTGAAACTAAAAACCTAATAGGATTCATTTCACCTTCTTAGGCCAACTTGATGGGTGAGGGCAAGAAAAGTGATCCATCATGAATGGGTATTGAGTTTATCAGTGAACCTACTTCATCCACTGGCAGAGAAAATAAATGCCTGCAAAATTTCTACTGCCCCATTGACAATCCTGGCTGTGTGTCTAGAATATCTCTTCCAAAGCATGTCTAATTATTACCCTGATCAGTGAGTGTACAAGACATTAGAAGAAGCTTTTTCTCTGGCTTTGCTGCCATCTCCTTTCAATATGTCACCGATCAGCAAAAGATAGATACCAATCAGGTCATGAACCAGAATGATTTGGGTTGGCCTTTGGACTCAAGCTTCACTAAACTGGTTTTCTAAAGCCTGCAACTCCCAAATAAGAAATACAGTAAGAACTGTATACAGAAAACCAGCAGCCACACATAAGAAGAAAACTGAACTTGTTGTTATGCTATAACTATCTAGTTTCTGTCCAGTAGAAAGGAAACTCTGACTTGATCCTGGACAATCAACTTTCTCATTTGGAGTCAGGTGGAACATGATTGAAACTGGCAAATAATCACAAAATTTCCTTATATTCTTTCCTAAGTGTCATGGAGACTGGTGTGTTGTAGTCTCCCTCACCTTCTTGAAAACTTGAAGACCTGAGAAGTTGCAGCAGGGAAAAGAGGGCAATGAGAAAAATGCAGGTTACAAATCAACATACCTGCACCAGACGGTGGGATGTAAATACTAAGGCCAGCAATTGTGATGATGGCACAATCATTATTTTGAGTATAATGTAGATTACCGTACAAGCTGCCTCTTGGAGAAAAATTGGTATAGGAATTGGTGAAAAGAACTCAGGAAACAAATGTTAATGGGGAAAGGGCAAAGGCAGGACAGAAATGCTGGGTGGCAGGCTAGATGGGGATCAGAGAAGAGTGAGTAAACTCTCCTTGAACCCCCAAACACATCTCCATTCACACATGCAGATAATCCTGATTTAGCAGCTGTTCACAGTTCACAGTGATGAAAACTTAACTTTGCAATCAGTCCTTGCATTTACAACCTTCACAGGTCTTTAAAGCAAAGGAAAACTGAAATAAGATCATAAGAACAATCAAACAGATTAGCATACAGTTAAGAGAATAATTGCTCTTATTTTTTGTATCTAAATCAGCAGTGGAAAAAAGGACTCTTGTAAATCTTTGGCAAGTTTACTTGTGTTAGGGATACCAACTAGCTTTTGTTTCTTCCAGCAATTCTAATACTTAACAAGTGTATTTCTTTGGGTGTTTGCTGAATCAGTAAAAATTTGTTAAGTTAAAATCTGCTAAGTCCAGACATACCCAATATTTGCTCAACATTTCTAAGCCTGGAAAGAGCCAACATGCAAGTTCAGAAAATACTCTGGTAAGCCCAAGCATCCTTCCCCCAGAAAGTTAGACAAGCCTTCTTGAAATTCAAGATCTCTGTTTAGTTCCTTACCTTTTCCACCAAGAACATAGTATTTATCTTTATAGGGGGTCTTGGTATACTCTAAGAGCATTCTAATGGTGTGAGCCAACTGTGGGAAAAGAATATCATGGTGAGTAAGACAATCCATAGGTACTCATAATTGCCTTATAAAAAATTGAAATAGTTTGATTAGTTTCCAGTATCAAGTGAGAAGGAGCATGTGTTGCTTTGCTCCTGTGCTGCTGGTAGGTTTCCAACAGACACCTAAATTGCAGGATCCAATCTGGGTCGGTCAATGGGACCAGCAGTTTTGTCTTCCTAGCTTTCAGACTCATGCTGGAGCCGATCTACCACGAGTCCAAAAGCTTGGAAGGCAAAACCTCTGGTCCTGGTGACCGACCCAGATTGGATCCTGCAACATTATCCTGGGACATGTACCTTCGCCTTCATTCATGAGACTCCTAAATTGACAGCTATGAGCAGAAGAGAGAGACAGGTAGGTTGGTTTGGGAGCTGATGGCAGGAGCCTTTAATCGCAGCAATTTGCTCTGGTTTAGCTAAGCCAAATGATTGCCCCAGGCAGGTTTCCCCAATATTCCTCCTGCCCTCATATTTGCGGCTGCCACTGGTTGCTACCCTCATGAGATTTGGGTTTTGTGTTAACTCCTGGTGACTGCCTGGGTTAATCTTGGCAGTTCTCTTGGCAAGATTTCAGAAGTGGTTTGTCATTGCTTGCTTCCTAGGACTGAAAAGTAGTGGCTGGCCCAAAGTCGCCCAGTTGACTGAAGCCCTGCCAAAGACAGGACTAGAACTCTCCGTCTCCTAATTTCTAGCCCAATCCCTTAATCACTACAGGTAGTCCTCGACTTATGACCACAACTGAGCCCAAAATTTCCATTGCTAAGCAAGACAGTTGTGAAATGAACTTTGCCCCATTTTACAACACTGCAACCATCCTAAGTGTGAAAAAGGATCATAAGTCACTTTTTTTCCCTTGTAACTTTGAAGGGTCACTAAACAAATGGCCCTAAGTTGAGAACTACCTGTACACCACAACGGTCCCCAATCCTTCTACCACCGGTTGTTGAATTAACCCGAAGCGGCGTGCGCGCCATCCTTCACCTCAGGACACCCGCCGCCGCCGGAACTCTCTCAGCTTTGCTTTTCAGGCACGGCCGAAACCGTCCAGAAAACGCTTCTTCTGCCCGCGCGGCTTCGCCCACCCGCCTGCAGCCTCTCGGCCTCCGTCGGTGGACCCGAAGGCGGACAGCGCCGAGTCCTGGGCAAAGCACCGAGACCGGAAGGCTTTTCAAAGGTCTCCTCCAGGTCCGGTCCTGCTGGCCACCCCACCTCCCTCTGTGTGTGTGGGGGGGGGGGAGGGTTCCCAAATTTTTCTGGCTGGAGAATTCTGGGAGTTGAAGTCCGCCAGCCTTAAAGTTGCCACGTTTGGAGGCCTCTTGCTCCCCACGGATTATTTACCCCTCGGATATCCCAGTAGCCCAGCGTGACTTCCATCTTCTTCGCCGGCGCTGTCAGACGTGCTCGCTGCTGTCTCCCGTGGCAAGCAGAAACCCCGCTCCCTTTCGGCAGATCTCGAGAGCTGCTTTTATACTTAAGCGGAAGAATGTCCCAATGAGGAAGGATGCGACGAGTCCCTGCCCCGAGGTGCTGACAATCAGGTCGCGGGTTGCCTGTTCCGCCCCTTATTCGCCGAACCCGATGTCTCTTCTGCACCGCCCACCGGCTTCAAACAAGTCCGTCTCTTCAGCCGGACGACGCAGTTCGTTTGAACCAAAGGAGATTCTCCCCGCTCCAGATTTAAGAGACGGGTCGCCTCGATGCCTTAACGGTTCGTTTCCGAAATGTTTAGCTTTGGATTTAGCCTGAATAATCGATTATTCCTATAAAAAAATAATTTGAGCTGTAAACGAAAGAAATAGAATAGAATAGAATAGAATAGAATAGAATAGAATAGAATAGAATAGAATAGAATAGAATTTATCCTGAATAATCGATTATTCCTATAAAAAAATAACTTGAGCTGTAAACGAAAGAAAAAGAATAGAATAGAATAGAATTTATCTTGAATAATCGATTATTCCTGTAAAAAATAACGAGCTGTAAACGAAAGAAAATAGAATAGAATAGAATAGAATAGAATAGAATAGAATAGAATAGAATTCTTTATTGGCCAAGTTGGACACACAAGGAATTTGTCTTGGTGCAAATGCGCTCAGTGTACATAAAAGAAAAGGTACATTCATCAAGAGTGGAGAATCATAAGGTATAGACGGGAGTGCAGGAGAGGTGGAGGAGAAAAGCTTGTGTGAATCTCCTGCTTGGGAGGGTGGACTAGATGACCTACAAGGCCCCTTCCAACTCTGATTATCTGTATCTGTATCTGAATACAGTCCCTGGTTTTTTTTAATCATCCCCCATCGCCACTACAAAAGAGTATTGGTGATTTGGTCTGCACAAGGCAAACACTTGAAGCATGGTAAAACAATGTGCTTGATCATTATCAGCTGAAATTGTACAATTTTTTTTAAGGTATCATGAGCTTCCCAGAGTGGTGGGTGAGATGGTCAATCACATGAATCGAAATAATATTATTAAAATTGTCCATGCCTTTGTGACCTATCTTCTGAACATTTCTCTTTGATGGAGGGAGGGCTGGAAGAGATCTGGGTAAGGATTAGACCATTCACAATGCAGGATCATAAATTAGTTAAGAATGCAAGTAGCGCCATTTTTTTTCCAAGGAGGGATATGTGAAATATTCCAAAAGACTACAGGAGAGGCAGTACAATGTTAAAAGTTGTTGAATGTAACTTCCAGTTGGATCCAGTATTGAACTCTTTCAGCCTACATTCTGTTTTGAATCCTAGTTAAAAAATGTATCCAATATTCATCTGGGCTGTTTGGTCTATATTTAGATGTTTTTCCAACATCTGGGTCATAATCTTGGGGTCTACTTGGACATCAGGCATTGAGGGGGAGATGATCGACTGATGAGCTGATCTACATTAGCAGAAAGAACTGTCACCTATTTGCTGGTCAGAGACAGAAGACATCTACATCCTCTTCTTTCAGGTCCTGAACACACATCCTTCTCTCTTTCCTTTATCTTCACAAAATGCTAGCTTTTCCTGACTTTTCTGGGCTTGAAAGTTTGATTGTAGTAATTATGTCTTATGTCTTTACTTTATTCATGCTAATATATTGCAATAAAGAATCCCAAGAGGTGGGATTTATGAAACTTCCAATCTGATACTCCAGTTCTACATGGAGGGAAGCATACATTGGGGTACACATCGAGGTGACTGGCTCAAAGTCACCCAGCTGGCTTTCACATCTAAGGAGAGACTAGAAATCGTGGCCTCCCACTTTCTACCCTAACCCTAACCACTGCATGCAACTGGCTTAGAACAAAAGGTTCTAAGATGCCTGATCTCCTCTGTTCTTTTTGGTTGCCCCACTTGGCCCTTTCCAAGAAGATAACCGTCTTTATGAAATAATCTGAAATTATGCAGGCAAATATCCTCTCTAAGGCCTCTCCAGAGAAAGCCAAGAGAAGACTTTGTTATTAACTAGCAATACCATTACACACTGTAAGAATCTGAACTAGAGTCTTGCGGGAAAGAAGGAAATGTTTTGTTAAGAGTTATTCTGAAAAAAGTAGAGCTTGGAGTCAAAACCAACCTTAAATATGGTCCAATTTCCCTGAAATTTATTAAAATTGGAATTAATATAACTCTCTAATCATGTCTTGAATTACTTTTCACTGATTTCTTTCATATAGATATGATAGGTATATGGTTGTTAAATGGTTGTTAAATGTAACTTTCAGTTGGATCCAGACAGTGTGTGTGTATTTTGATGATTTTAAAAACTCTTTTTTACTAGAGGTGATCCAAGAAATCTTATGCAATGAATTAAATAAGCGAAATTAATAATGGAAAAATATTTAAATGGAACTGTAAAATATGTCAGATGTCATGGATTCTGTAATGGTCACACATATCTGTTCTCCAAAAATTGAGAATATAACTTCAACTTCCTGGCATTAAATCCAAATATTCAGGCTTCTGTTTCTTTCCTGTTTAAAAAAAATGAAATTTACATACTGACTGGTTTCCAGAAAGTTGTTATGAAATCTTAACCTTCCCATTTCTAGGCCTCTTTTGTTTTCCTTCCTGCTCTCTTTCCTCTGCTTAATAACCTGAGACAACTATTACCTGGATGACTGAGAACCTCCACAGACATCTAAACAGATAACTTTTCTTTCTCCCTCCTACCTCAGAAATAAAGGGTTGATTAATTATGCAATTTGCCCACTCACCCCAAAACTACTACAAACCAATCTTCAGCTCATCTGTTACAGTCTGATACCATTTTGATAGGGAGGGAAGGGAGACAGAAAATATAACCCCAAATTTGGACTGTGGCACAACTTTGCAAGGCTTTTTGGAAATCTGTGAACTGATTCTCCATCATGACTACCCTGGCCATTTTGTTATCTGTGGCAAAACAATATTCTGCAAATATTAGTATCCACTTCTGGGCAATCATTTAAAGGAAATCATTTTCATCTTAAGGCAACACTGAACTCAAAAATATTCACACAATTTGTCTGTCCAAGCCCACCTTTTCTTTTCACAGCCCATTGATTCGTATCAAAATTAGGAACTGTAAGCAGAGATATGAATGGTTAATGTAAATGCACCTGAGCAAGTTAGGCAAGATGGACATGTGATTGCAAGAACAGCAAAAATAGATTTGATTCAGCAAAATGCAATTACAAAGATCATTCTTATTTAAAGTTGACCTGTCAAGACCTGATTGTTCTACTACCTCCCTTTCACTCTTCTGCCTTCTCCTCACTAAAGCCATTGCCTGAGAAAATGCCAAAAACCATTTTTTTAATCTTATTTGGGCATGCAGCTCTGAGATTTTGTCAGTTTTCAAGGTAGACAGTTTAGGAAGTCAATGCTCTTTACCATAGGTCAGAACTACTTTGATTGCAATGCTATAATAGCAGAATCTCGCAAATTTGAATATGCTTCTCCCTCCCTCCTGAATTAGAGAGGGGCTTGTCTGAGATGTGTTTATTCACACTACATGATTGGCCTGGAATTGAGCCCCTTTTATCAGACCGTTGCCTTGGTAGCTGCTCTTCTTCCTGTCCCTCTATTACTTTCCTGTCCCATAGTGAACTCCTGGACTCCATAGCAACTTTGGAAGTGCAGGGAAGTGCATGAATGTTGTCCTGTTGGAGTTGGTTTTCCATGCTGAGTTCAAGATTTCCACTGAGGCTGAAAGTGGCTGCTCTAGAATACTATTCCTAGCTTGCCTTGAATGCATTACTGCTCACCTAGCTTCACTGATGACAAACTGGCTAAAGCACCAGTTTCACAGATGATGACCCCACTGTGCTGCCCTGCTCCCATATGCTCCCACGGACCACGCTTGGGTTCAGCCTGTCGCTTGTCTGATCAACCTGGCTGTGGCTGTTCATCCAGCCCCACACTCACTGAACCCCAATCTGAGACCTCATGCAGCTCTGCGGTCCCTTCTCCTGACTCCTCCTGTTCCGAATTTGCATCTGGAAAGAAATCCAGAGGCAGGTTAGTAATAACAATAGAACTTAGACTTATATATAGCTTTACAGAGCTTTACAGCCCTCTCTAAGCAGTTTTACAGGGTCAGCCTATTGCCCCCAACAATCTGGGTCCTCATTTTACCCACCTCAGAAGGATGGAAGGCTGAGTCAACCTTGAGTCTGGTGGGATTAGAAGTGCCAAATTGCAGGCAGCTGGTAGTCAGCAGAAATGGCCTGCAGTACAGTACTCTAACCACTATGCTACTGAGGCTCTCTAGATCAGTGGCCCCCAACCTTTTTTGAACCAAGGACCGGTTTCACGATTATTTATTCTTCCACGGACCGGTACCTGAGTAACGCGAGACTCCACCGTCATCGGGACAGCTCTTCATTCGAAGCTGCCCCCCCCTTTGACGAAACTAAGGCGCGAGCACCCAAACGCCGCTTTCCAACTGAAAACCCGGAAGCACTTTCGAGACTTCCGGTTTTGCGTGGCTTCGGCAGCAGCAGGAATTTGCTTGTCTGCAATTCCTGCTGTGCTTGCTGCCAAGGTGCCCCCGATCCAAATGGGTCTGGGGGATATGGCTGCCCTATAGAGGCAGCCAAAGAGAGAGGGGATCTGGACAGGGGTTTGGGGGTGTCGCAAACCCCCTCCCCAGCCGGAAAACCCCCTTTTTCCCAAGGTGGTGGAGCGGCGGTCAGTGATGGCTGTCACAAAGAAGCCTGCAGCCGGGTAAGATTTGTGCTGGAGGTTGCAGGAGGAAGTGAAAATTTGGTTGAGCCGAGACAATAACAACTCTTAATTACCCTGGAAACTGAACTGTTTGAATTGCCTGAGGATACATTGTTTCCCAAAGAAGACTGGAAAGCTGCAGTTAAAGCTGTTAAGGGGAATTTTTTTTTTTTCTTAACTCTTCCTCCCCATAGAAATAGCAGACGGAGATCTGGAAAATCCACTTGGGCACGGAAGGTAACTCAATGTGAAATTAAAGCCAAGGGATAAAGGATTTCTGGACATTGGATTTAAAAAAAACCAACAACTTAAAATTGATTTGGTTTGCTTTGTGACTTTGAGGTCTTTGTGAAATTTTGTTTTTTTAAAAAAGGGACAAAAGACATTAGGGTTGCGTTAAAAAAAGAAAGAAAGAAAAAATGGCATTATCTTTTGAAGGACTACAAATGGAATTTCAAAAACTGAAAAACGAAGATAAGGGCTCATTTGGATCTATCTTTTGCTTTTTGGAAATGGCGATTTCTATCTACCAAGAAATACTACAGGAAGGCTGGGATGAAGGAGAAGAAGCCATCTTTAATGGACAAACACACTTAATGGAGGAAGAAAAGCGGAAGGGGGGCAAGGAAAAGATGAACTTAGAACTTAAAAAAGCAACCAAGAAAAAGAAAAAGGAGATGAAAAAGCGATATGATGTCAGAAAGCAACAGAAAAGAGAAATACAACAGAGAGGGAAGATTAAGAGAGTGAAATTGGAGAGATGGGGGGGGTGTCAAAAAGTTAGAATGGAGAAGAAAGAAAGGGGGAAAGGAACGAGAAGTCATAAAGGCTTTAAACAAGATGCAAAAAAATGTTTTTTTTCAGAGATAAGGGGTGAGATAATCTTTTTTAAAAAATGATTCTGTAAAAGTACATAAAAATGCATTGTAGACATTAGTATTTGAAGTTGAGTTAGAAAATTAGAATATTATATGATTTAAAAATGTATTAAAGCGAAGTCATGATTTAATAGAGTTTAATTTCTTAATTTCATAACAGTATGAAATAGTATTTTTATTGTTTAAGAATTAATAATAGAATTTAATTTCTTATGAAACATTGCTTTTACTATATTATAAATTTAATATTTCTTTTTTATTTGTTTTTAGTTTTATTATTACTTATTAAACTCAATATTATTTGTTTGTTTTACTATTTTGAAATGTAATACTTTGAATGTACGGAGCAGAATCAGCACAGAAAATATGTATTATTTTAAGTGTTATTTAGGGGGAAGATAAAAAGTTGTCATACTTCAATCTGGGTTTACAGGAGAAATATTGTATTAGATAGAAGGGATAAGTAGGTGATTGAAAGAAAACAGACCAAAGATGCAAATATAATTATTTAATTGAGATGGAATAAATAAAATAGAATTAAAAGAATGAGTAGGAGAGAGAAAATAAATGGAAAATAGATATGAGATAGTATATTAAGTGAGTATAAATTTTGATTGATGTCTGTATAAAAAGAGTTAACTCGGGGTAAGCCGCCTTCCAAAAAGAAGTTTTATGTATTTATGTTTTGTGTAATGTTTGTTTAAGTCTGACAGGATGTGGAAGAATACTAATGAAAATATATTCAATGAGTATATATTTTTAAGACAGAAGAAATATGACGAAATAGAACGAAAGGGAGTAATAAAGAAAAGTTTTGAAAAGATATGAAGTTGATTAGATAAGATAAATATATATATAGAAGTGTGATAATTTGGAATTATCTTCTTTTTAAATAAGATGGTTTATTTGATTCTTCTAGAAAAGATATTTTATGTTACTACATCCTATGTTTTGTTTGTGTGTGTTAAAAAAAATTAATAAAGTTTGTTATAAAAAAACAAAACAAAACCCAGAATCACTTTCCAACTGAAAACCCGGAAGCAACTGAAAACCCGGAAGCAACTGAAAACCCGGAAGCAACTGAAAACCCGGAAGCAACTGAAAACCCGGAAGCAACTGAAAACCCGGAAGCGCCGTCGAAACAAGATAGCAGCGCACAAGCTTTGCGGCCCGGTAAAAAATGATCCACGGACCGCTACAGGTCCGGGGACCGGTGGTTGGGGACCCCTGCTCTAGATTCCTATTGATTAGCACTGGCTAAAGCAGAACTTTAGTAAATTTTGTAGTTTCATGCAGACAAATTCAACAGTTAAGAACTTTCTAATATGGAAGTATAATGAACAACTTACAGTATTGCCATTACACCTGACACATTTTGCAATACTTTTACTCACCTTTTTTTACTCAACTTTTACAAGTTAGATATGTTATCTAAACTTGTTTCCCTCTTCCCTATTACAGGAAGAGGCGGAATAATTTTTTAATTCTCATAATTGGCACCTATCTACTCTACATATATGCCGGGATAAGCAACTTTGTGCATATATAAGCCTCTTTGTGTTTGTGTGCATCTTTAACAAGTCTCTTGATACTAATACTGTTTAGATCATCTGTTCAGAACAAATGCCTTTTCTAAAGGAAAGTAAAAAGGATAGTAGTAATTGTTACAAATGTGTTTTCATGACAAAATCTTTTAAAATTAATACAAAAGTAAGCCATTATCAATCTATCCCAAGTCTGTATTCTTAGTAGAAAGCAAAAACATCTAATTGCATCAGTCCAGAATGTTCAAGGTCCATTTTCTTTGCAAAAATATCACGTAACCAAAATGACACACACACAGACCAGTGATCCTTCGATGCTTTCCCTTGAAAAGAAAACCAGATCCAGTGGATATATCAGTACATTTGTTTCTCTTTTTAACAATTGAAACTTAAACCATAACACTTAGTATAAATTTTATATCTGAGTAAAGCGTTCTTGAAGATTTTTTTCCTTTGCTCCAGGTTCACGTATAAAATAAGCCTAAAGACTTAGTCCAAAATGAATTTAACTGAATCATTCTTGGTCAAAAGGTATCACATGGAGATAATATCTGGCAGAGATTGAAAGAGCACTGAAAGAACAGAGATAACAATGAACTTTAGTACCTAAAGCTATTGAAAAAAATATCTTGGGACATTTCTTTTTCTTTTTTTCCAATTCTGAGGAAATCTTGGGGACACAAAATAATGTAGGAAAAATATTGTTAGAAATCTAGTCACTGATTTATAGTATCCTACAAACTTCCATCTTATCTCCTATGCTGTTTAACAGCAACATGAATCCTCTGGGGAAAGTAAATAGTCATCTACAACTTTGGAGTTCAATGCCACTGAAGTGTTGGAGATACCCAGTTGTATATCACCTTGACCCAGTAAATTTTGGCAGCAATTATCCATATTTTACTTCCATTCTGTCTTGCGTACTGTAGCAGCCAATAGAGCAAAACTTGTCATTTCCATCATCTTTATCTTTGATCTGGATCCTCTTTGGTTGCGGTTCAATTTCCCAAAGGTCCACATATACCGTAAATAGAAATAACTGGCAATGGGCTGTACAGTGAATTTAAATCAGCAATAGGTTACTGCATGAAAAAAGGCTCGTAAAATTCAGCAGGACTTAGCCGAATCCTCTGTGTAGCTTAGAGAGATCCACAGATTATTCTCTCAAGGCTTTGAAGTTGAGTCAGTTTGCACAGTCATACACATGCTTGCTTGCTGTCTAACATATTGTACCGGTGGTGGGATTCATGTTTTTTTTTTTTTTTACTACCGATTATGTGGGAGTGGCTTGGTGGACATGGCAGGGGAAGGATACTATAAAATCTCCAGTCAGAGATGGTATTTGCCAGTTCTCTGAACTACTCAAAATTTCTGCTACTGGTTCTCCATAACTGGTCAGAACTTGCTGAATACCACCTCTGGTCTGGACACAACCACTGTGATTTATAAAACTGTTTATGGCCAACCGTGTTTTGAAAATTCAGCAAACTGATTTATTTTATTTACACTAAAAAACACTCAAACTATAGTCAAGAAATCTTATGACAATATATGAATTAGATAATGTTGGGATAATTTATTGGGTAATCCCAATCCCTGAAGTTTATAAACATGGTTTGTGACTGATTCCGATAGTATTTAATAAATCATACTTTAGTGCAATGTACAATCAAAATCCTTGTGGCTTCAGGATATGGCTGCTGTACTCCTCACATACTCCAAAGTATGGCGCACTCCTATTTATTTGTCATCCTGAATCCTTTCAACTTCTGCATTACTAATAATATTCTAGTTCCGGTTTGGGATGTTTTTGTTTGTTTGTTATTGACAGGTTGACATTATACATTTTTCAGGTAAAGAACTTGGACTGGACTATGGTGAATGAAATGGCCTGATTTTGCTTGACTTGCTTTGGAGCACTTTCCATTTAATCCGGACATTTGCTGAATTTCTTTGAATTAACCAATTGGATCCAGGACACAACAGAGTCTGACACCATTTTTTACTAGTTTTTAGTGAGATATCTGAGTCACTGTCTCTTAACTTACTTCTAGCATCTTTACAAGATGTCAATGCTCACTTAGAAGGGAAAAAGAAATGAATAAGGGAGACCATGGAAGCTCCTTAAAAATTAAAAGGCAGCATCCTTTGGAGAGGGGAATGTTATTACATATCTGTGCACAGAAATAAACACTGTTTACATAACATTCTTGAATAATAAATTATCCAATCTCATTTACATGTTAATTTAGCAAATTGTGCGAATCCATTCCAAGTGGTTATTTTATTCTTCTGGTTATGTTGTGCAAAGCCACAATACAACATTGAGTTAAATGACATTTCTTTAAACTATGTGTTGTGCCAGCCTGTAAATGTATTAGTGTCTCACCTAAAAATCTTCTAAGTTTACATTATCAGTGAGCAAAACTGTTTTTGAAAAACTGCTTTTAAAAATGCATCTATTTTCATTCAAGCAACTGCTTCCTGAAAATTTCTATTTTTACCAGCATTTCTGGTACATGTTGAAAATCATTGAAAATGTTACATGTTTTCTCATTAGAATCAGATTGGGAGGAGAATCATGATTTTATATTTCTAATTTCTTATAGGTCAAATTCTATACCTGTGAATAGGTGATGAAGTTTTAGATTTAATTTTCATATTTCATTTTGTTTCAAAACTCAACTGCAAATCATACGTGCTCTATTCCAAATTGTAATATTTTATTTCATCACCTCTGTAACTCCATCTTCTGGTCATTACTGGTACAGTATTTTGCCTCCCCCCCCCCAAAAAAAAACCCTTTGTGTCTCCCTTTTACTATTTATGAAAAAAAAAATTAATTTGTGAAACATTTCTCTATTTGTAGACTGTACTGCCTTTATAGATGGAGTATTAAGCATAAGCCCTAAGCAACTTGCATGAATCTGCAATATCACAATTGATTTGAACTCAACACCAGCCCTTTAACTCCAAGGTCATGTTGCAAAATAATAATATAATATAGTAACTGCTACACAGATTCTTGATATAATCACATAGCAAATGAAGAAAGTTGCATTAGTATAAGGTTGAGTTTATCATAATAATTTCAAGACAGTGGCTTACTTGCCCAATAAAGTACATGGAAATCGGCCTATTAATAGCAGCGCTCAGTCTTTGTGTGAATGCAGTCTTTAATTCGTATTCTGAGATATTCAAAGTCAGGTAGTTCATAATCAGGAATCCTAGAGAGGCACTGCCAATTTCCTATGGAGATTCTCAGTCATCCAGGTCATGGTTACCCAAAGGTGCTTTTTCAAGAGGCAAGTGATGTTTGCCTCTTGGTGTTTTGCTTCTTATCCAAGAAGCTTCTTTGGCTCTAAAGAAGCTTCCCGGATAAGAAGCGAAACGTCTTCAAAGAAAAACCGGAATTTCCAGTTGCCTCTTGAAAAAGCACCTTTGAGACACTCCCAATTATATTAGACCAGTGTTTCTCAAACTTGGTCCCTTGAAGATAGGTGGATTTAACTCCCAGAATTTCCCCGATAGCAAAGCTGCCTGAGGAATTGTAGGAGTTGAACTTCACCCATCCTTCAAGGGGACAAGATTGAAAAACACTGCATGACACATTACTGGTCTAAACCAGTAGACATGAAGTCTGACCAATGATTGGACAACCACTATTATCTTGCAACTTACATCTATTTGAAAGAGGGATTCAGACCTGCCCTAGTATTCCCTTGTCTCCAGTGGTGGGATTCAAAAAATTTTCTGTAGGCGTGGCTTGGTGGGCATGGCTTGGTAGGCGTGGCAGGGGAAGGATACTGTAAAATCCCCATTCCCTCCCCACTACTGGGAGGTTACTGCAAAATCCCATTCCCTCCCAACCCCATTAACCTCCTTTCCAGTGCAGGGCAACCAGAGGAGACCCTGCCAATCAGCTGGGACTTGAGAGGCAGAGAATAGCTGGGGGTGGGGCCAGTCGGAGGTGGTATTTGCCGGTTCTCTGAACTACTCAAAATTTCTACCGGTTCTCCAGAACTGGCCAGAACCTGCTGAATATCACCTCTACTTATCTCCATTAGCAATAGTACTTACAGTGGTGTGTAACAAGTTTTTTTTTTTTTTCAGCTGTCTGGAAACCTCTGTTCATGTTATTCAATTTCTTTTCAACTTTGAAATTTTCTTGGAAATTATTAAATTCATGTTCCTTTTTCTTATCTGGTTAAAAACTCTTGGTATGAATGATCTCTGGAGGAAGGGTTCATTGCAAGGTAGTTAATGGATAGCTACACATTCGTTTACTTCTCTTTGAAGTTTAACAACACCTTTTAATAGGGCCTGGAACAAGTTAAGCACCGATAGATAGAAATCCAGGCTTTTGTTTTTATTACCAAATTTGTTTTCTTATGTAAGCATATTATTTCCTGTATCTATGAAGCACTAGCACCTTTTTTGTGTAGGTATTCATTAGAGCCATTCAGAGCAACACATATGCAGACCTTCACATGGATTAAGGAAAACAGTGTATCTCTTTGCGCTGTGTGGAAACACTCCAGAAGTATTAGAAGGGAAGTACTTCTTTATGTTAACCATCCTCTCCAAGAAAACACTGACAAGTGTGGGAGGAACTATTAAACTGAAGCTTATTAACAAAAAAAAAGTAATGTTGGCCTCTAGAGATAACTGCTTCCTAGAGGCTGAACATTGCTTCTTCAAAATCCTTGGAGAAAAATGATTTTATTATCTGCCTGGAAGCCAAACCAGGAGGAGAAAATGGTTTCAATCAGAAGGATAAAGACTCAGTTTACTTAAATAATCTTTAATGAAGGATCATGCTTTTATTTCCAGAAGATTTCTAACAGCACAGACAAGCATAGAGTTTCATCAAAAGTACACAAAATAGCCAAGTGAGAGGATGATACATGTGATTGCTAAAGGAATACCAGTTTCAATTCTGACACCAAAGCAAAAACAAACATGATGTACCAATAGGCAGATTAATGGCAAGGAGAAAGGAAGAAAATGAGAGATTAAGTTCAACTGATTATACATTTCTTCCTGGAACCATGTGTTGGACCAAATGCTAGATTAACAAGGCTGAACATGCTGGCTGAAACAAATGAAACAAGACAGCTCTGTTGCAAAACAGCTTGGGAGACAGCAATTGGGGAGGAGAGGTGTGTGTGGAGGGAAGGGAAGGGAAGGAAATTACCTTGCTGTGCCATTGAAGGTGAAACGCCAACTAGATAGGCTTTAAAGAATGGCTCCTTTTTCTTGGATGTGTGACCCTCCAAATAATGACACAAACTATAACAAAATGCTTCTTCCCCAAATAACATAAAAAACCTATTTAGTCTTGGTGCACTTTGTGAATATCTTTAAGCAGGCAATTGTTATGACCTTCCGATTTTGGCCATAGCCATCTAGAACAGTTTTTACTTCTAACTGTGCTGGAGCACAACTTCATGCAGCCACCTTGGTTGAGGATTATGGGAGCTTTAGTCCAACGTATTTGGAGAACGGCAAATTGAGGTAGTCAAGTTTAGAAGGAGGGCATCAGAAGCTTCCAGTTCACTCTAGAAGCATTCCTTGCTAGTTTAACAAATGTATTTCCCTTTGTATTGGATCTGCTTGCAATCACACATTATTGGCAGCAACTGGGAGCAAGAACTAGGGAACTGATTGCCTTTTTTATTAGACATAACATTGAACCTGAAGAGAGTGAGCACAGTCTGAAGTTGGTTTCTTTCTTCAGGAGAGGCCCACAAGAGATTTCCAAATTATGACTGATGACGTAACAATCATTAATAAGATGACAATAGCCTACTAGTATTAAAAGTAGCACATGAGAGTCAAAAGCTGTCAGAAAGGGGGGGGGAGAGGGGGAAAGAGAGAGGGGGGGGTCAAGTATAACAAGCAGTTTGCTGCATTCTAAAAAATTTCCATCTCCCAGGAGCTCCTGAATCAGACATGGCTACCAGACATCTCCCAAAATGAGGAACCCTCCCCAGAAAAACTGTAAATTTTAAAACAGCTGAAGGAAGCAGCAGCCCAAAAACGGGGCAACACTGCCAGTGTGTATAACCTTATCTTGTCCTATGGATAATGATTCTGCTCTAACATCCCCCTCCTCCTGTAACTGCACCATTAAGTCTGCAGGGAACAAAATGCTATCAATTCCTGAGCTAGTAGCAACTTTGGGAAAGTAGATTAGACCCAATAAATGGCTTAATGCAACTCCACGTATCTTCCTACACCAATTGCTGATGAGTGTCACTGATCCAATCAAGCCTTAGAAATCACTTAAAAATTTGTTTTAAAAAACAACTGATCTCAGATGTCCATCATCTCCATTTTGAACCTGATAAATAATTAATAACAATCATAATTTCTCCTAAACTCCTTCCATGCCAGGCAGGTATCTGGGCTCCAAGGCTTTCTTCCAGGAGCTACTTTTACTTTTTCAGTGCCAGAATTATCTTCAGTCTCCTTGCTACATTGATAACTGCATCAAACTTCTTTTATAATACTTGATTTGTAGAGGGAGACCAAGAGTTTCACAAAAGTTACAGAACAAATTAAAAAACCCAGTATTTGGCATGCTAACAACAATACCTCTATTATGTCAAGTCCACTTTGTCCCTAACAGTGCACAGTCATTCACCTTTAAAGCATGGAGGGAATCATAGGTTAGTGCTTTCCCTGAGCAAAAAAAAAAAAAAGGACAAACATTATTGGGTTTTGAAAGGAAACGACAGGGAAAAAAAAATCTGTCCCTTGCCCCACTTCACATACTAGAGTTATTTCTCAATCCTGACAACATTAAGCTGTCTAGATGTCATAACTTTCGAAGCAGTCGTGCTGATGGGGAATTCTGGGAGTTAAAATCCAGACATCTTAAAAGTTTGCCAAGGTTGAAAAACACCATACTAGAGCTTAACACTGAAAAATGGAGGCTCTTGCCTAGTGGGATTGTCAACAGCGTTCTGCCCTGATGGCAAAAGGCAGGGCTGGTTCCAACCTCTCAGAGATGCTTGACCAGCCAATGGGAACCCCCTGAAACAAAAGCGAGGTAGCTCAAGGCACCCCCAGAAGACTTTGGCCCTGGCATATGTTGCCCAGGATATATGTAGACATGCTGGTGTTTCTTTTTGCCACTGGGCAAATGTATTGCCGGGTCAGCTCTTCCAGAATTCATTCTGCACTGAACTGGCATTTATGTTCCTTTTCTACCTCTTTGGCCTTGACTCACAAACAATCTGACCAGCCTTTCCATTCCCACTCCAGATGCTTTCCTTGGTTCCCAGGCCTGAACCCTGGGGACGCTTCTAAGTATTCATCTTCCAGGAGGCTCCAATCAATTCCAGATGGCAAAGAAATCGTGGAAACGTTTCCACGAGATACCGAAGGAAACACACACACACACACACACACACACAACAGGAAAGTAGAAAAGTCTGTGGGATGAGGGAGGTGGAGCTCTCTTTGCGCTCACATAATAGGCCCAGCAGGTCAAGCCAGCGTGGGACTGAAAGGGAGACCGATTGTGAACAAGCCTCTTTCAGCAAGTATCCCGGATGGAGCTCATAGTGAGAACATCTTCTTCCTGGATGGTCTCCAGCATCTCTGTCTGCACAGCCTTGGTGATGAGAGTCAGCTCCTGGGAAAGTGTCTCATAGCGATAGGCTACCCGGATATCTGGCACATTGGTACGACGGATGTCATTGCCTTCGGGTCCCTCCTTCAGGTAGTTGGGTCCAAGCCAGTAGCTCTTCACCTGAGGAACAAAGGGCAGAAATCAATCCAGGGTTAAGCCAAATGTTCTCCACCTGGACATTCAAAGACAAAAGCATTCATGATGGATACAGTAGAATTCATAGTCACTCTGGGAGTGAAATGGGCAGTCTCTAGATTTAGTACATAAACAGACAAATCCTTTGAAAAACAAGAGCCAGCACCAACTATTACCTCCCTCTTCCTCTTTCTCACATGCAAACTAATACATTCACTCATGGGTCTTAAAATTCTCACTTTATGTTCACTTTCGTGCTTCTCTGGACTATTGCCCTGCAAAGAATTGCATAAATGGCTCAGTGGCATTCCCCACCCCCCAGAAAGGCTGAGTAGAGAACAAAATACCTGAGGAGAGGCACAACGGTACTACAATTGCAAAGATAAAAGTCTTGGGAGCGACATTTCTGCTTTTTGCTCATTTGGACTGGTTAAAACTATCAGAGAAAAGGCCTTAAATATCCATCTTATTCTTACTGCTGCACATTAATGTGCTAGGTTTCACTGGGATTTTGATCAAGAGTTGAATGCTTCCTGGAATTTTTCAAGATGTATCAAGGTGTAATAGGTTTATCATGCCCTATTAATATAACTAATTCCCTGGCATCCACACACAAAAGGCAGGCTGCCCTAAGCTTAGAACAAACCAATGACTTGGGGATGTATAAACAGTCTTTGGGTGGGTGGGTGAGGAACCCTACAGAAAAATTAAAATCAGTTTAATAAGGATTGAGCAAAATAACTGAGAACATAATAGCAGATATGTACATGGGAGAACAGAAGGCCGAAGCAAAAAGGGCATGGCAGATACTGGCATTCTGAACTACCCCATTGCACTCTTTAAGACAAGTTATTTTTGAACTTCATAATCAGGTGGTAGCTACCTCACTGGTGAAAGGATCACATCTGCAGAGGTTTTTATCTACCACCTCCCCAACATAAAATGGATTCATTTCCAGCCTAATTTCCCACAGCTGCCATGACCCTTTCAGAACAAAGGCTGCTCTTTTGCTGCAGGTGGAGTCAAGGGAAGGGAAGTGTTGGATATCCTTTCCTCAACATTAGCCCTCAGCCATCTTATTCCCTTGAGTATAGACTTGGTTGAAGAGGAGGCTGCATGTAGGTGTTAAGTCTTCTTCACCAAACAGGCTGGCTGTTGTGATTCACCGGCAGCAGGTACGGATGGCTGAGGTCTCAGAGGGCAAGGACTCAGGTGAGGGGCCTGTGTGTGATGCAGGGATGGGGCCAGGACTATCAGACACTGGGAGGCTGCCTTTGGAGCTTGTGGAGTCTGGCAACAGTGATGCAGAGGACCCAGAGGAGCCTGTGCCCAGTGAGTGTGCAGCAGCATGGGTGACTCAGGAATAAGGCTACAAGGTGATAGCCCCTCCCTTAAGGGATAAAAGCCAGCCCTCAGAGGTGGGATTCTTTGCAGGAAGCAAAGAAGTTCTTGCACTTCAAGTTATCGTGGAAGTTCGGTCTATCCTGGTTTATTTTTGGATATTTCCTGGCAATTTAACTTGTGTTCTTGGCAGCCTTGCACAACCTTGACAGGGCTTGCTCTTATCTGGGACAATTAGTTTTAATAGCGGTTTACTGTGAATGAATGGAATTCACAGAGACGCATTAAAAAGATTTTGTTTTTATCTCTGTTTTGCGTTTGTTTGATTTGAATGAGCCTTGGGTCAGAACACTGGTTCAGATGAATAAGTCTCTAAATCCTTGAACTTCAGAGCATTATTTTGGGAGGCCATAGCCTGAAGCCAATCCCTTTCAGAGAAGATTCTACATTACCTTGTGGGAGAAGCCACTCATGAGCACACTGTTCCGTGCAAGTTCACACATATCGCAGGAACTGAGCTTCCAAACCTGTGTGGCAATGCTGTACTCTTCCATCAAGGGTTCCTGGAAGGGATATTGTCAGTCAGACCCAGATATGTGCAAACAGGACATTAGCAAGCAGCAAAATATGTTACAGGACTGGCTTCAGTGATGTTAGCACCTATCAAATTATTTATGCACAATGCAGACTGTATGCAGTAGGCAGCAACTAAGAAGTCCAAAACTATAAGTTAGATTGGAAAGTGGAGAATTGACACAGAAGAAAGCAGCCACTTCCACATCAGGACAAAAATCCAACATTAGTAAAGCATTTAGCACGGAGCAGAAAGCATTTCCATTATTTTATCTTCGATAGATAAAGTGGAGAACAGTGTGTGCCTGGGATAAGTAAATGATATATAGGTAGCCCTTGTTAAGTGAGCTTGCCCCATTTTATGACCTTTCTTGCCACCGTTATTAAGTGAATCACTGCAGTTGGTAACCCTGTTGCTAAGTGAACCTGTCTTCTCCATTGACTTTGCTTGCCAGAAAGCTGCAAAAGGGGATCAGATGACCTTGGGGCACAGCTACAGCCATAAATATGAACCAATTGCCAAGCATCTGAATTTTGACCACATGATCATAGAGCTGATACAAAGGTCATATAAGAGTGAAAAATGGTCACAGATCACTTTTTCAGTGCTGTTGTAACTTTGAACTGTCACAAAATAAACTGTTGTAAGTCCAGGACTACTTGTAAACAGCTAAAGCAACATCTTATTCTTCTAAAAACAGATGGTGGTGTGTCTGTCCCAAGCTGCCACACAGCACATTGTTCTTTTTACTTTGGTTCTTGTGGCCAGACTTTGAGCCACTGGGTGGAGACATTTCAATTACACTGGACAACAAAGATTTTGCTTCCTAACACTTTTGGTGTGTCTCATAGATGTTTGGCAGCTAATCACAAAAATAACCTCTAATTTAACCTATCATGTATTTTTTTATTGAAATCTATTTTTACACAATGGCAATATACACCCTTTTGATTTATATTGACTGTTTCCTAGTATGATTTGATTACTTATTGTACCCTATGACTATTATTAAGTGTTGTACCTGATGATTCTTGACTCTTGACGAATGTATCTTTTCTTTTATGTATACTGAGTGCATCTGCACCAAGACAAATTCCTTGTGTGTCCTATCACACTTGGCTAGTAAAGAATTCTACTGTATTCTGTTGTATTCAGTACCTGGCTATGATGCACACATGAAATAAACGTACAAGAAAATATGGAACTGTTGTTGAAGCATATACGGTACACGAAGCACAACAGGAACCTCTGCAGCTTGGAATGAAGCTTTATGCAATGAACACATGATACAGGCAGAGGAATAATTTATACAGCCATGTTTTATTTCCACACTATATCAGCTAAAAAGAAGGCTATATTTCCTCCTTTGTGCCATGTTTCATTCCTTTGGGTCATACCTGCTACACAACACTCACCTTAGTGAAATGGAACTGTAGGGGATCGTCTGTGGACAGGGAGACCATGAGGCCCCGAGACAGGTACTCAGGTAGTGGATTTCGATGGTAGCTTAAGAACAGGCTGTTATTGCTAAGTGGAGACATAGCAATGCCCACCTGAGCCAGGTAGTAGAGATACTGTAGCACCGGTGCCTAGAAAAAAACCTCAATGTTAAGGCATGGGGTATCTCAAGCAAACACTGAGCCCTGCCTAATGCTTATTTCTGCATAAACATATACGGGTTTCCCCCTTCCTTCAATCTACTTGGAAGTGTCATGAATAGAAACTCTTTCAAAAGACTGCAATAAAAGGCCCAATATATTATTGGGCCAGCATGCAGGCCCAATAATGATCTATTCACATTTTCTTTTTAGGAGCATGGTGGCTCACGTAGTTAGGTTGACACTGGGCTGACAAGCAGCAAGCCCACGTTTGAATGCTGCTGTGAGACAGGATGACTTCCCGTCACTTGCTCCAGCTCCTGCTGACTTAGCATTTTGAAAGCATGCATTCACAAGTCGATAGACAGGTACTACTTCGGTGAGCACATTAACCAGGACATGAAAAGAGCCCACAACTGGGCATCCCCCGGAGAATGGTGATGTCACTGGCCAACCCGGAAGCACCTTGGTGCTTCTGACACGAGTGTGATGTAATTTTCTTTTTGCCTTCTGCCTAGGTCCCCACTGCGTGTATACCACAACAGTAGCTTTTATCACAACAACCAAAGGTATGTGGTGGTTTAAGCAGCAGCATTGGTGCCTAAGCAACGTTTCTGCTTCATTAGATATACAAGTATGTCCATGTTTTTAGATATGGTATCAACTCATTTGCGTTCCCTCACCTTGCGGAGAAGGAGGCCGTGAGATATGTTCTCTGACAGCATGAAACCCGACACAAGATGGTGGATGGGTCCTGCCTCCCCACAGTGGGGTCGCAGCACAAAGGTGTGGAAGCCCCGCTTCCTAAAAAAAGGAAAGCAAACGAATGGCGTTTTGGGAAAGGAGACGTCAAAATGCTGTTACGATGGAAAGAGGAACAGAAATTGCACCCAGCATACAGCACCAAAGCACCCAAGCCACGAAGCTGAAACACAGACCACAAGATCTGACCCTAATTCTGTATATTACTATTATTATCAGAAAGGTGAGAAAAGGGTATTCAAGGTCTTAAAAACCATTCTGGAGCAGACTCAAAAGATGGGTGAGGGGCAGTGGTGCTATTCTACTGGTTCGGCACCATTCTAGCGTACCGGTAGTGCCGAAGATCAGCTGAGACTGAACTGGTTCTCTGTTGACAAGCTGCTGTTAGGCCCACTCGGGCCCACCTGCCTGGGCTCCCCTACTGACCTTTATTCCCTGCTTTTGAAGCACAGCTGCTTTGAATGACACAGCAGATTGCTGCGCCTCAGCTGCTGAAGCTACAGGGATTGCAGGTGGTGAGTAGGAAAGCCTCTGCACATGCGCAAAGTGCGTGTTTGGCAGGCGTGTGCAAAGCACGCCCACCAAGCCATGCCCACCGAAATGGTGGTAAACCTCTTTGAAACCCACCACTGGTGAGGAGGGAGATAAGAAGCAGACCACCTACCTACGCAGATGATTCAACACCACCATATTAGCATATGTGTAATAAAGATAATATGAATATGGCGGGTTATCCTCTTCCATCCAATTGCCAGGTAAGGGACTGTCCAAGTTGAAGATATGGTGTTCTGGCTTGGACTCATCATCTACGCTATCAAAACCATCCACCTGCCCATTCAGAGCCCAGAGAAGGAAAGAAAGGGAGACGACTTTGAAGCCTCTTGCATCTTCTTTCATGTTACGCAAATCAGCCAGAAGCCATGACAATTATTTTAGACTGATATATATATATATATATATATCAATTATTTAAGACTGATATATATACCAACCATTCTGCTATATGCCACCTAAGTGGTCTTCAAGAATCACATATATAACATTTGTCCTTCACTGTCCCAAAGGCACATATACTATTAGCCATCCCTTTAACAAGTATTAGAAATTAGGGCTGCTTTTTCCAATATCCCTACTTACGTGCTCCAAGAAGAGATGCAATTCTGGGTGGCTAGCAGGATTGATGGTAGCTTCAAAGAGAGGTAAGAAAATGTTCTCCAACATCTCCTGAAAGTTAGCCAACTGTTTCTTTGTTTTGTATACGTCACTGTTAAAAAGTCAAGAAACAAAAAGTGATAGTGCTCCATCGCACATAAATCTCTTCATTCCTGACACTTGACAATAGTGTTCCTCAGACCTTGTTCTGAGCTGACCGAGGATTGTAATTAGCAGTCGTGTAGTGTCACATTGCACATACCCAGATCCTTGGAAGAAGAGGGGAATGGGTAGCATATTTCCAAGAAGACTAAACTAGTTCATTTTTCCCCCTTCTGTTGTCAATGTATTAGGTGATACCCAATTCCCTGTTCTCTGGATAGAAAAATCTCAAGCTGCCCAATGTCACCTTTAATTAATAAATATTTTATAAATAAATAAATATGTTGCCCAGTCAAATGAATTTTACTCTGAAAACTACAAACACCTCTTCCCACATCTCTGCCTTCCCTGGCATTAAAGTTACAAAAGAAATGACGAACAAATACCTAAGTGTGCCTTGATCACACTTAAAATCAGCTGCTTTGTGGCAAGGCTTGCATAGCTTCTGGTAATGAGAGTCAGATCACTTAAGTCAGGGGTGTCCAACCTTGGACTTTAAGACTTGTGGACTTTAAGACTTGTGTCCAACTTTAAGACTTGACTTGTGGACTTCAACTCCCAGAATTGGCTGAAGAATTCTGGGAGTTGAAGTCCACAAGTCTTAAAGTTGCCAAGGTTGGACACCCCTGACTTAAGTAATTCAACTGCTTCCCAACAGTCTTCACTACAGATGTCATACAGCAGAGAAGGTTGGGGAAAGTAACCATCTTATACTGAAAGGTGTTTTTTTCTCCCAAAGGTATGCAAAAGTTTTGCTTCTCATCCAAAAAGCTTCTTCAGTCCTGAAGTGAAGAAGCTTCTTGGATGAGAAGCAATATGTTTTCAAAGAAAAAAAAAAATCAAGAAAGCCTAATTGCCTTTTGGGGAAAAAGCACCTTTGGGACAACCATGAACTGGATGATTGATAAATTCCATAGATAACTATCTTACACAGGGATTTAAAAAGAGAGGATGTGTTTTGGGGAAAACATGCATGTTTTTATGACCACTTGTCAAATATTTGCAAAGTAGTTTTAGTCCTGGTGCTTCTGTTGAGATCGTGGGGGACAGATTTGCAACTGGCTCTTCCCCCATCCTCCCCTGATGTCACCACCGGAGGGATGTGTTTTTTCTGAATGGTAGGCATAAATCTGTTGCAACCCTTTCCAGTTTAGATGTTTCATTACTCAACTAGATACTGTAGCATCATCAGTGCAAGTCTTACCACTTTAGCTCATAAACTGATATTGTACTACGCTGAGCAGCTACGTCCAAAGGGTAGTTTCCCACTAACTGGGATAACAACTGCTGTGGAAATCAAAAGTAAGATCCAAGAGCCCTCTATATTTCTTATCAAGATAGCTGCTCTCTCTGACCATCAAAAAATACAGTGGAAAGCTACTTGTAGCATAAAGAGCCCTCTCTAAAGCAGTAGAATTTTTTCCCCAAGGATGCCCAGATATATAATAAGGCACAGCGATTTCACTGATCCTAAACATGAATGCTTTGAAATTGGTTCCAGGATTGCAACCTGTAAGGTTTAACCTTATTCATACCTGTTCAAACAATTTGGTTTTCAATAAGCCTTTAAAAAAAAAAAAAAAAAAAGACAGTGGAAGGGCAACATTTATCTTTTTTAGTGTGTAATCTTGGTGCCAGAATTATATAAAAAAATCAAGTTCCTGTATTCACTTTTTACTAGACCGAAGCAGCTGTCGAGTATTAATAATACAGCAGTTAATGTATGCAAAGCCCTTTGTGATTCTGCGAGTCTCTGCGTGCTTTTGGAACTGCAAAACCAAGAGAGAGACACTCACAACAGCCGAGGCACCTGCACCAGCCAGCGAACATTGTTGGAATGCACTCGGTGGGTAACAGCCCACTTGGCTAACTTATCCCACTCATCCCGTGCTCGGCCGTAGATAGACAGTCGCAGTTCTGCATTCTGATATTTGCTCTCTTCTAGGTCAGACATTACTTCCTACCAGGAGACAATCAGCTTGTTAGTACTTTAAGAATAGGAACTTTTTCTTAAAAAAACACACACATGTTCTTATATCCTGCCTTTTGTCTGAGAGGTCTGGGTGATTAAGACAGGGATCTCCCTTCATTTTCTTCCCAAACAACAATCCTATGAGCCACGTTGCGTGACAAAGAGATCGGCTGAAATTCATTCAACAAATGATGTAGTTAAACAGAGAAACTGACCGCAGATTGCCTGCTCCACTTTTGTTATTTTAACCATAAGGTTTCTTAGGTTTATAAAACACACTAGGCTTCAGGCATAATGCCAAGCCCAATATTAACTCATAGAGTAGGCTAGGCATACCTTAGTTTCCAACCACAATGACTGGGTAAGTATTGTAGCATGGCATGGTGTGACACAAGTATGTTGGCCTCAATTTCTGATAGAGGGACAAATGTATAAACATTTAAGAGTGGACCTTGTAATGTTCAGAAGTAAGTTATCGCCATTACTTGCAGTAATCAAGAAATAACCTTTATACACCCACCATCCCTTTCTGCTCACCCCATGTGGCTTTATTACTTATAACTTCTATTACTTCTCCAAAACCAACCTGCTTGATTCCCCCAAGTTTCAAAGCTCCAAAAGATAGCTAAGTCTGCATAACCTGTTCAGTCACCCTGGCTTTAAGAAAGGCAGCTGCCAACTTGCAAGGTAGTCCAGATGTGAAGCACAACCAGATAATCCTACTTTATTATAAGGTTACATTAACGGAATCTTGCAAGTCTGAAAATCCATTTTCCTCCCACTGCCTTTGCAGCCTAAGAAACCAGGGAGGGTCACCTCTGAAGCATCTGCCATGCCCACATCTCTTCTGCAGGTTGTCTTCTGTCCAACTCTTCCCCTGGTAATTCCCTGTCTCTCAAGGACATTCCCACATACCATTATAGCAGCCCTCACCTTGATGATATGAGCGAAGTATTTTCCAGAGACTTGGTTGTCTGTTTTAATGAAAATCTCCCGCAGGACAGACTCTCCTATGGGGTTGTATTTGGCATTGAACTTGTCAAATCGATGAAAGGTGTTACGATCCTATTAACAGAGAGGATGCCAAGATGATAATGCAACCGCACTGCCTTCTCCTCCTTGCTTAGCATTACCGATAAAGATATATTTCTTTAATCAAAATTCCCTCCATCATCCCCCTTTGATTGGAGAGCAGTGCCTCCCAAGATGAGAAGCCATTACGTATTTCTTTAATGAGTACCTTCTTCTCTTTGCTAAATACTACCAAATTACGATTGGAGTTAATTGAGATCAGGTTTTCCATTGCTTATCATTGAGGCAACTTTAGAGCTGTGTTCCAATAGACCTCAAAAAGTCAGGAACTACCGCTCTGCATGTGAGACTGTTCTTCTGGAAAGAATAAGAAGGTTTTCCCCAGCCTAGCACCCAAAGTTAAGATCACTATTTAATCCAGTAGGAAAATCAGTTTCTAATTCTCTTTATAAGCTACCCTCTTTGATGAATGCATCTGACATACCGCATGGACATCGAGGGTGTCCACACTCAGATCGTATGCTGTGAGATTCATGGTCTCAAAGACCTCTTTAAGGGTTTGCTCCTTGCCCTTTTCCACGTGAACGATTTCCTCCAGGTGTTTCTTCATAGCCCGTTTGATGAAGCGTAGCAGATGCTTCTGATTCATGCAGGACGAGGCATGGATATGTGTGTCCACCTGATCAAAGGATTAGTCAGTAAGTATACAAGCTAGGAAGATGCAAGCTCAAATGTTATCTTAAGACATCAGTTCACTAGCTGACTTCAAGAAAAACTGCTACTCTCAGGCTCAACTCTATTTTTTCAGTCTGTAATGGCTTTCTTCCAAGATTGTTATATGTATTGACATAATTATCTGGATTTTGCTTTTAAAAAAAGACAATCTCTATACACCAATCCAAAATGAGCCTACGGGTACAAAACTCAGCATTTCTGTTGAAAGTATTCTGCTACCAATTTAAAAGCAGTAGGATCTGCTAGTGTTCTCTTATCAGTACAAAGAAGTAAAGGGCTGTACTGGTGAAGCTTTCCACAATCACTATTGAATTGTCTCGGTTCAACAATCTGTGGCACTGACATAGTCTGTAGCCCTAAGTACCAGCACATATTTTCAAATTATACCTTCCGAATATTGTAGAAGTCACGATGTGGCACTTTTTTCTGAGCTGCCAGCTCTTTCATCTCATTGAGGAGGACATGCATCTGGAACTTTGAACTTAAGTACTGAAGTCTTCTATAGCAAAAGGATTTTCTGTCCAAAGGTGAAAAGAAAACAATTTAAGGTTTGCACACTCTGATTAGAACATTTTCCATTTGAGATATAATTTCGTTATTATCCCAGAAGCTGTTTCCATACAATAAATTGATAAAGAAACAGTCTGCCTTTCCAGAAAGTTTTACATGTGTAGGGAACCTAGGTCCTTCTTTCCAGAAATAGAATATGGGAATTTCTAAAGATCCCATACAATCAAGGCTATGCCAAGTCAGCCTAATGGTGAGTCTACTGTCACTGCAGTAGCTATTTTAAGTAGCTACTGTCTACCTGTGTCTATGGAGATTTGCAGTCATCCAAGCCATGGTTATCCCCAAAGTGCTTTTTCAAGAGGCAGAGCTGAAGAAGCTTCTTGGATGAGAATTGAAATGTCTTTGAAGAAAAAACAGAAAGTGCAGTTGTCTGTTGAAAAAACACCTTTGGGACTACTGTCTATGTACAAAAATGCTAAGAAATTGAAAAGCAACGTATCTGTTTTTGGCTCCTGGTATTTTAAGTTGTTTTGAAACATTCTCTGGAGGACACTTGTTTATTTTTTAAAAACTCTAATTAAATTTCTTTCAACCTGAAGAATACACTTTGATTATTCCGGAAAATAGTCATATGAACTATAAAAAGATATAAATGTGTCTCCCATATAATCTTACGATGACAAGGTGTTTCATAGATTCTAGGATCATAATGTATGTAAGCCACACTTGTAGAATGGCTATTTGGAAAGGAGTTTGATACATGCACAAAAGATGAAAAAGACAGAAAACTTACATGGGGCCATTGATGATCAGAGCCATCAGAACATTCATGTCAGCCACAAACTCCTGCAGGTCAGGATAAGGCAAGTCCAGTTCAGTGGTCCTTTTCAAAATGCAATAGAGAACAGACCCCAAAGATATGAGCAAAGTTGCATCATGAAAAAAAGCAAGAAAACAACAACCACCAGCAGCAGCAACACTACCTGAGTGTACATAGGGGATAGTTTTTTGAGTAACCCAATAACTATAAACCTGTCAAACCAAGAACAGCCTCATTAATAATCCAGGAAAAAAAAAAAACCTATATTATTGCCACTGGTACTTTGAAAAATTATAAAAAAATATTTTACCAGAAAAAAATAGAGAAACAAGATGTTCTGAATGATTTGTCAGCCTTGAAGTAGATTAAATCGTTGTTTTAAATTTAAATTGGCAAAATCCTGGGTTTGACATTTGCTCTGGGATTAGAACAACAACCGATTTTCTATATTAGGCAGAGAGGAAATAAGCAATGCAAAATATATGTAACTGCTGTAACAGATGGTTTAGAGCAGCGGTCCCCAACTTTTCCAGCTTTGTAGACCAGTGGCAGTGGTGGTGGGGAAGAACAGATAATCACAAGTTATGAAAGTGGTGCACGAGCAGCAGGGTCACACACTGGTGCACATAATTGCACTTGGAGCTGTGTTCGTGAATGCCTGCCGCTGGCCCAGCCCTATTGTGAACGAGGCTGCAGCCAGGTACTAGGTCTGAGACCCCCTGGAACAGTGTCCTCAATATCTTCCTGACATTGGCCTCCAAGTTTCTTTTATATTAGATCAAGGAATTGCAGTAGGACTGGGGCCCAATGTCTGGATCTATATCAGTTCGAAGTGCTTTCCCTTCCTTGCTGTTTCATTCTCAGTCCGTAAGTGTATTTTGGTAGCTGCAATTGATACAAAAACTAGTATCAGTCTGGACCAGTGTTTCACAACTTTGACAGGTTTAAGAAGTGTGGATTTCAACAATGCTCACTGGGGAATTCCACACGTCTCTGAAGCTGCTAGTCTGGGCTGTAGTAGCCTGCTTTATAATCGGTGTAGATTCAAGCCTTCAGTGATGCTGAAGTCCGAGTTCCCTAGTTAGCACAAGCTGCAGATACGTTACATTTCTCTGTGTTTTACCTGTCTTGGCTAGTAACTGGTTTCAGAGAACTGTGAAGGCCTAAATAGCCAGACTCCTGCGTAGCTGAAGGTGTTTCCCATTTTCAGTTCCTGCGTTTTCTGGCTAGGCTGATGGGAACTGAAGAGAAACACTGTTTGGTAATCATAACAAACTTGTGAAAGTTTGCTAGCAGTCTTTTCAATTGCACCATTGTGTTCCTTCCATCACTTGCAATGTACTTTTAAAAGGCTTTCCGTTTAACATGACTTTCCCAGGATGTCATAAACTGTTATTTACTTTGTTACTAAAGGGTGAGGGTTTACATATTTTTAAAAAAATAAACTGCTTATAGCATATTGGTTTGAATGTGAAAATAAAAATGAAAGTACAGTGCATCTTTTTTCATTTATTTGCTTTAAATTATTCTGCTCTATTACTTTTTAGTGTAAGTAATGAGCTTTCCTAACTGAAATTTGTCTCTCAGTATGGCTGATTGATAACCACAGTCCCTCACTATTTAATAAATATTACTTTCCTGAGGGCAGACGGATAGAGAAAAAAATGTGTGCTTTCTTGTTATTGTGGCAATACTAATCACTGTATGCACATAAATAATGATTGGCAAAAAAAGTAGCAGATTATTTTGTGAATACCAAAAAATGTTGTTCAAGAATGAATCTTCCTAAAATAAATTCTGTTTGGGATAATTATAGATCAATTTTTACTTTCAAATCTGTTTCCTTTGCAGTTTGTTAAGTCTGAAGCATTCATGATTTCTAGCAGCAGAGAAAAATGAGAGCATCAGAAATCTTGCTCAGCTAGACATGAATCATAGATAACATCGCTGCCCCAGATGTTATTTCTCTTCCAGATTTTCTCGAATACCCAGGTTATTCTCATGCCTTCAGCCACCTACTTACTTGTCAGTGATGTCCTGCTTGGTGTACACATGGACTACTCCATTGACCATCCTGAGGCCAAAGCCAAGATCTCCAGGCATTGATTGAGGATCACATTTCTCATAAGGATGCTGGTTTGCAAACGGAGGGTGCACTGGAGCATCTGTAACAGAGGAAAATGCTTACAAGAACAGCAGCTGCAAAAGCAGTTAGACTTATATACTGCTTTACAGTGCTTTACAGCCCTCTCTAACCATTTTACAGAGTCAGCCAACTGCCCCCAGCAATCTGGGACCTCCTTTTACCAATCTCGGAAGGACAAAAAGCTGAATCAACCTTAAGCTGGTGAGAATCGAACTGCCAAACTACTGCCGAAGTAGCCTGCAGTACTGCATTCTAACCACTGCACCACCACAGCTCTTAGCTACCCATCTGTAGAATGATGTTGGCTGTTGTAGTTAAAAGAGTTTAATGGAATGCTAAAAGAGAAATCAAATGCTAATATACCTCTGGCCCACACCATAATTCCCCCGCCGCAATTTTAGGGATTGTTGTGTTCCCATTCTCTTTCTCCAAGAGTGCATGGGCACAAACTAAGCAAATCAGTTATGCGGAGGCTGAACAGGTATAGCTAGTCCCATGGTGGCAATTAGGATTGGGCTTGCTAATGATGTGGTTGCAAAGTGTGACTGCATCACTTAGGGATAATAATAATCCCTGCCATCCCGGCCATTGTTGTTAATCAAATCCCATGGCTGTTAAGCAAGGCAACTTTCTGTCAGTATCCACAACCAAAGTCAGTGGAGAAGCCAGCAGGAAGTCTCAGGCTGAAAGGGAGGTAAAGTGGGTGTTGCCGGGTGAGGAAGGGAGCGAGAGAGCATCCAGGGGTGAAGGGGAGGTTGGGGAGAGTGCGAGGGAAGATCTGGAAGCGTGTATAAAGGGTGAGGCACAGGTTTATAAGGGGAGTGCATGAGAGGCATGGGTCGGGGGAAGGAGAATGAGAGTCTATAAGAGATGTGATATAAGTTGGGGAGGCTGTGTGAGAATGCAAGGGGTTGTGCAGAAAAACCCAGCAAAGGTCCTGGAGTGTGAGGAGATTAGCAAGAGGCATGGCGAGGTGCAGGGAAGCAGGTCGAGGGTCAAAGGATCACTGGTATGGCACAAGTGAAGAGGGGGTGGGTGAGGGAGACTTAACCCAGATCTTCCCTGCCAGCTTCCCCACTGACTTTCTGGGCAAGCTGGATAAGGAAGGTTGAAAATGGTGAGCATATGATCATGGGGTATTGCAACCAGTTGTTAAGTGCCAACCATCATAAGTGCCAAGCGCACCTATCACGATTGTGGGATAGGGTGGTGCTGGGATATCCAGAACTCCAAGGACCAGTTGTAACCACCATCCCCCCTAGCACTGCTGTAACTTCGAGCAGTCGCTGGATGAGTGGTCATAGTTGAGGACTACCAGTAACAGGTTAAGTTTATATTGCATATTAGAATGTGATAGTGCCACTGCAAAAAATTGTATCCAGGCTTCTCCAAATTTGATAGGGAATCTTCAAATACTGTATATTGGACAACATCTCCATCCATCACTCACTTGGCAGCTTTCCGTGATATTTGAGGATAAGGTAATCCAAAACATCAAGAGACCATGATGTTGAGGAAGCTTAATTATGTTACTCCTTCCCATCTACCTCAGAATCTGTTTAAACTGCATGTTTCTATGGAAACACAGAAAACATGCAGTTTTGGTGCAGTCGAAAAATTTAGTCTACGTGTAAAGTGCCTTTGTTATTCCTAAGAAATATGCCTTTTTCTCTTTCCCTTTTAATTTTAGAAGTAAGGTTCTAGTTAGCTTTAGACATAGCCTAAGATGCATTGGCAATGCCTGTTGAACTCATCAAATCCAGCGGCTCTTTGTTCCCTCTGAAAGAGCTAACAAAGATCCTACCCGTTTACTTCCTTGCTTTCTTCTTAATTAGCAAAATCCAAATAGAAAATACAAACACAGCATATACCAAATAAGTGAATGCAAGATTCAGCTTCTTTCAGCATAGAATTGCAATTTTCTTCACACTTTTTAAAAATCTCTCCTTTGAACCCAACATAAAAAAACCCCTGTAGTTTGCAGAATCCTTGCAGAATGCATAAACATGGAGAGATAACTATGAAGTTCCTTCAGCTATCTAGTTTAGTCTACCCTAGTAGCAGATAATGCAGGATTTGTTATTGCAGCTGCCACTGATTGTGAAAGAAGTTGTTGTGCCTCAAGGTCTTCTCCTTCCAGATTATTTGTCAGTCTTGAAACAGTTTAAACAATCAATCTAAAATCCTGTTAAAGTCTCTTTTTCTAACTACCATCTTAGCCATCTCTGCCACTAGAATTAGGGGAATGCTTTTTTTCCCCAATCCATGGCCAGTTCTGATCCTTACCTGCAGCCACAGGAGTCTCAGGGATCTCCTCATACATCCTGAGGGCTAAAGGTTTTTCTGAAAGATCCTGCAGGAAACGGGCTGTGGTTTTACAGAAACTTTGCAGAGAAAGCCCCATGTACTTTTCCCGAATGAACAACGCCTTGACCACACTTTTAGCAGCATCCAACAGGTCTGTGAAGGGCACCTGTATAGGGGGAAAAAGTAGTTTATTCAGCTGAGGTGGTTGTCAGAGCCTCATCGTAGAAAGTTTCACAGGGTATAAAACAGAAGGAACATGTCATCAGAGAAAGCACTTTGAATATTTAAAGGTAGAAAGCAAAGGTTTTGCATTCTACCAGAGTGATTGTCACAAAAACTAACTGTTAAGTAACATTGCCAAAATGCTTTCTAACGTTTCCTCTGTGATCTACTTTTTTCTTTACAGGAAGCAGCATCTGGAAATGAAAGATGCTTAATTCATGTTTTATCTCATATGCATAGTTTAGTCAACTGAAGCTATTACAACATCTTCATAGTCTACAAAGTCATGATACAGCCAACTTTATATCTGGTAGGACAGAAGCCAAGTCAAGTTGGTTGTTCAGCAAAAACCCTGGTTCGTGCAAACATGTTTCCTCGGGGATTTATGTCAAGTTGACTTGAGTTTCCGAAGGGAGAGTTTAGGAAGCTTTCTGTTCACCATTTTATTGTTTAGTAATAACACTAGCACTGATGATGTTACCTAGCTTTGGTAATGAAACGTCTGCAAGAAAATAAGCAAGCTCAGACAGAGCACCAAGGACCCTCCACTCTTTAATAAATTGTTGTCTTATATTAAGGAATAAGAGTTTTCTTTTTTGGTCTTGTATGCCACCCAGACTCACATAGCTTGAGTTGGGCAGCTGAATGAATAGTCAACAGCTCGTAGTGCACAAAAATGATGAACCAACTGACACACTGGATGTACATATAAGAGTTGATGTTTTTATGTTTTGTTTGTCTTGTTTGTTTGTAGAAAATTAATAAAATCTTTTTCAAAAAAAAAACAAACAGCTCGTAGTTTCAATTCATGCATTACAAAAACTTACATAATTCATTATGCAAGTAGCAGTGAACAACTCCATCCCCTTTCTTGTTGCATTGGTGTGGTAACAGAAAAATCAATCTCCATGCTCACAACATGGTTGACCACCAAGATTCACCAAGATTCTGGCTGACATAGAAGTGACCAGGGGAGAATTAGGCTCTGAACTACCAATGATTATTGTCTAGGTGTGGACACTGACTCTTCACTAATATCACCAGTGCAACTGTGCTCCAGTACAACTGTGAGAGGGAAGGATCTGCTTACTGCTCACCTTCTCAGCAGAGGAAATTACAATAACATTTGTGGCTGGCTTCAGGATTGAGGTTTTTCTCATTCATTGCATTCACAGACTTTCCCTCTATTTATGTATGTGTTTGTTAATTTTCTCTCTTTGTCTTTTCATCAACAAAATAATGCAAACTGGAGCACACTCACGAAAAATAAATGAGTTAAAAAATAATGGTCCAAAATGGCAACTCTGTCAAACTTTTATTCCCCCTCTCCTTCCACCCGAACTCTGAAACGTAGGGCAACAATAACAATGCCAGAGCAGTACAGAGGAACCAGTTTAATCCAAGTATAGATAAACAGTTACATCTTAAACCAATCTCGGAAACTACAAAGATTTGGGCCCAGCCACAGCTCAACAGGGGGGAGACTTGCCCAACTGGAGTCCTGAGAATCCCCCCTCTTGGCTCGCTGCATCCCAGATCCCTGGCTGATGTAGCACCTCCAAGAACACATCCTGACTTGAATGTGGCTGAAGGGCAGTTCAGCTGGCAGAGTGGCTCTCTCAAGGCTCCTGGGGAACTTACTTCCCAGAACCCTGCAAGGCCTTGGGTTTTTGTAAAAACAAACAACATTCCTGTTCTCAGCAACAACAGTTTTCCTCCCCTTTGCCCTGGAAGTCAACCCAAATCAGCAAGGAAGAATATGCAAAACAAAACTCATATGCTTTTGAGGCAGAAGCACTATGGGATTTCTTTCTTTCTTTCTTTCTTTCTTTCTTTCTTTCTTTCTTTCTTTCTTTCTTTCTTTCTTTTTCTTTCTTCAAATTCATCCCTCAGCTTGTGCGACACCATTAGGAAAAACAATTAAGAGCCAGTAGAATGTTATTTTAAAACTATGGGAAACTAGACACACAAGGGAATATTGATGAGGAAAGAGTTAAACAGTATTTACAGAATCCTAATTTACCCCAGATACCTAAAGAGATTGAAACAATGTTAGAAAGCAATATAACGATGATGGAGTTAACTGAAGCACTTAAGAAACAAAATAATGGAAAAGCACCAGGCCCAGATGGACTTCCGGCAGAATTTTACAAAACATTACAAGAATCATTGAATTTTCCATTGCTAGAAGTTATGAATGAAGTTATGTTAAAGAAGAGGATACCTAAATCATGGTCAGAAGCTTATATCACAATTGTTCCAAAAGAGGAGACCGATTCATTACAAATCAAGAACTATAGATCTATCTCCCTACTAACGCAGATTATAAAATCTTTTCTTCAATATTGGCAGAAAGACTTAAAAAATATTTAAATAATTTTATCCATCCTGACCAAAATGGATTTTTGCCAAAGAGACAAATCAAAGACAATATGAGAGTAATCTTGGGCACTTTGGAATACTATGAGGCACATCCCAAAAAACAAATGGCTTTGATATTTCTAGATGCACAGAAGGCATTTGATAATGTGAATTGGCGATTCATGTTATTACTGCTGGAACAGATGGGCTTTGCTAGAAAATTTATTCAAGCAATAGAAGCTATATATCATAAGCAGACGGCAAAGGTAATGATAGAGGGAGAACTGACAGACTCTATCGATATAAGAAAAGGAACAAGACAAGGGTGCCCACTATCACCTCTGTTGTTTGCGTTAACTTTGGAAATGCTAAACAGAAATATTAGAGATGAAAAGAATATAAAAGGGATGAAAATTAAAAAGGAAGAATTTAAGTTGCAAGCATGTGCAGATGATCTGGTTTTTATCTTAGAAGACCCACTAGAAACAGCATCAAAATTGATAGAAAAGATAGAAACACATGGAAAGGTGGCTGGTTTGAAAATAAATAAAGATAAGACAAAGATCTTGACAAAAGAATATGCTATCAAGACAAAAGGAAGAATTGGCAGACCTATTGAAAATTCAGGTCATGAATAAGATCAAGTACTTGTGGATATACTTGACAGCAAGATGCAGTACACTAAAAGAGAATAATTATACCAAACTTAAACAGCAAATAGCACTAGATTTGGCAAAATGGGAAAATTTACAACTGTCATTTATAGGGAGAATATCAATAATCAAGACGAATATATTACCCAGAATTTTATATTTGTTTCAAACAATTCCAATTAGGCTTGGAAAAGACTACTTTGAAGATTTAAATAAATTTGTGTTGAAACATATATGGCAAGGTAAGAAAGTGAGAATAAAGTTAAAACTTTTGCAAGATGCTAGAATAAGAGGAGGATTTGGTTTGCCTAATTGGGAGTTGTACTACCAAGCTACAAATTTGATGTGGGTTAAGGAATGGATAACATGAAGATATACTAGATTGTTGACATTAGAAGGACATGACTTGTTGTTGGGGTGGCTTGCTTTTTTACAGTATAAAGGAACTAAAACACAGGGGTACTTTAGAAGACATGATATACTGGAGTCTCTATAGTTAAATTGGGAGAAGATTAAAAGACAATGTTATTTGAAAATTCCAGTCTGGCTATCAACTATTGAAGCATTTTCTTATCCTATAATATACAAAAAGGAACAAACAGTTAGATGTGGTAAAATATTGAATGAAAAGGGTCAACTTAAATCTATACAAAAACTAAAGGAACAAGGTATAAAGATGAATTGGTTTTCATATGCACAAATACATTTAAGGTGTGATAAAGATTCTAAAACAGAAGGTTTCTATGATAAATTGACTGACAGATAAGATTTTGACAGGTACTGATGAAAAGGTGATTAAAAAATTGTATGGATATTTATTAGAAATTAAACTAGAAGAACAAGTTAAAGAAACTATGATTGCTTGGGGGAAGAATTTTGGATATGGGACTGATCAAGAGAAATGGCAAAAATTGTGGTCTCAAAATTATAAAATGACAATGTCAACAGCATATAAAGAAAATTTGTATAAGATGTTTTACAGGTGGCACTTTCCCCCGACAAGAATAGCAAGAATGTTGAATAATAAATCTGAAAAATGTTGAAAATGTCATCAGACACCGGCTCATATTACCATATGTGGTGGACTTGTGCGGATGCTAAAAAATACTGGACTAAAATCCACACGTGGTTGGAAAAAATGACAAAAAAGCATATAGATTTGAAACCAGAAATAGTTTTATTGGGAATTTTACCTGAAATATATAGTAAAGACTTGAAATACCTGATTGTAAATGTATCAACAGCGGCTAGGATTGTATTTGCTAAAAACTGGAAAAATGAGAAAATACCATCACAAGAGGAAATCATTAAGAAAATATTGGAATGTGCTGAAATGAGTAGATTGACATTTGAAATTAGAGAACAAGATGATAAACAATTTTATAAAATTTGGGATCTATTCTATCAATGGTTAGACAATAAAATATAGTAATGAAATATGTAGACTTTTAGAAAATAATAAATATATAAAGATATATTCTTTTCTAATTATATCTACAAAATGACTCTAGGATAGATCTGGGACGATGATACGAATTGTTATAAAACAAATTAAGTAAAATATGATCATTTTGGAAAACATGAATGAATAAAAGTATAGTCAAATGATTAATAATGATATTAATGTATTTAATATATTGATTGAAAATACGAGATTATATATATACAACGTAATTATAATTGAAGACTATGAAATGGAAGCACAAAACAATTTGTAAACCAACCGGCACACTGTATGTACATATATGGAAGATGACTTGATGTTTTTAAGTTTTGTTTGTTTATGTTTATTTTAAAAACCAATAAAACATTTTTTAAAAAGAATGTTATTTTAAAACAAGGGTGAACAAGCTCTTTGAAGAAATTCCATCCTCTTTAAAATATTTTTGTTTTTTTAAACCACCAAGGTCTCTAAAATGAGAAAAATTGCAGCCCTTTGCTGAAAGTTTTTTTAAAATAGGTACTCAAAAATAACAGACTTTAACATTTCTATTTTACTGCCTGTCCCCAAGGTGCTTTTCCAAAAGGCAAATGGTTTTTTTCCTTGAAATCATTTCACTCCACATCCAAGAAGCTCCTTCGATTCTGAAGAAATTTGGAATTGTCACTGTTTGCCAATTTTCGGCAATCAGAAAATTAGTGACAAAGAAAGTCCAGTTGCCTTTGGAAAAACACTTTTGGCATAACCATGACATGGACGATGATCGAGAATCTTCATAGATATTTTACTGATTGTTTTCTTTTTTTAAAGAAGAAAATCATACTGTGGGGTTAGATTTGTCAGATTTCAGCAGGACAGAGCGGTTGTTAAACAGAACCTGATCACATGCAACCTACATTTTAAAACCCACATTTTAAAAACAACTCACAAGAAAATTGGCTTCAAGCAGATGCCGTAATAGGAATTCAGGTCCCAGCAACTGTCAAGGAAACTAAGTGGTAGGACTGAACTCAGTATCATCACGTAGTGGCTGGCTAATGTGAAACTCTTTGAATTCTTTGATTTTCAAGGAATGTATATGTTTTGGGAATGTAGAAAGCTTTCTGCAATGTGGTTAGCATAACTGTCCAACTAATTTACTATCTTACCCTATTAAACACTCCATTATAGGAAACTTTAACCAAAGAATCCTGTTGCTTGCAATCCATTTGCTTTATCTCCACTCTGTTATTGCTTCACAGTGCTTTACAGCCCTCTGTAAGCAGTTTACAGAGTCAACAATCTGGATCCTCATTTTACTGACTCTTGGAAGGATGGAAGGCTGAGTCAACCTTGAGCTGGTCAGAATCGAACTGCTGCACTGCTGGCAGCCAATAGTCATTCTAACCACTGCACCACCACTGCATTCTAACCACTGCACCACCACAGTATTTCCAAATACAGCAGGCGTTATGGTCTGTAGCAGGAATAGGCAGTTAAGTATCTTTCAGATGTTTTCATCCACAACGATTAGATTATTGATTATGGTGACCAGAGCTTTGGGGCTTGTAGTCAAAGATAGGTGGGAGTGTCAACTTGCCCATCTTTGAGTGAGAGTCTCTGAAAGAGAATGGGGGAAATGAGAACAACTCCCAAATCAAACAGACTTACCCCACATGTCTCTTCTCCAGAGATTGTGACCCTTTGGAACTCTCTGTCCAAAAATACATCTCGGTCTTTTGGAAGGTAATCTACTAGGTCTTCACCCTCTTCTTTAAATAATCTGCAGGGGAGAAGGTGAAAAGAGGGGGAATGAAGGAGCCACCATAAGGAATAGTCTCTGATGAATTCTGCCAGGCTATAGAAGTCCCCTTTTCCAGCAGGTGTGTGAAGACACAAAATCGAACACACAAACACAGGCAACACAAGGACTTTCAGATGTATCCTCCAATGGCAGCACTCTGAACTATGGAAAGGGGTGAGAAAGAGCAGTGGGCAACAAATACATATAGAAGAACTAGTAGGAAAATGTTTCTGAGTCCCAAATTTACTAGATGCTCGACTGCTCATTTCTGTACCGAACAATCAAACGTTTGGGTTAAGCAGGGGTTTTCCAATGTTTTCAAGGCTTCAAAAATTCTTAGATGAAAAGAAAAATCCTGAAATCCACAATCAAGAGACAAATCTCTAGTGATAAAAAAAAACTGACTGTGCTTGAATTATCTTCCTTCCTTCCTTCCTCCTTCTCTCTTTTTTCTTTCTTTTTTCTTCTCCATGATTCCACTAAACACAGTTTTAAAAAAACCTGTTGTGGAGTATCAGAAGAATAGATTTTTCCAGGGCAATGACTTGTCCTGGCAAAACTGTAAGGAGCTGATCATCTGCCTAAAACAATGAGAAACATCCTACTTGGCTGAGCTTCTGGGTTCACTAGAATCCAAGCTGCTCAGTCAACCAATGCACAGTGAAAGAGGGAAGGGGAAAAGGAAAATATAAAACAAACAGCTCTATCCACTATGCTTGCCTTGAAAATAATTGCTTTAAGGAGGACAGGGGGGAAACAGAGCTCAGAAAAGGAACAAGGGAAAGCAACCAATAGCATGAAGTGAGGAATCCCACCACTTACTGGTGTTAAGATTTGTGGGACTGGAAGATGCAAAAAATAAAACGAGCTTTGTTTTAGCCCAATAATATTGGGTCTGGTCCAAAATAAAATGGTTCCCCTATTTTTTTCAACCTTAGATAGGCTTTTTTTCTCAGAAGAGTTTGCTTAAGCGACACACACAGATAAGCATATCAATATGGCAGCTGACTTTAGCCTTTCCTTTCCAGGGGCGCTTTTGTTCTAACATACTAAACTTTTCTTGGAGGACAAATTCACTTCCGGGAGTAACTCCACTTCCATTCTGAACTCTGGTTCTATCTCACCATTCAGAATCCTCCCAATGTTGTTACTCAGCCTTTCCCCAACCTGATGCCCGCTAGATATACCATCATCAACCCAAAACAACAGGAGAGCAACATGTTGGTGGGAAAAGTGCCTTAACTTAATGTGGATTATGGTTTTATTTGCAGTCTGTGGAATTAATTTTAATGGCAACACACACACACACACACACACACACCCAGCGGTGGTACAATTGCATGTGGGATACAATGTATGTGGGGGGGACAGAACTTTGCAAAGGGGAAGGTCACTCACTCTGGATCAGTCAAGGTGGGAATAAGGAGAAAAGTCAGCCTGCGGGAAAGTCCCGCGCCCACCCCTGAGTCAAGGGCAGAGAGAATTAAGGCCAGGCACTCACTGTAGGTCGGCATCACTGTCAATTTTCAGGAAGTCCTGTTTGGCTCTGAGTAAAATGTCAGGTTCTAGTCTGAGGACAAATGGGAAGTGGAGGCCAAGGCCAAGAAAAGGACAAACAGTCAGAGAGAGGAGAAAGGAAGAGGAAGAGGAAATGGTAAAGAAGATGAGGAGAAAAAGAAAAACACTAGCATTAATGCAGAAACCAATATCAGAAATGGCAGACACTATACAGCAATATACCAGCAATGGAGATCCAAAAGAGAATGAATGTAAGAAGTCCATGTAAGATACCACGACTAAGCTATGGTTTGGCTATTGGAAAAGTACTGCTGGTTCCCACACCATCTTTTCCCTTTATATGAATTTCCTTCCCTCCTTCCCACTTGCTTGACTACTACCGTACCAGCCAGTGTGTTTTCCCAACCTCTCCTAAACCCTCTACCCCAAACTTGGCAACTTTAAGACTTGTGGACTTCAACTCCAGACAGAATTCTGGGAGTTGAAGTCCACAAGCCTTAAAGTTGCCAAGTTTGGAGACCTCTGCTCTACCCAAACCCCTCCCCCAGGCTTTGCTTATATAGAGATATAGGCAGATAAATAGCTCAGCTGCTTTCTCTTCACTGGGATCAATCTCATTATACACATATGGCCAATATAATGCCTCTTTCCAACTGAAGATCAAAGACTTTGGGGGCTGTAGGAATATTGGAAGAGAATGAATCTAAGATATGAGATATCCCATATTGCCTTGATAAAAGGAAGTCCTATACTCTCCTTAAGAAGTTATTTTCTTGGATCTCTATTTGTGCTTCTCCTCTAAAAGTCTGCTTTTCCTAGACTGCCACAACATTCCTCCAATGGGCACTTTGGAGAGTTGAAACACTGGGCTTCTAAACAGGGTGGAAATGAAGATTTTTCCCCACTGAGTAAACTGGCCTTCTATCTGTTCCACTTAACTCACATGCAAACCGTGTTCTGCCTATTGTCTTCCTTCTCCCTAAGTTTTTCATTCCAATGGGATCTTTCCTTATGTCTCCCTTCTGCAATTCCCTCTTCCTTCCTCAGAGTAGCACAAATGGTTGCCAGGCATCAGGTAGGCATATAGGCAACTGATAGTTTCCATTTCCTCTTCCTAAGCACTGTCCCCCTCATATTGAAGCCCTGGCTTGAACAACTGAAGAAATAACTCTTGAGACTTTGCAGCCCTTCCCAAGTGAGGTTTCTGGTTAAAAGTAAACATTTGCAGGATCCTAATGGCCAAATATGCCATTATTCCCCCATGTTGTTTCCTCTCCCTGTTCTGCTCTCTAAAGGACTATAGAGAACAACAGCAAGATGAGGATAGATAAAATAAAATCCAGATATTTTCTGCCTGCTGTAAGGTTGCTATTGCTAAGGAATTTTGCCAGTGACAATCTAACGGTAAGAAAACTGTGTGCAGGATAAGCAAAGAGTAAAATATCAGCCACACACATATATATGCACATAGACACAGAGTCATGCCACTGACAGATGACCATATGAATGCTTCTCTTGACATGATGGTTACTATCCCTGCAGAAGTAGAAGCCATTCCCAGTTATTTCTGGGATTCCCAGTTATTGACATTCCCAGTTATTTCCAAAGTCTCTATCACAATTTTTTCAAGACTGTAAATAAAAGTTTCTTCCATTTGATTTCTTTCCGGTTTTCTCAGTTTCAAACACTCCTACCACCCTGTTCTCTCCACCCACCCCCAAGACTCCAGTGAAATGTTCCACCCTGCTCTTGAAATATCAAAAGGAGTTAGGAGAAGCTAAGAAAAGTCCAAAAAAGCATTGGCAACTTACTTCACATCCTGGCTTATCTGCCGCTCCAACCGTTGGCGCCTCTCTTCTAGTTGTTCAATGGGGCTGTCTTCTGGGAATTCGTAGGGAGCACTGCGCATTTCACTCTCGGCCAATGAGTGACAAAACAACTCCTGCAAGCATAGCAGCACAGTGCTACTGGAATATCCATACAAGTGTGCATGCAACTTCAATGAAGCTTGAGCTCTATGAGATTAGAAAGGACAGGCATGCTTCTAGTCCTTTCCCTGAAACATTGCCACCTTATGGGAACCAAAAAGTGTGCCTTTTCTGCAGCAGCCCCTACCCTATGAAACTCTCCTCCCCTTCCCAAAGTTCAGCAGGCCTCTATCCTCCTAGCCTTCCAACAAGCACTGAAGTCCTGGCTTTCCACCCCATGTGCTGGGATAGGATGAGGTGACAGCAAGTGAGAAGCTTGACTTAGTATCAGGTGCTGGTTTTTGTTTTGTTTTAGTATTTATTATTTTAATAGCTTTAATATGTTTTTTAAAATGTATTTTTAATTCTTGATTTGCAGCTACTCAGTTTGGTACGAGATAGGCTGCCACAGGTAGTCCCTGAGTTACGACCATAATGGAACCTGGTCATTAGAGTTATTAAGTCGGGAGGGTCATGGATCAGGTCACCCATGTGACTGACCTGATTTTATGATCTCTTTTGTGGTATTTGTTAAGCAAATGCCATGGTTGTTAAATGAAGCAATGGTTCACTGTAGACCAGTTTTGCGAAAAACCAGAAGTAAATGCTGGTTTTGGGCAAAACGGTTGTAAAATGCAGTCACGTGACTATGGGAAGTTTAAACCATTTGCTGAGTGCCCAAAGTGCAGTCACGTGATTGAAGAGGGTGGTTGGAATTTCAAATTTGGGTCGTAAGTACGTTTGGGGGGAGTTGTCGTAACGTCGAACAGTCATTAAGCAACCAGTCGTAGGTTAAAGAGTACCTGTATATAAATGTTTTAAATAAATAAGAGAAGCAAATCTCTGTTATTCATAAGAAACAACAACCTGAGGAGTCCATTAAAAGCTGTTCTGGGACAATCTGTCAGGACTAGACTCTCATGACAACATCAGTGAAAGTACTGCTGCTCAGTGGATTATAAAACTATAACATGATGTACTTTTGATTAGAATAGTAATTTACATTGTGGTCATAACTGCAGTAATTTAAAACTGTTCCAGTGATGGCTGTTGAATTAATCCTATAATTGCTGCTTCTCATTGTCCAGGTCATCAAAGAACACATCAATGATTAACAAATCAAGGCCACACCCGGGAGCATGCCTTCTCCAGTATGCATTAGACACACTGATCTGGCAACATCAAGGAACTGCCATTGCCAAGTAAACAAGCTCTTTACTTGCTGCCTATGAAAATAAGACAGGAGCATATCCTGACAGTGTTTCTCTGTCTTCACAACTTAAAAAGATATGTAGACTTCAACTCCCAGAATACCCCAGCCAGCAAATGCTAACATTTCCCTTTCTCCACCAAGATGTGAAGCCTGAGAAGCACTACACTATCGTATAGTGCAGGGGTCTCCAACCTTGGCAACTTTAAGACTTGTGGACTTCAACTCCCAGAATTCCTCAGCCAGCAAAGCTGGCTGAGGAATTCTGGGAGTTGAAGTCCACAAGTCTTAAAGTTGCCAAGGTTGAAGACCCTTGGTGTAGTGCATGATGCCTATCCAACTTGTCAAAAAAAATCACAAGTTGGCTACTTAGTGATGGACAGTTCCAGCAATCCCAGTTGCTGTCTGTCCTAAGTGATGATGGCATGGCTCATTGAATGAGATCATCATATGACCACGACCTGCAACTTCTTGCCAGCTTTCCTTTCATCAGAAGCCAGAAGTGAAGTTCACAAATTGCAATCACATGACCGTGGGATGCTGAGATTTTGTAGTTGAGCGCCAGGTGACAGCCATAACTACAAGAACCAGTCATAACTACCTTAACTACTCTCAGGCGAGTATATTCCTCAAAAAACAATTTACTGGCTACATCATATTGGCACTATTGGTGAAAACTGACCCTGAAGGTTCCCATGGTTTTCACCTAATTAAAAAGTAAAAGTTCCCTCTTCCCCCAGGTCATCGGTCATATTATCCAATAATGGTGTTGGCAGGTTGCCTGGTTACGCCATTCCTCCTCTTCTCAGCCATCTGTTTGACCTTGGTTCCCACAGGAAAACTTTTTATTTTGACAGCCAAGCTTGAGCTATCTAAAATTTCCCCCTCCCTTTTGCTTTGGGCAACCACGAAGCCTCAAAGATGGCCTCAGCCAGGCTCGCTTCAGGGTTGACACTACCATTAATTCAGCACCATTGCAAATTAATGGAATGAGTGGTTGTTAAATGAGTACCACCTGTTTTAGATTACAATCATACCACCTCCAGTGGCTGGTGACCAGTGCATACTTTGAAGAGTTCAGAGTAGAAGGTGAACAGGCCAAAATCATTGTTCTGCCTTTATTTCTGGGATCCAAAAGTAAGTTGTTTCAAGAGCAATTCTTTACTAAGAGACTTTAAATCAATTTTCTCCAGTCAACCCTTCTCTCCTATAAATGCTGGAGAATCATATGGATTCAAAACAATTTTCTCAAAATAGAATTACAAACGGTCTTGTATGAATATTAAGCAATATAACCAAAAAAAATTGCATGGGTTTTTACATGTTCATTTCACAGCCTTCATTCTACAATAAACAGTGCACACACATCACACATACACACACAAAAAGTAGCGAGGAATAAGCAGATTTACCTCAGCAAGCTCTTTGTACTTGCCATCCATGGAGGTCCGTAGGTCAACTGGAAAATGCTTCAGGCAGTGAGAAGGTCCTGGGAGAGAACGTGCAGGCTGCAACTGCCGGGACCTGGGCCCTCCGTGAATCTCTGTGGATGCAAGGAAGACAGCAATCAGGCAGACAGGAAATGCTATTAGGTCTGAGAAGCAGGAGGAACGAGAGAGATATTAATAACATCCTCCTTCATATATAAATTTGCAGTACTAGACCTCAATTTACTCAGATTCATCTACAGATCTTGGAAGTCAGCAGATTTCCACTGAATTAATGTTATTGCAAGACAATTAACTTTTTCATAATACCACCCCAGTCCAGTTGGCATATTTAAGAGAAAGTGATTTTAGTTTACAGAAGCTGTATTACATAAATCACACATACCCTTCCGTTCACCAATTCAATGTTCTCCTGTTAGTCTTAACATAGGAAATCAGTTCAGAATTCTTAGAAATCAGTTCAGAATTGCTAACTATGTCAACCAGGGTGTGAGAGCATTCCATAATGTATTTTAGAAATGCCCAACATTAGTCCCTTCAGCTCCTCCTCCTTAAGAGAGAAACAGTTTTGTTATTTGTGAATAGTTTCCAAAAACTATTTCTAGCTTCATGTTTTGAAAAATATGCTGTTAGGACTCATGTCCCAGATCTGATACTAAAGACAATTTTAGTATTCGAAATGGTTAGAGGCAACTGTGTCTTGTAACAAATAGATATTAAAACAAATATGAACATCTGTGTGAAGCATGCTTGGTTTTATTTTCATTTCTGGCTTCATATTGCTCAATGCAGGAGCCCATGCCAAGTTTGCTTGTTACAGATTGAGTCCACATTAACAGCAACAAATAGCATCCTAAAAAAAGCTGAATCCTTGATGTTCTCTGAGCTTGTTTGCTTGCAAATGTTTCATCACATGATTAAAGAATATCATCAGTGCTACTCAGTGTGGAGTTTGCTCCTTGTTTACATATAGTAGTTTGCCCTGCCAGTCTTGGTAGGGGTTGTCTATTTGGATGTTTTTTGATTTGGGTATTGTTTTCTGCTTGTCTGGTTATCCCTGCTTATCTGGGCATATGCTTCTGGAGAGGATGTGTTCTGCCCTTTTTGTTTCCTTCTTATGTTTTTATTGACTATGTGTCTATTGATATGTCTGAATGCCAAACTTCCAGGAATTTCCTAGCAATTTGGATTTAGCTTGGGCTACGATACTCAGTTTCCCAGTTGAAACTATGGTTGAGTCTGTCCATGTGTTGTATGATCAAGTTTTCATTGTATCTTCTGACTGTGAGTGAATTCTTACTTTGCATGTTGTTTCTTCTTCTTGGGGTCTTTTGGTTTCCTTAACATGTTTTGGGAGGTTTTTATTGGTTTGTGTCCGATGGTGATGCTATGCATTGTAATAATCTGTTGGTTGTTTCCTAGATGTTTTTGATGTGCTGTAGTGTTGTCCTTTACACACCTGTGTTGGTGGTGCTTCAGTGAGTTAAGTAATCAGGCACTTTTTGATAAAGTTGGCAATGTTTTTTTTTTCTAGCATTGTGGGTTGCTACAATGCATTTACAGTATATTCTTTTTTTTTTAAAGTTCTTACAGCTTCTCTTGTGAAAGATTGGGTTGTTACTTTGGTAAAGGAACACTTGGTTAGTGTGGGTTGTTTTCCAATAGATTTTTTTTCTAATTTGCTGTCATTTTTTTTCTGGTGATTAGGATATCTCAGAAGGATACCGTGTTATTAGTTTTTTTCTTCCCTTGTGAATTATATTTCTTTGAAGATACTGCTGATTGTTTTCATGTGTTTTCTTGAATCGTTCCATCTTTATCGTGATGTTAAGTTTCATCTACATAGCGGATTTATTCTTTTGCTTGTAGGAATGGCAGTGCTATAGTTTCTAGATGCTGCATTACTCCCTGCTATGTCTAATTTGTTGATATATTTGTCCATCAAACTGAAAGCACTGAGGCAGAGGTTGATGAGAACCATGACTTTGGATATTGAATCTTAGTGTATTGGCTAGGTTGGGTGTGTTGTGTAGTACTGTTGCTATGAATTCTTTCACTAGTTTTGGATGTATGGACATAGTGCTGTGACTTTGAATGAAACCATAATTTCATCTTCAATGTTTAAGTCTTTGATTTTTCTGGATACACTATATTTTCTGAAGGCATTTCATTTTCTGAAGGCACTTTGGTACAGAGCCACTGTATTTTCTAAAGGCACTTTAATTTTTTGAAGGTACATAAACAACCAGGTTCAGAAAGCACAAAGACTCCATGGTTCAACCCTGAGTTACTTATATTATCTTTTATTGGTCCTAAAAGAAGTGTATCTGTATCCAGATCAGATCTGTTCATCTGTCCCTAAGGACCCTCATTAGAAAATGATTTCCAAATCAAATGACAGCTGTCAATGAGTATAACTCTCCGTGAGCCTGTCAACATTTGAAAACCATCTTAACAACCAATTTCCCCTGTTGGCTGCAGCAGCACTCAGATGCCAGACAGATTTTTACATTTTATGTAAGCTGGAAATCCCCTTCCTGAGAAGAGCCTTCCGCATAGTTCTTCCACATGAAAGAACCTCATTTCTTTCACCATATGATCATGGTATTTCTTTCACTTCTCCCCAATGACCATTGTTGTTTTGTTGCCATCCTACCCTAAATATAGGACTACCAATACCAAGGCTGACTTCAAATGCGGAAAATAAACCATCAAATGGGTTTAGTGTTCATTGAAACACATACAGTACACTGAAGTGGCATCGAAGTGATACCAGTTTCCCTTGGGTATGTTTGGGAAATGCCAACAGTGAAATAAAAAGGTCTGTAACCAAGTATGACAAGGGACTTTTCATGGGATTTGGCCATCTAACTTTTAATGGGGAAAACCATTACTGCTTCTCTCAAAGTAGAAAGTTCTAATTTCTGCCATGCTTGGTTAAGACATTAACTTGGCTTCAGCAACTTTTAAATCGTCTGGACATCAACGCGCAGAATTACCCAGTCAAGTCATTTTGAGAGTCATAATCCACATAGCCTAAAGTTGCTTAGGATATGTCACTGGGTTAGAAGTAGAATTTCCTATAGGTCTTCTGGCAGTTGATAAGGACAAGAGAATGCTACTGAAGGTGCAGGCAAAAGAAACAGGGTTGTTTTTTTTAAAGAAAAAAACTATTTTACATCGCTTTTGATATAGTACACAACTGCCTCTTTTGCAGCCAGGGTAAAGCCTTCACAATCAAGATCAAAAGGCCAAAGTCCTACCTTGCTAGGTTTCACTAGTATAGAACTAACACGTCAGTTTGGAAATCAGTACTTTAGCTATCTTCCAGAAACACTGAAAGAACGAACACCCTTTATCCTGTGAAAAAACAAACCTGGCAGAACCCACCCTCCTCCTTCCTACGTAGACTGCAGAGGTCAACAGCCAAACCAAGAGGGGAAACCAACCAGCCCCTATCCTGGGCTTCAGGGACAACATCCCAAGAAAGAACTGCTCCCAAAGTCCATTTTGTTGGGCTTTCAAACTTTAGGCCATCTTCGTTCTTTTAATGAGAGCTGCTACCTGCAGATCAGACGGTTCCTCTCTTCTGCTGCAACAGAACAGCCACTCCTAGCTCGAGGCACAGGCAATGGGGGGGTTGGGTGGGGGTGCCAGAGAAATCTACAGAGAGATGGCCAAGAGTTCATTCCTTTCTCCCAACTCCCTCTGCACAACGAGGGGCCCAGTAAATAGTAAAAACCCAGAACCAGCAGCCTTGACTGCATCTCCTTTTTGTTGTAGCTTTTCATGCCATAGAATATGTTAGGGATAACATTGGTTACCTAACTTAGTTTGGGTAAAAATAATATATAAACTATGTTAGTGAGTTTAAGTGTATGTATCACTTTAACTGCAAAACACGTATTATGGGTGCGGTTGTAAAATCACCATAAGAGGGAGCAAAAGAGCTCACTGTTTGCTGGCTTTTACTGTAGTAGCTGACAATGTTGGATTGATGGTGATAACTGCGTGTGTTTCCCTGCTGTTGCTGAAATGAAGAAAAGGGGGTTGATTTTCTTCATATCTCTGACTGCAAAAGAGATATATTGCTGGACTGATTATTTGTAAGTTTACTGACCTCTGTTTTCGACACTGGACTTTGCAACTGATTAATCCCTGGATGGACTGAACTAGTTTATGACATATGGACTGTTTTGACTATGCTATAACTCTTGCTGGAATAAAAAACTATTTAACTAGCACAGTGTATCTGTCTTACTGAGTGTAAACTACAACAACGTTTATCTTACATCATTTGCCTGCCTGCTAGACTGCCGTTGCACGTTCTGCTAGGGTGTGTATCCCTAACACTGGTTATGGGCCCAGGTGCACAGTCAGACTAACCAGGATATAACAGGCTTAGATTAAAGTGAGAGTTTGTGGAGTTACACAATACTGTAAACAGACAGCTGTGTTTTATTAATTATAGTTTTAATATCCAGATAAAGATGGCACAAGTCAATTTACAAAGTTTGTCTCTAATATCCAAGCTGGATGGAACAAACTATGTTTCATGGTCTATGAAATGTAGCCTACTTCTACGCAGAGAAGGTTTGTGGAGTATAATTCAAAACCCACCAGAAGTAGATGCATGGGATCCGGAGGATGAGAATGATGCCCAGAAAATACAAGAATATCAACTGAAGAATGAGCAAGCTCTCTGTATAATAGGACTGACACTCTCTGATGAGCAGCTTGTACATATACGAGGAGAAGAAACAGCTGCGAAATGTTGGAAGAATTTAAAGAAGATTTATGTTCGAGATAGTGTAGGAGCACATATAAATCTTACACAGAAAGCTGTTCAGAACACATCTTCAAAAGAATGGAGATATGCTGAGTCATATAAACATAATGAAGAGAAATTTTCAGGAACTGCATGAAAAAGAACTTATCTTCACAGAACTACACCAAGTTTATATAATTTTATCTTCTTTAGATAATAGCTATGATGACTACGTAACTTCACTGAGGTTCTGCCAAAAGATAACCTCACATTAACTGACATTACTGGCAGATTAATTGAAGAAGCCAGGAGAAGGTTTGAAAGGGATAAACTCAGAAGGGAACAACCACAATGTGAAAAAGAGAAAATATCTTCGTCAGCCTATACAATTAGAAAATGTTTTAATTGTGGAGGAAAAGGACATTTGGCAAGATTCTGCAAGAAAGCAAAAAGCCAAAATGCCAGCCAGAAAGATAAAAGGCATCAAAAGGATAAAAAATGCATAGAGTTAGCCATGTATAGCAACGAAACTGTGAATAATAATATATGGGTGGTAGATAGTGGAGCATCGCACTGCATAACGAAAGATAAAAAAAGATTTATTAAGATGTCCACAAGTTCACAGCAGATATTGTTAGCTAATGGATGGAAACTGAAAGCTAAAGGTCAAGGTATATCACATTGTTCTTGCATAAGAGAAAATGTAAAAATGTTATATGTACCACAACTTAAATTTAATTTGCTTTCGGTTAGAGTTTTGGTTAAACTAGGCTATGTAATTACTTTTAGGGGAAACAATTGCATAATTGAAAAAGAAGGTAAAAAAGTGACTGCAACTTTAAGAGATGAATTGTATGTGTTAAATGATCATTCAGAAGTAGCTAACACAATTTATAATAATGTTAAACCTCATGATGAGTGCATACATTTGTTACACAGACGTTTGGGGCATATAAATTTTAAAATGCTTAAACAAACAGTTGAACTATCTAAGGGTATAAAACTTAAACCTTGCAGTTAGTATTTGCACTGCAATACTTGTAGTAAAGAAAAAAGCAAGCAAATACCAGCAAATAGAGTTAATGGATTTAAAACAAAGAAGTCTCTAGAGGTCGTATTTGCTGATATTATAGGTCCTAAAAAACCAAGTGTGGGAGGTGCTCGTTATATACTAAGTATCATGGACCATTATTCCAGATATGGTTTCTGTTATCTAATGAAGAGTAAAATGGAAACATATCAGAATTTCTTTAATTGGTTGAAGTTTGCAGAAAGAAAAATGAAAAGGAAACTAGTAACTCTTGTAACTGATAATGGTACGGAATTTATAAATAATAAATTCCAAAATAAACTGAAGATAGCAGGTGTTGAACATAAAAAGTCTGCACCATATTGGCCACAACATAATTCCTTTATAGAAAGACGAGGCCAAACAATACAGGCAATGGCTCGTACTATGTTGTCGGATTCAGGATTACCTGAAACTTTGTGGGGAAAAGCAATAATGTGTGGTAATCATATATTGAATAATGTTGTTAACTTAACAAGTGAATTACCATTCACACGGTGGCATGGTAGAAAACCTGACCTAAGCTACATGCACACATTTGGAGCACCAACATGGGTGCATATTCCTACACAACTGAGACATAAGGGGCAGCATAGGGCTAAAAAGTTATTCTTTGTAGGTTATGAATCTAATCACAAATCATACAGATTCTGGGGAAAAAGGTACATCTAGAGTTTACTGTAGTGCTAGTGCACAATTCCTTGAACATGTAGGATGGGAAAAACTGGAGCAAGATTCAAGTAAGGATGTAATCATAGAAACCTACAAAAGACCAAAACAACATATCAGCAATAAGAAGAATACAATTAAAGAGGAAGTACAGGAAAAGCACATAGGACCAGAACAGGAAGAAATAGGTGAACAGGAAGAAATAGATAACCAGGAACAGGTAGTACATGAAAGTCCACCTGTAAGCCCTGTAATACCTAGATGTTCAACACGTGAAACCAGACCACCTGACAGGTACCAAGCAAGTGTAGTTTGCCAAGTTAGTAAAGTTCCAACTACTGTTGAAGAACTTAGAATGTATCCAGCAAAGGAACAAGAAAATTGGCATAGAGCAACAGAGAAGGAATTAAATTCATTGAAACAAATGGAAGTTTATGAAAATGTTAAATTACCTCCAGGTGAAAAGTCCATTGGCTGTAAATGGATATTTAAATTAAAAACAGGTAAAAATGGGACTGTTACCCATAAGGCTAGGTTGGTAGCTCAAGGATTTAATCAAACTGCATGTGATTATGATGAAGTATTTGCACCGAGTCTAAAAGCAACTACCTTGAGAGCAGCTTTAGTGTGGACAGCTAAGAAGAACTATATTATAAATCACTTAGATTAGAAACTGCCTATCTGCATGCACCGTTGCAGCACACTATATACTTAAAGAAACCTGTAGGAATTAAGGATGATAAAATGGACGTTGGTTCTTACCTGATACACCTCTTCTCGTGGAACTGCGTAGAGCATCCAGAGAATGGGAGGTGCTTCAGTCTTCACTTCTCAGGCTGAGCTGAAATTGAGGAACGCCCTCCTCCTCCACGTGACTCCTCCATGCGTTCCCCCAGTTTTAACAAAGACGAGAGGACAACAACAACCCTCTAATCTTAAGTATTATACAATTTGAACTACAACACTAGAAATCATTGGCCGAAACAGGATTCCCCCCCTCAGACGGACCAATCAGGGTGGGGCTGGATGCTCTACGCAGTTCCACGAGAAGAGGCGTATCAGGTAAGAACCAACGCCCATTCTCCGTAGAACTGCTGCGAGCATCCAGAGAGTGGGACATACCAAAGCAAGTCTGTCCTACGGGTGGGAGTCCGTCTGGATTGGAACTTCCCCAGGATCTCTCACCACTCGCTGCAAGACTCGCCTGCCAAAAGATGCCTCAGCTGAGGCGTAAATATCAATCTTATAATGTTTTATAAAGGGAGATGGGGAAGCCCAGGTGGCTGCCCGGCAAATATCAAGAATAGACGCCTGAGTAGCCCAGGCTGCCGAAGTAGCTGCATTTCTGGTGGAGTGAGCGGTAACCCCACTGGGAACTGGAATAGCTTAAACTAAATAGGCCTTGGATATGGTAGCCCTAATCCATCTGCCCACCGTGGACGGAGAGACCTTACAGCCTAGCGTCTTCGGCTGAAAGGACAAAAATAGAGACTCTATCTTCCTGATGGACTGCGTGCGAGAAATGTAAATACGCAAAGCCCTTCGAACATCAAGGGTGTGCCACTGCCTCTCTTGCTCGCGCAGAGGCTTCGGACAGAAATTAGGCAGGACCAACTTCTGTGTCCTGTGGAACGGTGAATTAATCTTCGGCATAAATGCTGGGTCTGGTCTCAGAACCACCCGATCAGAATGAAAAATACACAGGTCTTTTCTCACGGATAGAGCTGCAATTTCAGATATCCTTCTAGCTGAAGTAATAGCCACCAGAAATACTGTTTTAAATGTAAGAAATTGAAGTGACGCCTCTCTGAGAGGCTCAAAGGGAGATCTAGTCAAGGCCAGGAGAACTTTATTAAGATTCCATGTCGGGTATCTGTGCACTACTGACAGGCACAAGTTAGAAGCCCCTTTAAGAAAGGCCTTAATTCGAGGATGGTGGGAAAGGGGACCGAAAGGGCCGCCAGCAACCACCGTTGAGAGAGCCGCGACCTATCTCCTTAAGGTGTTAGGTGATAAGCCTCCATCTAGGCCATCTTGTAAAAAGGCCAGGATCTGTGCAACTGAAGAAGAGCGTGGATCGATTAATGATTTGTGGCACCAGTTACAGAAACTGTTCCAGGTCGCATCATAAATGCGAGTGGTAGAAGGCCTCCTAGCCGCCAAAATGGTGTTAATGACCTGGGCTGATAAGCCTTCCTCAATCATCCTTTCCCGCTCAACCTCCAAACGGCCAACTGTAGCCACTGTGGTTCTGGATGAAGCAGCGGGCCCTGCGACAGCAAAATCTGATCTAACGGGATCCTCCATGGTGGAGTTACCAACAGATTGCGGAGGTCCGCAAACCACGGCCTCCTGGGCCAATATGGTGCCACCATGAGGATTTCTGCTCTCTCGGCTATCAATTTCCGAATCACCCTAGGGATCAACGGAAGCGGAGGGAAGGGGTACAGTAGCCCGGGAGGCCACGGGCAACGCAAGGCATCGTGATTCTCTGCTCCATTGGAGGGATAACGGGAGAAGAACCTTGGTGTTTGAGCGTTGAGCAGAGATGCAAAAAGGTCTACTAGGGGCTGACCGAACCTGGCTGCTGCCTCTCTGAACAGGTGTGGGTGCAGACGCCACTTTACCTGGTCCAGTGTTGCCCTGCTGAGCCAGTCTGCTTGGATGTTGGAGGCTCCGGAGATGTGCTCTGCTCTGATGGACGAAAGATGCGCCTCCGCCCATCGACACAGTCGCTCGGCCTCTCTCATGAGAAGGATGGAATGGGTGCCCCCTTGCCAATTGATGTGGGCCTTGGTTGTAGTATTGTCCGTTAGGACCAGGACATGGCGCCCTCTCACTCAATGAAGGAATGCTCGCAGGGCCAGGTACACTGTGCGAAGCTCCAACCAGTTGATGCTCCAACTTCACTCCACATGAGTCCAAACTCCCTGTGTCAAGAGAGACTGCAGGTGGGCCCCCCATCCGGAAAGACTTGCGTCTGTCGTGAGAGTAACCCTTTGAGGCTCTTTGAATAGCTGTCCTCTGTTGACTGATGGTTATGTCCACCATAGGAGGGAGGCGAGAACCTTCAGCGGGACCTTCACGACGAACCTTGATGTGCTCCTTCCTGAACACTGATACGGCAGGAGGAACCATTGCAAAGATCTGGAATGCAAGCGAGCCCATGGAATAATGGAAATACAAGAAACTAGTTTCCCAAACAGCTTGGATAAATTGAGCAAAGATGTTTTCCCAGTTCGCCGGATATCCCTGATAGTGGTGTGGATACTAATAAGTCTCTCCTGAGAGAGGAAAACCTTCCCTTCAACAGAGTCAATCACAGCTCCCAGATGGGATATACAAGTGGAGGGGATAAGCTGACTCTTCTCCCAGTTCACTAAGAACCCGTGGGACTGAAGTACCGAGAGGGTAGCGCTAGTATCACTCTCGGCCTGATGTCGGGAAGAGGATACAACCAGGATATCGTCACAGTGGTAACAGTGGATCTGGATAGGAATTTGTCTAAGGTGAGCTGCGAGAGCTACCAACACCTTAGTGAAAGATCTCGGAGCCGAGGCGAGACCAAAGGGAAGGGCTACATACTGGAAATGCTGATTATTATAGCAAAACCTGAGGTATTTGGAATACGAGGAATGAATGGGGATATGGAGATAAGCCTCGGAAAGGTCAACCGACGTAAGCCAGTCTCCTTCTCTGATGCCCTGTAAAATAGACTGGAGAGTCTGCATTTTGAACTTATGGCGTACGATAAAGTGATTTAACCTCTTAAGATCTAAAATGGGTCTCCAACCCCTGGAATGTTTAGGCACCAAAAATAAAAGGGAATAGAAACCCCTTCCCCATTGGGAGGGAGGTACAGGTTGAATGGCCCTAATATCAGACAGATGTTTGATGGCGGAGGCCATAAGGGCCCGCTTAGCAGGATTCCTAGAGATGGGTGAAAACCTGAAATGCTCAGGAGGGGGAGTATGAAACTGCAGGGTCAAGCCAAAGCGCACTGAATTTCTGACCCAAGTGTCTGAGGTGGATTCTTCCCACTTGTCGGCAAAATGCCTGAGGCGGCCGCCTATGGTAGGAGAACCTGCAATCCTACCTGGGTCGGCGGGCCGCCCTACTCCCGGCACCCCTAAAGGGCCTTCTATAACTGCACCCTCTCCTGCTTCTGTCTCCCGAGTCACCCCGGTCCTGGTAAGACGACCGGAACGATGGGGAGCCCTGAAACCTAGGAGTGAATGATGACTGGAAAGGGGGACGAAAGGAGCCCCTCCGAAAAGGCTGGGAACCCTTGGCTTCCTGCCTACGAAAAAGCGAAGGCAGAAACTTTTTCTTATTTCGAGTTTCCAGAAGCAATGGCTCGAGAGCGGGCCCGAACAATTTCCCCTTTGATATGGGGGCTGAAGCCAACTTAGACTTATTTTTAATATCAGCCTGCCAGTGTCGAAGCCAGAGCAATCGTCTGGCAGATACGTGGGAAGATATAGCCCGGGATGAGAACTTAACCGAATGAAAGGTGGCGTCGGCTGCAAATTCCGCCACTGCTGTGATTTTTGCGATATCTTGATGGGCTCTGGTGTCAGCTGGGGGGATATGCTGCTTCAGCTGTCTGAGCCACCTGATGGAGGACCGGGTAAAGAAGGAAGCGGCTGTGGCCGACCGGATAGCCCAAGCATCAGCGTTGTGAGCCCGCCAGAGCGCCATCTCCGCTCGCCTATCCTCCGGCTTCAGTGCCTCCAGTGCATCGGTAGGATTGGAAGAGGAGGCAAGTCTTACAATTGGATCATCTACTTCCGGTGTGTCTAACATAGCGGAGAAATCCGGATCCAGGGTAAACAACCTCTTGTCCTGACTAGAGGGGGCCGGAGAAGGACCCACCGAAGCCAACTGCTTTGCGACCAGATCCAAGAAGATTGGGGGGGGAGCGGAATAATGTCTGCTGCCACTGCCGGCTGTCTGAACATAAGGTCATCAGGACCTTCTGGACTCGATGGAGGAGGGTCAGAGGGAGACTGCGAGGCCAGACCTGAAACGTTCTTTGCCTTAAATAATAAGAACTTAAATAAATGGGGTTTAAAAAGACCCACAACAGCAGGTTGCTCGGGGAAAAGGCCCTCATCTTCCGACATTTCTCCCTCCATGAGATCTGCCTCCAGAAAGGGTTCAGAATACTGCAAGGAACCTCTATCAGAACCTTCGTACTCTCCGAACGGTTCAAGGCCCACTACCTCTTCTTCTTGGGTATCCTCCCCCTCTGGGAATGGGGCATCCATGTGAGGAGGTACCTGACCATGTTGAGACGCTGGTGCAGAGAGAGATCTTCCGGATAAAGATTCAACCTTGGGAGTCCTCCCTCGGGAGTCCGGTCTAGACAGCTGCTGCATTCCTTCGGCTATTCCTTGACGGATGGCAGACTGCATCCATTCTCTAATGTCATCAGGTATAATGTTTGGAGTAGGATCTCCACAACGTAGGCCTGCAGCGGTTGGCATGAAGGTCGCCTCGGGCATACGGGTGAGCTGGCGGCCTCGGGTGGCGGTACCGCACCTGGAGGGAGAGGATTGGCTTGGCGGGGGGGGGGGGGTAGAAGGTAAAGCAGGTATTACAGAGTGTGACTCTTTAGCCCGCTTGCTAAACTCCCTTTCTAGGGCCTTATGGCGCCGTAAAGCATCTCTTTGAGAAGCACTGGAAGATTCCTTGTCCCTTTTGCGAAGGTAGTGCGTCTTTGATTTGGCCTTCAGAGAAGAGCCAATAGGATTAGTCTCTGCCATGGTATTGAAAAAAGGAATGGCGGTTGGCACGCCTAGGAGTTCGGCCTACTTACATAAGCTGGTTTTCCTAAGATTGGGTCACGTCCCCCTTTTTGAAAGAAATTTTATTCTAGAACAGTAATTAATTAATCTAACTATCTATTTAATGTTCTCTTTTTTTTTTTGAACTCTATGCAATAAAAAGGAAAAAAAGTCTACCCGAGGTTATAAATATATACACTGAATATATACACCAACAATTATTATTATTAAATTGAGGGTCTGGTTCAAGTAAGGAGGACCAAACAGACCCAAGGAATAACAGCAAAAAAACCTAAATTCCAAATGGACCAAATGAACGCTGAGGCCAAGCAAATATACAAAAGGCAAGACAAAAAGGGCCTCTGTAGGCAGCCCCCCAACAACAATGGGGAGTACGTGCCTGCGCCTCTGAGCTAGCTGTGGGCAAAGGAAGAAAGCCAACAATGTCTAACCAAGAGGGACAACAGGGCACAGAGCTACAGTGCCCTCCAGGCAAAAACAGAGGCTCCACACGGGCTGACGGTCCCCCTAAGGGCCTACAAAGGCCTCGCAGCTCACAATTAATTCGAAACAATAACGGTCTTACTTGATGAGGGAACAAAATGGCACCCGCCACGAGGTGCGCCCAAAATGGCCGCCTGGCTTAGAGCACACAGCTCAGAGGCGCACCAGCCCAACCGCAACTTCAAGGTATGAAAAGGAGAAAAAAGGGCTGGGAGAGGAAGTGCTGCTTCCCCTGAGGCGTTCTAGGGGGGAAGATGCAATTGCGCACTGAAATATAGCGCGGAGCCAAGCGGCTGAGCCCAGCACGCTTGGAATGGCAGAGGAAGAATGAGGAGGGATGGGGGGCCGAAAGGGCTCCAAACCCCTTACCTCCCTCCTGAGAGCGAAATCGCTCTGTAAACTATATTTGGGACCGCGCTACAATCTGCAGGGACAAGGAGGAAAGAAAGAAATCAAACCTGAACCTAAAATGCAAGAACACCTGAAACGGCCAAGGAACAGAAGAAAAGCTGCCTGTCTTTCTCGAAGGCTGAGCTAAAACTGGGGGAACGCATGGAGGAGTCACGTGGAGGAGGAGGGCGTTCCTCAATTTCAGCTCAGCCTGTGAGAAGTGAAGACTGAAGCACCTCCCACTCTCTGGATGCTTGCAGCAGTTCTACGGAGAACAAATAATGACTGTTGGAAGCTTAAGAAGAGTCTCTATGGATTAAAACAATCTGGTTACGAATGGAACCAATATATTGTTAAAGAGTTAAACAATATAGGGTTTAAAGCAAGTTTAGCTGATCCATGTGTATTTAAGAAAGAGACAAATGGAACAGTGTCATTATTATTGTTGTTCACTGATGATATTGCCTTAATTACAAAAACTAATAATGAAGCTACTGAAATAATATCATTATTAGGTAAAAGGATAAAATTAAAGCAATTAGGAGAGATAAAACAGTATCTAGGATTAGCAATAAATAAAACCAAAAGTGGCTATAAGATATCTCAAGAGGATAAGATTTATCAATTTCTAAAAACACACAAGATGGAACTTTGTAAACTGGCAAGAACTCCAATGAGTAAGGAATTTGGCCACACTGATGCTCAACGTCCAAAATTCGATAAGAGTATCTATCAATCGCTAATTGGTAGTTTATCATATATTAGTAATCGGTCAAGGCCAGACATTGCCTATAGCGTTAATCAATTGGCAAGATTCAACGCTGAACCCACTGAACAACACTGGCAAGCGTCAAAGCGTATCTTAAGATATCTTAAAAGGACAATGCATTATGCATTGGAGCCAAAAGATGATCTGATTTTAAGTGCATATGCTGATGCAAGTTTTGCAACAGACATAAACACTAGGAAATCAACTTCATGTACGGCTATACTGTTAGGAAAAGCACTGATTGGTTGGAGGTCAATTAGACAGCAACACATAAATATGTCCACAATAGAAGCAGAATTTTCATGTCTATCTTTATTATATACTGATTTAATTCTGTATAAACAGTTGTTATTGGATATGGGAATAACTGTTAATGATTCCATTGTAGTTTATGAGGACAATCAAGCAGCCAAACGGTTGGCTACAAATATTGCTGTGAAAATGAGATCTAAGCATACAGATCTTAGATATCTGAATGTAAGGCAATCTGTAAAAAATGGTTTGATAAGACTGGAATATTGTATGACTGAAGAAAATATTGCTGATCAATTTACAAAAGCCCAAAGTTCAGTCAAACACAAAGACAGTTGTGATGACTATGGTTTAAGGTTGTAAATATATATATATATTACCCAAAAGGGAAGTTTGTTAGGAATAACAAGGTTACCTAACTTAATTTGGGTAAAATAATATATATAAACTCTGATAGTAATTTTAAGTGTGTGTCACTTTAAATTGCAAAGCATGTAATTTTGGGTGCGGCTGTAAAACCGCTATAAGAGGGAGCAAGAGAACTTGATTGATTACTGGCTTACTGAATTGGTTGCTGACGATGATGGATTGATGGTTTGCTAACTGCGTGTCTGCTAATGTTGCTGAAGGAACAAAAGGAGGTTTGAATTCTTTATATCTCAACTGCGAGGAGATTTTTTACTGGACTGATATTTGTAAGTTTACTGACCTCTTTGTCGACACTGGACTTTGCAACTGAATAATCCCCGAACGGACTGAACTAGTGAATGATATATGGATTGTTTTGACAATGCTAAAACTCTTACTGGAATAAACTATTTAACTAGCACAGTGTATCTGTTTTACTGAGTGTAAGCTACAAAAACGTTTATCTCACATATCTGCCTGCCTGCCTGCCTGCCTGCCGTGCAGATTCTGCTAGGGTGTATCCCTAGCAGTCATCACTCAAATATACTATTCTAAACATGCATTAGTAATTAGTAATAATTGCATATGTAAAACATTCAAGGAAGTTCATTAGTGACCTGAAAAGTTGGAAATTGCATCAAGCAGTTATGGTAGAAGGAGAAGTAAGGTTAAGGTCAAAAAAGGAGAGTCGGTACATGATTGTTGTAGCACAAATAATTTATCTCTTGGAAGTTACTCCCATAAATCTCTCAAAAATCAATACCGAATGCAATTTACTTAAACCACAGGGAAGCATTAATTATTGTACATAGAAATGAAGCTTTTAGTCAAAAGCAATTTGACAGAAGTTACCTCCAACCTAATTTACTACTTACTACTATCTATACCTAACATGAATGACATGCCATGCCAGAGTTGTATGTGCCCCACCCCTCAAAGCCTTGGGTATAATTCCAAATCCCCATCAAATATTATGTTCAATATTTTTAATGTAGCAGAAAGGAAAATTATTAGGTACACGTGGAGTGCTTCTATTCAAAGAACTTTATTGAAGTAATTTTAATAACTTTTTTCTAATTTTTCAGTAGATCCCATTATGTTTTTGTCCTAGCCCTGATACTTTTGGGAGAAGAGTAATGTACAAAATGTAATGCCTAACCTGAAATGAATGTCTATCTAGAATGTCTGTGCTCCAGGGACTTAGGCAAAAAAAAAACCTGGAGATACCAGATATTGGACCTGAGGATTTGGAGGCTCTCCCATTTTTCCAAATCCCAACCAAGATCCTGCCTTTTGCTCCTTAGACATTCCAAGACATCAGGAAATCAAGCAATCTCTGGAGTTTCATCTGTTTGACTCTACCCCTACCTTAGGTAGGTAGCAATGGGGATGCAAGGTTTGGTAACCAGGATCAAGAGGAAATGGACCAGGCACATGACAACTTCACATGAAGCCTCAAGAATATTTGAAACCAGAGGAAGAATCTCTTAAGTTTGTCTGTCTGTTTGTGTATAATATTCCTAGAAACATTGTTTTTGGAATGAGATAGTTACTCACGTTTTGGCAATCGTAGCTGCAATAACTAGAATTCTTACCTTGCTGTCTCAGCCGGCTGCGAAGTAATAGCTTGCCCTTCTTTCTCCACCTCTTCCCTCCCCCCTGCAAATGAGGTCATCTCCATCCCTCTCTATATTTTCACATGTCCCTCAAGACCTGGCTCTGTTATCATGCCTGTTATCAGCGGACCAGGCGGATTTTGCAATGGCTCTCTCCCTGTCCTGAATATCATCTTCTCTTGTTTGTGTGCCTTTTTATAATTATGTTTTCATTGTGACATTATGTATTGATTTTTCTTCTTCTTTTTTTTTTTTTTTTTGATAAAGTGCTCTACGTCACCCAGTCACTTTTATGTGAGATAGGTAGATATGACAGAATAAAGAAACAAACAAATAAATAGGGCTAGGAGGTTTTGATTGCACCCTAAAAACAGCTGCAGAACCATGGCTGATGAGGTAATTTTTGAGTGGGCAGATTTTCCATGCTTTCTGTGTTAAAATGGTGTAAATCCTACTGCTATTAGTAGCCTATTCCTCAAAGCTTCAAGTAACCCCATTCCTACCCTCTTACAAAAAACAGAACAGGTTTTGCTAGCACCACACTGAGCCAGAACAGTGGAGCAATGCAGGAACAACTAGTCTGGCCTCTGAGCTTATTCATCTCTGAGTCCACTAAAGACACAGGAGAATTCAATGAGCCTGCAGAAGCATCACACCAGGCAGCCATGATCACATCTGTCAAATTCCATTTATAGCCCTTGCATTCTTCCAGGTTCCTAAGTCCAGCTTAAGCAGTTAAGGTTTATGGTACTAAGCATAGGGCAGGAAGGAATATTTGCAGGGGCCAACCTGCCCCTCTCTAACTCCTGGTCCAAACACAGGCTAAGTTGAGATAAACTCCATCATGCTTTATTAATGACCATCACATGTTTCTCTAATGGGATCTCTGTGTACACTGCAAACAGCCAGTTCATTAAGAAAAACCAGCAGGGCTGAGGAAGGGCTGCGCCAATTATCAGGATAAAGCTTGGCAGCTCTATCAAAGCCAGCATCTGTCTTGATCTCATGAGGGGCCCAGTCAAGTACAGCTGGTCCTGTGAGCTTCAAGGACAGCCTGAGCAACACAGATTTCCCACCACTTCTGTTCTGCCCCCATTCACAGCAGCTTTAGGATAGGGCTTCACATTGGCCAAGCAGTCTCTCAATTGAAAAGCATGGATTCTAAGCGCAGACTGCCAACAGAACTATACCCTCGTAATTTTGCAACAAAAATGGGAGGGCGGGATTTTTTAAAACTTGTCCTCAACCAACTTAGAGAAATGAAGACAAAGCATTCTTATTTTACTTCCTGCCCTAACCACAGCATGATTAATTTCAGTCTTCCTCTCCCTGGTGCCCTCTAGACCAGCAGTCACCAACCTTTTGGACCTTTTGGACCACCAAACTCATAATTTTAAATCCCAGGGACCACTAACCGGTTCTGTGGGTGTGGCCTAATTTGTAGGTGTGGCTTGGTGATCATGTGATTGGTTGGGCATGGCTTGTATGTAAATATTATAAATATTTATATAATTATTGAATATTTTATAAAAAAAATTACCCCAAATCAGGCAAAGCAGGCAGGCAGATTGCGTTGCTCACAGAATCACAGATTCATTCAGAGATCTATCTATCTGCCATTGGCTAGCTCTGTCTTGTCACATAAAATTTGCTTGCAAGCAAAATCATAAAATTTGCTTGCAAGCAAATTCACAAAATTAACTCACAACACACCATGTATGTAAAAATTGAATTTTTTATATAAAAAAAGAGCAACTTTTACCCAAAATCAGGCAAAGCAGGCAGGCAGATTAAGTTGCTCACAGAATCATTCAGTGATCTAACTATCTGCCATCGGCTACCTGAGTCTGTCACATAAAATTTGCTTGCTGTGATTCTGCACTGAATAATAGAACTTTCAATTCTAAGGGAGGTTTGGCTGTGCTTAAAAGCAGAGCCAAAGATCTAAAGACTAGCTAGAAAGCAAGAAATCCAACCATTTCCTGTTCCTAGCTAATCTAAGTCTCCCGGCACAGCAGAACAGATAATGGTCAGAAAAAGGAAAAATAGCAATTTAGCAGGCAAGTTTGCCAGATAAAGAGCGAGTGGGCACGGAGGATTCCCGCGGGCCATGCGTTTCTGCGCAGCCTGGATTAATTGCTTTGGGAGGTTGCTCTGGGGGTGAGATTTCTCTGCGGCCCACCAAAATTTCCCCACGGCCCACCAATGGTTGGCGATGGCTGCTCTAGACCAGTATTTCTCAACCTTGGCAACTTTAAGATGGGTGGACTTCAACTTCCAGAATTTCTGGAATTCTACCCATTTCTACCATTTTAAAGTTGCCACGGTTAAGAAACACTGCTCTAGACAATTATCATGCTGACTGGGAATTCTGGGAGCTGCAGCCCCAATGCATTCAGAAAACACCAGTTTGGGAAAGAACCATCTCTTCTTAAATTCGCATTAGCTAAAAATTCTGGGAGTTGTAGTCCTAATACATGTGGGAGGCATTAAACTGGAGAAGGATAACCATATTGTACCACATCAACTTCCTGTTTTATGAAGAAATGCCTTCACCAAGTTTTAAACTATAGATACAAGGTCAATATTATAGTAATCTTGCATTGCTTTTCATGGCACTCTTGCGAAAATCCTGGTAGCTAATAGAGATACATGCCAAATGTGAGGTTTCTCAAGAGGTGTATTATGAAATTATTATGACACCTTTTGGGCAACTATCCGAGATACTACATCTGATTTAAATGTTATCAAACATTCTTCTTGTTTTAAGCAAGTTAACCATTCTGTCCCATTCCCTCCTCCAGACACACATCAGAGGGATTGTTTTTCCTAAAAAATAAAAATAAACTTTTTTGTGAAATCAAAAAAGAATGATATTTCCCACTCTTCTGCTATAGAACACTATTTTGACCTCTCTGTGAAAAAGGGACATTTTATCAGCTTAGAGAGCTACAATTTCTTTGTCAAGAAAGGTTTTTAGATTAATATTTTGATCTTCCTGTTTTCTGTTAAGCAGGAAAGAACTGAAACATCTCATTCCTTATGAACTTTTGTTTCTCTCCAAGACTAGAAATCATTCTTGTAACCCAAGTGATAATAAGATAAGGAAGGAGGATGTTTCCACATAAAACCTTTCTTGACAGTTATGCTGTCTCATTCACAGAACACAGAATTCTCAAATACCTTTCCAGACCACTGTTGTAGATTAAATGTTTCTACTATTGTAACTTTTTCATTTAACTAAAACATAATCCACCAAGAAGTGAAAGATAGCAATTTTTCCACTGGTATAAAAATGCTGAAAATACAAAATAATGTACCTGTTTAGAAGCTTCTTTTTCTGTGAGTTGCCATTTATTTCAGGTTGTGGTGCCATTCTGTGCTGTATAGAGCAAGTCCATTCTCTAACTCAAGACAGTTCTTGAGCAGGTAGTGTTACCACTGAACATACTCATTTCCATTTCTGTGTAAGCAAATGTTATGTCTGGCTATAAGCCATTATTTTATTACTGCTCCATTCTATTTTATGTATTATCCATACAATTTTATTGTAATCAAAATGTCACTATTCCAAAGATGAGACGTTCTTAAACTGCACAAGAACAAATTATCTTTATTTTTTAAAAGACAAAACTGAAAGGTATGTCACAATTAATACCCTGCTCTTCTTGCTTTTGGAACAATGGCTCAAAAACATTTTTTAAGAGTGAGATGGCTATAAAAATTAGGTGGGGGAAAAAACAGAGGACAAATTTGAAATTGACTAGAAAATCAAATAGGCATTTTTTTTCCTAGCTGTGTTGCAAAAGAAAAGTCAAGAAAAGTCATCACTATAAACTTTACTCAGAATATTTTAATTGGTTTCTGTTGTCAAAAGCCTTACGAGACATCTCCCCACACACAGCACAGATATTGTCACTTCAATTTTACAAAAGACAGACTTGTCAAGCATCTCTTAACAGACCAATAAAAATCTTCATAGACTCAAGTCATTTAGCCTCCCTAAGAAAAAAGGGGAAGGGGAAAAAAAGGTTGGAAGCATTTACAGACCTGGCAATATCAGGACCTCACTGGACAGTTTTTTCCACCTGGAAACCAAGAAGCTGACAAACTAAACAAAGGGAATCCCGTGGTCTTCTATCCAATCATGAGCCAAGAGATCTCCAGGATATACCTGGGGCGATAGAGAAGGAAGCTACAGTCACGGAGGCCACCAGTATTTCATAGTTTCTCCATCTGAGCCACAATCCTATAAGATTCTAGGGTTGGAACCAGCTTGGGCTGTACCAATCACAGCTACATAGGGAGAGAGGGAGGAGACAATCCCAAAACTGCAGCCACTGCCAAGAGACAGGCAGAGCAGCACAACTGAAAGAAGCCACCAATGGTCAGCCAGCCAAGCTATTTCCTAACCTCAAAGTAAGGAAGAATTAACTCTTGAAGTACCAGAGAGGGTTATGGCTGTATTTTAGGCACTCTCTCTTTCACCCTACAGTGGAATGCCAATGAACTGGGATTTCCAAAAGTCAAAGCAAACAGCACCACATACCGGTCATTTGGGAGTAGTAAGGAAAAGTGAGCCTCAAAAAAAGAAAAGAAAAGAAAAAAGCTTTTCTGACTTTAAGCATATGTCCACATGTCTCTTTGCACACAGGTGCAACTAAAATAAACAAATCTGCTTTCTTTTCCTTCAAGAGTTGTTAAAAGCAGTCTAATATATTCTTTGCCACATGGTTTTCACTTTTCAGCTCTGTGATATTCAGTCCTACCTCCTGTGATATTCAGTCCTACCTCCTAAGTCCATTCCATCTGGAATCCAAAGGCTAAAAGCAGCCACTAAAATATTCCAATAAGCCACTTCTAATCATCAGGCATTGTTACTTCCCCAACTATGCTGTGTTATCTAATTTACTCGGCTGCTATAATCTTTCAAATATCTGAAGCCAACTGGGAATTGAAATTGGTTTGGTTTTAAGAAATGACAAGGAGAAAAAAGGCAAAAATCTGCAGACAATAGATGCAAATTGAGGGTGGAAACAGGGCAAGCTTTATTTCCAAGAGCTGTAATCACTGAATATTTATCAACAATGACTTCCAAGGAGCAGCTGTCTCCTCCCACTCCTCTGGATATCATGGAAGTCTATTTCTCAGCTGTCCCAGATATAAAAGGCCTGGAGTGTCACAGTGACAAGCATCTCATCTCTCTCCCTGGTCTTCAAAGGCAGCAGAGTTGAAAACCACCCCAAGCAAATTCTATCTGGAAGCTTACAGCAATACCCTAATGATGTTCAGATGGGCACACAAGGCTACATTCACAGTTCATCATTCAGGACTGCTTCATGCAGGTGCTGCAAAAATTCAGATGGCCATGAGAAGGCAACAAACAGATACAGAATATTCCAACTTTTTGCTGCCACCTCATAATCATCTGGACCTTTACAGATCTCATAGCTGGGTTCACACAATGCATTGCCTTAGTGCAAGATGCAAAGCTGTCTACATATAGAAGCTGATTTCTCAGCAATCTAAACAGAATTAAATTCCTGTTGCTGAAAAAAAATAAGCCATGATACAATTCCCAATAGATTCTTTCCAATCTCCTTTACCTCCTAGTAAGGACCAATGTTTTATATTGACTAGCTAGAAAGTTACTTGAAATATATTACACTTTTCATCTATTTTTGTTTTAGTTTTAGTTTATTGTTATTGCACCTCCTACAACGAAATCAAACACCATCTTCAGTGCACATCATGACCATGACCATGAAAATAAACACAAACACACATCCTTCACCCTTCACACATTGAACTGGAAACCCCCGACACCACACCAACACTGCACTATACAGCAGAATTCAAAACAGCTACTGCCCTGGGATAGAAGCTATTTTTCAGCCTATTTGTCCTTGTTTTTATTATTCTGTACCATCTGCCAGATGGTAATAGTTCAAAAAAAAAAAAAAACCGGTTCCCAGGATGAGATGGATCTTTGAGAATGTTTTGAACTTTCTTAAGGCAGCGGGAGCTATAAAGCTCTTCCAAAGAGGGGAGAGGGTAACCAATGATCTTCTGGGCAATGACATTAACCCTCTGGAGTACTTTGCTATCTGCTACTGTGCAATTGGTAAACCATACAGAAGTGCAGTATGTTAAAATGCTCTCTAAGGTGCAGCAGTAGAAGGTTACCAGCAGTTTTCCATTCACTTGTTGTTTTCTGAGAAGTTTCAGGTAGTATAATCTCTGCTGGGCCCTTTTGACCAGGGCTGCAATATGGGTACCCTAGGCCATGTCCTCTTTTAGGGTAACACCCAGAAACTTAAACTGGCCACTTGCTCCACTCGGTCTCCATTGATAAGCAAGAGCTGGATGTCTGATCTGTTCTTTCTATAATCCACTATAAGCTCCTTGGTCTTATTGGTGTTGAGGACCAAGTTATTGTCTCCATACCACGAAAGCAACCGGTCCACCTCATCTCGGTAGGCAGATTCATCCCCCCAGGAGATAAGTCCCACCACTGTTGTATCATCTGCAAATTTAGCAATAGTATTACTAGTGTGAGTGGGAATGCAGTCATGCACATAAAGAGTATAGGGTAGGGGACTCAACACGCAACCCTGTGGTGTACCACTGTTAAGAATAAGGGCTGAAGAGGTATGATTACCTAATCTGACCCTCTGTGAGCGGCCAGACAGGAAATCCATAATCCAAAGGCAGATTGAACTAGAAAGCCCAAGGTCCAGAAGTTTAGACACTAGTCTATGTGGAAGAATTGTGTTAAATGCAGAACTAAAATCTACAAAAAGCACCCTCACATAGCACTCCCGCTGTTCTAGATGAGTCAGAGCAGTGTGAAGAGTGATGGCTATCGTGTCCTCTGTAGATCTATTTCAAACATATATCAGTTCTAGGATCTGTTTACAAACAGAGCAAGGGAATGATGTACAAAATTAAAAAGTTATATTTATTTCTGCAGCAAATAATTATTGTTGATGTTGCAGCAACAAAAGAAATTGTTTCAATTTAACTTCTGCATGCCTCATATAGAACAATATAAGGAAATGTAATTGTAAGCCTCACATATGACAATCATCATTTGAACCATGATTTAAATAATTGCAGAAATCTCAAGGTTGTTTTAAAAAATTCAGGAGTAAGCTTAACTGCTATAAAATTAAATGTCAAAACCTTTCGGCTACAAGGTTGCTCTAAGCAGTTGCCTGTTCTTGACAGCTTAAAAGAGAAACACTAAAAGAATATTTTTAGTGAACTGGCCTTGCAAAGACCAGGAATAAAACCCAAACAAAACTAAAATATCCAGTTTCATAGGGCCTGTACTCAAACTCAAACAAAACACTTCTGCAATCTGCATGCTTGGATTGTACAAGCTTATGTTCTCAGAAATATGCAGTATACTTATTTGCTAGATATGAATAAGACAGCTGAAAGGAATGAATGGTCACTGACTGAAGTATGACCTGATCCAGGGGTGGGTTTCAAATAATATAACAACCAGTTTTCTGCCCAATTCCTGGGTGGGCATGGTGGGTGTGGCCTAGTCAGCCTCCTGCACCACCCCGGGAGCAAAAATAGGCCATGGGGGGGGTTACCCTCCCCGGACTCCGGAGGCACTCTGGAACTTCCAGAACTTCTGGGAGGCCCATTTTTTGCCCTCCCTGGGTCCAGAGGTTTTCCTTGAGTCCCTGGGAGGTCTCTTTTACTCACCCCAAGCCTCTGCACGACCCCCGCACTTACCTGTGATCCAAAACAGGCTGCGTGGGGACTCCTGGGAGGGGCGGGGTGGGCCAGCCAGGGTGGGATTAAAATTAACAACTGGTTCACTTGAACAGTGCAAACCGGTAGCAGCGCACTCCTGACCTGATCCTACAACCGATCTGCACAGGAGATATGAATTTTGTCTTCTATATTGCCTGTATATTGCATAAAGGAACATTATGAAGGTTGTACTGCCCAAAGAAAGGTACCAGAGATAAAAATGAAAGATTAACAATATGTTCACTTAGAAGTAAGATACCTGATTCCAAATACAAGCAGCGCTCAACTTACAACTACCACTGAGCCCCAAATTTCCATTGCTAAGCAAGACAGTTAAATGGTTTCCCATTTTACCACCTTTCTTGCCACCGTTGTTAAGTGAATCACTGCAATCTTTCAATTAGTAACATGGTAATTAAGTGAATCTGGCTTTGCTTATCCGAAGGTTACAAAAGTTGATCACATGACCCTGGGACACCGAAACCATATAAATACATGCCAAGTGCCACGAGTCTAGATTTTGATCACATGACTGCAGGGATGCTTCAACAGTGGTTAAGAGTGAAAAACGATTATAAGTCACTTTTGTTCAGTGCCTTTGCAACTTTGAATGATCCCTAAATGAATGGTTGTGAGTCAAGGACTACCTGTAATATACAGAGTCTGAATCAGCTTGTAGCCATGGGTAAGAAAATAACAGGCGTTGAAAGAAACACACAGAGTCTCCATAGAAAAATGGGCCACCTAAACCTACTTAATCACATGAATCCAGCAACCTTCCCACCCTCTTCCGAGGTCGTACTCAAATTACAGAACTGATCAAACTAGACCCATTGTGGCAACTGCTCATTTTTTTCTGGGAAATCAATTCAGCAATTATCTCTGAAAAGTTTGCTGGATTGTGTACAACTAAAGGACACGTTAGGGCTGCCTAGCCTTCATTCTCTGTGTATACAGCATCTCTACTCAATACAATCACAAGGACCGTAAGTGGGGAAAGCCATAGCTGAGAACAGTTAACGAAAGAGGCCCATTTCAGAGATATCCCAGTTTAGTCAAGCAAGTGCATTTTGTTATTCTGTCAATTCCTGACAGAGCTCCTGCAGGTCACTTTTTTTTTTCCTTCCAGGAATGAAAAAATTATGGAGAAGGCTTCAATATATTTATATTTGTTTTTCTTGGAGTGAAACAGAAAACACCAAAATGTAACTGGTCTACCACACACGGTTGGTTAACCATCATTTCTTAAGCCTTAAATTGAGAAAGGTCAGAAAATATTAAGCAATATATAGCAGCACCTCTTCCTGTTAGGAACCATTTTGTTCACAGAAATACTTTAGTTTTAAACCAGACACCACCGCAGTTATAATCTCCAGTAATAACTGCTAATTGCTGTAGTACCTGGATTAACATGTGAGTCAACATGATTCTGTTAAAGCCAGTTGTGTTCACAGAACAAGAAACTGAGGCCCACCAACACCCAGAAGGCCTCAACCTCCTGTTGAAAATTCTCTGCAAATTATCCATTTGCACTGAAGACATTACCTAGGCAAATAATGAAACACCTGTACAAAAGCAACCAAGTACAGAGAGGATTCCTTAACTGTCCATTTGTTCAGATATCTGACAAGAGAAGAAAGAAGCTCTCAGAAAGAGAAGCAGTGAGCCCTCAGGCTAATTTCAGTCCTGCCCCCTCCCCACTTCAGCAATTATCCAACTTTTTAAAAAAAAAAATCCCACTCACATCTTCTGCATTGCACCAGATCTCTCTGTCTTCAATTTCAACCCAATCTCAAGTTTTTGTGAGGCAGATGCCATCTCATTTTAGAAGGATTTTTTTTTCTTTTAAAGAAACACTATCAGGCATCAGAAGGAATCAAAGCTGAATTCAGAAGCACAGAGTAAGCTCCTCAGCCACACTGCTGGATCTGACAGAAACCAATGGCAAATGAAAAATCTATATTTTCCTATGACTTGAAATTAATTATGCAGAGGCTTTCATTCCAAGATGAGCATCAATGGCAACATTTGCTTCATTGAACAGGTTCTTGTATTTCCACTGTGAGTTGAAAATTTTTAAGGGCTGTCCCATTTTTAATACATGTTTGCTTACATGTAAAAGCAATATTTACATGTAAAAATTAAAAAAAAAAACAGAACTAAGAAATACTGGCTCAACAATCACAGCAGAAATGTCAGGCACCAATCCACTCACCTAACAGGATTGTTATAGAGGAAATAACGGGTGGGTGGGAGATATAGTACTGCTTGGACCGCCTTGAATTTTTGGGAGAGAAGACAGAAACTTACAACAAAGCATTTGATGCTGCCATCAGGTCCATTTTTGTGTGTGTCTATCATAGGAAACAACAATTGCTACATTTAAACCAGAATTTTTGAATCAGTTTCTGTAGGGCAGTGAAATAATACCTCACCAGAAGTATTTCCTAATCTTCTTTCTACTTATAAATGAAGGCTTGTAAAACAATACATTTTTGGATTTGCTTTACATTGGGCGATCAGAATTTGTTGCTGTTGTTTTTTTCAGGTGGCCTGCTGTTCTGTATTTCCTCATGTTTTTCCAATATGTTTTTGTTTACTATAAACTACCTGGAGCCATAATGGTGACTAAGCAAAAAGAAAACAATGTTGTATGCAAATTAAAAGAGGGTGGGGAAGGAAACATTACAAAATTTAATCTATTTCTGTCTTGCACAAACACAACAGCTCAGAAAAGGAATTAGCATTGCTAAGAAGAAAGAGATTTTTCCATGAAACTGAGAAAGGAGAATGGTTGCCTTAAATGTTGCTCAAGCAGAATCCCCAACAGCCTCAACAAGTATGACCAGTTGCGGGGAATCCTATTCAAAGCAGAACTAGGCCTAATATTTCTAAAGTCAACACCAATGGCCTATCTAGTTATTCTTTTTGCAGCTCTACAAATAGCTGTAATAGTTGTTTATTTTAAAAGAATCCCATTCTATTTGACTCCAATTGTGGTAAACTGACAACATAGTTGGGAAACAGATGAAAATTGTGGTGTAAGTCTTAAAACAGATCTACTGCATTTTTAAAAAACACCCTGACAAAATGAATACATATTTCTCCCTCATGTGGGAGTCATATGATCCTATCTACTTTGCAAGTCAGAGCCACAAAATGTTAAATGCACCACGAAAAAAATGCCAACCACTGTCCTAATCCTAAACTGCACCCTCATTCCAGGGCGCAACTTATCTTTCTCAATCAGCACTTCTACCACTCATAGCCTAGAGAAATGTAACTCTCACCTCCACATTTCATCTTCAACATCTATCATCTGTCTGGCCCAGTGTTCCTTAAACTTTTTGCTCTTGAGGTCTCTTCCTGCTTTTAAAAAATATAGAAGACCAAAAAAGGTTTTGTTTGTATTTATCAACTTGCTCCCATAAAAAATTAAAACTGATGCATTTGTAGAATATTTAATGAATCATGTAAAATAACAATATTAAACCAATTAGATATTAACATAAAATGTTTTTCATGAAAAAAAAATAAAAATAATGATATTATTTTAACTTTTTTCAAATATTGTTAATATCTGCCAAATAATTTTGACTTCACAGATCCCTGAAAGAGCCTCGTGGGAATGCCTCAGCCACATTTTAACAAGCAATTCCCTAACCTGTGGTGGTGGGTGATACACATCCATCTGGGACTGAAGGAACACCCTGAAATTATTGTGTTGCTATAGAACTCCCAGGTGAGAAACACTTTTTAAGTCACACAGTATGATCATTCTGAGCCTCAGGATTTTCACTTCTGAGTTAAAAACCAGTAAATATGCTTGTCTTCCAGAAATGTTCTGAGAGAACTAGTCAATATTATTTTTAAGTTTTAAAAATAGAGACGTTCTGAGCAAAAATATTTTGGCTGCCAGAGAAAAGTAAACTCAAAGGATATGGCTGGAGATTACTGTTTGAAGATTTGCTGTATCTTTCCCTAGTTTTGTATCAAACTAAATGCACATCACAAATTACCATTTATGTAATTATGTAAATACAGTCATGTATTTCACTTGTTATTCATGTTCCTCGTTTGGAGGAAAAAAAGATTCTGGTTTGCAACTTTTTATCATTTTCTCTAATATCTCCTATTTACTCTATTTGTAACTTTCGGTTATGTGAAACCATGTAACATCAGTCCAAATTTTTTGAATTAGCTACCTCAAATGGCTCAACTTAAAGAATGCATCCGAAGTTTGGGTTTTATAACTCTCATAGGATTGAAATTTGGCAAAGTTATAGCCACTGCAATGCCCATTGCCATGGTCAGCTGCAATCACATGGTTATCATTTTCAACACTTTCTGCCAGGTTCCCACCAGGAAAAGCAACTGGGAAGCCAGTAGGAAGTCAGAAGTCACTCTCATTTCCATTGCTTTTTCGTCTACCCTTGGCCATTCTGTTTCCCTATTTAGGTAAAGAAATATCTGTGAAATGGTCACTCAACAGGTTAAGGGTTAATGGCTGTCTAGTTCTTCTAAAAAACTTACTGTTGCTTTTGAAGTTCTTTTTTATAGTCTTTTTTATGCTAGGTTAAAATGGAACCTCTCCTCCTTTGGATTGCAATAATAAAATGGAACCTCTCCTCCTTTGGATTGCAATAATATATCTTTCTGGTAGGAAATTTCATTATACACTGAGGACTTTGTATAAACATGAAAAGTATGGCTTTTCTACTGGCTTAAAAATAAATCCATCTGACTTCACATAGAAAAGGAACAAAGCTGGGACCGTTAACCAAGAGAAGCCGAATCAATGATTCACATGAAACTTCAGTGGAACAGCATACAATTCTTGGTCTTGCTCAGTTCCCAAACCAATTAGGGTCAGAACAACAAAGGGTAATTTAGTTATATTGACTAGAACAGTGAATTACTCGATTGTTCCATTAATGGATTTTATATGTGGGGTAGCATAAAAAGATAAGATTCTGAGAATTACAAACGAAAGAGGGTGGGTGGTCTCTGATTCTCTGCTCATTTCTGTGTTTGAGGCAGACCTGCATAGTTCTAGGAATCACTTGGAGCAGCCTTCCCCAACTACATGATTTCTATATATTTTTGGCTCAATCTTTTATCACACAAAGCTCCTCCTTTGGACATGTTCCCACTGAAGTCAGTGGGAATTGTAGTGCAATACATGCTGAAGATCTGGCTAAGTAGAGCTGGCTCAGAGTCTTTCTTCACAATGTGCAATAGTTTTTTCAATTAATGTTGTTGTTCCATAAAATAGGTTCAACCTCTTGTGATTTTGCATGGATCTATTTTTTTGTAACTTCAAAAAAGTTCATTTTTTAAAAATAAAATATGTTTATATTATATACAGATTTATGAGTATTCTTTCAAATAGTGGTACCTTGGTATTCAACCATTTTTAACACTTATCAAATTTGGTATTCAAAGCATTTTGACATGAAAATTTTGTCTCAGTACTTATTGTTTGTTTGGTACTCAATGTACATGCTACAACTTGTGCCACTTGCCTTATGATTCACTACATTATTCCTTATGGGAAAAAATGGTTTGGTTTTCTTCAGTTTTGGTACTCATCATGCCTCCCAGAACCAATTAATGATGAGCATTGAGGTACCACTGTACTGAAAGATACACACACATTTCTAATTTGTTGGTGCAATAGTTAGAATGAAGTATGGTTGGTTGACTGTGCTCACAGTCTAGAGTTCGATCCTGACCAGCTCCAAGTTGACTCAGCCTTCCATCCTTCCGAGATTGGTAAAATGAGGACCCAGATTGTTGGGGCCAATATGCTGATTCTGTAAACTGCTTAGAGTGGGTTGTAAAAAAGCACTGTGCAGCGGTATATAAGTCTAAGAGCTGCTGCTATTTTGTTTGCTTCTTGGATATTATAATGAGCTCAATAATAAAAAGAGCACATTAAGCTCTCTGTTTAGTGTTGTTTATTACATGCAGAAGTTTTTGAAGCGTTGACATTCTGTAATATTAGCAGGGACTGCTGCCTGTTTATCACAGGAATGACAATCCCTATGGATATTTCTCATGGCTTTCGATTCTACATAATGAACCCCACAATAAGAGCCAGTCAGAGAAGCAGCCTCCCCAAATTAGACTGTAAGTAGGATCTTCAAATGCTGACTGATAAAAACTGAGTCACATTGCTGAAGAAAACAAGATTTCAGAAACATTGTGGATTAATTTCAGTATACGGCATTGAGACTGAAACCTCATTCAGGGGAAGCTTCTCCAGCCAGGATGGAAAGAAATGACACAAGAAGTTACAATAAACCTACTGTCTAATTTTTGTTTATTTATGGCATCAAACCTGAGAGCAGACATTTTAGAATGATGAAATATTGAGAAAACAGAAAAAGGAATAGATAAAAAGGAGTCTCATATTCATCAGCGCACTGCACATACTTTCTGATATCTCTTACACTGAATTGATCAACTGCTACCTGATTCTTTTCAGAACAGACACACTTATAAATATATAAAGCCATCCAAAGTATCAGAGAGCTAGTTAGATGAACTCTAATTATCAACTGTATGGTGGAAATTTATTACTCCAAGGGAAGAGAAAGTGGATATTGTTCAGGCAACATTAAAAGAAGCCAGATGGAACAGCAATTAGTAGGAGCAAATACAACATCTTGTGTTAACCAGAGATTCCCACGCTGCAGAAGTACTTGCACACGAAGATTGTGTATGTCATATCCATGGAGTTTTTTTAAATGCCCCATATTTGCTTTTATTTTTTTAAAGATAAAATATTCCAATTTCCAAGACTTGCATATTTGGAAATATCATTTCCATTTCTCTTGTCTAAAGTTCTGCAGGTCCTCCTACCATACCCTGAATTAAGCCACAATGTAAAAACTCAATACAGAAAAAAAAAGCAGTTTAATTTTTCAGCAGGAGTATTATTTATTCACCTACTCAAGCGACTTAAGTAGCATACCCAGGTGTATCTTTTGCCACAATCATATTGGGGAATGTGCCTACTTACACCCTACTAACTTCTCTTTCCAAATGCTAAAGTGTAAATTCTTCAAGATAGACCAGTTCAAGGACTTCTGGTTTGAGCTTCTTTGGCGACGGACCAAAATCCACGATCATGCATGGTTTCGATCCGTGCTCGCCGCCAGAGCGCCCCGAGCTGGCTGGATTCGGGGCTAAGCCATCCCATAGAGATGATGAAGAGGAGGGAGACCGCCAGCAGGGTCGAGGATCTCTCCTCCTCAGCTGGCCATTACTCCCTTTCGTGAAGGTGATTGCAGCGGTGGTCAGAAATGGCCACCTCAAAGAAGAACACGACTGGAAAAGAATGTGCAGGAGGAAGATAAGAAGAGAATGTTTTGGTTGACCGGGTTAAACTGAAAAAGCAACAACGTAAGGTACCCTGAAATTTGAACAAAAAAAAAGTAACATTGTTCCCAAAGAAGACTTTGAAGCAGCGAAGGAAAGGGAAGGAAATGGATTTGGTTTTTTTTTTCTTCCCTTCCTTATACTGACAACTAAGAGATTTAAGTAAGAAATTGACAAAAATCCATTTTGACATCAATAGGCATTTAAGCTGAAAATAAAATGTCAAAGGGATTATGAAGACTTTTGGATACTCAAAAACCTTTAAAAGCAGGAAAGGAGAGAAAAGGAAAGAATAAAAGGACGGGATCTGGAAAAATGGAGGAGACTGCCTGGAACTAAAAGGAACTTACAGTGAAACCTTAACAAGATTCTTAAAAGACACATTCTAACTGAAACTTTGTAACAAAATAATAGAACCCCAGGAAGAGAAAGTAGAAAAAAGAAGCAAGAAGAAACAGCTTTGGATTATTTGGATTGCTTGGTGATTTTTGGCTATTGGATTTAAATGACTAAAATCAATTGGGTGGTTTTTTAAAAGTGTTTAAAATGGCATCACTTTTAGAAGAACTGAAAATGGAACTTAAAAAAACAGAAAGAAGATGCACAAGAAGGAAGAGGTTCTTTTGGCTTCGGATTTCAATTTTTAGAAATGGAGATTTGGAACTATGAGAAACAGCAAGAAACGCTTGTAGAACAAGAAGGCTGGACAAAAAGAAGCCATCTTTAATGATCAAGTAATTTTATGTGGGGAAAAAAAGGAAAGGGGGGGAAAGAGAATGAAAAGTTTAAGATTTGAAAAAAAACAACCAAAAAAAAGAATAGTTTGAAAAATAATTACAATATTAGGAAGCAACAGAAGAGAGGATCATAGAAGAGAGAATTAGAAATAGAGAGACAAGGGGGGCAAAAAGAGGAGGGAGAAGAAGAGAGGGAAGAAGGAAAGGAAAAGAAGTTATAAAAGACAGAAACAAGATATAAAGAAACAGGGAAAAGGTATAAGGATTGAAAGTATAAACCTATTTAGAGATAATGGGTGAAAATTTAATTGAAAAAGGGATTCTGCACAGGTACATAAGATAGTATTGTTATATTAGAAATAGAAATAATTTTAGAAAATATGAAACAGTGCATGATTAAAATGATGGAAAAATACTTATTGTAATGCAGTGGAATATTTGCTAATAAATGAAATAAAGTGAAGGAGAGAATGAAATTAGGAAAGGATGGGAACATTTTATTATTAATGATTTATAAAAATATAAGTGAAGAGAAATATGGAAAAAAAAGAATTATGGAAAGTGTATAAGCGTTCACAAGGAAGTATGATATTAAAATTGAAAAGAAATGTTAAAAATGTTAAGATTCTAACTAATATTAATGATAGAATGGAATTGGAATGAGTGTTTCATTTACTATTGTTATATACTGTTATGTGTGTGTATGTATGTATGTATGTATGTATGTATGTATGTATGTATGTATTTAAGAACATAGTGTGTATTTTAAGAATGTACCAAGCAGAATTTGATTGGAAGTTATGTACTATATTGAATGTTATAATTTTAAAGGCATAAATTGAAGTTTAAATAAGAGTTGAATGGATAAAATTAAAAGATATAAAGGTGTTATATTCCAATAACTACAGGGGAAAATTTGTTTAATGAGAAAAGATAATATGAAATTGAAACAGGACAGACTTCCGGTTTGCAAGGTTTCGGCGGCGGCAGGGATTCGCATTACTGCGCGATCCCTGCTGCGTTCGCCGCCAAGATTCCCCCGATCTGTTTGGATCTGGGGGATATAGTTGCCCTGTAGGGGCAGCTGAAGATAGGGGGGATCCGGAAAGGGGCTTGGGGGTGTCGCAGACCCCCTCCCCTGCCGGCTAAACCCCCTTTTCCCGAGGTGGAGGAACGGTGGTCAGCAATGGCCGCCACAAAGAAATCTGCAGCCGGATAAGCAGGTGCTGGAGGAAAAATGTTGCAAGAAGTGAAAGTTGCTTGTAACCAGGACAAGACAAGAGAAAGTGATCTGGAACCTTGAAGGCTGCTAAGTATACATTGTTCCCTGTGAGAGTTATAAGCTGCGAATATTCTAAAAGGGAAAGTTTTTTCTTTTCATTCCACTCTCTTTAAAGTGACAGCGGAGAAAAAAAAATCTTTTTGGCTGTGAGTGAGAAGGGAGAGGGGAAAAAATTGGAGAAGAATTTGAAAATAAGGAGAAGACTGCCTAGAATTGTAAAGAGTTATTAAACATTAAAAAAAAAAAAACTTCCAAAAAATATATTTGAAAGGAAACTTTGTGATTACTTTAACTCCAGAAAGAGAAAGTGAAGAAGAAGAAGGTATTTAAAAGAAACAGTCTGTTTGGATTGTTTGGTGACTTTGGAACCTTTGACAATTATTTCTGATTAAAGCATCTGGGTAGCTGTTTGGAAAAACTTTTTCTCTACACAATGGCATCATCTGTGGATGGATTGAAACTTATATATCAAAAATATGAAAAAGAAAAACAAGAAGGGAAAGATGGTCTTGGCACTATCTTTCAATTTTTAGAAATGGCGGTTTATAACTATGTGAAACAGAATGAACAACAGGATGATGGGGACAAAGAAGAAGCCATCTTTGATGATCAAATGACTCTGGTTGGAGAAGGGAAAAAGAAAGAGAAAAAGGAAAAGAGGACTCTAAGATTTGGAAAAACAATCCAAAAAGAGAAGAATAAGGTGAAAAGGGGACATTATGTTAGGAAACAACAGAAAGGGGGAAAGCAGAATAAAAGGGAGGTGGAGAGACAAGGGGTTAAAGAGGACAAAGAGCAGGAGAAGCAAGGGAGAAAGGAAGGGATGAGAAGCCTTAATGGTGGGGAGCAAGATGTTAAGAAGCAAAAGTTTTTTAGAGATAATGGATAAACTTTATTGTTAAAGGGATTCTAGAAAGGTACATTAGATTGCATTTTTATATTTATATTTAGAAATAACCATAAAAATTGGAAATAATATGTAATTTAAAATGTGATAAAATATTTAATATAAACTAGTGAAATTTTTGTTAAGAAAAAGTACTATAATGAAATATGATTTAAGATTGTGATGTGGGGGTGGTGTAATAATATTTTTTGGAAAGTATAAGTGTTCCTACAAAGGCATGATATTTAATTGAAATGGATAAAATGTTTAAGATATAAATGATTGTTAATATTAATGATTAGATTATGGTATATTAGCGAAATTTTTTGCGAAATGAGAGATTTGACGTAGAAGAAGGAGGAACACTGTAATGAAATAATGAGTTGTAATATGTGATGTGGGGGGGGGGAATAATTATGGAAAATAGGGCTCCCATAAAAGTATGTGATTTAACTGAAAAGTAATGTGTTAAATGTTTAAGATATAAATGAATATTAATATTAATGAATAGATTTGTATTATTTTTTGACAACATAGTACAATTTTAGAAAGTACCAGACAGAATCCCAACGCAAGTTATGTATTTTATATTAAGTATTACAAATATAGGGGAAAGAGATAAAGGCATCATACTCCATACAGTGTACAGGAGAAGTTTTTCTTCTTTTTTAAAGAAGAAAAATAAATGGATGCTTGGAATAGAACAGACAAAGAATGATAAATATTATGATATGAATTGAGAGGAGATAAATAAAATAAAATTGAGAAAATTTAAAAGAGAGGAGAAGTAATATAGAAAATTGAAAATGTTAAGAAGATATGAAATGGTATATAAAAGGAATATGAATTTGAATTTGTGTCTGTACCAAGAGTTATAACCCGGGACTAAGCAACTTTCAGAAAAGAGATTTTTTACGCTTTTATGTTTTGTGTATTTGTGTACTGTCTGTCTTGAAGAATTAATAAAACTTGTTTAAAAAAAAAAGGAAAAGAAATTGAAACAGGACAGACAAAAGTATAAATATAATGATTTTGGAAGGACATTGAAACTTAGAAAAAGATATATAATTGAATTTAGATATGAGATAATTAAAAATAAAGTTTAGAAAACTGAGAGAGGGGGAAAATTATGGAGAAAATGTTAAAATAGTAATAAGATATGGAATAGAACAAAAGATGAGTATGAAACTGAGTCTGTGTCTGTATGAAGAAGTGATAACCTGGGATCATGCTGTTCTCAAAAAAAGATTTTTTATTTGTATTATGTTTTTGTGAAAACCCAAATAAAATTTATATTAAAAAAAAAAAGATAGACCAGTTCAAGAAATGAATAGTTACTAGAATTTTATTTTAATGTTAAAAGGTATAACGGAATCTTGAAAGCCTGTTGGTATTTTCCCTCTCCGCCCTGCCCCCACAACTCATATAGAAAAAAGAATCCAGGCAAGGAAATTTTGGAGTTTCTTTCTCACTCATTCCCCCTTTACCGGCTAAGCCAGTGTTTTTTTTAATAGTTGTGGAATATTTTTTCCTTCTCCTAGCTAGGAAATAGCTATTCACTTTAAAAAAAATGTTTACTATGTTGCTTTTACTCAGTGGTATTTCTAGGCCATGGAGCTGTTTATGGTTGGTATTATTAGAACAGCAATTCTGAAAAAGTGATTTGTGGATCATTAGTAGCCCATGAGGGCCCACCATGTACTCTACCAATCTTGCCACAGTGATTTAGTCGACTGGTCACGTACTTACTCCTTCCCATCTTCTGCATTCAGTGGCAGTCAGTTGCTTCAAAAAATGGATCAATAGCCAAAACCTGTTTCATTGAAGCAATAATGCTGGCAGCAAAGTGAGTAATAACATTCAGAACACTGGCAAAAATAAACAAGTCTCAAGTAGAGTTACTGACTATGAATCTATATGTAATGTGATAAGTGGAACTATCTTCTCACATACAAACTGAAGAAGAAAAATCCAACAGAATATATAGTACAGTAATGAAAAAAAATTTTTTTTCGTTGAATGAAAGATTCCCCTGACTCTTAACTGATTGGATTTAACGTAAACTTCCATGCTATTAATTACAAAAACATAAGATTTTTTTATCTAATTGACTGGCTCCTGCATTTTCTGAACATTTTTTTAGAGATCCATGATTGCCTAGAATTTAAGAAACACTGCAGTAAGAGGCACCCTGCAGATCCTCCAGTGTCCAGTAAGCTTAAAACAAATTGCGAAATGTGCCTTCTTAGCTACACAACCTGGGAAGAAAACATGGGCACCTTACAGTCACTGTAGAGCCAATCTTATAGATCATTGTGACATTAGAATGCAGTTAATTTATACAAGTTGGCTATGACACACACACACACACCAGCACCTGCAATTTCATATTATCTCAGTGAGCTTAACCTATAATTTAAAACATGCTCTCACCATTTACTTTGGACAGGTCTAACTTAACTAAAGCTCTGGATCTTAAAAACAACTAGAAAAAGCTACTGAACAGATTTCTGCCCATGTTATTAAATGAACAATTGGGAGCACCCTTCCTTCAACCAGCACATCTAATGAAAAGCTTCCCCAGGAAGCAAGTCACCTGTGACAAGAGTGTATGAAGCAATTATGGCATCAAATGTTTTTTGGCACCTCCTACAATTTTTGTGCAATTGGCCTGAGTAGCATAAATGAAAACTACACCAAAGCGTGTTTTACCGAAGGTTCATAGTAATGCTTTGTAGTCTGTATTACACAACCAGCTGCCATTGGGACGAGGACTGTGCGAAATTGCCAAGTCTCTCTCCCAAATTTAATGGCCCTTTTTGCATCTCTCCACTACACCCATTACAGCAAATTCCCAGAAACTCCAGCCAGTTTAAGGATATGTAGGAAATCCCAACAGATTTGGTGCACTCCAGGCATATCAAAGCTGCCGGTATGCACAAAGAGAATGGTGTGTGTGTGTATTAAAGGGAAGACAGAGCACACCTCATTATCTACACCTCCAGCTGCAAACAAGCAATCACTTCCTTTTCATTCTTCCCAGGTTGCCTTCCCACACAAAGTTACCAGGGGTACCAGAATGAACCCAGGAAAACTTATTCCTGAATTTTAAAAATTAAGAAGTGCTGTTAAGAATCCAGCAAGGAAGCAACCATCTTTTCTGTTTGAATAAACACATCATTAAAAAAAAAAATTCCGCAGGGATATGAATAAAAAGAATTCTGATTGCCAATTTATTCCCCCACCTACCCACCCACCTCCTTAAAGAGAACATGAATACAGGAAAGAAGCAACCACAATTAATTTCGTGACGAATGAACCTTCACTTTCTCCAGCACGTAATACTATAGAAGCCAGCGGCAAGCTGGAGAAGCAATCCACAGAAGCTCACCTCCTGGGCTGGGAGCCTGAAGGCTGGCCCGTTTCCTCAGTGGGGAGCCGCTCTTGTGGGGACCGACACCAGAAGACATTTTGCTCGCTCCCGATGCTCCGCCGAAGTCTTGCAACCGATGTTGCTGCAGCCACCGTGCTCCAAAAGAAGGCGGAGACAGTGTCGGGTTCGCCCTTTGCCATTGATTGATGGAGGCGCGTGGGAAAGACATGGGAAACTACGCAGATCCGGGATGGATCGAGGGGGTCTCTTCCTCCCTCCCTCTACTCTCCCAATTCGCCGGCTGACGTTCCTTACAATCCTTAACAGGGCTATAGTGCTTTTCATGCATTAATGGCGTGGCTCGGTGGTCGGCTTTTGTAAGACCCTCCCACCTTCCATGCTCCCTGCAGCTGAACAAGAACAGGATGCTGCATTCTCCTTCAGCTGATGGAGAGCCACAAAAGATTATAAGATCGTAACAGCCAGGCCTAGTCCCCTAAACTGCTTTCACTGATATTTTTCCTTCCGCTTTTGCTTAGGCACCGCAGACAAGATGCTGCAAATTTGTCGGCTGAGAGGGCGCCAAAGGAGCCTCTCTCCCAAACCCAGGAATTCTGGAGGTCATCAATCCAGCGCCCCCCCCCCAAAAAAAAATAGGGGGGGGGGCATCAGGATGGCAGCCTATATCCTTCACGGTCTGTGGAATGATGGCTCAACATGCTGGAAGAAGCCAGCCTAACAGGCTACTAAGAGCCTGGCTTGTTTCACCTCATTCACATCGCAGACAGAATCATTAACCAAGCGGCTGGCTTCCTACAACTCCGCTGACTAGTGGACTAGTTTAGTCGCCCTGTTGGGTGACCTCCAACCAGCTTTTTCTTGCTCATAAATCGAGATAAAACATTAAAGCCACGAATTCAGCAGTTAGGGCTAAGGAAGCCGAGGAAAGCGTCTCCTGGTTTAAAGAAAGCGGGAAACGGTTCAAATTACACTTCTGTTGCCCCCCATGACGTTAAAAAGGCATGCATGGATTACTCCCCCCCTCCCCGAAGTAGCCGATGCCGCCATCATTTTAGCTGTAAAAATGCAACGGCTTTAGATACAAAAATTGCGCTTTGCCCCAAGCAGCATTTTCAAAAGCCTTCCTCTCAACCGGAAGCGGCCTATTTGGTGACGCGCGAGCAGCCTGAGACTGAGGGCCTGCGCTTGGAGGAGGGGAACAAGCCAGAAAGGGCTTCTGAGACGGGGTGGAGGCAGCCTTGGCCAGCGTCGGGCATTGGAGCGGAATTCGAAAAGGCCGCTTCTTCCCGCTCGGCCCGTTTCCCGGCTGGAAATGCCCGGCGCGCAAACGCGCCGCCTGCGGCAAAGGGAGGCGGAGACTTTTGCAAGCGGGGTGTGAATCCAAGCTGAGCCTCCTCTGGGGGACTCGTTGCCAAGAGCGGGCCGTGACGCCGGCGCTGCGAGGCCGCTGAACCCCGGGGGAATAACGTGCCTTTTTTCGGAAAGGACGTTGTCTCCCGGCGGCGGGAGTTGAGAAGCCGTATCTGGGAAATGGCTCCCGGAGGGGCGGCTGCTGCTGTTGCTGCTATTACCGCTTGCCTGGACTTCCAAGTCAATATCTGTTTTCCCGCAAACCGGGGTCACAGGCGACGTTGAAAATAATGGTCGTGTGCTTCCGATTCTTAAATCAATGATTTAACGCGGCTCTCCCGACCTCAGTTTGAAAGAAACGACCAACCCTGTAGCTCAGGGTTGACATGGGGGGGAGGGGGCTTGTCCTTGGCGCCTCTGAGCTTTGCTTGTTTTCTTGCAGATGTTTCATTACCTAACCAGAGGTCTTCAAACTTGACAAGCTTTAAGACCGGTGGACTTCAACTCCCAGAATTCCTCCTCCAATCATGTTAGCTCTGGAATTCTGGGAGTTGAAGTCCACCGGTCTTAAACGTGCCAAGTTTGAAGACCCTTGAGTTCTAAAAAAACTAAGTAACATCATCAATGCGAGCTCAGTGAGCGACGCAACGAGGATTGTGGGGAGGGGAGGGGAGGGAGGGAAGCGACCCAGAAATAGTCTTTTGTCCGCTGCGTCCAATTTCTACACTCGGCTATTTTTCCTCTTGCCGAACGCCTTCCTAAACTTTCACCGGCTTTAAAAAAAAAAAAAAAAAGGACTTCGCCGGCTTTGTTTGCGCTTCGGAAACTCCGAGCACGGCGGACTCCAATCCCACTGACAGGATAGGCAAGCGGGGGGGAGGGAGGGGGGGAAACGGGGATGAGCTGAGAACTTTCCTGCCGGGGATGCGCGCAGCGTGGCTCTAAGAGAGCAGGCAATTAGGAGAGATGGAAGGTGAAAGGCATCAGATCGAGGTGGTAGCTGGAGGAAGGCGATTGGGCAAAAGAGAAAAACAAAAGTCACAGGGTGGGTGAAAGAGAAAGGAGTTAGTCTGGAACTTACTTTGATTCAAAACAGCGAAGGGTCTTCCCTACCTGAAGCCATCCTACTGCTGGCTGAGAGATCCAGTAAGTCGAAAGCCAGCTGCTTTCCCAGCTAGCAAAGAAATCGGGCAGAGGGCAGCCAGTCCGGCGCCGGGTGGGTTGCACAAGCGCTTCCTGGTCCAAGGGTCCAGAGCTCGACTCCAGCACAGCTGGGTGGTTTTGGCAGGAAAATGTGCTCCCAGCCTGGCTGCTGTTTGATGCCAGCACTGATGGGCCTTCCTTTCTCTCTCTCTCTCCCTCTCCTCCCTGGCCGGGTCCGGAACAGCCCGCTAGGCGGGGAGGGGGAAGGAGAGAAAACAAAGCTGTTCCCAGAGCAAAGAGGAAGCCGGACTTTACAGCGTGGGCAGCCCGCGGCTGCCTTGCGAAATTAAATCGATGCCGTCAGGTTGGGAGTTCAGGAGTCTCTGCGCGGTGGTTGGAAGCGAAGCGGGTCAGCCGTTTAAAGGTTGTCCCAAGCGCAGCACCATCTTGCGGCAAAAATGGAAAACTTAGCAATTACTAAAGGAAAACCCGTCTGGACATGCTGAGCAAATATCTTCAGAAATTGTTTGGTGTTCTCTGAGGATCTACCTTGATGACAGATGTTTGTAATATTTATTTTATTTTTATTTATTTTATTTGGTTTGTCAATTGCTTACAAGATAATAGGTATAAATAAAAACAGTTATGAATACATGGATACATATATAAGAAAAATAAAAAAATAATAGGACAGGGACCTTATGCTTATGCACACCTCCTACAGACCTTTTAAAAAAGGGGTGAGGTCAATAGTAGAAAGTCTAAGGTTAAAGTTTTTGGGGTTTGGGGAAGAAATCACAAACTTGGCAACTTTAGGACTTGTGGACTTTAAGACTTGTAGAGTTGAAGTCCACAAGCCTTAAAGTTGCCAAGTGTGGAGGCCTCTGACTTAAGGTGTGGAGAAAAGAGATGTGAGGTCTTAAATCAGTCCTTTCTTTTCCATCCTAAATACAAATCAGTGGGATAGGAATGTGAACAAGATCACTGCAATGTCTTTGAAGACCTGGTACTTTAAGGAGAATGACCTTTGAACTGTTGGAAATTAAAACCCACCCGTCTCCTAGGAAAATGAAATATTTTAGGAAATATTAAAAAGGCAGAATATTTCCCCGCTCCAAAAAGAGTAGAAACTCAGAAGCAGAAACTCACCCCCACCTTTGTTAATGGGCAGTCCATTAAGGCCTTGGCCAGAGTATTCAGAGTATTCTACATAATAAAGGCCTCTGCCCATTCCACCACCTGGCCAGGGAAGATTGCATCAGCCAGAACTCAGGTGAAGTCATGTGCTCCAGAACAGTGGTCACCAAACAGTGGGCCAAGGACCACTGATAGTCCGCAGAGAAATGTCACCTCCAAAGCACTCCCCAAAGCAATTAATCCAGGCTACGCAGGAACACAAGACTGTGCCGCCCACATGACCCGTGGGAACACAAGGCTTGCTTCACTTGCATTGCGAACAATACAAGGTAGTGAGGGGTGGGGGGGAAGGGCAGAGGGGGAGAACCATGCGCCCCATGCACCTGGCCTGGCCACCGGGCTGCTTCTTTCCACTTCTTCCTTCTGCTTTTGGCTGCATGCAAGGAAAGCAGCAAAAGTCTTTCTTTCTCTCCCCCAAACTCCACCAGTAATGAGTCTTTGGGACACTGCAAGGCCTCCTGCTCCAAGAGGCTGCACTGGCAATGACTCATTTCTGGCAGAGTTTGGGGGAGAGAAAGAAAGACTTCTGCTGCTTCTGCTGCTTTCCTTGCATGAAGCCAAAAGCCTCTCTCTCTCTCTCTCTCTCCCTCTCTCTCTCTCTCTCCCTCTCTCTCTCTCTCTCCCTCCCTCCCTCCCTCCCTCCCTCCGAGAATGAAACTGGAGATCCCAAATAAAGAATGATTGATCAGTAGGAAAACGAGGTGGAGAATTATCTTGCAGATTTTGGGGGGGATTTTCCCAGGGTCTCTTGCTGCTTTCTGCAGAGACCTTGGGAAAATGTCAGCAAGCCACATTCAATCAAAATTCATATTAATGGTCCACAGGATTTAAAATTATGAATTTGGTGGTCCCTGAAGTCCAAAAGGTTGGTGACTCCTGCTCCAGACAAAGCCTACAAAGTTAGCTAAGACCCCCGCCCCTGGGAGTCTGACAGCCAATGGGATACATTTCTTACACAGGAACAGGAAACATTAAGGTGGGGCCCAACAACGGGTATATAAGGGGCTCTCAGCATCTCAGCCCCTCCCTTCTTTTCCTTCACCCAACATCTTGAAGCATGTGATCATCCTGTTCACTTTGGAGTCCCAGGCCATGTGGTCCTGTCCACCATTAAACCATCTTTCCAAACTGCCTCTATGTTTCCAGTGTCTTTTTCCCCACTTGGAACTGAACCCAGAAGGATATTTCTTCCAACAGAACCTAAAAACTGCATCACACCAGAATAAGGACAAAAGTGGTCACACTTCCTCAAAATAACCAGCTGCAATGAAATGGCACTGCAAATAAATTATTAATGATTTAAAATGTAAATTAATGTTCAGACCTTGCACAGCAAATGAGAAAGAATAGTTGGATCCTGAGGGCAATATATTATTCATTTCATTTTTAATCTTGAGGCGGCCCTATTATAAATATTGTATCTCAAATAATTCAAAGATTGGTTGTTTACTTCTAGCCACATCAGTAGTTCTCCAACTCACAGGATTGATAATCTTATCAGGATTAACATTTGGTTTGTTTGTTTGTTTTTCATTATACAACTGCCCTGTGGAAATAGCTGTATAAGTACTACATATGGAACCAAGCATAGCTTGTGGGGACAAAGTTGGAGTAGATTGCAGTTGTGCCCAGATCTCTTCTCATTTTAATATTAAAGGATTACACAGCTATTTCTTTCTGGACCAGCTGCAATTTCTGGATGGTCTTCAAAGGCAGCCCCAAATAAAGAACATTGTAATAGTCCACTGAGAGTTGATGACTAACAAAGTGTTGTGGTCCCCAGGTTTAGGAACAGGAACTACTGGTGACCAGATGGAGTTTTGCAAATGATTTTATTGGCTGCAGCTGCCAACTGCTTTTCAACAGGAACCATGAGGACCCAAAAGGAACTCCAAATTCCATGCCAAGTCTGGGAAGGCATTTCCCAAAACCACAAATGGTTTCCACTTTCCACTTTCCACTTTCTAGGTAAGTCCACACACACACACATACACCCTGCCCCCACAAAGCCACATCTACTGAGTCTTGCCTGGATTGATCTGAAGACTGTTCTTTCCTATCTAAGCAGCCACAGCCTCCAGGCATTAACACAGAATGTTGGACAGCCAGGGCAGAGAAATAGAATTTAGTATAATTGGTAACCAGCTGTGCCCAAGTGATTTCATCTGGCCAAATAACACCTCTTGGAGCAAGGTTTAGGATTGATGCTCACCTCCCACCAATACATTTGGAACCAATCCCAGAGAAAAGAGGAGCACTTTTGTAGCCACTGCTTCCAACTGCCCACTTTTTGAACTGGTCCAGAAGTATACTATGGTTGATGTTATTGAAAGCTGCTGAGAAATCAAAGAAAGACTCAAATTAACATACAACCTCCATACTGAACTCACCATTGGTCATCAACAAGTGAAACCAAAGCAGGCTTGATGTTATAACCAAGACTGAATCCACATTGGAAGGGGTCTAAATAAGGTTCTTTGAAGTTTTAGTTTTACGAGGCTTTTCATCTGGATTTTTAAAAGTATCCTGACATTTAAGAAGGAAGTTTCCTTGTCATTTAGTTTAATATCAGGGAAAACTTTACTAGGTAATGTTCATTGACCAGCTTCTTATGATTTGTTTGTTTTGACATATTATCCCATTACACCATTCAGAAAGATGAATGCAATTCATGATCATACAGTAGATAGTTTTTTGATCCTGGCTTAGAAATGGTGATGTGAAAATCTATTGTTTATGTGGATCTATCAACTCAGTCATTACATCCAGCTGATATCAAACTCAGACAAGCAGCACAACTCAAAGCAAGCCATGCTTTGGTACTCATCAGTCACTGACTCCTTTAGCTTGTGCATTCTGGAGGGGAGAGTACTCAAACTCTCTTCTCCCAGCATTGTGCTTTGCTTGCTGATAAGTTCTGAAAATAGGAAGGCTTAGAAACATCCAGGAAACCACATTAAGATCAGAGAGGATTGTGGGAGAGAATAAGCTGAGTAACGCAGATGCTGGCTGACAGCTGAAAAGCTATCCTGGCAAAAATTAAATAGGCAGTGCTAATAGCTATTGAAGATCAAATATTGAATTGTTGCTTTATATCCAAAATAAAGGTTGGTTTATAAACCTTAAATGGACCAAACAATTTCCACCAATGAATAGAGTTCTGATGTGAATGGGATAAGATTCGCTGAAGCAATTGAGGGCAACCCCTGTATAAAAGTGCTGAAGAGGACACCCAACTAAATGATCTTATAGCTGGGATAAGAAGATCAAAGGTTTACCTGCCAAAGAATTAAACAGCCTGTCACCTATTATCTCTTCAACTTGAGAGTAGATGGCACACTGCCAATGATTTACATAAGCTCTTTTCTTAGATCTAGAATGGTAAATATGAGCAAAACCAAAACGATGAGTACCCTAGGGACTCAGGATACAGATAACAGGCTGTGCTCATATATGTTAGGAATGTGTTCAAATTAAAGCATATGTAAATATACATAATACTGTGTTAAAAATTGCTTAGAAAGTTTTTGAGACATTTGAAAAAGATCCAGAATTTTTTTTTTTTTTTAACTTTAGACTGTGCTAAGCTATCAGTTGAGAGGTGGGAAATTGTTCACTAGCAATGTTTAAGCAAAAAAAAGCAAAAGAACTAATAATGTTGAAGCTAAAAAAGAAAAGTGCTTGTTTACTTTGATAAGGTTTGGCTGATACTCCAACTGCTTATTTTTTTTGTCTCACAAGGTTGAATAAAAAGAAAACACTGTTGTCTTGTCCTATCCAATCAAATCCTAACCTCCTGTTTATGTGTCCCTGATGACAATATTCATATATATCAGGATTTATTGTAATGGTAAGGTTGGAAGATTGGTCTGAAATGAAGAAAGTATAGGATGGTAATTATTTTTATTACAGCTATATCTTAGGAGGTCACAATCAGGACATTTCCATGATTTCTGGATAGTTTTCTTAGCAACAGTATAGAAGGGGCTTATCTCAGCCTCCTGGATTTTTTTATTTCCCAATTTTGCCTATGGTACTAATATTTTCTAGTAATCTTTAAGCATTAACAGCATATGACCTTGCTTAGCATCCTAAGAGGCTGCCACCTGCTGTAGACCTGCTAAAGTTACTTGTAGCTTATCAATAAATGTTCCATTGATCACCAATACTGTGCAGTGACTGAAACTCTTTAGTTGAAATTGAGCTCTTCAACAGACTATAGTTGTGTTCAAACTCCCTGTGACAATTCTGAAAATCCCTACTAATTTCCATCCAAGTACTAACCAAGCCTGAGCTACTTAGCCTCCAAGTCCTGACAAGGTGTTGCCACTCACTGAAGCAAAGAAATGATACTGACATAATTTAAGAAAGTGGTAAAATAAGAGCTGCTAGCAAGGTGAAAGAGAAAGCTCAACATCATATTTGGCCCAAGTCCTGAGAAATACCAGAAGGAACAACATAATCTGCAAAGGGAGTTTCTTGCAAAAATGCATTACCCAGTCTATATGGATGCATCTCAGGAGTCTTAAGCAGGTATTTTCTCTCAACCACCTAAAATATATAAATTAGATGTAATAAGGAAAGAAATCTTCTAAACAACATAGCATGCAATGGTCAAACACTGTTAGTTGAATAGAATATAATACAAATAAATAACTTTTCCACTCTCTTCTGTACATTTAATCAAGAGGAAAAAATATTTGGAATGTGCTGTGCTTGAAAAGAAGATTCACAAGCCAATTCCAGACATTCCAAGACTAAAATGATAGATAAGGAGAAGTAATATCTGCTGATGAACTCTTATCCTTCAATCTGTAAAAGAATTGCTCAAGTCTGGTGTATTACTCTGGATCCAATTAATGAGTCCAAATGCCTCAAACACACTTGGGAAGGGATTGTAGAAGTTGATTTAGGTGATCAAAAATCATGTTCTACATTATACATGTAGATTCTGGGATGGCCAGTCATTGTTGACCCCGGAGATAATAATAGCCTGGTCCTAGTCATCGCAGAACCAGCCATTTCTCCCCCAGTGATGGGATTTAGACTGGCTTTCAAGTGAGCTTTCAATCTTAACTGGCCTGATCAAGATTACTATTGGATGGTTTTCTCCAGAGAATTCCCACACACTGCCCTAGGAAACTATGGATATCGTTTGTTTGGGCAATTATGGGGCATTTTTGCACCATTACTATTTTCATTATTCCAAACTTCAGAAGTAATTGAAATGTAATCAACATTGCTGACCTGTAATTCTGAGAACAGGAAAAGAAAATTACCATCTTGCTTGAAGCTAGTGCAGATTTGAAAATGCCTTAAATGCACTATGTGCAACAGGGAAAGAAAGAAAAATCTAGTAGCTGAGCATTGTATTCCAGTCATTTGATTCCCTTAATTTCATCTCGACTTGTTTTGTCCCTGACAAGATTTGAAGTTGGGAAAGGCGTTAAAAGAGAGGAACTAGGGTCTTCACCACCACGAAACAGAACAGTATCACAATTTTAAACTTTGGTAGCTGCAACTGAGCCAGATATAACCCAGCTTCAATATAGCTGATATTATGGTGATAACAAGGAGATGACAAGGTCTGAAGAAATTTCTTCAGAATTATTCTCTGGAATCCTTTTGTGGAAGAGCTATCAGATTGAAGCATTTGGTTACACTGATGTGTTTCTCAGGCCAAACACATCAATATTCTGCATTTGGCATAGAATACTTTTGACTTCCAGATGGAATTAACCAAACATGACTACCATGGATGTTATGAAACTGAGGGATTGGTTCAATATGAAAAATTTCTTCCAATTTTGGAAAAAAATATTTGGAAGTACACTTATTTTTTAAAATGTGGCATCTTTCTAATCTGAACCAAAATCAACTATACAACATATTCAAATATTCAATCTGTTGTGTATGCATAAAGATTAATAAAGTGTGAGCTTGGAGTTAAGTGCAGGGTTCTGGCCCTGCACTTCTGATTGGCTGTTAAGCAGCCGGACCGGATTGGCCCGTTCCGGGGAATCCGATTGGCTCTTAACAGAAAGTTCCTATTGGTTATAAGAGCTAGCGCTCCTAGCTCGTTATTGGTTAAAAGTTACAGGGTTGCCTATATAAGGCGGGTTTAACTGCTATTGAAACGAGAGAGTCACAATGTAAATAAAGAGCTGAAGTTCACCGTTCAGAGGCTTGTCTCCATTCTTTCTCGCCCATGCTCAAAATATAACACTGGCGACGAAGGTGGGATATGGAGATATCTGAACCAATGAAACTTCAAAGAACACCGAGCACATGACAGACGACGCTAACAATGGAACCATGTCCAGCGGCATCGTACCACCCGCTCCGTTCGATCCAGTACAGGAGGACTGGGAATCCTACATGGATCGCTTCCAAATGTTCTTAGAAACCAACAACTTAAAGGACGCCACACCAGGAAAGAAACGGGCGCTGTTCCTAACGCATTGTGGTCCAACCGTATTTAAGATGGCTAAAGCACTAGTCAAACCCCGAGAAGTGAAGGCCATGGATTGGGACGACCTCGAACCTCTCCTACGAGATCACTACGCCCCGACCATGCCTACGCTTGTGAGACACCACGAGTTTTATCAGAGGAGCCAGCGAAAGAGAGAAAGCGTGGCCGACTTCATAGTAGACCTCCGAAATCTGGGAGGCCTCTGTGGATTCACCAATTTAGAAGAAGCACTAAGAGATCGCATAGTTCTGGGACTAGATGCACCAGGCGTCCAAAGCAAGCTGATGGCGAAAGGCAACATCAGCCTTGCCGACGCCATTGCCGATGCTACTGCAGCAGAAGCAACCAGGAAGTCGGCTGCACAACTACGCCGAAACCGCGCTCCGGTACCTCCACCGACAAGCGACATTTTATCCAGGTCGGAAGGACAGCTTACAATGACATACCACGAGGACCTCTCTTCGTTGTCAGACAGCGACAAAGAAGGGGTCCATCAACTGCGGTCCGACCGGGACCATCACCCAAAGCCCTTACGCCCTTGCGCTGGCTGTGGAGCCAACCACGCCAGGTCTGAATGCAAATTCCACGACGCACTCTGCCATGAGTGCGGGAAACAAGGCCACATCAGACGGGTCTGCCGCAGCTTGCCAGGACCCAGCCAGGCCTCAAAAGGGGCTAACTATCGCCAATCGACAGGAAACTGTCCTGTAAGGCGAGAGCCAGTAAACCACTCCTACAGAAATCGAGCTTTGCAGAGAGAAGAGGCTCACCATACTATCACTATCGGTCATGCCTCAGCCTTGGACACTAAGAAAATCCGAGTCACAGTAGCCATCGAGAACCAGCCTTGCCACATGGAGGTCGACTCGGGATCGTCCCTCTCAATGGTGTCCTGGAAGACACTCAAGCAACTCATCCCCACAATTCAACGCCAAGATCTCCACTCCCAACGCCTCATCCTCAAGGACTACCAAGGGAATTGAATCCCCGTCGTCGGTTCCTGCTGAGTCCGAGTCTCCTTCAAGAAGCACACAGCATACTTACTTTAACGGTCATCGATAGAGATAGGCCTAGCCTACTAGGCCTCCAATAGTTCGTGCCACTCGGCATTGAAGTGGCTGGCATAAACCGAGTCAGCGGCGGTGACTGGGAGGAAGACCTTATCTATGAGTTCAGGGACGTCTTCGCGGACAGCTTAGGCGAGTACAAGGGGACCCTGATTTCATTCAGCCTAGATCCAAAAATAGCTCCCATTCGCCTAAAGCCCCGTCGAGTTCCGTTGCCTTAAAATCGAAAATCGACGAACAACTCGACAAACTGATAGCTCAGGGGGTGTTAGAGCCCATCGATCACTCCCCTTGGGAAACCCCTATTGTAACACCCATTAAGCCAGATGGGTCAATCCGAATTTGTGGGGACTACCGGGCCACTTTGAACCACGCCCTGCAGCAGAACGCGTATCCAGTTCCGGTGGTGCAGCATCTCCTCCATTCCCTGGGGGGCGGGAAAGTTTTCGCTAAATTAGATTTAGCTCAGGCATATCAGCAATTACCAGTAGATGAAAAAATGGCACAGGCCCAAACTATTGTGATGCACCGAGGTGCCTTTAAATGTACCCGGCTGCAATTCGGAGTTAGTGTAGCCCCGGGGATTTTTCAGAGCCTTATGGAAAGGTTATTGCAAGGAATTAAGGGCGTGGTCCCCTATTTTGATGATGTATTAATTGCAGCCCCTACAAAAAAAATCTTACATGACCTGTTAAAATTAGTCCTAAAAAAATTCCAAGAGGCCGGTCTTAAGGTTAAAAAAAAACAAATGTAAATTGTGTTCTGACAGTGTTGAGTTTTTAGGGTACTTGATTGATAGCCAGGGCATTCACCCTACCGAAAGTAAACTAAAAGCAATAAAAAATGCTCCCAGGCCACGAAACAAGGCCGATCTCCAGGCGTTCCTAGGCCTCATCAATTTTTATAATGTATTTTTGCCCCACAAAGCAACGGTCGCTGAACCGTTACACCGGTTGTTGGATAAAAAAGCAAATTGGCTGTGGGGTTACCGTGAAGAACAGGCATTCCGAAATGTTAAAAAACTGCTCACTTCTGACTCTGTACTCATGCAGTATAACGAGACTTTGCCATTAGTTATAACCTGTGATGCATCGCCTTTCGGGGTAGATGCCATCTTGAGCCATGTACTGCCTAATGGGAACGAAGCCCCTGTTGCATATTTTTCAAAGACACTTTCAAAAACTGAGCGAAACTATGGACAAATCAATAAAGAAGCCCTCACAATTGTCTCAGCTGTGAAAAGATTCCGCGAATATGTGTATGGCCGGGCTTTTACTATTGTGACTGACCACAAACCATTATTGGGGATAATAGCCGGAGATAAGCTGACTCCCTACATATTATCCCCTAGGATGACCCGATGGTCAGAATTCTTAGCTGCTTATAACTATCGGCTGCAATACCGCCCGGGGAAAGCCATTCCCCATGCCGACGCATTGAGCCGAGCACCGCTTCCAGAGACTCTCGACGATCCTGCACCAATGGTAACCACGTTGCAAATCGAAGCACTCAACTTGCCGCCACTAACTGCCCGAGATATCACGAGAGAAACCAAACGCGACCACACCCTAGCACGAGTCCTAGGCTGGGTAAAACGCGGATGGCCATTGGACCAGTTATCAGATGACTTCACACCATTCAAGACTCGACAAACTGAGCTCTTCTCCCAGAAAGGCTGTGTCATCTGGGGCAATAGAGTCGTTATCCCAGAACGACTCCAGAAAGCGCTGCTGAGAACCTTGCATGATGGCCACCCTGGCATCGTGCAAATGAAAGCCCTTGCGCGAAGCTACGCATGGTGGCCAGGCATTGACAAGCAAATCGAACAGTGGGTTAAAGCTTGTCTCAAATGCCAAGAAGTCAGCAACGCCCCACCAAAAGCCATGCCTACTGAATGGGAGACACCACGTGGACCCTGGTCCTGAATTCACCTGGACTTTGCGTGGCCAACCAAAGGCCACACCTTCCTGCTTACCATTGACGCCTACTCGAATTGGCTCGAAATCCATCGCATGACGACTACGACCTCCAAGGCGGTTATCAAAACCTTAAACAGACTCTTTGCAACCCACGGATTACCAGACGTCCTGGTATCCGATAACGGCCCTCAATTTACCGCACTCGCGTTCGAGCAGTACCTCGCTGACTGCAGCATTCGCCACGCGCTCACCTCGCCGGCGCACCCTGCGACCAATGGCAAAGCAGAACACATGGTCCAATTTGTGAAGAAAACCTTGCAGAAGGTAGACTATGACAACATTGACGACAAGGTCAATCAAATCCTCTTCTTGCAATACATCACCCCACATAGCGTCACCAACAAAACTCCCACCGAACTGCTAATGGGATGAAAGCTCCGCTCCCACTTCGACTGGTTGCATCCAGCTTACGAACCGGAGAAACCACTAGGATCCAGTGGCCGCTGTCGTACCTTCCAGGTAGGAGACTTGGTATATGCTAAAAACCTATCGGGCGACCCGTTGTGGGTGGAAGCGACAGTAGTACGTGTAACTGGCCCCAGATCCTACCTTGTACAATGCCTTGACGATAAACTTTGGAAACGTCATATTGATCAATTACAATCGTGGCTTCCAGCGGCCAGTCTGCAACTCCCCTATGACCAAACTGAGGGGGGGGGAGGTACGGAAGAAGATGAATTCCTAGAAAACCCGTTCGAAGGAAATGACGGCTTGATAGAAACTCAGGAAGCGGAGCCAGAGGGAGAAACGGTTGCGTCTCAGGGAATTGCAGAGAATGTGGGCAACGACGTAGAAGTGAACTCTGAACCAGAAACAGCCCCACTGCCAAACAATGATCTACCTCAGCGTGATTGCAGCCAGCCGATACAATGGAAATCAAAGAGACTAATAAGACAACCGTCCTACCTAAGGGACTATGTAACTGCGCCCTGCAAATAAGAAGCCAGGGGGAAGGAGTGCTGTGTATGCATAAAGATTAATAGAGTGTGAGCTTGGAGTAAGTGCAGGGTTCTGGCCCTGCACTTCTGATTGGCTGTTAAGCAGCCGGACCGGATTGGCCCATTCCAGGGAATCCGATTGGCCCTTAACAGAAAGTTCCTATTGGTTATAAGAGCTAGCGCTCCTAGCTCATTATTGGTTAAAAGTTACAGGGTTGCCTATATAAGGCGGGTTTAACTGCTATTGAAACGAGAGAGTCACAATGTAAATAAAGAGCTGAAGTTCACCGTTCAGAGGCTTGTCTCCATTCTTTTTTGCCCATGCTCAAAATATAACACAATCTATATCATGATATACCTTCATGTTTTTCTCTCTCTCACTCCAGAATTAACTACTAACCAGAGCTGACAACCCCAAACTCCATGATATGAAGATATCCCATAAGAGGAATTCTTTCATGTTCTTTACTGAAGTTTATATGAAACCAGGCAGGCTACAAACTGCTGAATTAATTATGTTTGGAAAAGTTAGTGGTAAAAGGAAACCAGGCCATCAAATAACACAGTGGCTGGACACCATCAGTTTTGACCCTAGCTAGAGCAGGGGTGTCCAACCTTGGCAACTTTAAGACTTGTGGACTTCAATTCCTAGAATTCCTCAGCCACCTGGCTGAGAAATTCTGGGAGTTGAAGTCCACAAGTCTTAAAGTTGCCAAGGTTGGACACCCCTGAGCTAGAGTATGAAAACCTTCCTCCCAAAGTAGGGCAAGTTTGGAAGATGGGGAGAGAATTGTCCCATATAGAATCACCAAGAGTCGGACATGACTGAATGGATAACATCATCACAAAGATAGTAAGAATATACTATGGTTTCAGCCTCCTTTAACTAAGATAGGTGCAAGAATTTCTCTCTGTGTCAGGAAAATATTTCCTAAAATATTTTCACAGAAATAGAATGGCTGGGGAATATACAGTACTGTTATTAATTTATCAATGGTTCAAATGAAAGAAAATACTAAATTTCCCTCAAGATGAACTTAAGTCCTGGTAAAGTATACACACACTTGTTTTCTTCCAGAATGTGTTTTCAACTTATTGTTGTGACATAGAGTAAGTCTGACATTTCCTGTTACATTTTAACTCTGCTCAATCTTTTTTAACAGATCAACCAACCTTGAGTTACAACATAGTTGTGTGCCATGTCACAGGCAATTCAGTGAAGAATTTCAGTACAAAACATGCTTGTTTTTAAAAATGCTTGCAATTTTAATTGAGAAAGTTAAATATTTTTTACTTTTTACATTTATAGGCCACCCTTAAATCAATTGCAACTTCCAATGAGTCTTCTGGGGGTTATTTGTCAGAAGTAAAATATTTATGGGATCTCTTATTTTTCACATCTCTCTGTTCTTTTATTTGTTATATTGTTGTTGCTCCAAATTGTTCTCCATTCACTCCCCACCCTCAATTTTGTCCTTAGTCCATGATAAGAGCATTACCAAAATCAGAACCTGCTACTGAAGCTCCGTAGGCTGTCAAATTTTATTGTAAGGATTAAAAATATATTCTGGGCAATTGCTTTGCAAAATCACTGTAATCCTTGGCCAGAGAATGGAGTATTTTTAGAAAGCTGAACATAAGGAATGTCAGATACTCCCTCTTGTAGCCCTTTTTAAAGCACAATGACGTGATACTGCCACAATGAAATCACAGAAGCCCATATTGATATATTTATAGTAACTGGGATATTTTTGTATTGTTTTTTTTTTAAATAGGGAAACATTGGTTGCCCAGGAAGAGACCAGGCAAAAGAGAATCTTGGACACAACTCACAGTGTTTGAGAATGTATCACAGAAGTAGCCTTATTTGGAAAGCCTTGTTCTGTAGCCCACCACATAGCTTTCCAAGCAGTGCTATTCTAGATGCCTTATCTGACAACATTACTCAACCTTTAATCCAATGTTTTTGCATTTGTAGGTAGGGAAGAGTTTCGCAGAGATAAGTCATCTCTATTTTTTCCAACAGAAGATACTATATCACTTACACAACAACACAAACAGTTCAGTTATGACTCTGACTACTACTCATTCTGCTTTCTCTCTGATTGTTAATACCATGTATTTCATAGCTTAACACATTCTTCCATTTCAAATTTGCTGCCTTCTTTTTCTGTTAAGCAATCTGATGAAGTAAATCATTGTTTACATTTTAAAGACTTTGATATTGAAGTATTAATATTCACAAACCCATTTTGTGGTTTGCAGTTGAAACAGACTCTGAATCAAGTTATCTCAGATAGCCACAGTGGGATTAGAGCTGCCTTGAGTGCTGAGAACTTGAATCATTTATTAACTGGTTTAGCCTTTTATAGTAACAGCTGTGATCCTCTGATAAATTCTACATAGTTTTTGTTTGCTTACATTAGATAAATTAATCTACATTACACAAAAAACCTTTTTCTGAATGCAGAACATGTAAATAAGGCTGTCATAATATCACCTCGATATCCCAGTCCTCTCTCCATTATCCAGCAATTTAGAAATCTTGGCTGACTCATGCCAGCAGCTCCACCTAACAACCGAGGATAAACTCAGCTACTGCTTGTTTTGCCAAGTATCAGGAAACAGATCAGGTACCTGGGCAATTGGTTCTTTTGGTTCCAGAGGCAATGAGCAGCGAATGAATAAACTTTAAGCTTTAGTATGAATTCAAGCAAGATTTAAAAACATCACGTAAAAGGCATACATACTATTACGTCTGGGGTGGATCGGTTCGAAGGAGATGCGAGACCATTCAGTGATTTCAGCTCTTTATTTTAGATGAGAATAGTCTGGAGAATGCGAGCCGCGGCAGCCCTTCATATAGGGCTGGCTCGTGGCTCGGCGGCCAATGGCAACACTTTGAATCTCCCGCGATTGGCACGGCCAATCACGGTAGATTCCTAGCATTCCAATCACGGCCGAGCCTTCGACCAATCAGGTTGCTGTTTGTTCGGACCAATCAGTTAAGAGGGTTTGGAGTATGCTAATATCGTATACCCCTCCCCTCTTGGTTTCGCCCGTCGGTGCGTCATGATGTAGTCACGTAGGTAGGCGGGGCTTCGTACCTGCCTACTTGACCTGCACGGTTCAGTTTTGGTGTGGTGGTCGACCGGTTCGGATGCCTTTTCTGTCGCTCCAGTTCCTTGGGATGGAACCACCTGGAACGTTGAGCTGGCCCTTTTTGGGTAGCTCCCTCCCGGTCTACCTGGGCTGGTTGAGCTGCCGCTTCTGTTGTTCCCAGCCGGATCTTTCCGGGCTGGTTGAACTGGTTTGGCCGCTCCTTCCAGGTGAAGATTCCGGGGTTTCGTGTTCCATTGGTCCTGCGTCTACAGGTGAGTAGCATCGGTTTATTTGTGGTTTATTTATTATAGGTGGGGGGTGTTCTGCTAGTGTTAGTTGGTTCCCTTTGGTTCTTTCTTTCTCGCTTGCCAATTTCCCCCCCCCCCCCCTTCTAGTTTCCTGCTCTGGTATTTGGTTGTTGGTGACAGCTATCCTCGATCTTAGCTGGATGATGTGTCGTTTCCAGCTTTTTCCGTCGCTTGTTTCTAATCGGTATGATATGGGGCCGGTTATCTGGGTGATTGTTGCTGGTACCCAGAGTGGTTCTCCAGACAGGTTTCTTGCATATACCGTGTCCCCTATTTTAAATGTCCTGTGTTTGCTTGAGGAACCCGGGGGTTTGTCCGGGTTGTATGTTGGATGCATTCTATCTAGGGTTGACCGCAGTTTCCTACCCATCATCAGTTCTACTGGGCTTCTATTTGTGGTTGCGCTAGGTGTGATATGTTGTATGAGGAGCATTTTATTAATATTATCCTGTATGTTGGCTGCTTCTATTTTTTGGATGGCCTTCTTTGTGTATTGGACCATGCGTTCTGCTCGTCCATTCGCCACTGGATTTGCTGGTGCAGTTAATGCATGGCGTATTCCTTGGCCTGCCAGAAATTGCTCAAATGCTAGGGCGGTAAATTGGGGCCCGTTATCCGATACTATTACATCTGGCAGGCTGTGCGTGGCAAACAGTTTGCTCAGTTTTCTGATTACCGCCTCTGTTGTGGTAGATTTCATGGTGTTTACCTCCAGCCAGTTGGAGTAAGCATCCACTGTTATAAGGTACATGTGTCCCTTGGTTGGCCCTGCGAAGTCTATGTGAATCCTAGACCACGGGCCTCTGGGTGTTTTCCATTCTTGGGTTGGGGCTGCGGGAGGTTTAGGTCTGGATTCTTGGCATTGCTTGCATTTGGCAACCCAGGTTTCAATCTGTTTGTCCATTCCTGGCCACCATGCAAAGCTTCTGGCCAGGCTTTTCCTTTTGACCATCCCTGGGTGCCCCTCATGCAGCATCCCCAATACCCTTTCCTGTAATGTTTCCGGAATTACCACTCTGTCCCCCCAAAGTATGCAGCCCTTCTCGGTAAAGAGTTCAGTTTGTCTGTTCCAGAAGGGTCTGAATAGTTCATCCTTGTCCCCTTCCAGCCACCCTTTTCCAACCCAGCTCAAGACTCGTGCCAGCTGCTTGTCTTTATTTGTTTCTCTGACAATGTCTGGCGTGGTCACGAGTGGGTTGGATATTGTCTCTATTTGGAGTACCTCTGTTGTGGGTGCTGGGTCGTCTTCCCGGTCAGGTAGGGGTGAGTGGCTCAGGACTTCTGCGTGGGCGATGTCCTTGCCGGATCGGTGTATCAGCTGGTAATTGTATGCTGCTAGGAATTTGGACCACCTTGTCATTCTTGGCGATAGAATGTTCAGTGTGGCCCTGTTTCCCGCCAGGATTCCTAGCAGCGGTTTGTGGTCCGTGATGATTGTAAAAGTCCTACCGTAAAGGTATTCATGGAATTTTTTGCCGCTGGCAACGACTGCTAGAGCCTCTTTGTCGAGCTGGCTGTAGTCCCGTTCTGGCTTTGAAAGTGTCCTTGATGAGAAAGCGATGGGTGCTTCCCTCCTGTCTGGTAGCTGGTGGCTGAGGATGGCGCCGATCTCAAATGGTGACATGTCGCAAGTTACAGGGTCTCACTGTACTGGATTAGTACCGCGTCGGATGTTAGCAGGTTCTTTGTGTTGTTGAAGGCGCTCTCCTCCCATGCTCCCCAGGTCCAGGTGGCTGTTTTCTCTAACAGCCTATGCAGCAGTTCCGCCACGGTCGCTTTTTGAGGTAGGAAGACATTGTAAAAGTTTAACCGTCCCAAGAAAGCCTGTAATTCCGTTTTGTTTTTTGGTCACGGTGCTTCCCTTATGGCTCTCAGTTTCTTTTCTGTGGGGTGGATCCCTTGTTTGTCTTGGAGATACCCTAGAAATTCGACCCTTTCGGCCCGTAGCTGGCACTTTCCTTTCTTGACTTTAAGTCCCGAGTCTCTGAATTTCTGCAGTACCTCCCTCAACCTGGCTTCTAGTTGTTTCTCATTTTTCACAGCCACCAAGACATTGTCAAAGTAGGGCACAACCCCTTCTATTCCCCGGAGGAGTCTTTCCATAAGGCTTTGGAAAACCTCGGGTGCCACGCTGACTCCAAATTGGAGTTGGTTGCAGCGGAAAGCCCCTCGGTGCGTTACGATGGTTTGGGCTTCTGCTGTCGTGGCATTGACTGGCAGTTGCTGGTAGGCTTGTGCCAGGTCGAGCTTTGCGAAGATCCGGCCTCCCCCCAGTGAGTGCAGAAGATGCTGGACTACTGGGACGGGGTATGCGCTTTGTTGGAGCGCATGGTTTAGGGTGGCCTTGTAGTCACCACAAATTCTCACTGACCCATCTGGCTTGATGGGGGTGACAATTAGGGTTTCCCACCTGGCATGATCGATCGGTTCCAGCACCCCTTGCGTGATGAGCTTACCAAGCTGCTCATCGATCTTGGGCTTGAGTGCAAATGGCACTTGCCTGGGCTTAAGGCGGATTGGCGTGATGCTTGGGTCTATGTTAAATTAGATAGGGGACCCCCGGTACTTGTCTAGGCTGTCGTCGAAGACTTCCTGGAAATCCCTCACAAGCGCCGCTTCCCAGTCTGCCTCTCTGATGTGGTGTATTCCGGTTACTTCAATGCCCAAGGGTGCGAACCACTGTAGTCCCAACAGGCTCGGGTGATCTCGGTCGACGATTGTCAGGGGTAGCACTTCTGTGTGGCCCTTGAACATGACTTAAAATGGCCTCTGCCGACTACAGGGATTCAGTTCCCCTGGTAGTCTTTGAGGGTTAGTGTTTGGTCCTCCAGTTCGTGGCAGCGGATGGTGGGAGCCAGGCGCTTGAGTGTGCGCCAGGAGACCATTGAGAGGAAGGACCCTGAGTCCACTTCCATGTTGCATTGCTGGTCACATATACTTTCCTGGCGTCACTGGTGGAGGAATAGCTGAAGACGATTGTCTGGTGTGTTTCCTCCCTTTGTCTCATCATCTTGGAGTCGCCTGTTCCGACCTTCTTGGCTCCAGCGGTTCTCCGTCCGGCGATCGCGGTTTCTGGTGGGGGTGCTTTCTCTCCGTCGGGGGCTGCTGTCTCATCGTCGCGGGCTGTAGTGTTTTTTATTCTGGCATACTTTGGCGATGTGCCCCCTTTTCTCGCCTGCAAATGGCATCAAGAAAACGGCAGTCCGCTCGGAGGTGATCACCGCCGCAGCCAGCACACTGGAACCTTGACTTACGACCTCGTGGTTCCCGCCACTCCCACGCTGATTGGAGGATCTCCTCCTCCTCGTCTTCGGTTTCCGAGAAGGAGTCGATGTCGCCATGGTGTGTGGTTGTATGGTCTGCCTCTGGTCACCTCTCAGCGGTCGACGTTGTCTCTCTGGCCGCCGCTCATGGCATGATGCTCAATTGTCGCATCCGAGCCGCTGATTTCTTGGCCACTTCCGCTGCAGTGGCTTTGGTGAAGGCATTGGTGAGGGAGATATCCCCCTTTGCCATGATGCAGCTCTGGAGGATGGGGTCTCGGAGTCCTAGGATGACACGGTCTCACAGGGCCTTGTCCAGGTCGGCGAACTCGCACAGGCCGCCCAGGTCCCGTAGTGCCGCCATGAAGTTGCCCAGCCCCTCGCCCTCACGTTGATCCCGCCTGTAGAAGTTGTGCCGCCGGATAAGGATGGGCACGATGGGGGCGTAGTGACTTCGCAGAAGGGACTCGAGATCGTCCCACTCCATCGCCTTGACGTCCTCCGGTTTGGCCAAGGCTTTGGCCATCTTAAATACTGCGGGCCCGCAGTGCGTGAGGAACACGGCTCGTTTCTTGTGACCGTTGGCATCCTTGAGGTTGCTACTTTCGAGGAACATTTGGAACCTATCGGTATAGGATTCCCAGTCCTCGGTAGCAGGGTTGAAGGGTGCGGGTGGCGAGTTGATGCCGGCCATGCTGCCTGTTCAGCGTGTCGCTTCGCCACGTGCTGGGGTCTCCTTGTTCACGATCCCACCCTCGTCACCAGTGTTACGTTTGGGGTGGATTGGTTCGAAGGAGACGCAAGACCATTCAGTGATTTCAGCTCTTTATTTTAGATGAGAATAGTCTGGAGAATGCGAGCCGTGGCAGCCCTTCATATAGGGCTGGCTCGCAACTCGGCAGCCAATGGCAACGCTTTGAATCTCCTGCGATCGGCACAGCCAATCGTGGTAGATTCCTAGCACTCTAATCACGGCCGAGCCTTCGACCAATGAGGTTGCTGTCTGTTCGGACCAATCAGTTAAGAGGGTTTGGAGTATGCTAATATCGTACATATACCAAGCAAGGTGATACCCAAATCTCTTACAAGCTGGCAAGAGTTCCTTAATAAGGACCATAGAAATACCTTAAGGGTGGCCAATTTCCATAGTACCCAGTGCTGGGTTTTGTGCAGAAACCTCCGACAAGCAACGACCCTCTAAAATGATGTAAATGACCAGCTATCTGCAAGGAGTATAAATCCTTCCATTCCCCATATCCTGTCAGATCTGAAGAAGCTTCTTGGTTGAGAAGTGAAATGTCTTCAAAGAAAACACAAGAAGTCCAGCTACCTCCAGAATAAGCACCTGTGTGAGACAACCACAACCTGGATGACTGAGAATCTCTACAGACTTTTAACAACACCAAGGTTTTTTTAATCAAAACCTGGCACCATGGCTTCACGGCCTTGCTATTGTCAGGAGACTATAAAACATGATCTTGACCAGATGCCACAAGACTCTGGGATGGGAACTGAAAGTCTGAGATATTTCATAGACTACAACTATCTGACCTCCCACCACCCCTTTCTCTTTTATTCAGTAAACAAGAGTAAAAAAAAACCCCAATAGGTTAGCTTAGAATGAGTTCTAAATTCCTAGACTTTTCTTAACAGGAAGGAGAAGAACAAATCGAAATATGTCATTAAATTCCTCGGAATAACAATGGTCTTCCACATTTCTACCACATTGTTTTCTCATCCAGTCTTGGTGTAGCAACATCATTAAGTAACATGCGGCACAGGATTCCATTCATCCATCTTAGCACTGTCTTTTGAACTAGCAGGAAGAGTGGCATTTGCCATCTGTCCTATCTATTCACTACTTCCCTTGTTCTGAACACATCTAGAAGACACCAGGATGGTTAAAAACAACAACATGGGCATCAAATTCAAGAATGGCCATATGAAATGTCACAACAGATAGTCTTAAAGAAGAGGAAAAATAGTCTTAAAGAAGAGGAAAAATTAGCCCCATTGCTCATCTATGTATGAACATTCCAGCACAGCAGTTGCATTGCCAGGGATTTTTACATTTTTGCCAGGAAAGCATTTTAAATTGGGCAGCAAAAAATCAAAATAAAGATGCACAAAGTGATGTTGGGAATGTCACAAACATTGCCCAGTATATTTAAACAATGTATACCTCCACAGGGAAAGACTACAATGCTGGAAGTGCTGCATTTTCCCATAGAATTGTAGTATGTACTCAGAATATAATTGTGTAGCAAAAGTACAATTTGAGGGAAACCATATTAAAGGACCGTAAGAAAACCACAATTACTATGCAAAATATTGTTTGTGGAAAAGAACTCTTTCTTGTTCCCATTGATTGGTTGATTGATTAGGTGCCATGAAGACGGTGTCAACTCTTAGCAACCATATAGATTTTCTCCATGGCAATCTATCTTTAACCGGTCATTCAGGTTTTCCAACAGTGCACTTAATTACCACTGTAACTGAGTCCATCAATCCTGCTGCTATTCATCTACTTTCCCAGCATTAGAAAGCTCAGTCTTGATCTTGAAGAAGGCTTATCATGTGATTGCTAAAAGTTGACACAGAGTTAATGATGCAAAATCTTTCGTTTGTCATCATTATGACCTACATCTCAACATTCGAATAACAACATTTATTAGCTGCAAATCTGGGAAATGTGTGTGTGTCTGTTTGTTTGTGTGTCTCTGTGTTCATATACAAATTTGGAGGGGACAAATTTCTGACCCATTCCTGATCGTAACAATGCTGCATGAGCTAACCACTATTCCATGTAAAAGGAAGATTCTTCCTTTGGAAGCTGTGAAGCAAAACTGCAAGTATGGTTATTCGTATCCTTGCAACAATCAGAGGCCCAGCCCAGCATTTGCAGAGCTTCAGTCTTTATCTCCCAAGTGCTTCACCAGCAAAAAAAAAAAAAATTCCTTTCAGGAAAACCCTGATGCTGTTGGCTCTCACTCCGTGACCTTTCAGAGTGCCATGAGGCAGCAATTCCAAACTTTGATTGTGTTTACCCTACACAAATACCATGGTATGATACTCAGTAGTCCATTGAATAAACAATAACTGGTGGGGTTCATACCATATGTAACAACACAAACCATATTATTGTTTACTGTGTGCTATGAAACCAACTTTTGGCTATTTTTGTTTTCCTTTGAAAAAGCTAAAATGATCGTTTCCATTGTTTACGAAGGCTGCCCGGAACTAATTTTATCAAGGCTTGGTTCAAGGAGAGGCTTAGCAGACAGCTTAGTCAAGCCTGGTTAGTGTCTGAATCAGAGACCACCAGGGAATTCCAAAGTTGGCTAGCTGGAAAGTTTTAACAGAATCTCAAAAGAAAACCAGGACCAATCAGTCCTGTATTATTATTGCCTAAGGAACTGCAGTTATGTGCTGGGAATCAAGCTTGTCTTGAGGGCATCTTAATCACTTCTTTAGTCATGGAACAAAGCAATTAAGAATAAAGTAGGAGCTATGGCTGTAAAGTAGGAGCTATGGCTGCCCTATGTAAGGCAGTAAAGAAATATCAGTCCGGTCAACAAATTGAACCAGAGTTTCCATAGAGACGGACAGGTTTATAATGTTTAATAGCGACACAAAACAAGCATTTTATTTATATCAGGCAAGTCTGTTGTCACCATATCCTGAGACTTCATTAGACAAAGGCTACCTGGGACAGCAGAATGTTATGTAAGGGAAACAAGGGGAGCAAGTGATATAATGTATACCACAACTTCATGGAGATGATTACTACATCGTGCATTGTTCACAGGGGTTTTCACTGATACAAAATTATATAATTTGTATCATTTGACAAAATTATGATAGGATGATGATCTCTACCAGACATCTGTGATCCCCTTCCAAGGCATCTGCACAACCAATTGAAAACTGAGATTTATTGTATGATAAGTAGCAGACAAGTGACTCTTTGGAAAAACAGCCACTATTGAGATAATATTGCTAAAGTGAGGGATGCCTTCTATGGAAATGCCATTGTCGTGTCCGTTGGGAAAGAGACCAGGAGTCGGTGACTAGGTTTCAGCTCTTTATTGGTCCCCGGAACCAAACTGGGTTCCAAGGGAAAACTTTCGGCTTTTTATTTCCAAGCCGCGGCGGCCGCGGCCAATGGCACCGCTTTGAATCTCCTGTGATTCAAATCCACCAATCGCGGGAGTTTCTTAGCGGGCCAATCAGCGCGGCTCGCCCAACCAACCAGATCGCTTTGGCCAATCAAAACACGGGGCTTTCAAGAATGTAAATGAAGGTACAGAACACCCCTCCCCTCTTGGTTTGGTCCTACATAACATAGTCCCGTAGGTAGGTGGGGCTCCGTACTTGTCTGTTGGACCTGCGCAGGTCAGTGGTAGGTTGGTTCCCGGCCGGTTCGGTCGGGATCTCTGTGTCTCTCGGCCTCGTCGTTGGAACCGCCTGGTATGTCTTGCCGGGCTGCTCTTCGCAGCTCCCTCCCGGTCTACCCGGGTTGGTCGAGCTGCGGTTTTCGCCGCTCCCGCTTGGTCTTTCCGGGCTGGTCGAGCTGGCCTGGCTGTTTCTTCCTGGTGAGGTTTCGCGCTGGCTGCTTGCTGGTGAGTATGGCTGGTTTCTTTCCTCTGGGGTTTGGTGTCCGGGGTATTCCCTCCCCTCTTGGTTTGTGTTGAGGGGGTTGGTTGTGTCTTTTGGAGCTGTCCTCGATCTTAATTGATCGATGTGGCGTTTCCATGCTCGTCCGTCGGTTGTTTGTAAGCGGTACGAGCGTGGACCTGTCACCTGGGTTATGGTTGCTGGTATCCATAGTGGGTCTCCGGTTAGGTTCTTCGCGTAGACGGCATCGCCTGGTGCAAAGGATCAGTGTTTGCTGGTGGAGTCTGGGGGTTTCTCTGGGTTGTATGTGGGGTGTAGTCTATCGAGTGGGGATCTTATTTTCCTCCCCATTAGTAGCTCTGCCGGGCTTTTATTTGTTGTAGTGTTTGGGGTTATGTGTTGTATAAAAAGCATTTTATTTATTTTGTCCTGGATCTCCCCGTGGTCTATTTTCTGGATGGTTTTTTTTGTGAATTGAACCATTCGTTCCGACCTTCTGTTCGCTGCCAGATGCACCAGGGCTGTCAGTGCGTGTCGTATGCCCCGTTCCGCTAGGAATTTTTCGAATTCCAGCGAGGTGAATTGGGGCCTGTTGTCCGACACGAGGACGTCTGGGAGGCCGTGTGTCGCGAAGAGTTTGCAGAGTTCTTTGGTCACGGCCTCTGTGGTGGTGGTTCTCATGTTGCTTACTTCCAGCCAGTTGGAGTAAGCGTCTACGGTTATTAAGAATGTGTGTCCCTTTGTGGGCCCGGCGAAGTCTATTTGGATCCTAAACCAAGGTCCCCTGGGGGTTTCCCACTCTAGAATTGGTGCCATGGTTGGGCTTGGTCTAGTTTCCTGATAATGTTGACACCTTGCTACCCAAGCCTCGATTTGTTTGTCCATCCCTGGCCACTAAGCGTAACTTCTGGGCAGGGCTTTTGTTCTAACGATGCCCGGGTGCCCCTCGTGTAACAACTCCAGTACCTTCCCTTGCAGTTTTTCCGGAATGACCACCCTATCCCCCCACAGTACACATCCTTTTAGTAGCGAGAGTTCCGTTTGCTGGTTCCGGAATGTTCTGAAAGTCTCGTCATTGTCCTTTTCCGGCCACCCTTTCTCTACCCAATGCAACACCCGCGCCAGACATTTGTCTTTATTAATTTCTCGGGCAATGTCGGACGTGGTTATGGGTAGATTGGGCAGAGTTTCTATGCTGAGGGTGGTCGTCGTGGGTGCTGGGTCAGTGTCTAGTTCAGGTAGCGGTGAGCGGCTTAAAGCATTCGCATGGGTGATAGTCTTACCAGTTCGGTGTGTGAGCCGGTAGTTGTAGGCGGCCAGGAATTCGGACCACCTTGTCATTCTAGGAGATAGAATGTTCGGGGTGGCCCTGTTCCCTGCGAGGATTCCCAACAGCAGCTTGTGGTCAGTGATGATGGTGAACGTCTGGCCGTAAAGGTACTCGTGAAACCTTTTCACTGCGGCGACGATAGCCAGGGCCTCTTTGTCCAGCTGACTGTAGTTCCGCTCCGGTTTGGTGAGGGTCCTTGAAAAGAACGTGATGGGTGCTTCTTTTCCATCGGGAAGAGTGTGGCTGAGGACGGCGCCGACGTCGAAGGATGATGTGTCGCACGTGACGGCTAGTGGTAGGGTCTCGTTGTATTGGATGAGGACGGCATCCGAAGTGAGCAGGTCCTTGGTTTTCCTGAAGGCGGCTTCCTCGTGTTTCCCCCAAGTCCAGGTGGCCGCCTTGTCCAAATGCCTATGCAAAGGCTCTGCCACGGTCGCCTTTTGGGGCAGGAACACATTATAAAAGTTAAGTAGTCCCAGAAACGCCTGCAGTTCCGTTTTTGACCTGGGTGTGGGGGCCTCTTTGATAGCTTTAATTTTGGTGTTGGTGGGGTGGATGCCATGCCAGTCTAGGAGGTACCCCAGGAATTCGACTCGCTCTGTGTAAAGTTGGCACTTTTCCCTCTTCACCTTTAGCCCAGTTTCTTTGAATTTCGTTAGCACCTCCCTTAGGCGACCCTCTAGTTCGGCCTGGTTGGCTGCCGATACCAGTACATCGTCGAAGTAGGGTACCACCCCCTTGATGCCTTGTAAGAGTCTCTCCATGAGGCTCTGGAAAATTCCAGGTGCCACGCTGACTCCGAACTGGAGTCGGTTACATCGAAAGGCTCCCTGGTTGGTGACTATGGTTTGCGCCTCTGCGGTTTCCTCGTCGACCGGCAGCTGCTGGTATGCTTGGGCCAGGTCGAGTTTCTCAAAAACCTTGCCTCCCCCCAGTGAGTGTAGAAGATGCTGCACTACTGGGATGGGGTAAGCGCTTTGTTGCAAGGCGCTGTTTAGGGTAGCCTTATAGTCCTCACAGATTCTCACTGACCCATCAGGCTTGACTGGGGTGACTATTGGGGTCTCCCACCGGGCATGGTATATTGGTTGTAGGACCCCTTGCTTGACGAGCTTGTCAATTTGCTCGTCAATTTTTGGCTTGAGTGCAAAAGGTACCCGCCTTGGTTTTAGGCATCTCAGGGGAATGTTTGGGTCTAGGCTGAAGGAGATAGGGGGCCCTCGGCACTTGCCTAGGGTGCCGTCGAATACTTCTTGGAAGTCCCGTGCCAGTTGCTGCTCCCAGTCGGCCTCGGCAATGTGGTCGATGCCCGTGACTTCGATGCCGAGCGGTGCGAACCATTGAAGTCCCAACAGGCTGGGTTGGTTTTGATCGATGATTGTGAGGGGAAGTTTTGCAGTGTGTCCTTTAAATGTTACTCTAAATTGTCCTGTTCCGACTACCGGGATGCGGTTTCCCTGGTAGTCTTTAAGGATTAGTCTCTGGTTCTCCAGTCCCCTCCTTTGGATGGTAGGCACCAAGCATTTTATTTCCTGCCAGGCGACCATGGAGAGGTAGGACCTGGGGTCCACCTCCATCTTGCAAGGTTCGACTTCGATGCCTACCTCCATGTAGACCTTGCGGGCGTCGGTGGTTGTTGCGTGGCCAATGATGACCGTCTGGTGCGTTTCTTCCCCCCGCCGGGTCTCGCCACCTCGTCGGGCTCGTCCGCTCCAGTCCCAACGGCTGTCAGCTGGGCTGTCTCTGGTTCTGGGCGTTGTGCTGTCCCGTCTCCACTCGCTGTGGTCCCACCGTCTGGGGCTGTAGGCTTTCTTAAGTCGGCAGACGCGGGCGATGTGACCCTTTTTGTCACAGTGCCGGCAGACTGCATCGAAGAACTGGCATTCGGCTCTAGGGTGGTCGCCTCCGCAACCGGCACATGCGGTCCTCGACTTACAACCCCGCTGGCTGCGCTGGTCGTGTCCTGCCTGGAGCCGGTGGATTTCCTCCTCCTCGTCTGAAGAGGTGGAGTGGAATTTGCCATGGTGGGTGGTCGTTTCAGGTTGGGCCTCGGTCACCCGTGCAGGGTGGTTGTTTGCGGTGCGGTCCCCGGCGTCCGGTCTCCGCATGCAGTTTGCTGACTGCCTGGTGGCTTCGGCTGCGGTGGCTTCGGTGATGGCATCGGCGAGGGTGATGTTGCCTTTAGCCATCAATCGACTTTGTAGGACAGGGTCCCAAAGCCCGAGCACGACTCGGTCCCGCAGGGCCTCGTCCATGTTGGAGAACCCGCATAGTCCTCCTAGGCTCCGCAGCTCTGCAACAAGGTCACTGAGGCTTTCGCCCAACCGTTGGTCCCGCCGATAAAACTCGTGCTGTCGGATGAGGGTGGGCATGGCGGGAGCATAGTGCCTTCGGAGTAAGGGCTCGAGGTCATCCCAATCCATTGCAGTGACGTCAGCGGGTTTCGCTAGGGCTTTCGCCATCTTGAACACTGCGGGCCCACAGTGTGTCAGGAAGACGGCTCGTTTCTTCGGCCCGGTGGCGTCCTTCATGTCACTGCATTCGAGGAACATGCGGAATCTGTCCGTGTAAGATTCCCAGTCCTCGGTAGCAGGATTGAAGGGTGCGGGCGGTGCGATGCTGGCCATCTCGTCGGGCTTGCTGGCTTCCGTCGGACACGTGCTTATGGGGTTCAGGATCAGGATCCCATCCTCATCGCCAGTGTCGTGTCTGTCAGGAAAGAGACCAGGAGTCGGTGACTAGGTTTCAGCTCTTTATTGGTCCCCGGAACCGAACTGGGTTCCAAGGGAAAACTTTTGGCTTTTTATTTCCAAGCCGCGGCGGCCGCGGCCAGTGGCACCACTTTGAATCTCCCGCAATTCGAATCCACCAATCGCGGGAGATTCTTAGCGGGCCAATCAGCACAGCTTGCCCAATCAACCAGATCGCCCCGCGCTTTGGCCAATCAAAACGCGGGGCTCTCAAGAATGTAAATGAAGGTACAGAACAGCCATGGCAGCTAGAAAGGCTTAAGGCTAAATTAGATCTAGAATTGAAAAGAAAATATAAGCCTTTCCTCCCCTGTGACTCTATGATTCTTGGGAAAACTTCTCCTCAGCAATTGACATGGGAGATTTTCATGTAAAGAAAACATGTATAGGTTCAGGGTCCCTAACATCTCCAGGTGCATCTGGAGAGCAACCACTGCCAATCAATTTGAACAAAACTATAAAGATTACTTACACCATCATGTTTGTTTTGGCCTATAAATAACATAAAATTATTCCTTGGTATTTTTTTTAACTGAAAAGAAAGCATGATTTGGCTGATTTTTTTGTGAGGAGGAATTTCAGCAACTCCATTTATTGTACCAGTACATGATGTCAAACTGAGGGCAATGAAGAGAAATATATCTGTAGTTGAGGGGTCCTTGGTGCTCTCTGAGCTTGGTTGTTTTCTTGAAGACATTTCACTACCCAAATTAGGTAACATCATTAGTGATATTAATCATTATTGATATCTGTAGTTTTTGATCCCCATAAATTTTTGAGTGTTACCATTATCTCCATTTCTTTTTATTTTTCCAAGAAAATATAAATAAAGGGCAAACACCTTTTCATGTGATAGCTCATGTGAAAATTGATCAGATAAATGCACTAAAAAATTATCATCAGACTCTGGTGATGTTACTTACTAGCAGAGGATAATGTCTCACACAACCTGCTGAGAAATTTAGGAAGGCCTCCTTTCTAGGAGATCCTGCTCTGGTCCAGAGAACCACTGATCCCTCTAGGACTGCACCTCCCCTTCCATTTAAGAATTTGTTGTGGCAAAATGTAAGGATTGGTTGGAGGGTGAGAGGATTTGCTGAACAAAGATAACACTTTAAAGAGCTTAAGTGGCAGGATGGAGAGAAACGTAATAAGCCTGTGCAATTCTTCTAGCCAGCCTTTAAGGATTAAACTGACATATTACACATCTTTTGAATTATTTTGTTTCTCTTAGAGAAGAATGTTGCAAGGAAGAAATCAGGGGAAATATATTTCTTTGAGGAAGGGGGGAATTCCACCCTTTATCCCAGCCTACGCAGCCAGATGGTACAATTGGAAACACTGAAATGCAAGACAGATTCATTCCAAATCGAAGTCCATTGGATTAATGGTCATATTCCATTCCTATGCAAAGGACAAAGCAAACAAAAACCCAAAGTCCCCGTCCCTATATCACTGTCTATCACGTCTATGTTCATCTCAGAATCTTTGGGTAAGATCATTTTTTCCCACCCAGATCAGGATGACAAAACTGGGTCCCTGAGCCGGCCTGTTGAAAAGCTCCCAATGGCAACCTTTCCTAAAGATGTTCCTGCTTCTATCCTTATTCCAGCAGCAGGCTGAGGAGGAAGAGGAGGAGGAGGAGATGGAGGAGGAAGAGGAGGAGGAGGTAGTGGAGTGTAAGAGATGCTGTCAGAACCTGACTATGTGGGAGAGATCAGCAAGAGAACGTTGATAACTGCACCCACTTACACATGCTTTCACTGATGTGGCCTGCAGAATTCCCATACAGCACCTGCTGGGGATAATTGCTGTTCAGTTCTATAGGATTGCATGGGGATATTGGTGTATAATTTTACCACAAACTGATATCTTTAAGTATTAGAACATACCTTAATTGTCCTTTATTTAAGAAAACCAGGAGTACTTTATGTCAATAATGGTAGTGTCAGGTTTGAACCGCTTCTGGTCCCTTTGAACATTTATCGCTATTCAACTTGCCAACGAACTGGGGCGAGGGGAGGGGGAGAAAGAATGCAGAGCCCACCAAGGTCACTGCTGCAGGTGTCCGACAAAGAAATGAACTGTTCTCAAAACAAAATACTGATACTTAATTGGACAGCATGACCTCTATGGGTGGGAAAAAGGGGAAACGAATTTTTAATTGTGTAGCATTGAGAGGGAAAACCTCAGAGGTGGTTTACTTTCAACCTTCCGGCTAACGAATCCAAAAAAAGTAAGCACTCTCAGGCATTTGGAAATCTCAAAAGTAATTCTTCAGTGCTGAAGCGGTGTAACCAATAAAGTTTTACAGTTGGCAGGTAGTCCCTGGTTTGCATTAAGAGGAAGGGGGTGGTTAACAAATTCTTACATTATATAACTTTATATTCCATACTGCACAACTCCTCCATGTCAGTCTAGGTCCCCCCCCCCTGCATTAATCTTGGACATCTTGGCTTTTTATAATTGGATTTTGCAGGACATGTGATAAGATAAAATATCCTCAGAGCTATTGTAACAAAACTGGGTTACCCTTGAAGTTAGGAGGGAGAAGGAGAGAAAAAGCGCAGTGCAAGACAAATGCTTTGACTCGATGCTACCTTCCTAACAGTCTTGGACAAATAATCTGTCAGCCTACCGCTTCTAAGCACGGCACATCTAAGAAGCACCTTCTTTATCACTCTGGAGATAGAAATAGCTGAGACCAACAATCTGAAGACCTGGAAAAAACGGAGGAATTGGAGGGGCCAAACAAAGCAGAAGAAGAAAGTGATATGGGTAGTGGAGCAAGTGCTGAAGACAAGGAACTTGCTAAGAGGTCAAAGGAATTGGAAAAGAAGCTACAAGAAGATGGAGATAAAGAGGCAAAGACAGTCAAGCTACTCCTGTTAGGTAAGTGTAATGCAACAGGCCATTTATCTCCATGAGGGGTACCTTTAACTCTTCATTTTTTTATGGATCCTAGCATCCTTATCTTGGGTGGGATCAACAAGGGAAGGCTAGTGTAGAACTACTCTTCCTGCACATATTCTAAATGCTGTCCATAAAACTTTCAACAGTAAGGCACCAGTCGGTATCAGCAACAGCAGATCAGATGGGAAAATATTTAATCGTGGTTTGATGACCACAGTAGAACTAAGGTTTGGGGTGATTCCGATATAAACAAGAAATTTTAAAAATTAGAAACTTTGATTTTGTTTCCTGAGGCAAATTTATGTAAATGGCAGAAGCTAGAACAGTTGGACAAATAATTGCAGTCCATTGATTATAATGAGAGGTCACAGAGATCCTTTCTCACAGGTCAGTGGCACTGTAGCTGTTAGAAAATATGAAGTATTTCCAAGAAGGATAATGGAGTTCTAAGAAGCGAGGAAAGATATAGCTTGTGTTTCAAAATCAGTAAAATTCTCCCTTGTGCTGAAATATTTTCCATAATAATATATTTTAGTCAACTTCCCAAAAACCTTTAGGAAGGAAGGAAGGAAGGAAGGAATTCATCTGAAGTACTTTCCTATACAAGTGGCTTTTCTCAAATGTGCAGTGAGCTTGCTATGTAACCACTGTTAAATTTAATGTTTGTGCTGTGAAGGAGGTACTGGCAAACCACTTCCAATTTTTTCCCCAAGAAAACTGCAGGACCTTGACCAGGCAGTCATTAGGAGTCAAAAATTTACTAATTTTTTTTTACTAAAATTTACTAAAACACACACAAATACCGCCCCCACCCCCAAATTTTACCAGCAATCTACAAGCACAGAGCATTGAAAATGCACTCACATTAAATATAATAATAAATGATTTATTATAACTTATAAATGATTTATTAAATTTATAGGCTGCCCAACTGCTAGCAACTCTGGTTTGATTTACTGTTGTTGAAAATATTTAAGGATAAATTTTTTTAGAAAATGCACAAAAAGCAGCACAAGACAGAAAAACGACAGTGGCAAAGAAAACAAGCCCAGAAGAGAATGGAAAGCAAGAAAGCAGCATCAGATCCTTACCAAATGTCTGAAGAAAGCACCAGGTCCTTAGCATTCTTCAAAATACCAGTAAGGTGGGACCCATTTGAATTTTGAGGAATCTTATTCTGGAAGACAGGCGCTGCTACAGAGGAGGCATGCTTCTGAGTTCAGACAAATGGCTTTATTTAATTGATGGAATTCAGAGTGCGCACATCCTTTAAATCAAACTGACCAGATAGATACTATGGGAGGCAAAGAGACCACCAGGTAACCTAGGCCATTTAGGAAGTAAACTGGCAACTGGTGCAGTGAAGCAGAGGAGCTCCATAAGCATACCAAGGCATGTCTATCACTGCCTATATTGCTGAATTCTGGATCAGCTGAAGCTTACAGCTTTGCTGGCTGAGGAATTCTGGGAGTTGAAGTCCACAAGTCTTAAAGTTGCCAAGGTTGGACACCCCTGGCCTAGAATATGTTGCAATGATCAAGCTATGAGGTGACCCACGCATAAGTGACTGTCTGAAGGGGCCCACTCATCTTGGAAAGGAAACAACTGGCACACCAGATGACTAGTTGGTCAAAAGCCTTTCTGGCCATTGCTGTTCACCTGCTCACTGAGCAGGAGTTGCAAGTCGAGGGAGACTCCCAAAGTGTGTCACCCCTCCAAGGTCAAAGTTGGAAACTCTCCCGATCTGGGTGATCCAAACATGCATATTTACTTGGCCTGGGAAGGATTGAGTTGGAGATGGTTTCTTCCAATCCAGACAAGCACAGCAACCAGTACAGGACTGACTCCGATTTCTTCCTTTGTAGTTTAGTCTCCACTCTTTCATATGGCCAGTTAGATCTGGAACTGTTCTGTCTGTCCAATGGGCTCTTTCACTCCTAAACTCAGATCACCTCTTCCCCTAACAAGTATAGGTAGTCCTCAGCTTATGACCAGTTCAAAGCTATGACAGACCTGGAGACTATTCAGGACCTGGATTTGAAATGCCAATGGTTGAGCTCCGATCCATTGACACGTGACTGAACCATGACAGCTTCACTGAGCTGGCCTGTAGTTGAAAGACCTAACTGGATGTCACCAGTGTGCTAATGATACTGATCCCTAATTCAGTGGATGACCTCACCCAGAAGTTTCATATAAATGTTGAAAAGGAGGGGAGAGAAGCATGCATTGCAGCACCTCACAAATGAAGGACTAAGGGAACAATTTCTCACTGCTTACCAACAGCAAGTGCAACCATCCCAGGAGAAAGGAAGAGAGCCACTGTAAAACAGTACCCCTAACTATAGAACCAGCTTAAAAGGATTCTGTGTTTAATGGTATTGAAAACCATTGAGAGATCCAAGGAGCACAAAGATGGATGCGCCATGACCCTCCCTGTTCTGCCACTGTTCACCAACAAGTGCAACCAAAGCTGTCTCAGGACTAAATCCCAGTCTAGAACCTGACTGTAATGTTATCTGTTTTGTCATCAGCGGCTGGCTGACTATCGTCTCAACAATCTTCACCACATTTTAAGATTTGGCTGCCCAGGTAGCCAGCTTTTAATTGTGCCTTCCTGGCTGTGCTCATCTCATTTGTCCTGTGGGCCCTATCCAGCAACTTTGCATAATATAACATCATTGGAAGTGCTATGGCCATAACAGCAGACCTAAACTCAGTATCATCCATCTCTACGGGTGCACAATGAAAGACCTGTAACAAATGTTCACTCGAGTTGACTGGAATATATGTCAGCAGTGAGATGAGAATAACAACTGCAACTACAACTCTGACTAGCTATTCTGGGCAGTTTACAACATGTTGGATTTTACTTCCTATATTATCAGTGCCCTAATCTATCCACTGAAGAATGGATATAGGAGCCAGGAGTAACCAGAAGAAGAAGCACCAAAATCCATCATCCTGGATTGCTTTAATACATAGTGTCTTTGGACCATCCTTTCCACCTGATGAATGCTTCAACCAACCTGCTAGGATTTTGTTGGTCAGCAACCCAGGATTATAATGCTGCTGAGAGTGGAAAGGACATTTAAGGTGCTTAAAGCTGAAGAATGCTTGGTGCTCTTCCCTCTGCTGATCTGTGCCTTGCAATAGCTGAAGATAGTTTCAAGTTCTCCTGTACCACACTACCCTCTAGCCCCAATTGTGCCTGCTTCAGTGGTGGAGGTGTGTGAGAAGCACCACTATCATTGTGTGCTATAGACTCAAATTCCAGGAGGGATAGCTCCCTTACTCTATATAACTCCTGAACCTTGGGAAAATCAGGGCACACACATCTACATACATGAGAGAGAGAGAGAGCGCTAACTGGAAGGATTGGCTTTCCCAATAAAATAGGCTTTAACAGGGAGCTAGAAACAGAAATATTCTTGATTTTTTTTTTTAAAAAAAAGATTTGATTTTAAAGTACCAGGAGGCAGTCCTCACTTAGCAGCCATAATTGGGATCAGCAGCTTGGTCACTAAGAGCCACTGTCCTAAGTGGAAAAATCACATGACCACAAAGGGTTAATCATCTCACTTCCCCTTTGGTTGTTAAGCTGCAGAGCTAAACAAAAAAAAACCCTTTTGTATTAATTCTGCTTGTCACAAAACAGTTGTGATGTACACAAATGACAATCATGTGACTATGGAACACTGTGACCATTGTAAATGTGAGGACTGGGTCACAAAAGTTATTTTTTTTAGCACCATTGTAACTTCCAATGATCACTGCATGAGGAAGTTAATAACAAGTTAGTGCAATGGAATGGATGGAAGGGTGGTATAGTCCCTTCCCTTTTTTATCTAAGGCAACTCACCATCTACCCAACTATACTGAATCAAAACTGGTAGTAAAAATAAACTAAAATGAAATTGGGAATGTAGAGCGAGATATGATTAGATATAATTAGTTTACCATTACTGCAATACAAGCAACCAGTACAGGACTGGCTCCGATTTCTTCCTCTATAGTTTGGTCTCCACTCTTTCACATGACCAGTTAGATCTGGAACTGTTCTGTCTGTCCAATGGGCTCTTTCACTCCTAAACTCAGATCACCTCTTCCCCTAACAAGTACTGGTAGTCCTCAGCTTATGACCAGTTCAAAGTTACGACAGACCTGGAGACTATTCAGGACCCGGATTTAAAATGCCAATGGTTGAACTCTGATCCATGGACATGTGACTGAACTTTGGGTGCTTGGCAACCAGGGCATGTTACAGCTTTTTGCGACATCCCACAGTCATGTGACTGCATATAAGAATGGTGTTGCCAAAGACCAGCATTTACTTCTGATTTTGGAAAAGCCATTGGTTCATTTATCCACCACAGCACTTCACTTAACAACAATGGCAGCTGCTTTACAACTGCTGCAGCTTAATCACCACCAAGGGGAAAAAAATCAGGCCAGTCACATCACTAACTGGTTTTACAACCATCACAATTTATGACCATGATGGGCAGGCTCCATTACACTGATAAGTCGAGTGCTGCCTATATAAGCCAGTAGCAACAGGTCTTCCTTGTTTACTGACCCAGGGACAGGAGAATTCAAAAGAAAACTCCCCAGCTAAAAGAGACAAGATAACTCTGAATGATAACTTAAATCACAATGAAACTCAAAACACTTTTTTTCTACAAAGTAATTGCCTTTTTATCTATGTCTGGAACAAAACATCTAGGACACAGATGCTTCTGTTTTCTTTTGTGCATGAACCACTATATCTTATTATTTGTTGTGCATGTCTTATTCCTTTTGGCATTCTCTTTAATTCATTAATTGATGAGTTAAAACACAGAAGTTTCATGGTAACGTGCCATTACCATTTCTCTGGAAAAAGATATTAAAAAGTGGATTCAAATGCTTAGAATACTGTTACTCATTATAGTCGTGGTGAGAGTTCAAATTAGTAGTGACAACTACAGGATTTTTCTGAATATTATGAAATCTGGACCCAACCCAAACTTTCATTTTTTAAATGTGATGCCAGAGACTATTTTCTTATCTCCAGCTACATTTTTCCGCTTCCATGAAATTGACTTGTTTGTGGAAACTATCTGAGTATTAGCTTTAATATGCGGTATTCTTTGATGCACATATTTCTGAGTTCTTGATTGCCACGTATATGAATCCAGTCAGATGTTATGCAGTGGCAGGCCATAATCAAGAGCTTGGGTTCCATAAATACATCTAGAACAAGCTGGCTGGGGAACTCAGGGAGTTGAAATCCACAAGTCTTAAAGTTGCCAAGGTTGGAGATCTCTGATCTAGAAAGTGAATTTGTTGAAAGAAATCTGCCAGTAAATTAATTTCATTAAAATGTAGCACAAAAGATACTTCAGACATGGAAACTGTTGGCTAAGGTGTGTCTTCCAATCAGTTGTGTGAGTTTTAGTGGTTCAACATCCACATTAGCAGCAACTGAGAAACAAATGTGAGCAGAAAGGGATATTTTTTATGATTAGATCAAGGAAAGGGTTACTTTGTAAGACAGAAGGGAGTCTTGCCCAATGCATTGAACTACACTCCCCATTGTTTCTAGTAATCTTGTTCAGCAGCTGGTTGCAATTTAACTTCTAATTCAACATATCTGGAGAATACTGATTTGATGAAGGCTTCAGTACTAGTAGGGAATAGATGAACAAAGATGTAACCATGGCTGGGGTAAAAATCTGTGCTCTTCTTAATTCCTGGAAACTTGGAGGTCACAATGAAGGCAGGCCCGGCCTACTCAGTTGCTATTGTTGCTGTTTAGCTCAGCCCACCCTAAAACTTGAATTGGAAACCACAGTAATGACAAGATGAGGATTGGATGAGGTGTCCTCCTGTATGTAGCATGAAAAATATTATACCCTTGCTTCTGCTGCATGGCTTTGTGAGATAACATTGCTGTAGAAACAAGTGTACTACAGTTCATGTGGTAAAAGTCACATAGATCAGCAGGGCTGCTTGTGGAGGCAAGCAGGAGTAATCAGTTTTTATGTGCCTTCTGGCAACATGGATTCATCACAGTAACAGCAGGGAAACTGGAATTAAAGTGCTTAAACTCTAATTCTAAGCAGCTTCTTGTTTGAACTAAACAAGCAGCTTAATATGATGAGATCAAGAAATGGTACAATGGTTGCTTAAATTAGTGAAGAGCAGCAGAAGAAACATTTTGTTTAAGAAAGAAAAAGAATGTGTTTTTAGGAAGACACATTCTAAGCTGGTGCTTCTGGAAAGCAAATGTCCAATGATTTGGAGTAAAAATATGAGCCAGCGCTTGCAAAAATAGCTTATGAATTAGTCTTGCAGCTAGGAGTCACTGTATTTTAAGTAAATATATTTCTGAAATCTATCTGTGTGCATATGATTAAATTCTAGCAACTTGATAAAATGCTTAATAAACCAACCTAAAATAATGCTCTCTCAGTTTCAGTCTATTAGTCCTCACTAAAACCATAACTTTAGTTGTAGGTATCATCAAAGACAGAGAGAAAAACATTTACAGTGCAATCTTATATCCTGTATGTCCATGTAGAAAGAAAATTGACTAAGTTTGGTATTACTTATACAAACCAAGTGTGTATCAGGTTGAAGCCTATTTATTCTTGTATACAAAATGTCTTGGTCACCAAAAGGCAAAAGAAATGAAATGAAAAAATTAGTGCTGAAAACTCTAGCAGTGAATCCATGAGTTTTTATCATCACTGGATAGCCTTCTAGATTATTTTTATGGAAACAGACATATGCAAATGTTTCATCCAGATACATTTCACATTTCATAGAAAAACCATTTTTTACATTGCTATAAAGATTCTTGCTTGCACGCTGTATGAATAATTCATCGTTACAAATGAAGGTAGCTTTTGAAATCATTTGAAAAGCTGTGGAATACATGATCAGATTTGACCTATATATTATCAATCTACCTGAGCACTTCCAGATATATGATTTTAAAAAAGACCTTTGAATGTTTATATCCCAATCATATTCATGCCAGCTTTCACATAAACCAGTCCCAATAGAAGAAGTCTGATTTCCCTCTAATTCCAGCTGATGCCCACATCTGGGAAGACTGAAAAAGCACTTCCAGATTTTACCACAAAGAGTTACAGAGGAAAGGCAATGAGGTTGCATAAGGAAGCTGCTCACAGTGAGTTGTCCCACATCTGATTTGATTTCCATGGTAATTTCCTCCTTAATAATTAGTGTGACTGGTTTTTTTTTTTTTTTCTAAAGGACTGTGTGTCACAGTAACTCCCACAACCATTTTGATTTTCCTTTCTGGCATTTCATGCTGTTAAAGTATAATCCTTCCTCTTTTGTAAGCACATTTAAAATATTCCATTCCAGAAGACCCCTTCTAGAACAGTGTTTTTTAAACTTAACAATTGTAAGATGTGTGGACTACAATTCCCAAAATGCCCCAACCAGTGATGATAATGAATTCTGGGAGTTATAGTTCACGCATCTTACAATTGTTTAGAATAAGGCAGTCATAACCAATCTCTATAAGATTCATCACCTTATTCCTAGAGATTTCAGGGCATCTGCTTATCTTTTCTCATGTTTACCATCCAATCCTCTGGACATAGCCATATGCTAGCATCATCATAGTTGTTGGAACAGGTGCCCAAATGCAGAATGCTGCCATAGCCCCATTTCAAGTCTTGGTCACAGGCTTACTATAGAGTGAAGTTCTCATTTTGGGTGTCTGGGAAGTTTTTGAGGGCTTTCATTGCTTTGTTTACCATTTTCTACAGTTAGTCTTTTCACACTTTGGGATTTTTGGCAAAACAAGGAATAAATGGACAAAAATAAGTGTGGCATAATAATGGAGGATCTGTGTGCGTTACTAGTCATTCTCTTTTCTTCTGTGAAGAGAGATCTTAAATCACGAGGAACTTGTACAGGCATAATAAGATGCTTGGTTCTTGCTCATCTTGGAAAAGAGCAACAGAACACTAATTGGCAGATACTTCTCTATGCTCAAGCATTGGCCCATGAATGCTCTCTGCTAGCTCTAGGCTTGTAAACATACAGGTATGACTTGGCTCATGGCTTCATAAGGTCGTCACAAATTTACAGAGAGTGAAGAACACATCAGTCATGTCTGGGTGGATCTGGAGGTCTTCCCAGATAAAAATATTCCAAAAGTGCATTCACTATATCTTTAGCATGCACTACTAGCTTCAGTGTTGACATAACTCTGGGTGGCATAGAAATAACTAATGCATATTTAATATCTGTTATTTGTTCAGACTAGCCCTTGCCTAACAGACAGCAGCTTTAAAAATATTTGGCCCAAGAAAAAGAGGCATTTCATGTATGGGAATAGGAAATAGCCTGTGGAACTAAAGGACAGGCTTCCTTTTATTTACCATTTAGACCAGTGAGGTTTTTTAGGCTCAGGGTATACATCCTACTAAGCAATGGTTTGCTTTAATAAATTGCTGAGCAAGACCCATGGCAGAATTTACATTAAATCAAGAACAAATAAATCATATTATGGCATAGAACAGTGTATTAAGCCAGGATCCACAGGCTATATTAATACATATTATGGTTTAAGGATAAATGTTGTGTGAAACATACTGGTTTATGTTAACAGTATATTGCAGAAGGTTAGCCAACTATAGTTCATTCTGTAGATAGGATGTAATATATTTGAGCTAAGCCATTGTTTCACATGTCATCTTTTTTAAGTTGGGTCAAGCACTACAAAGCTAGTCATTGACTTACAACCACAATGGAGACCAAAACCAGAATTTGTTGCCAAGCACCCAAATTTTGAACACGTAACAGGTGAATTCTGTGACTGGTTCTGATTCACCTTTTTCCGTGTTATTGTAAGTTTGAACAGTGGCTAAACAAATGGTTGAAAGTCGAGGACTATAATTGCTCTCCTGTAATAAGATTTAACATATAAGCATGGACATCAGAGAAGAATCTTCTGAGATCACTGATCATATATATATATATTCTCCATGATGTAGACTAGTCATAATGGCTAATTTTTCATGTTGCACTAATTTTTCATGTTGCTATCATATGATTTTGTTTTATTTTTGCTTTGGTGCAAGGCATGAATCTAGTCATGTTTTGCAAATCATGGTGTATGGTTTAGTTATAATGCCTGCTGTCTGTGCATGGATGCTAGGAGTGGATGAAGCATATTTAGAACTCGAAACATCACAAGAAAATCTCTAAACTTCGGTAAGACTGGGAAGTTGAAAAGTATTCTTGAAAAAGCAATGGCAAGCCATGATAATCGTGTTGTGAAAGAGACTACCTGAATGAGATCACTAAGTCATGCTTATTGAGACCTGTGTATGAACAAGGACATTGTGGTTGATTTAGCAAACCAACCGACCAACCCCTAATAGAATGACTGATCTAAAGGAGCAAATTCATCAATATAGTAGTTGAATATATTTCCAGTGGTAATCTCACAATAACTACAGTAGGAAAGCAATCATGGTTAACTCAGAGCATCCTCTGTTTGTCTGCAAAGTAGTTCTGACCTTAAGCTGTTTTTCATTCCAGGTGCTGGTGAGTCAGGGAAGAGTACAATTGTCAAACAGATGAAGTGAGTATCTTCATGATCAGAGATCAGGAGCTCAAAAGTTAGCTGTATCATTTTTAATTAGATGTTGTTCCACATTGGTTCATATTTATAGATACTTTTCAGGTTGTTGGCAGCAGGACTGGGCTGAGGCAAATAACTTAAACTGATTACGGAAGGCTTAGGACACATAAAAATAGCATGTGGTTAAATCAACTGAGGGTAACAAGTGGCAACTGCTTGCTTCACACATTGATTCTGAGCAGGATCAAGAGAAAATACCTTTTCATACAACAGCACATAACTGAGCCATCAATAACTGCTTGCCTGCATATATGGTTTGAAAAAACTCCCATAAATTTGGATGTCCTTGTTTTAGACTAGTTGATGGAAATGACCATTTGGGTAGCTCTTCCTTTAGCATGGTTTTTACTTGGTCTTTTTAAATGAACTTGTTGGAACTAAATTAAGTTTAAGACTAGTGTAATTCTAGCCAAGTGCAAGCTGTGCTGAAGATGGAGTGCACAATTATCCACACAGCAAGCATTAATTATTGCTACAAGACTCATCAACTGAGTATCAAAATTAGGGTGGTGAAGCACTTGGCATTTAAATTCCAAAAAGTGCTTCAGAGTGCATAGGGGCAAGAACATGGCCTTATCAATAACACCTTCTTGGGGAAATGTGCATCTGCTTTTACCTGTTGCAGACAAGTAGTATGTTTCCATTCATGCAAGAACACAGAAGCTCTGCTGAACTTCTACAGCAGAAAACTGATGTGCCAAGCTGATGTTTGGATGACCCAGGCTAACAGTACTCATAGCTTGGAACAAACTTAAATACTCAAATTCCCTGCTAGATGAATTGCTATAAAAAACAGCAGTGGGGAGAAGAGGGAGAGGATAATGGAAGCTATGATGTTGAGAATGTTAAGGAGGAATGGCTGAGGAGATCAGAGTTTAGACACAACAGGCTCCACCAGATATTAACATTTAACTTAGTGAATAAGTACCAATCAGTGGTGGGATTCAATTTTTTTTACCACGTTCTGTGGGTATGGCTTGGTGGGCGTGGCAGGGGAAGGATGCTGTAAAATCTCCAGTCAGAGGTGATATTTGCCGGTTCTTTGAACCACTCAAAATTTCTGCTACCGATTCTCCAGAACTGGTCATAACTTGCTGAATACCATCTCTGTTACCAATACTCAGATTTCTCTCCAATCTTTGTTGAAATGCACAGAGTCCTTGGCAGGTGGAGAGTAAAATCAAAAACAAGCTAGTACTAAAGCTTTGGGATAAAATCTATGGTAGCATTTCATATTCAGGACCTGGATATTTTTTTTCTGCAGAATTATCCATCAGGATGGCTACACAGAAGAAGAATGTCTGGAGTTCAAAGCAATCATATATAGCAACATACTTCAATCCATCTTATCAATCGTCAGAGCCATGTCTACTCTAGGCATAGATTTTGCTGATTCAGGCCGAGGGGTGAGTGTTACCAATAGCACACTGTACTTGTAACATGTGTTCTCCAGAAAGCAATGGCAATGGCTAAAAATCAGAATGCAACACAAGAAGGCTGGTTGGAGGTGTTGAACAAGTGAAAAGGTGGCCACTATGGTATAATTGAAGCCTATAGATAGATAGATAGATAGATAGATAGATAGATAGATAGATAGATAGATAGATAGATAGATAGATATCTCCTCCCACTGAACATACATAGCACAGAGCAATTATTTTTTTCCTTTTATATAAAAAAAATGTTTTCAATTTGATCAGGCTGGGATCGGGGTTGATGTGTGGGTGTTTGCATATAGCTGAGACAAGGAAACTGATACCATATAAACATTTTTAAATTTGAGTCCTAGAGTGACCAAGGGATGTTTAAATCATAATCCAGAATGCATATCATGCTGTTTCACTAAATTTAATTCTATGGTTTATACATATTTTCCTTATGGGTTAAAAATAATAGAAAACCAAAGAATGTACCTTTATTTAAAAAAAAAAACTAACATTGGAGGACATTCTAAAATAGGGGTATCAAACTCACATTGCCACGGTGTTGTCACGTGACATAAGACAACTTTCCTCCCCTTTGCTAAACTGGACATGGGCATGGCCAGCGCATGACGCATCAGACCATGAGTTTGACAGCCCTGTTCTAGAAGCTTAAAAGATGTCCTGTGTTCAGATGCAATATATAATGATAGAATACACACACACACAGAGAGAGAGAGAGTTCCAGAACAAGGATATCAAGTATGCAAAGAGTACATGCATCAAGTACAGATGGTTTGGGGGAAACAACCACACTCAAAAGTGCTTTTTGGTACCAATACAACTATTGCCCAAAAGCTTATGCCACACAAAATCTCTTAGTCTGGAACATGCCCTAAGCAAAATGAACACTACATTTTAATATAGTGTAGTATGAACCGTGTAGACTAATATGAACTTAGACAATGTGGTTTGCTTATAGTTCAGTGTTCCAGACAGCTTCAGACATTTGATGAACAGTTTAAACTAGGATTCAGTAACCATGGGTGAGTGTGTTGTACAAACACAGCAGGTCACTTTTTTTTTGCCTCACAACCTAAATAGGTGTGCATAGCGCCACCTGGTGATTAAGGAAAAGCTTTGGAAAGCATTGTTTGTTTCCTATCCATGAATGCGCAAGAGCTGATCCATAGAACAAATATGCCAGTACTGACCTGAATTATTCTCAAAATAATCGTACCTCTTACAATTCATAACGGAAGCAATGTGCTTTTAAAAAGAAAAAAAGGGGGGGCAAGATACTGCTAAAAATGTATAAGACTTCATCTAATCAACCACATGGTACTGAAAAAATGCCATTTTTGAAGAAACCACTACACGGTTGTGCCAGAATGGCAATACACAACAGCACTTCATTAGGGGGAATACTTCTGGTGGACAAGCCAGGACCAACCAAAGAAGCTGATAGATCATCACTTGGAGTTATTAATTTCTTCTATTTTTTTTTCCTCCCAGTACAAATAGTAATAGCACTTAGACATATATACCACCCCATAGCACTGCCTGGGTGATTTAAAATGTCAGCATATTGCCCCAACAATCTGGATCCTCATTTTACCTACCTTGCAAGGATGGAAGGTTGAGTCAACCTTGAGTCCCACCTGGATCAGATTCCAAGTGGTGGGCAGAGTTAGCAGCCTGCAGTATTGCGTTTTAATCACTGCATCACGGAGACTCAGTGTTCTTCCTTCTACCTGCTTCTCTGCTTTAGTATTTTCTAGTTGGATGCATTCAGTCACCAGCCCTTGAAAAACCTGATACAAATACTGTAGCAAAGCACTGTAATTTGATAATAGAATAGAATAGAATAGAATAGAATAGAATAGAATAGAATAGAATAGAATGACAGGGTTGGAAGGGATCTTGGAGGTTTTCTAGTCCAACCCAATGCAATGATGTAATGGTCATGTCTCTGCAAGCTAGAACTTCCCAGCTGAAAACATGGACATCTCATATAGGTGACATAACATACAAAGCAAAAACAAATTGAGCCTTGAATTCCACATCCAGTTCCCAAGGAAACAAGATTGTGCTTATGGACTCTGTGTTTTTAATAGGATGACCAACGGCAGCTGTACAGTTTGGCTGACTCAATTGAAGAAGGTACCATGCCCCCAGAATTGGTGACTTGTATAAAGAAACTATGGCTTGATGGAGGAGTTCAAGCCAGCTTTGATCGAGCAGCTGAATATCAACTCAATGATTCTGCTGCATAGTAAGTCTGAGCCAACTATTGCATCTATGAAAGATTACCTTATTGGGAAGGCAATTAAGCCTTCTCAAAGGATTGTGATCGTGAGATTGCACAAGTATCACATGGTATTGGTGCAATCAAGGATATGCATTTCTCAAATCTTGCCAAGAAAAACTTGTCCAGGCAGTACCCAGGAGTTCATACTGACTCAAAGATACCCCCACCTCCAAAAAAAGGAATCTTTTCAGTCTAACCTGGTTTAGAAACAGAGAGAAAGAACTCTGTTGAATTTGCTTGATCTCTTAGCACTTTTCATGCTGCCAGTCCCCATATCTTCCATTAATTTGGCAGGGGGAGAGTTTGGGGCAGGAACAACATATTGTGGTAAAGCAATTCCACTCCTATTTACAGTGATGGTCCCAGAGGAGGAGTCCCCAAACTTGGCAACTTTAAGACTTGTGGACTTCAACTCCCAGAATTCTTCAGCCAGTTATGCTGGCTGAAGAATCTGGGAGTTGAGGTCCTCAAGTCTTAAAGTTGCCAAGTTTGGGGACCTCTGTCCTAGAGTGTGTCTCAGTTCCTGGGCAGCTTTTTTGTGGCATAACAGCAAGTTTTACATTAATCCCAATTAGCAAGAAATGCTGTCAGTTTTGCTGGTCATGTTAATGTTCTACTATTATGCCTTAGTCAAGAGATGTAGTATTTGTTCTGGAAATTGGGATGCTATGGATGAGGATCAAGAAGTTAAGGTTGAACCCTGAAGAATTAGGGAGTCCATCAGTTGTGAGTATAGCTGTACTTCCTCAGAAAGAATAGATATATAGTTTTGAGTGTTCCCATCATTGCCATGGGATCCACAAGTGACTGCTGTGGCCAAAAACATCTATTAGCAGATTGATTGATATACCAACTTGTAAATAAGAAAAATTCCTGCTCTATATACCCAGACCTTCTGTGTATGTTGTGCTTGGTTTTTATTTATTTTCCTTTACCCTCTCATGTTTTAAATGAATGTTTATTCTGTTTAATCTATTGTGTAAGCTATAGTTTATTAATTGTTCAAGGTACAACACTGTAGAAAGTGAAATATAAGTACCAGACTACCCCAATAGCATGGATAAGGCTGATCATATTTATTCCTACATTCTGTATCCTCATTAGTCAATTTATTATAGCCCTAAGCTGCTTTTGCACTGGTGGCAGATTTGTACTTTTGAAAGCATGTCGTGCCTGCTTTCAGGAAAGGGCCTTCGTGGTGAGCACAGAGAGAGAATCTGGTATTGGTTCCAGCAGGACCCCAACATTGACCAAAACTTGCCTGGCTTTCTAAGTCCTCTTCTGAAGATGCATTTTTTTTATAAGATTGGCTTCTAATTTTATCTGATTAAGATAAAGGAGAACATGTTTTCTTAGATTTATTTCAAGCTTTCAATTATTGCTTTTCCAAACTCTTATGGAAGGAAGGAATAGGAATGTCATTATTTCGAAGTCAGTGGCGTAATAATTTGGAAGGTAGGAGAGAATTCAGGAAGGAGACATTCCAGTTAATAAGTATCTTGAAATAAGTACAATTTAGTGAACATTTGGAATAAATTATGCCACAGCCCAAGGACTCATATTTGATTTAGGAGAGGAAAACAAGTACTGTATGTAATCCTGTTGGTTTTCCATGATGTTATAATTTTCTTTAACAATCTCAGTTAACAGTGTCACTTCTAAGACTGCAACTCCTGACTATATCAGCTGAATTTCATTGTGCACTTGGTTTTGGGTATACATATCTGCAATATTACGCTTACCTTACGCTTCATTCCTAAGCTAATACATGTGTAATGGACTATAGCTCCTATATGACAACAGGCTTTATCATCCAATATACTTAGAAGACACTGAATTGGCAAAGGCTGCATTTACAAAATGATTGTGCAACTGTAAGGGTAAATAGAGCCAAATATATAAGATAATACAATACATTGGAAAATACACAGTAAAAAACATCTGTTTGCATTAACAGTAACTTGCAATTGCTGTACAGTCCTAACAAAACCTCAAAACAGCAGATGTTTGCCATTTCTGCCCTTGCTACATTAGCCAGGTGTTAACCAATGCACATTTTCTTTAGCAGTATACAAAGGAAAGCAGAATATGTTGAGATTAAATCATAGTAACTTCAGTTTGATATTTCTAGAAGATACGGGTTCAAAATCCTGCTCAAGCCATTAAAGCTTTAGGAAACTTTGACACAGTTCTATCACATTGAAATACGGATGGCATATGGCACATGCTATCTTATAATCCTATGCCATGCTAAGAAATTATATTGCATCTCATTCTTTTGTAGCTATCTTAATCAACTGGACAGAATCACTGCTCCCAACTATCTTCCCAATGAACAGGATGTATTGCGATCCCGAGTTAAAACCACAGGTATCATAGAGACAAAGTTCTCTGTCAAGGATCTTAATTTCAGGTGAGCAAAACCTTTTGATATCTTCCTTGCTCTGAAATATTTTTCTTTCCATTTTCTCCAACCAATTTTCAGGATGTATAAATCCTATTTTAGTTCTATTTTGCCTCTCCTCCTCTTGTATACACTTCAATGTTCAGGGCATTTCGACATTTTTTCCCCCTCACTTTTTATCTAACACGGCCATGCTTAAGAATAACATTAATACTGTATCTCTTTGTGCCCCTAGCAAAAGCTTAACTTTTTAAGGTGTTTCTATTTCTAATTTGATATCTATTGTTTCAGGTTTTTTTGGTTAAACATTTGACTGCAAAATGGGAAGTATTTTTTTCTGAACTATATTGGAATTTCACATCTTTGTCTAAGTAGACTCCCCCAAATTTGTGTCTTCTGGAGGACTTTCAGCTCAATCTCATAATCTCTAAGATCCAGGAATGTTGGAAACCATGAGTTGAAAGCCTACAAATGTGTAAATTGTGAGAGGCTGAATAGTTGCTGCCATGTGCATCTTTAACCAGTAGAAATATACCTTGTTCTAAAGTTCCAAGCATCTGCTCACTGAAACTACATTGCTTTGGGAAGATGTTTCCCTGGTTTCAAATATTCCAATGTTTCACATGCATGGTTCTTCTTTCTCCAGAATGTTTGATGTAGGTGGGCAGAGATCAGAGCGCAAAAAGTGGATCCACTGCTTTGAAGGGGTGACCTGCATCATCTTTTGTGGCGCTCTTAGTGCATATGACATGGTCTTGGTAGAAGACGATGACATGGTATGTTTGCTAGCTCAGACTGTATACGATGAAAGACAATTCCAAACAAATACTTGATTCTGCTTTGAAATTCATCCGCCCCATAAAGACAAACTTAGTTCAGTCACCCTTTCAACTCTATGCTCATAAAGAATTCCAGAACTTCATAATTGCCTGGTTACAACCAGAGAAGGGAAAATTAAAGAAACTTTAAAAGGTAGCCAGTTGGGTGGTATTTTGTTTTTGGGAAATTATGCTGCTCTCGTTCAAGCCCAAGTAACAAAACCATCTGGAATAAGAATTCCATTCCTAGCTTTGTTTAAGGAGTTGCTGCAGGTCAAAGTGGGATCAATTTTTGTCCAGTTTCAGCAAGTCTTTTCTCATTTAAAGAAAAAAAAACCTATCTCTGTAAACCCCAATGAAACATAGATAAGGCTATCTTCATTAACAGCTTTTTGAAGGTTCATCTCCAAGACCACATATAAAATACTTCAGCTATTAAAAAATGTTTTAGTTGCTTACTTTTCAGCAAATTGAATTGCAGATGACAGTAGACTATCTCTCAATAAAGTGAGAGAAAATAGCTAAAAAGGACCTGCTGGAATTAACTGCTGTTTTTTCATAACCAGAAGGCTACCTAGTTTCTATAGATACAGGTAGTCCTCAAAATACTACCAACCTGCCTTCAATTGAGGACCTGTATACTGCTTGAGTCAAAAAGAGGGCTGTGAAAATATTTACAGACCCTTCACATCCCGGACATAAACTGTTTCAACTCCTTCCCTCAAAACAACACTATTTATTTATTTATTTATTTGGTTTGTCAATTGCTTACAAGATAATAGGTATAAGTAAAAACATAGTTATGAATACATGGATACATATAAGAAAAATAAAAAAATAAAAGAAACAATAGGACAGGGACGATAGGAACGTTGGTGTGCTTATGCACGCCCCCTACAGATCTCTTAGGAAGGGAGTGAGGTCAATAGTAGACAGCCTAAGGTTAAAGCTTTTGGGGTTTGGGGAAGAAACCACAGAGTCAGGTAGAGTATTCCAGACATTGACCACTCTATTGCTGAAGTCGTATTTCCTGCAATCAAGTTTGGTGCAGTTTACCTTGAGTTTGTATCTATTGTGTGCTCTTATATTGTTATGGTTGAAACTGAAGTATTCATTGACAGGTAGGACATTGCAATGTATAATTTTATGCACTATACTTAGATCGGACTGAAGGTGGCGAAGTTCTAGGTTGTCTATATGCAATGTTATATGCAATGCTATATAAATTCTACATGCAATATATATAAATTAAATATAAATTATATATATTTATATATATAAATTCTACATGCAATGCTATAGAACATTGCACACCAGGACACAAGGAACACAAGGAATTTTTTTCCAAACGCCATCACTCTGCTAAACAAATAATTCCTTCAACATTGTTCAACTATTACAAAGTCTGCACAATGACTATTATTAAGTGTCGTACCTGATGATTCTTGACTCTTGACGAATGTATCTTTTATGTATACTGAGAGCATTTGCACCAAGACAAATTCCTTGTGTGTCCAACCACACTTGGCCAATAAAGAATTCTATCTCTCTATTCTAACTATATAACCACAATTGAGCCCAAAATTTATGTTGCTAAGTGAGAAATTTCTTAAGTGAGTTTTGCCCCATTTTAACAACTTTTCTTGTCATGGCTAATAAGTGAATCACCACAGCTGTTAAATTGGCCCAAACTGTTGTTAAGTGAATCTGATTTCCCCATTGACTTTGCTTATCAGAAAGTTGCAAACAGAGATCACATGACCCCGGGACACTGCAACCGTCGTGAATGTGAGTCAGTGTTCAAGCATGCAAATATAAATCACATCACTATGGGGATGCTGCAACCGTCATAATTGTGACCATGGGTCACTTTTTTCAGTGCCATTGTAACTGTGAACGGTCACTGAACAAACTGTTGATTGTATGATGAAGACCATCCATACTTCTTCTGCCATGCACTTAAAATATGCTTTTAAAGCAGCAATGAAAAAAGCTGGCGTGCAACAAAACAGTCATAACTTTCAGCAGCATCCTAATTTCTGGGTCTCTCTTGCCCTTCAGCAGGAATGTTTCAGATATTCTTAGAAAATAGCATGATGAGGAAAGTAGGCACCTCTCGGCCCAAACCACCTAGCAATGCAGTCAGGAGGGACATGAAAAAGGGGGGGCTTAGGATGGAACAGTCAGCAATGGATCAAACCACTACTGAAAGACTTCTGTTTCCTGGGGATGTACTGTGGGAATTCTTTTTTTTCTCCAAGCTCATTTTAAACACTTTTTTTTTTTAATTTTGCCAGTTTTTCTCCTGTGCCCAAAATGGAATAGAGTGCATTTAGTGCATTTAAAATTAAAGGTAAATGCACTCCATTCCATTTTTGCAGGTGTATTGTTGATAGACCAGTGGACAGAATCTGGAACATCTTCACAAATTCTTCCCAATTGGAATTAAATGGGTATTAATGGGCGCACAGCTATTTTGTTTACAACTCTGTCCAACATTCAGAAAGAAATCAAAGCTAGGCTAGATGATGAAGAGCATTCTGATGATCTAAAACAGAGGTCTCCAAACTTGGCAACTTTTAAGACTTGTGGAATTCAACTCCCAGAAGTCTTTAGAATGCTGGCTGGAGAATTCTGGGAGTTGAAGTCCACAAGTCTTAAAGTTGCCAAGTTTAGAGACCCCTGATCTAGAATCTAGCACTCTCTTTGTTATATCCACTGGAGCAAACATTTGTGAATGTGCCCCACAGGGCAGCCAATTTAAGCTAGCATGATAAAATCTTCCATTAAATGCAGCAGGTTGATAAGAAGATATAAAATCTATTTTGTAAAATTGGTATTAGTTTGTAATCCAAAACCAGTGCCCTGAGGATGGGGTAATACAGCATTCAGATCAGCAAAGGGAAAGGCAGGGGCTGGTCTCTTGAGACACGTATTTTGTCTGAATCCAACCCACTTCTTGCAAGTTGTCTGAAATGTTGTTGTTTTAATGTTAGCAATTATATAGGATGGTATTTATTTCTTGGTAGGTTTTTTTTTTTTTTTTGCATTTTTCAATGTGAAATGTTAATAGTGTAGAAACAAACTATCTTAACTCTTAGGAAACCATGCGTAAGAATTTGACTTTTCATTTAATCAATGATTCTCATCCTTGCTGACTGCATACCATTTATTTTACGTCTTTATTGAAATGTTTATTTTTGCTTAAATTAACAGGCTATTTAATAAAATTATTAGGTAGCCTTGGGTGTCACTGTTCCTTTTAAACTTAACTTTTTAAAGTTCTTCTCTTTAGAACCGCATGCATGAATCTTTGCATCTCTTCAACAGTATATGTAATCACAAGTTCTTTGCTGCTACTTCCATCATTCTTTTCTTGAACAAGAAGGACCTCTTTGAGGAAAAAATCAAGAAAGTACATCTCAGTATTTGCTTCCCTGACTATGACGGTGAGTTAGAACATTTCCCTCATTTTCATGAAAGCCAAAATAATTTGCTGAAAGAACTAAATAAGAAAAAGGCTTTCCTCTTACACCAGTGTAGTTAGCTTGGGCTGTTTCGTTTCCATGTGGAATGGATTACTTATCAATATTCCCAAACAGCATGTCCAGGAATTTTGTAGCTTGAAGTTATAGTAGTTCAATACATTTGGTAACAATCAGATTAAAGAACACCTGTTAAGAACATAATTCATGCCCTAGTTGTTGGATATGAGATGGGTGGCAAATAAATTTCATAATAAGTAAATGATACTGTATACATTGATGAACAAAGTGCTAGGTTTGAAGTAATTTACTATTGAAATGGAAAAGTATCAATTCAATAAGAAATTCGCATACATACAACTTAATTGATTTAAAAATTGTTTGTTCTATAAAATAACACAATAAAGAAAGTATTACACTTAAGAAATTTAAGCTTTAAAAGTGACTGCAGCTACATTCTAAAGGCTTGTCAGGCTTACTTCAAAGAGAAACTACCGATTTCAACTTACATGTTTCACTGAGTTACTTTCTTTGCTGTATAATATTCATACGAAAGAAACTGGGAATATGAGCAGTTTATTGGGTTCTTTCTGTTCAGGAACTGCTAATAACACTTCTGATAATAAGTACATTACACCAAAGTAATGTATCACTAGTATCACATAAAAATCATGTTCCAAGATGCAGATGGAAATACATACACCTGGACTGAAATATGTGTGCGATATTTCTATTAGTGCAAGCAATCTGTTAGTGGTTTTATCTGCCCCTTCAATATCTAATCAAGGGTTAGGAACAATGTAGGCAACAATATAGAGAGTAAGCAAATTGTTACATTTACATTGCCTTTCCTCCAGGAACTCAAGGCAGCATATCATTTCTTTTTCACTTCCACCAGGAGAAAATGTTGTTAGATCTAAGGCTCTTTTTGTACATGAGTAACTCGGGATCCAAACAATGTGATACGTTTTAGCACTTGTTTATGTTTTCCCATTTCCTTTTCCCAACAGGCCCCAATACATTTGAAGATGCAGGCAATTACATCAAGCTTCAGTTTCTTGATCTAAACATGAGAAAAGATGCAAAAGAAATTTATAGTCACATGACTTGTGCCACAGATACACAGAATGTCAAATTTGTATTTGATGCAGTAACAGATGTAATCATCAAAGAGAACCTAAAGGACTGTGGTCTCTTCTAAGATTACAGCTTTTTAAAAGAAAAGGTAATTGGGTTCAATTATCTGTTCCTAAAGTAGGAATTAGGCAGTAAGTATACTTTAGCATTTCCTTACTTAGGCTTGTAACTATACTTACTTCTGAACAGTAGTGCTTCAAGTCAAATGTGCATAATAACTAAATGCAAACAGTAGCCAAGTCAGCTGGGCTACATATGTAATAGGAAGCAGCAGTTAAACTGCAACAGGATGCTTGCAATAATATGATGCAAGTACTCGGCTATTTCAGTTCTTTTGCCATAATAATTTGCAATAATTATTACATCAGAAAAGTTAGCACCATTGCCAAATTCTTCACTTAGCAATTATTTCCAAAATGGGTTTGAAGACACTTATGCAACAGAAGACGAAATTTTAAGGAAATCATCGGCAACGAGGTGATTACAAAACAACCTGATGTAATACTATCAGCAAAATCAAAGCTGGTACTCAATACAGGACCCAGGAGTTTTTAAAAGTAAATAGCCTCTCTTGAATCAACTCCTAGTGGTCACATGATCACATCCATTGGAGAGGGAGGAAGAAGCAGGATTGAAAAAGATGTGGAAATGGTCCGCCCTTGTCTTCTTTCATGATATTTTTTCGCTTTTCAATATACCTGGGATTTCCTGGTAGTCACCCCAGCCAAGAAATAGCCATGTATAATTCTATTTAAGCTTTTTCAAGTGCTTACATGGTATTAAATGTGTAAGGATGCAATTATTTCCAAAACATCTGCAGAATCTGTAGATGTTGCCAGACTTCACGTGCCATGGCCACTGTTAGGGTTGAAGCTGAAAAATATTTGAAGGTATGCACGCATGTATGTATATATAGTACATCAAACCTATCTCTACATCTTTGACATTCTCTTGGCAAAATCAAGTTCAAATGTAATTTGATTTCATTAAAATCAAAATATTATCTCATCTTCATCTATCAGGAACCCGGGCTTCCAGTGAGCTTCACCATTCTGCTGAGCAGAACCAACAGAGCCAACAGTCATTCAGGAATCTATACTTCTCCACAGAAGATAAACAATTCTACCAAGGACACGCCATCAAAAAGGCTAAAGGATCAAAAGTTAAAGAGTCTCCAATTTCTGAATAATTTTCTTTGATAAGTTTCCTTTCTAAAGTACTCTAAAATGTGTGAAAGTGGAAACTGTAATATGGGCAACAATGAAGACAAACTGGTTTACAAACAATGAATTTATGTCAAACACTGATTCTCCGCATTTATCAACTATTTATAAATACTTTCTTTCACAGGAAAAATACAATCAGTGCTTTGGGGTCTTATTTAACGGAACTGTTCATTTTAAAACCAATGGTCTGATTGTCCAAGTCCAAAAACTGTATATTGTATATAGAAATGAGGTATTTTCCAAATCTAAACCTATTAAAAATAGATTAAACACACAATTTGCAGCTGTCTGAAACTGGTGCAATTAGAACCCAGTGTCTTAAAAAAAGTTTTCTAGTATTGAATTCAGTGAATCTAGAATGGGTCTGTTCTCCGATACTCAAAGACTACAGCAGTGCTTTAATACCTGCTGCGGAGACAGCTTATCTACCTGTCTTATTAATCCTGGGGTAATGAACATACACAGCTTCAACCCACTGACATCACAGGAGCAGAGAACTTTTCCACACCCACATAGGGACCAGAGGGATACAAAAATAGAACAGTTGTATCAGGAGTTTCATGGTATTTAGAGCTGTATTGTTTCTCAGCATTTGTAAACAAGTTGTATTGTTAGACAAGATACTCCTTGCATGCAGCTTTGAATAAATATGTAAGAGATAAAAATAAATTTGCATTAAAAAGTACGGGTGCATGGTTGAAAAATAATTTCTTCCATTCCTCTTCACATTCCTTTTCTCCATAGACTCCATAGATTTTCTTTTCAAAAATATCTGCTGTGATTCACATGCTGTTTACAACAACTGAAGTGGTAGCTCAATACATTATTCATTTATACAATATATTTCCCTAATTTTAATACATGTTCATGCTTGTATGAAATCGGTCTTAAACTGACTTAAGTAACTTGTAATATGATCCCATTTTATTAAAAAAATGTACATGTCACCTTAGATGGTTGATTTATTAGATTCATATATTTATGAAGTTTTCCCACTGTACACTCAGAATCCTAGTAAGGTATTTATTTATAGCATCTTATTTATGAATAGAATATTATCATGTCTTTTGCTAAAATAATTTTAATAATAGTGAAGAGACCCGGTTTGGTGTAGGAGTTAAGGCATCAGATTGGGAAACAGAGAGACTGAGTTCTCGTCATGCCAACAGGGTGACTTTGGGCTAGTCACTCACTCTTAGCCCAACCCACCTCACAGGGTTGTCATTGTGGGGAAAATTAGGAGGAGAAAGGATATTAGATATATTTATTGCCTTGAGTTATTTACCAAAATGATAAAGCAGGATATAAATAAATAGTCACAACGTATTGTTTAAAAATAGCCATTGTAATACCTTGTTTATGTGACAAATGGTAAAAACTGACAATTGACTTGCCACCATTCTCAGATGTTATTATTACTGTTTGTAAAGATTATTAGTACCAATAAAATGGTATTAAATTGGTTCTGTCCTGTCAGCAATATCAATTTTACTAGTAGCTGGATTTGCCCCATTGTTTTACAATACCTTAACTGTCTTTTTCGGGAACACACAGACTGCAGTTGAAGGAAGGAAGGAAGAAAGGGAGGGAGAAAGAAAGAAAGAAAGAAATAAAAAAGAGAAAGAAAGAAAGAAAGAAAGAAAGAAAGAAAGAAAGAAAGAAAGAAAGAAAGAAAGAAAGAAAGAAAGAAAAGAGAGAGAAAGAAAGAAAGAAAGAAAGAAAGAAAGAAAGAAAGAAAGAAAGAAAGAAAGAAAGAAAGAAAGAAAGAAAAACTAACTGTTTAGTGAGGAAAAGTCTACCTGAGTATTTGGTGCAATCCAATGAACATTTGACAAAGCAAAATATAATCCTACAGTTATTTATATAAAAGTTTAGCAATAGCAAATAATCAGACTAACTAACATTTTTATTTGCAAAAGTCAGAAATGCAAGTAAGAAACTAACAAGGATTTGTAGAAATGGCACCAATAAAATTAAGAACATTTAAAGTTTTTTAACTCACCATTTTAATATTGCCAATAACTACATCATCAAGTTGAAACTGTACATGAAAATTGGGAAAGAGCCTCAGTGTAATGGTTAAGCAAAGAAATGCCCTTACTCTGCTTAATTTTCATTACAAGAAAAACAATGGCAAACAGGAACTTGGCACCACATTTACATGCTGTTGGTACATTTCCAAAATCTCTTAAGGACAAAAGGCCCTGGTAAATGCAGAATAAATTCCACTGTCTACAAAACTCCCCACTGCTTTAAGACCAAACGCATACACAACAATTAAGTGGTTGATGCAGCAGCCCTGTAGCAGCATATACTTCCCCCCCCTCCTCCAAAGCTTGGAATTTTACAAGTCACTTTGCTAACTGGTACTCACTTCAGAAATTTCTATATAAGAATCAGATTTTTACTTGCTACACCAGCTGCATATTCAGCAAATTGGTACTCAGCATTAACCAGGCTAAATCCTCCCAACGCATAAGCCACATGTTATTTGTTAAACCTGCTACAGGAAATCTGCCTTTTAAGGAAGAGGAAAACCTTACAGTATAGGTCGCAGAATGTGGATGTAGTATATATTAGAAGTAAGCCACAGCTTTAACCATAAGAATTCTAAGGCCCTTTTAAAGTAGTTGCAATACTAGCAAGTTCTGACCATACCAAGTTTTAAAAACAAAAAGGTTCCTGCTAAGAGGAATACTTTCTGCATGATCTGGTCACATTGTGTGCATAGTTAATGGTTTTTTTTTGTTTTGTTTTTGTTTTGTTTGCTTTTAAAATGTAAGATTCATTGCAAATAAAATAAAATTTAATCAATATATAGTTTGATGGAAAAACTTTAAAAATAGAGCAATGATGACTTATTAAAGAAAGCTACATTTTGAAGTTCTGGGATGAAAACTTTATAACAGCTGTACATATTTCAAATTATGCAATCCAAGTGATGCCAGGATGATAAAAAAAAATCACACTTAACAATAGTTCCATTTTTGGAATCTAACTTCAGCATCTGTATCAGTAAAATATCCCTAATATAGAAGATTGTGCTAAAGAATGCAAAGGTTTTGCATGCTGTTTTCATTCCCCAGTCCTGTTCATGCTTGCAACTGTCTCACAAGGCAGCAAAGAAACAGTCCACATCCTGAAATCTAAAGAAAGAAAATTCAAAAATTAGCACAAATTCATATGACAGCCTGGCAATGCTACAGACAATATTTGTGCAATGCTACAGTTCATAATTTACCTTTCTCTGTTTCTTTCCTTTTAGTAAAGTCCACATTCCTTCAGATTGTTTTTAATTATAACATCTGTAACAGCATCAAACACAAACTGCACATTCTTGGTGTCGGTGGCACAGGTGAAATGAGTATAAATTTCCTTGGTGTCTTTTCTTCGGTTCAGATCTTCAAACTGGCACTGAATGTATGCAGCAGCTTCTTCATATGTATTAGAACCTTAAAAAATGATACCAAACGTAAGAGCAGGTCTAATGAATTACATCAAAATCTTATCTAGTCCATCACTTTACTTCCCAACCACTTTATCCTGGAAAGTAAGACACACAATGACTAACTTTGCTGTTGTTATTTCCCGAAGATGATATTCAGAGGAATGCACCATCATGGTTCATATGGAATTCTTTCACCACTTTTAATGACTTTTCAGAAGACCCCTCCCCAAAAATAACTTTTTTTCATTGCTGTTGCAACCCTGAACCATCATTCCATGTTGTAAGTCAAAAACTACCTGTATTCTTTTTTTCTTTTCCATATCTTTTACTCTATTATTTCATCTTTTAATTTAATTTTTATTCTTGTAATTATAATCTTTAATGAAATTGCTACAATACACACACACACACACATCTGTTGATCTTCTGTTTTGCCTTAATAAAAATCTCACCTGGATACTCTGGATAGCAAATTGTTAGTGGACTCCTCCGTATCTTTTCCTCAAACAAATCCTTCTTGTTCAGGAAAAGAATGATTGATGTATCAGTGAACCACTTGTTGTTACAAATGCTGTCAAAGAGTTTCATGCTCTCATGCATTCGATTCTGAATAGAAAAAACACTAATGAAAGACAGCATTGACACTTCATATAATTAACAACCCCAACCAAATTACTAGTGCACATTTTGTCAAAAGAAATCCCAAAATTAAAAGTACAACCATCCCTTCAAACGTGCTAAATAATGTCTACATTTTTGCAAAAAGCCTCTGAAATATCACATTTTTGCGATTTTGTCAGAAACCATTTTTCCCATTTCAAATCATGCATGCAAATTTAAATGTTCACACTCAATTATGAAGAAGGAATTTTACTCTCCATAAACTCTCAACTTCGAATACATTCACTGCACAAATTGTGAGAATGCCGACAAGAAAAGCTTTCCCCCATGCTCTGCTGAAATATTACCATTTGTAATGTTCAAGGAATAACAATAGCAAAACATTTGATTAAGTTCTATAGTTCAAAGTTTAAAGTGAATTTCTGTCTCAGTCCACATTATTCAGAATGTTAACTCCGCAGCAACATACCATTTCTTCATCCTCAGCAAGGACAAGGTCATAATCACTGAGAGCCACGCAGAATATAATTGCTGTTACTCCTTCAAAGCAATGGATCCATTTCTTACGCTCTGAACGCTGACCACCAACATCAAACATCCTGACAGAAAAATAAGGACTTGAAGATTCATTTTAGCAAAACTAAATTCATCTATTTAGTTATCACACAGATACACACGCGCAACAGGGGGTTCTTTAATAAGTTGAAAATGACTTTGCCAGCCCTGAGATCTAAATGCTAAAGTTCATTAAAATAGCCACTGCTGTAATATTATTTTACCACAAAAATTATAAAAGGCTTTTCATAACTTCTGTCTGAATCTGTACACATTACTTTAGGTACCATTGGCTATTTTGATGCTATTTTTGCTTTGTTTATATTTTGCGGTATACTATCCAGAGTTATATGCTTAGGGCAACTAGCAAAAAAAAACAAAAAACCCAAAGCTGAGATTAATCATCAAATGCTAAATCATTATTTTTCATTTAGTGCTATAAAGGAGGGGGGGGGGTGATGACATAAAAATAGGATGAGGGAAATGTATAATTATGTCATTCTAAAAAACTCTGATACAACTCTTTAAGCCCTCTTTCCTCTAGGCTTGGCTCAAGCTTTTGTAACATTTTGAGGCCTTATCATAAACAGGGTATACTACACAAATAAAATAGTTCAGCCAAATTTTGTTCCAAAACGCTGAGGGCAGAACCAGCAAACAGCTGATAGTGAAGAAATAATACTGACTGGCACTGCTTTACCACTTGACATTGCAGAGCTGGCGATTGAAATATCTAGGCCTCCCACGAAAAAGCCACATGTGGGCTTTCACCCGAGATAGATTATGCCAAAAGAACTCGGCCCTCATTCAAAAGAAAGAAATAAAATAAAATAAAATAAAAACTACGGGTAATGGAAGAAGAGCTTTACTGCTTTTCAGTGGAACAGGCTGAAGAGATTTTTGCAGCACACAAATTATGCTGCATTATGTTGTTTTCAGTACATATATTTCATAAATTCCGTCTTGTTCATCTTTGATGCAAGATTATTATCTCATTATACACAAGGGGTACACAAGGGGAACAAAGGCTCGGCCAACAGTGATTTTTTTCACAACTGATTTATGTATAGGGAATCCTTGACTTACAATCACAGCTGGCACCAGGACCTCCACTGCTAAGTGATGCAGTTATTAATCAAGTCAAGCCCATTTTTACCTTTTTTTGGCCGCCGCTACTAAGTGAATCACCATGGTTAAGTGAACCATGCAGTTATTAAGTGAATCCGGCTTCTCCCATTGACTTAGCTTGTCAGAAGCCCCCTGGGAAAGCCGTCAATGGAAATCACACAAACTGAGACACTGGAACCATTGTAAATACTGCCAGTTGCCACGCATCAACATGTTGATCACATAACCATGGGGATGTTGCAATGGTCATGTCACTTTTTTCAGTGCTGCCATAATTCAAACAAATGGTTGTAAATCGAGGACTCCCTATACAATTTCAAGCCCCAAATCCATCTTAACCCAATCCCAATTTCTTTAGACTTTATTACAGCTTTAAAATTGAATGATGGGGATCTCTTTGGCTTTAATAGAACCGTAAGCTGGCATGAAAAAATGACTGTGGGATATTCAGCCAAAAGAATACTACTTGGGCCTAACTAAACGACACTGGGAACAGTGGCACCCTAACAAGTGAGTGTGCCCTACAATTTCATTATTTGATATGTAACACTTTGGAGCTCCATGAACTGTGAAAGCAAAGGATTTTTTATCCCACCATGAAGCCTGATGGCATTGTGCACCAGGAATAATCTGAATTTCTTGTTGTTCTCATTCATGCTGCATTTTGCTGTAATTTACAAATCAGATACAGTAGTAGCAGAGCCAAGATGTTTGAAAAGTATACCAAAAGAGAACTTCACAAGTCCTATAGGGATCAATCAGTAGACAAGGTGGCAAACTACATGGAGGTACATGGTTAACATGTCATCCAGTCATGACATAATTAAGTGTATCACAGTGGAAAACAACACAGCCCCATTCTACATCAAACACTATTAATGATAAGCATTTAAACAATTATGCATGCTCCTTGCCAATGTTCTGTACTATTGACTGGTTAATGCCATGTCTATTGTTTTGCTAAGAAAGCCATGCATTAATGGTTCATAGAGCCATGTTAATTTCAACTCCCACAGCAACACCAGAAAATAAATGCATGGCAAATTATAAAGTCTCTATGTGGGGCTTTTATATTTTAACTTCCAATCAACAATATAAAACAGAAGCCAGTATACCATTAGTATACATGCTCCTGTGAAGCAAGGATTCAGTACCTGTGTTTGTGATCCCAACATAAAAGCAGCTGAAAAGAATGAAACAATGAAAATAAAAAAGTGTCCTGTATCAAGAATCACTAGCAAAAGAATGGGGAAGATACTACATCATGTGAGCCAAAGTAAAAAAAAAAAACTGTACCAAAAGTGCAGAAAAGCCATATATTTTACACCAAGAAATTAAGGTTTAAGAGTATACATAAATGGCAACTTGCAACTCTTAATGCTGCTTACTTGAAGTATAAGTCCTTGAAGGTGAAATGTGTTTCTACAATGCCTGTTGTTTTCACTCTGGTTCGTAGGACGTCTTGCTGAGTTGGAATGTAGCTCTGCTGAGATATTCTGTCCAAATCATTTAGGTAGCTAAAAAAGAATGGAAATGAGGAAGGGACAAGAAACGGGAAGAAGATATTCAGGAAATAATTCTCTAATTGAGTACTGAAATTGAAACTGGTACAAACAGAACACAATCTTTAATTCTATGATTAAGCTATGGCTTAGTTCAAACTTCTCATTTAAACTAGAATCAATGGTCGCATTTTAGGTTCTTATAGAAATCTGCTTTAAAATATAATTTATAAATCAGGAGTCCAATACTTCCAATACTTCACCCAAAACCCCACTGAAGATGTTGCCTGGTTTGATAATGAAATGTCTGGGAGCTAAGCAGCGAGCTCAAAGAACAGATTGCTGCCAAAACCTACAGCCCGAGCTATGAATATTCTCAACAATGTCCAATACTTTCCAGAACCCATACTCTATTTTTAAAGAAATTAGGATCTAGTACTCCTTGTATCAATGTAGTTCCTAATTTTATTATTACTTAGATCAGAGAGAATCAGTTAGCTGTAGCTGTTGTTGGATTCCAACTCTCATTGCTCTAAGCAACATGGGCAATGGGAGTTGTAGTATAACAAGATTCCTATGCCTATCGGTTGCCTATTTCTAAGTTAAAAATAAAAAATAAACTTGCCTTTGTACTCTTTAAAACAAGTACATGCATGGTATCATACAAAAATAATTATATCCCACAGATATCTCAACTTGTCCCATATTAACTTACAAGAGGAAGCCATCTGTATTCCAAGTTCCAATGTTCAGTGGGAAAGTCTTTGTCATAACAGACATTAAGAATATTCTTCTTCTATCTAAATGTTCAGTATTTTCCTCTATATTGCTGAGATGCTTCCAGTCTACTCTTTTTTACATTTTTCACTTTTTTCCTACTTTCTCTCCCGGCTTGTTGCTTTCCTCTTTTTCTTATTTCCTCTTATCTTAAACTCTTACATATGAGATAAAGAATCTTACATTCAGTTATTCGCAAATAGTTACAAGCTATTGTAAAAAATGTAGTGAGAAAAAATGGACAATTACTTTTAAGTGGGCAAAGGGAAAAACAACATGCACAAACTGAAAATGCAATCCTGCCAATCTCCTATTATAAATACTATACACAGCCATAGTTACGTACCACTGCCTGAGTTGGCGAAAGAAATTTCACAGAAATCAAGAGCTGGGTGCAGTGCAGTGTTTAAGAACACAAAAGATGAACAAAATCCTTTCTTAAAATCTCACTGACACAATTTATGTAGGAAGCTTTAAGAAGTCTCAAACAGACCCACATAATAGCCTATGTTACAGTTATATTTCTAACTTTTAGGATTACCAAATACATATATAAATTTCTTAGAAAATGTAAAATAAAAACAGTATGAATATCAAATATGTGAGCATTGGGTGTTAATATAAGGACCATTTACAAAGACAAGTTTACAGATCATTCTAAAGATGCCTTAAAGAATGTACAGATTCCTGTCTGACCAAAGATTATAGACCAATTGTTAGAATTCAATGGATTTGCTTAATGACTGTGGATTTGTTTAATGACCAGGTGACTCACTTGCTGACCTCTGCAAACAAATGTCATAAAACTGGGTCAGTTGGCCCACTTAATGACCTGTATTACTGACATATTTAGTTCCCTAACACTAATGAAATTACTGGTTTCATTCATGAAGTTGCACATGATAAATGATCACTATTATACTGTAAAGTTTGAGAATTTCTATAATAATCTTTTAATGTGCAATTCTTAATGCAAATATTATTCTTTTGTTTTATATTTAAATCAGAATGGTCCATTTTATCAGAAAGGCTTGGAAGAAAACCACAGCTCTCTAGTAATGCAAATATTGTAGAAAATGTGGGGTGAAAATGTGACTTTACTACTGTAGTTACAATGAAACTCATTCCAACCAGTTCCTTTTGTCCATCCATTCTTTGATCACACTGGTATGTGCACATAACAGAAAGCCAGAATATAAGTCTATTTATGCCTTCCTTTATCTTTCTGTATACAGTGGTTGATGATCAATGTAAAATCAGGAGTTCTTCTAAAAATACCTTCTTTTATGCCATTTGAAAAAAGATTCTGAAGAGGGAAAAGTAGTATATACAGCATCCACCATCATTATAATGAATAAAGTTCAAACCAAAGTGCTCAAGGAAAAAATATTCTACATATTAAATCTCCCTTAGCTGATTCCATGATAACTTTAAAAGAATTTTTTTAATCAATTCTACAATAGCAAAAACAATACACTATGACTGAAAGAATTTGGAAATTTCAGAATTCAATTTAAGGATATATATTTAGACATATAAAATATATACAGGCATATTCCTAATTCTGATTATTGTCAGAATAAAATAAAAGAGGGATATGATTGAAGAAAGGCTGGGACAAGTAGTAGGCTACGTATACATAGGTTCAAGTATAACTAACGTATTGCGATTCATCCAGTAATATGAATCATATAATTAATTCTTAACAGGAATACTTTTTGTCACTGCTAAGTTGCAGTTTCACAAGCAACAAAGATCAAAATATAATAGCATGATGCATAATTTGAACTATATCTGAAGAGAACCCAAGTTTCTGAAATCTAACCCCAACTGCCATTGGATCATTCCAGCTTATTTGTATGAGTCTAGATTTCAGAAAAAATGTCAATAATTTTCAGCACTGCACTTTAATGATGAAATCTTTAACCTAAGCCTTTTAATGTACATTATATCCCCACTGTTTTTTTAGTCTTTTAAATCAGTAAGGAAATTTTAAACTAACTCAGTATAACTGTCTCACTGTTGAGACCTATTCTTAATTATAAATTTGATATTACCTAATTCCATATTGGCAGGGCAGAGTACACTGACTTCCACTAAAAAACAATGATCTTTTGTTAAACAATACTAGAATAGTTACATCATTCACATTTAATACTCTGGCTTCTATTAGAAAGAATACACTGACTTGGGCATTAAAAGAAATAGCATAGTGTCCTGCTTGAAGACTAAATAACAGACAAGCAAGCTGACAATTTAACCAAAGTTCAAGTCTGACAAGGTCTGAAACAAATTGCTGGCATAAAAATGTAAGAACTACCCCAAGTTCTAAGGACCATATAGAGCTGAAATTTAATCACAGGGGTCTGTGAATTGTTTCAATATATATTTCCTCTACTGTATATAGCAGAGCTATCAGTTTAGAGCAGGTAAAAGTTTTCAGAAGCAAAACTGACATATCAACTTTTTTGCCCATCATGTTTCACATCCTGGAGAATCACAGTACTAATAAAACCTTTTGTTGACTTCAATTTAGAAAAATTATAGATCCTGAAACTTTACAAAAAAAAAAAAACTTGGTAAAGTAACTGGAACTTGTGCAAACCATTTTTTCAAAAAAGATAAAAATCCCTGACAGCCTTCACCCCATTTACAGCAGCTTCAAAAAAAGAGTACAGCAATGTGCAATCCAAAACATTCCTAATGGTCCTAGTTAGTTTCATACCATGTTATAGGAGTTCTCTCTTCCAACTAAATGAATGTAAAGTCATAAAAGAGGTAGAGGTGCTGCAGGACCAGTTGTGATATTCAACCGGTTCTGCCTGGTTCTGGAGAGCTGTTAGGAGTGATGAGCAGCAGAGACCGGTTCTCTCCACTGTTCTGCTGGCTCTGCTCTTGGGCCCACCCGGGCTCTCATACTCACCTTTATCTGAATTTGAAGCGCAGCTGCTTTGCCTGGCATGGAATCGTGCTGTGCGACAGCTATTGAAGCAATCGGCAACATGCAGGCTTGCAGGAGGTGAGTTAGAATGCCTCTGCACCTGCGCAAACGCCTCTGGGCCTGCACAAAGTGCAGGGCGTGCGTGCATGCCTGCAAAGTGCACCCACCAAGCCACGCCCATCAAACCTGTGGCAACCATATTTGAATCCCACCACTGTGCAGGACCATTGTTAGATACACACAGAAGAACCTGTAGGCTTGATGGCCTCCTTTCTTCTCCCACTTTCCCTCCTTCAAAAGGATCCCTTGGAAATTAAAGAGGGAAGAAGAGTGTTTGCTTCCACTCGGGGAGGGAATTTGGGACAATTCACAATTATCTTTAACTGTCAGCTATGTTAGTTTGATTCATTTTTTAACATAGCTCCTTATCTTTTTTCTATTTTGGGGGGTTTTAAACTCTTGCTTAGAAATGCTTCTTCAATGACAAAATAATTAAAATTGTATCCTGGTATCTTAGCAACACAATTATTATGGCATAAAAATAAACACTTATCCTATGTAAACAAGGTACCTTACTGTGGATTTCCCCCATTTCGGCCAAGAAAATAGGATGATGTACAATATGGAAGATGACAAGTTTAGCAAGAGGAAGAGGGAAGAATCAGTATCACTTTGCTCTGTTGTGCACTTCAGTTCCAATAGGAAGATTCCAAAATTGCAATTAAAGAGCAGATTTCCTAATGTCCTTTATAGCAGATGATAAAGAGTGAATGTTGTTAGACTTGCCAGTTCAGCCCTTTCATGTGACCCACATAACTTGCTTTGATCAACTAAACACAATCCAGGGAATCTTCAAAGCCAAGCCTCCACCAACTGTCCATTTATTAAACAATTTTCCTGAAAAGAATTCTCACATAGAGAGATTTCCCATAGCCTGTTGAGAAATATCACAACAATTCTTTAGAGGTATCCCTTCATGTCATGATAATTCTGCAAAATAAATAGTAGTTTTCAGATTATAAAAAAAATATTTATGAGACATTAAGAGCATGAGGTGATCAATTCAGCTACTGAAAATCTATTAGAAAGTTTTCTTACTAGGATGCCGAATCATTAAGCTGGTATTCCCTTGATCTGCTGAAACATGCTTGAACTCCAGGATCTCTCCATAGCCGTTTTATCACTCCTGCTAATTCAGGAGTCATAACTCCTTCCTCTGCACTTCCAGCCAGTACAAACAACTGGCGGGCATCATCCTGCAAAGAAAATAGCTTAAATACTGATATTCAATGGCGTAATATGCTACTGAACTACCAGCATCAGAAAAACTTTTTAGGTAAAATATAAAATCATGGGAAATATTGTCTACTATCTACCAAAAATGGCTTTTATCTTTTTCTCTGTAACATTTCCCATGGGAATAACCAAGTAATACTAGAGAACTGAGGCATAAATTTTATATAACAGGATTAGAACCACCAAGAAAATGGTAGTTCCATCAAACTCCTGGCAAGCAAGGTCCTTCAAGTTACTATTCAAGTACAAAATTGTCACAATCTATTATTGTTGTAATACTTTAAAAAGGAACCCTCTCTTATACAAAAAGTGATTTAGTGTCTCTGGAGTGTGCAAAAAGGCACATTGGCAGAAATTATATAACTGACAAACATTTTAGAAGCACTGTATATGGACTACCCAAGAAATTAAGATAGCTTATATAACACAGTAATATAAGGACAATTAAAACAATATTAACAACAGATTAAGAAACATATCAGAATACAAAAAGTTCATTTAAAATGTGCAAATAAATTACAGTTTTTCCTAACACCTGCAAGAAAGTAGGTATTATGTTTCCAAGGGTATAACATTCCTTACACAAGAACAATAATGAAAAGGTCTTATTTCCTTTCAACACTTGTCAAAAATTTCTTGGTGCATGATCACAATCTACAATATCCTAATTTCTCCCAAGAAAATTATAACAACTGCAACTAAATTTTCAAAGCAGATTACTGTGTGTTATATCAGGTGCCTGCCAAAACTGTTATTTTTTTTTAGCACGCTAATACTGTATATAAAACAATTATTATACTCACAGCTCTGGCAACTTCCCCAAAGTCAATCTTTAGTCTTCCCATTGCTCTTATTATTGCAATGATCGATTGAATTGTATTGCTGTAGACAACTACTTTATACTGCTTGCATTCTTCCTCTGAGTAGCCATCCTCATGAATGATTCTAGAGAAAAACAAGGAAGTAAGCATGGAGTATAGATAATCCTTGACTTATGACCAGTCATTTAATAACCATTGAAAGTTATGATGTACTCAAAAAAATCTACTTATGACAATCCTCAATGTAATGATCTTTCCTGTGGTCATTTGATTTGCATTTTGGGTGCTTGGCAGTTGAATAAATTTGGATTCAGACTTATGATCCTGTGATTGATTGAATCTATCTATCTATCTATCTATCTATCTATCTATCTATCTATCTATCTATCTATCTATCGTATCTATCTAATTTACATGCCTCTCACCTCGTGATGTGAGGTGGCACTGAGTGGCTTACAACATAATAAAACATGGAAATAAGAACAATTATAACATATAAAAACCAGATGAAGCAGTGATTTACTTACCATCACTTGATTTGCTTAATTATTATGGTGTCTTGTGATGACCATCATAAAAAGGCACAAAATTGAGTCCAATCATGAAGTGACTCAATTTATGACCACAATGGCTTACAACTAAAACTCCAGACTCAATTGTGGTTCTAAGCTGAAGAATACTTCTAGGAAACTTCCATTTATCCATAAATCCAAAGTGATTATAACAGTCATTTTTGAATATCTTAATCTACACCTCATGGGATAGCCATATGGTATGTGTTTTGACCCTACAATTTCAACCATCTTTACTAGCATGTTGCCTGGGAATGACAACAACGATAGACAAACATACCTGAAGAATACCAGGTTGGAGAAGATTGTTGTATGGATATTAAGAGGAAAGAACCCTCTTGATCTGGGTTCTTGGAGAATGGTCAAATAAAATAATGACTACATTTAAACCTTTGCATCTACATGGCAGAGAGTATGGTTACCTGAGGAACTATCTATTTCCCATAATATCTGCCCAGCCAATTTGATCAAGCAGGCTTGGTGCACTTCACATTCTTTTGATTGTACAATACCATTTTTCAGGACTCTTGAAATGTGTCTTCTCTACAGAATCTGACCTTTGGAATGAGTTTCTCACTACCACCACCCTCTCCACCCAGATTATTCCACTCTGGTGTTTTGAAAAGTCTTGAAGATCTGGCTTTTCACACACGCCTTTGGTGAGGATAAGCTCATTTGGGTTGTGTGGATCTGTTTCTTTTTCATTCCTGTCCAGCTTTTGTTATATTTGCCATCTTTTCTCCTTTATTTATTATCTATTCTTATGTTTCCCTCCCTCCCTCCCTCCCTTCCTTCCTTCCACTTGTGAACTGCACAAAGTCATTGGGAGTCAGATATATAAATCTTACAAATAAATGTAATACATTAGTTTGATTTCAGTTATTAAAAATGGTAGGTTTTTACTGCCCTTTTTCTGATTCAACTCATGTGACCCCTGAAAAATTAAGGCTATCAGCCAACCAAAATTATTTGGTACCTACTATGTAATAGTGAAGCTGCATCTGAAAACTAAAAAAGGGAAGGAGGCTTGCACAAACTGAACTACCTTTTGTTTACATAATAATCTCACCCAATCTAGTAATATCCCAGTAGGCATGTTTTCTACTGTATCCATGATAGTTCAGGTACTGTTTAATGGAAAAAGGGGCTCTTTCATATGTTGGCACTATGCTTCAATTCAAATGAATTGTTTTAATATCATATTTTGCATATTTTACTTACTTCATCTGCTTTACTATGGTACTTTTACCAGATTCTCCAGCACCTAAAAGGACAAAAAAACAACAACCTGTGATTATTTTGATGTACTGTCTGAGCAAAAATGATTTTAATCCTACTAGTTGATGGATCCAGAAGAATCAAAGCACTAGACATAATTTAAGCAATTATACCTCTTAAGAAACAATCATAAGTAATCTACTGAGAGTTTAAGCTGAAGAATTCTACTTATTCTCCCACTATACAGCCATTAGACTTTTGTGAATGAGTCTTGACTGGATACAGACAGGAAAATCTGAGAGGATATGATTTCAGTCAAAGGCAAAATCTATCTTTATTCGTATTTTGTGAAATGCAAAAGAAAAAAGAAAAAGACAAAACTGGCCTCTCCAGAAAAGGACACCCTTCCTCACTGGTTTCTTATGTGCAACATAGGAGTTGGTTATATCAACATCATGGCTAGCTAGCAATACTTTTTACTAGTTAGTAAAGGCAGTAGCAGTAAGCTCATATAGCAAGGAACAATGTCATAGATTTATTTAGGGTACTCAAAAAGTGGCATTCAAATACTTGCCTACTTCCCATCCTTACCAGTTAAAAATTTAGTGTCTATAAGGATTAACCCGTAAGAGCTAATTTGATACTCATTTACCCCTTAACAAAGAACTTAAATTTGTCTCAGTGAAGCTGAATTTTTAAAAAACATTTGACCCAAGAGTACAAATTGATTGGTCAAATTTGACTCCGATTACTAAAAGCTGTGTTAAATTTTTAGCTATTTCAACAGAACAGCATAGAATGTGTACTATTGGTTAATGTAAGAAAAAGTAAAATGAAGGTTTGTGCTTGATCACCTTAAAAGAAGCGGAGAGCCAAGAAACTGAATGAAGCCCATAGCAACATTATTGGTGCCATCTTAAAAGAGCTCTGATAAGCAAAGTTGAGGAGATAAAGTGCATTACATACTGTAACTATACAAGATAATGTCAAAACTCACGGTTGCCATTAAACTCTCCAATTAGCACTGGCAATATATGGAAGTGAAATTGCACTACCTAATATGATCTGTACCACTGCAGAAGTAGAACAAAATTATAACAACATTTGCAGAGCACTTTATAAGCACCTGATTCAATTTACCACTAAAGTGGGTCTTCATTTTGTTTTGTGAATCTGGAATGATGTGATCAAATCTTCCTGGAATGAAGCCTCGTGTAAGGTTTGCACAACCCTAGTAACTACTTAGTACATCACATACATACACAAAACGTTAGCATTCTCTATCGGAGTAATCGTATTTTAAATTAAGCTGAATTTTTTTTAAAAAAACTCCCACTTTGCAAATCTCAATGCCAAACAGAGAGAATTGGAGAGCCAAATCCCTAAATATCTTTGTCAGATTGCAGATACATCTGACAAGTATTTCTTGCATGAACACAAGTTATTTATGTGTCAGATCAGCTGTGGGTTTTCAGACTCACAAGTCGTATATCTAACAAACATACAAAATGCAAATAAGGGGGAAAATATAATAGATTTGGGTCTTAATTAATTCATTTCATGCTGATCTGAATCAACAGAAAGGAAGAAAAATCACCTTCTATTCTGCAATTGATGAAGTGAAAATACTTGTCATTGATCCCTTTCTCAATCTTCCCTTAGATTTACTCTGAATATCATGTACTTATATAACCTATATACTTAAATTGTACCATACAATATTTTTTACATTGTATATTCGTGGGTGGGTATGTTCCAAGTACCAGGATATATACACACACAACAATATACATCTTTATAACTAGAAGTTCTTTTAGCAAGGGATATCCACAGAATAAATTCACTTGGAATAAAATTAATTACAAATATCTACCATGTTTCTCCAACAATATGGCCTCCATCAATAGGAAGCCCCACCATGTTTTATTGGCATAAAATCAAATTAAGCCCCTCCCCCCAAATTAAGGCCCATATTAAACATGCGAAATGGGGGGGGAATGACGGGGGGGTTGCCATTAGGAAGTACTTTTGTTGCATGCCTGGATATGGTGCTGCCTGCGTTGGTGGGGTACTTCATATTGGGAGACCTTCCGCCACCGTTGCTTTCCCTTCTCTCTTGCTGCCGCGGTGTTAGAGCAACACCGCGGCGTTTGGCACAGCCACGTGCGGCCAGCCAAGGCTCCTCCCTGCAACCAGAGGCCTGTGGAGACACTTGGCTTCAGACGCACCTGTCGCCACCTTCCCTTTGCCTTCGAAGGTAAAGCCAATTATTTTAAAAATGACACTCTACTACAACAAAGCCTCCCCTGCCCGAGAGGGCAGCCCAACCCCACGTGGGGAGGCGAATCTCCTGGGGCCGCAGCGCAGGATTGGCCCACCTCGGGAGAAGCGCCCAGCTGCCATCCCTGCCTGGCACCGGACAGAGCGCGAAGAGCTTCGCCTGGGGTGCCCAGCGCAGCTGACAGGCGGGCCCTCCTTCCTGGCAGCAGAGCTCTCACCAAGGCAGCGAGCGCCTCCCCGCCGGACCATCTGCTCATCCCGCCAGAGCCATGCGGGCTGGGCAGAGCCGGGAAAACGAGCTGCGGGTGCACACCCGCGGCTCGCTTTCCTGGCTCTGCCCAGCCCACACAGCTGTATTTATGTATTTGTTGTTAGTTACAAAGTCATGTCTGACCCATCGCAACCCCATGGACAATGTTCCTCCAGGCCTTCCTGTCCTCTGCCATCCTCCGGAGCTCACGCCTACTGCTTCAGTGACTCCATCCAGCCACCTCATTCTCTGACATCCCCTTCTTCTTTTTCTCTCAATCTTTCCCAGCATTAGGCTCTTCTCCAGTGAGTCCTTCCTTCTCATTAGGTGGCCAAAGTATTTGAGTTTCATCTTCAGGATCTGGCCTTCTAAAAAGCAGTCAGGGTTGGTCTCTTCTAGGACTGACCGATGTGATCACCTTGCAGTTCAAAGGACTCGCAGGAGTCTTCTACAGCACCATAGTTCAAAATGCCTTAATTCTTTGGCACTCAGCCTTTCTTATGGTCCAACTTTCACAGCCATACATTGCAACTGGGAAAGCCATAGCCTTGACTATACACACTTTTGTTGGCAGGGTGATGTCTCTGCCCTAGAATATTGTAGAGATTTAAAAACAAAATCCTACCCTTTTGAACCCTTAAAAAATACCCACCAAATCTTTGTTATATATGCTGGAGCTCTCACAAAATAGGAGAATATTCATTTTAACTAATGTATCTCATATTATTTTAATTCTGCAGAATAATTTTTCAAGTTTAAGAGGGAAATGGCATCTGCTCTAAGAGATTTCTCTAATTTGGGGGAGGGGAGGCAAGAAAAAAGGGTTTTGCTACAGGGTAGGCAGTTAATAGAAATAACTTTGCCTACTGGAGCCAAATATAATTTGTTGGTCATTGTACAAAATCTTTACAGTACTATCAGAATGCTTGGCACATAAATTGCAATAAGCTTATTAGATTCTCAAGTATTACAACACTGGAATTAAAGTAATTGAAGTGTATTATGTAACAATATACTTTTTTGCTGCTAAGGATATGGCAAGGTAATTTGCTATTATGAACTTGACATTATTCCAATTATTTAAGTGCTTTAGATTGTTAAAAAAAAAACAGGAACCCTTTGTGTTTTGTAAACTGAAAAAGGTATGTAAGCCCTCTCAGATTTCCACTTCAAAAGAGTCACTGTTAACAGAAAAGCCCAAAATTATTTAAACCTGCATATACAGACTCATATCTGACTATTACTATTAATAAACAATCCCTTCATCATCCAGTGCAGATTTAGGAAAAGGAAAGCTACAATTGGAAAATTCAATAATTCAAATTATATTATTCCCTATTCTATAATGGAAGACTCCATTCTTCGATCCTAGAGCAAAGAACCTCCCATTAATAGAGAGAAATATTACTTGGATACATCTCCATGTCCCTCAAGATTCTAAAATAAACATCAAAAGTCCGTACAGCTTTTTAAAACCACCAGTCCAATTTAGTCCACTTCATCTCTCCTATGCTTTAGGAAATATATAAAATCTTTCCTTGTCCAGCTGGCAAAAAGGAAGGTGTTTACAGGATGCAAGTGGAGGCTATGATAGTATGTGTGTGTGGGGAGGGGATTATGTCTATAGTTGGGTTTAGCAGGATCTTAAAAACTATTCATATTAATCACCTAAAGCCTTTGGGGAATGGGACATACAAATATCATAAATAATTATCTGTCACTAAGGTTTGAAGTGGAGATGCTTAAAATGTCTCTCTTACAATAAAGTAATTATGAATTGGGCAGCCTATACATTTAACAAACAAACAACTTAGTTCCTAGAATTAGATGTCTTTAACCAGAAATCCTATTTCTTGAAATGATAATTAGTTTTAATACAGGCAGCCTTTGACTTACGACCACAATTGAACCCAAAATTTCTGTTGTTAATTGAGACATTGGTTAAGTGCCCAGTGTTATACCTTTCTTGCCACAGTTATTAAGTGAATCACTGTAATTAATAAGCCGGTTGATAAGTGAATCTGGCTTCCCCACTGACTTTGCTTGTCAAAAGGTTGCAAAAGGTGATCACATCACCCTGGGACACAGCACTGGTGGTAAGTATCAACCAGTTAGCAAACATCTGAATTGTGATCATATGATCACGGGGATGCTACAAAGGTTGTAACTGTGAAAAATGTTCATGAATTAACTTTTTCAGTAATGTCGTAACTTTGAACAGTCATTAAATGAACTGTCTTATAAGCTGACGACTACCTGTAACCTTATTTCTTTTTACCTAATTTTCCTAAGGTAAACTTCAAATAATGTTAGCTTACTATAATATTTAATGGTGTGTGTGTGTATGTATGTATGTGTATGTATATGTGTGTGCGTGTGTATTTACATATACATATACATATACTATACATATACATATATACATACATATATATATAAATATATATATATATATATATATATATATATATATATATATATATATATATTTGTTTTCTTAAGCTTTTGTAGGTACTTACATGTATGGTAGTCAGCTTTGTTCGGGTAAACAAAACAGACAGAAAAATAGCAGCCATCCTTAGAAACCCCAAAGATAAAATTGACCTGGAAAACCAAGGCATATACGAAGTCCCCTGTGCATCATGCCCGGCCACATACATTGGACAGACCAATAGAAGAATAAGCACCCGCCTGGATGAACACAAAAATGCAGTCAAAAAACTGGAACACACTTCCTCACTAGTCCAACACATGGAAACCACAGGTCATAGCATCGACTTCAATGGCACCAAAACCCTAGTCACTATAGAAAACCCCAGCCACAAAATTATCAGAGAAGCCATAGAGATTGAAAAAAGACCGGAAAGCATGAATAGAAAAGGTGACTCCACCAGACTGTTAATTATCTGGAAGCCTGCACTCACAAACAAAAAAATCTGCACACCACAAGCCAGGCAAACACCTGGGCACAAACAGATGCCCCCTGATACCTCCAGCTCCAAGACACCCCAACCAGGCACCCAGATAAAACCTAGCTTCCTAACAAATGATAGCTGTCCATTTACTCAGAGCCAAGCTGCACTAAAAGCTCCCAATACAGGAACACAATGTTGCCAGCCAACCAAGACAAAAAAAGCCACAAAACAGACAGAAGATATTAGAAACACCAATCAAGCAGAACACAGCAAACTCCAAGACCAATAAACATAGACCAAGACTCCCAACCAATCAGGATGAAGAAAAAAACCATTCTGGCACAGCAGTAGGCTAGCCCCAAATTTAAAACTGAAACAACTGTAAAAGTCTGACTCACAGACAAACATAATACAGAAGCCTTATGATGGCAGATGAGATTCTGCCGAAACGTTGCTATAACTTTAAAACCACAACTATAATGACATGGGAAAATACCCGAACAAAGCTGAATACCATACATGTAAGTACCCGCGAAAACTTAACATTAATATTAATATATATATATATGTACACATACACATACACACACACACACATGTAAGTACCCGTGAAAACTTAAGAAAACACATATAGATATATACATATATATACATACACACACATACACATGCACATATATACATACATACATACATACATTATATATAAATTATATACTGAGGTATATAATTCAGTGTACTGAGTTACCAATGCACAGCTTTGCAAAATAGGCTTCCCTCGAAATCCTCACAGGATAATCCTATACATATCTATTCAGAAAGAGACCCCCCCCCCTTCAATTCCCAAGTAAGTGGATGATAAGAGTGTCATAGCACACAAGTTTAAAAATGTATTGTTATTGCACAAGATTGCGTTTATTACTGTTATGAACTAGAAGCGGGATGAAGCAGAAAGTATAGAGTAGCTTAGTTTTCCAGCTCCTGTGTTATCCTATTATATAATTCTTCCACTGTAGCAGCATTCTTAGCACTCTATTTGAGCAAAAGGAGAGATCATTATAGTGCACATATATATACCCGCCCACCCAAATCTGTATATACTGATGTAAATTGTACATCTTTAACTATAAGTTTAAATGTAAACTTTAAACTTAATATACTGGTGTAAAAGAAGGAATTATAAGCAATATAAAACACATGAAGATATTAATTCTGAAAGAATACAGTATTGAATGCATGCTATGCAATATTTTAGAACCAAATATTGCTACTTGTTTACGTACTTTAGAGTCTCCTGGAGTAATAATCTATCAATTATATTTTCCCAGGGGGGAAAAGGTTGTCTCTTATATAAATCAAGTAAAGCCAATCCTGGACTGGGGGATGGGGATTATTAGAGTTGGCATATATTTTATCATTATAATCTTTGTTTTGTGATCAATTTTCAGATGTGATGCTTCTGAACCACTTCTCTGCCAGCAGGAATAATATACTACTTAAAATAATAAGTAGCAGACTTAAATCACAAGCAAAACAGAATATATTTACCAGGAATTTTGTTACCAGATAACGTGTTAGAACAATAAAAAACAAAATCCTGAACACTGTCTCAAACTAGGAACTTAACTATCAATATCACAATTAAATTCAAAAACCATGGACAGCATAAGCCAAATACTAATACCTCAAATGTAAGGTCTTCAATGAATTATACGAATCATAGAGCTTTTTCTGGACAGCTGTACCTGTGCTTGAAGTAGTATGTCAAGAAATGGTAGATAAATTAAAATAAAAACTAATTTTAATTTAGTTAAAATTAGTAAGCATGTCAACAGTATGACATTCAAATATTATTATAGTTCATCTCTCAGTCAGGTAGCTATTCAGATTGGACTTGGCATTTTTATCCATCTATCGAGCCCTTCCCAATGACATGGGATAGGCAGATGTTGAAGTTTTATGGTGTTAGAAGTATCATTGTAGAATGCAAGCTGCTCCAAGTAAAACTGCCTTTTGCAGTTGACTAATGGTGAAATTGTCAATGCCGACGGTGTTGGAATGGCACCCAAGTTGTTTTAGGGTGGCTCCCAAGGCGCCTGTGACTATTGGGATTACCTTTGCTTTCTTTTGCCACAGTTATTCGATTTCTGTTTGTGGGTCTTTGTATTTTGTTATCTTCTCCAGTTTCTTCCTTCTATCCTGCTATCTCCAGGTACTGCCACCTCCATTATCCAGACTTTTTTGTCTTTATAACTGACAATTGTTCAGTCTGGTATGTTATGTAGCAGGTGCCTGTCTGTTTGAATCCTAAAATCCCAGACCACTTTAGCTTCTTTATTTTCTATTAAACAGACCAGAGCAAAAGAGCCACCTGCTAACCAGCTCACCTCTGCATGTGGAAGGTAATCCTTCTGAAAGGGAACAGGAACAGAGTTCAGATCTTCAGGATCTCACCATTTCTGCAGACTCCTGGAGGAGTTCTTATCTTCCAGCAGGCAGCCCTTTCACTCTCAAAGGATCACCAGCAGGGAGAGGAGAAATCTCAGCTCCATGCCAAGTGGACCTAAAGAGCTGCCTGCCAGAAGGGAACCTCACCTTCACAGCAGGCGGCAGCAGAGACGATTACAAATGGCCATTACAGGATCACGGAAACTATTCATGTGAAAAGACTGCCAAGCATCCAGATTGCTATCATGTGACTATAGGTTGGTGGTGTAACGATTTGTGACCGCTGCTGTAATTCTGGACCATCATTAAATGAACAATCATTAGGTCAAGGATTATCTGTACATAGAGGTAGTCCTGACTTACAGCCATTCGTTCAGTGTCTGTTTGAAGTTACAACGGTCCTGGAAAAAAGGTGATTTATTACTGTTTTCCATATTTACAACCACTGCAGCACCCCCATAATCACATGATCAAAATTCAGACACTTAGCAACTGGCATGTATTTATAACAATTGCAGTATTTCAGGGTCAGGTGATCACCTTTTGTGATCTTCTGACAAGCGAAGTCAATGGGGAAACAGATTCCCTTAATAACTGTGTGGCTAACTTAACAACTGCAATGATTCATTTAACGACCGTGGCAAGAAAGATCATAAAATGGGGCAAAATTCACTTAAAATTGTCTTGCTTAGCAATGGAAATTTTGGGCTCACTGTGGTCTAAGTCAAGAATTGTCTGTATAAAGTACTCGTCTGGGTCACTTTTAAACTCAACCTTTCCTCTCCCATGTATCGATTTTTCTCAGCTCCTGGTTAATTAATGTTCTGACAGTCAGATTCTGAGCCCCTTTATAGAATTTCCAATATTAAGTTGGCTTGGAGAGAAAAACAAGGTAAGTAATGCATATAGTGCAAGACTTCTGGGTTCTTTCCAATTCCTATATGCCTGAGAATTGGTTTGTGCACAGGCACATGTATAAATATTTTCTATGTAGGCTCCTGCCTGATTAATTAAATTCAAACTTTCTTCTCTAACCATACTAAATTTGGTCCTGTTCAGTTTTGTTTTTAGATTAAAGTTATCTTGCTGATGAACAAACTGACAAACTAAGAACAACTGCAACTCTCAAACCCACATAGGCCTAATATATGTTGCCACTTGCAAAATTCAGATAGAAAAACAGAAATGGGAAGATTTATTATGACTGGAATTAAACAGACTTAAAAGTACTCTTGCTCAACTGGCCAACAGATTGTAGGGTTTCTCCAAATTATAGTCAATAAGAAAGAGAAATTAAATATAACAAATACTCAATGAAGGAGGTAGATCAAAACAAATGATCTCAAATATCCAGGCACTTTATGTAATAGGAAAATCACAAAACACTACACGTCAGCTAACTAGAATGGTTCTCCAGAACAACGCTTTTCCTGGAAGGCTTCAATAATGGAACAAAAGAACAATAGACATGTTGTCTAATGCAGAAAAGAACATTCTGAGGAGAATAGAGGAGGGGCAACCTCAGCATTTCTTGAAATCTTTTGTTTTCTCACTTTGTTAGGAAAATTGACAAGATTCCAAAGCCTACATCAAAAGAATGAACATTGGCTTTTATTTTAGCATCTGAACGAAGTACCACAGTCTTTCAGGCAGTTTTTAAAGCTATCCATTACACAGCTTTATACCAAAAGACAGCAACTCATTTAAAGATACCCAAGGGCAAAGTTAATTTTATATTTAGTAGTTCTCATTGTAATATAGACAGGGTTATTGTTTGTGGGGAAACGTGTAGCCTTTACAGGAGTTAAAAGAAGAAAAAATATAACTGGTTCAATACTTTATGTAATTGCTTCCAGAATAACCCTCACAACAAAAAGCACAGAATGATGAAAGCATGTATAGAGAAGTTTGTCTTCCCACTATTTCTGAGAATAATACTGCAACCAACATACAGAACAAGGATTGTGATAGGTATAATTGCAAGATATTCCCAAACACATTTTTCTAGTGAAGGAAACATTGTATTTCTGTTTACTAATATCACTTTTAATATTTTTCTTGCTTACCACATGATTGATTTTTCAATTATATATTTCTTAAACATTTTGTCATTCTGTCTATTTTCATAAGATAGAAAGCAGCAGTGATCGTTACCCAGCAAAGTTATCAGCCAAATTATAAAAGCTGAATTGAGAATTATGTCTATCAGCCATTTTATATTGTTTGAAATTTAAAACTATAAATTAGGCTACATTTGGTATTGTGTAGCAACCCTAAAAGATAGTAGCATCAAAACTGTAACATACACTGAAACAATGTTTGCTTTATTTTTGTTAACTTTAAATCCAATACCTAGAATAGGATAGAAAACCTGACACCCTCAAATTGTTTGGACCCCATTTTGCACAAGATACTTACAAGATTACTTCATCCAACAGGAAATAACCTGTCCTGGGAGACAGATATTGATTCTGAAAAGGGGGATGCCAAGGCCAGAAAGCACTGTTTGTTAGTAGCCCTGGTTTTATAAATGTTACTCTCTACCTCAAAATTAAAATGGCCGCTACTTTAACAGGATTCTGATAGATGTAGGACTGAGTACTTCTGGAGGACAACTGGTAACTACTTAACTGTTATCATCTGTTGTGGTTATTCTTATTGGATTAAATCTTGATGATGGGCTCCAACAGATCATTACTATTATTTATGAGGATTATGTTTTCAGTGGTTTCAGTGATTATTACTACTGATGTTTAATTAGTGGCTTCTTATAAACCACCAGGAGTCCTTGGCAGATTTAGTGGCATACTAGACAATGCACAACCCAATGGGTCATCCTTTGAGAACTAGTTCCTTACTAAACAGAGAAACAGAATAACTAGGAGTGGATTGCTATTGTTTTGGTTTAAAATTAAAGAAGAATGCTTCATTTTATTAAGAAAGATGCATAATAAGACAAATGCAGATGCTTTTTTTTTTTTTTTTTAAACTACGTAGCATTTATGGTTAATGTGCCATTCTTTAAGAATGTTGTAACATTTTCATTTCTTTCTTCTTGGCTTAAAGTGACAGAGCTGACTTCTCCAGAGTTTGTCATCACATTTTATGTATAGTGAGCGCACAGCATGGCTGAAGGATGGCCTCCTGACCTTCTGATAAATTAAGCGTAATTCTTAGGATCATGACAATGTTATTCTTGAATAAACTAATGTTTACATGTGCTATACAAGATACTTGTGAAATTCTTCCATGATCATCCAGATTCCATTGCAAAACCTTGGAAGATCCAAGTTCCTTATTAAAATGATGTGAGATATTATCTCCAATTCCAGTTTAAATGATGGCAAGCCACAGAGCCACAATTTTATCAAGGAATTCTACTGAAAAATGAGCAGCATTAGCTCCTTCGTCGACAGCCTTAAAGAAACGATATTGTTTCAGTATTCCAGGGAAGTATCTCGTGCATGTGGAATTGATTTTTCTTATCATTTCATTAAGAGGACTAAGGCAGAGAACAGTTCTACAGGATTGTCAAAAGTTGGGTAGATAAAATTAATATAGCCTTCCATAGCAGAACCCTAACTTCAGGTAATTCTACAGGTAGTCTTCAACTTGCAACTCAATTGAGCCTGAAATTGTGGTTTTAAGTCATTGAGGTCATAACCTGAGGCATCATATGACTGGACCCAATTTTTCAACATTTCACCATTTTTTGCAACGGTCATTAAGCAAATCCATTTCAATAGGAGGCTTCCCCCCCCCCCCCAGAAACCAGAAGTAAATGTCCGAAACTGGCAAAAAATGTTACAAATCATGGCCACACAACAAGAGGCTACAAATGACTGTACAGGTGAGCCTGTTGCCAAGCACCTAAAATGCGATCACATGACCACAATGGAAGAATGGCTGCTGCAACTTCAAAAGCGGACTCTAAGTAACCCTGGTACAGTCCTTAATAAATTCAAAATGTTGCTAAGCAACCAGGTGTAAACCAAAGATTACCTGTATTTCATCATTTTGATTTCTGTCTTCTCCCATATCCAATATAAATTTAGAATATCTTTGTTCTCAATCACGTATCTTTCTTCAACTGAAACTTGATAAAGGAATTATTTTTTTTGATGCATGAATACTCCACATCAGCATCATTTCCTCTTTTCACAACTGGTAGAAGCTGACTGAAATCACCACAGCACAAAGTCAAAGTTAACCCAAAGGCCTAATTCTTGCCAAATATATTGTGAAGAGCCAGCCCAGTCGACAGTTTCAAAGCTCTCCCTCCTAACCATGGAGCTCTCGTCCCAGACAATAAGCCTGACGTGTTAAAGTAAACCTGCAGTATTGGAGGTTTTTTTCAATGTTAGAAAGGGCATTTTCATTCACTTTGAGGAGTATCATGAATGTGCTGTCCTACCATCGGGCATAAATGTTGCTGCAATAATAGATACTATAGCAATCAGAACTATCCAGAAGTTGCAAACTGCCTATCCTGGCAGCTTGCAAAAATTGTCAGTTTCTCCAGGAAATCGGAATGCACACCAGTGAGGGCAGACTTTGGCACCAACATTATCAGAAATATTACATTAGGCAAGCCATGAATTTTGCTTCATTCTTTCTCTGCTGAGGTCTTGAGGTCCTGCTGTTGAAGGAGAGTATTGTCATGCTGAGGACCTCTTACATTAAGCATTTACTGCATATTCTCAAGTGGATCTTCTCTTTCCTCCTCCATCTTTTCTTATCTTCTTATTCTGTACCTTTCTTTGTGATTCTGGAGAGGTGCAGCTCTTTCCTTCCTCCATTCCTTTATCTCTCCTCTTTCTTATCGCATCCCAGTGATATTTGGTGTCCTCTACTTGATCATGATACTCTCTCTCTTTGCACATAGGATAATTATGCTAACAACACACTATTTTAATGTAGTTTTTAAAGCCACAATTGTTGCACATTCCCGTCCTCACCACAGAATAGTTTAGAATCCCTGATAGCTTCTTCTTCAGTGTATTGTCAGAGACATTTTTCAAAAAGAAATCATGTGATCTCCTGAGGGCTAGGCTGGATCTGCTCTACCTGATCTCCGACAGTCAAAGAAGGCGCTAGGTTACACTCAATTTCAGAATAGAAGCAGTCCAAAAAAAAATGAAACAGAATGAACAAGAACCAAAGTATAATAGCTAATGTATTTGACTGACACCAGAGAGATCCAGCTTATATTTCATTTGCTGTCACAGCACTCACTTTATGATCTTTTAGCTCAATCTACCTCACAGGTTCTTATAAAGAAATACAGGAGAATGTATATGCCTTGGGTTCCTGAACAAAGACAGATGTGCATGGGCAAGTTTATGTGGCAGAGAAGGGGCACAAAACAATAAAAATATCCAGGCCTTTCATCATGCACGTTAAAGGTGTTGCTTCTTTAATAACCTGATGATGAGTCAATTCCTGGTTGCTGAATGGGAGAGGGAGAAAGGGACTGTGAGACTGGCTTAGAAACTGTCACAGAACATTGAAAAGGAAGATCATATGAACACAACTGCTGCTATGCTGCTCAGTTGCTAGAGATCAATAGCAGCCACAGTTTCCCCAAATTTCATTCCCTTCAGAGTCATGGGTCTCAGATTCTGGACACATTCTGTTAATTAGTCCAATTGAGATAATTTAGTTCAAAAATTGTTACCCTGTGATGCATCATGTCACCCAGGTAAAATCATGACAAGAAGAATTTTAGAAATTTATTGGCAGATCACAATCCAATGACAATTAAATGGAAAGGACAAAATAGAAGATCTAGGTGGACGTTAAATAATACTATTTTAAAGGAAAAAGACTTCACACAGTGGATGGAGAAAGAATTGGCTTTTTTCTTTAGAGAAAACAAAAAAGAAGATACAACAATTCAGAATGTATGGGATACAATGAAAGCATATGTTAGAGGCTTGATAATAGACTATACAAGGAAAAGGAATACTATGAAAAGACTAGCCTCTAAGGCCTTAGAGCAGTGGCTCCCAACCTTTTTTTCACCCCGCACCCCAAAAGAAATTTCACTCGAACCTCACACCCCCTGAAATTTAGACTTTAGGAACTACTGAACACGTTAAATATATGGTAGGATTGAATCTTTTCAGCTATGTATGTGACAGCCACTAAATAACGATACTTAATTCTAAAATGAAAACAAAGTTAATCCATTGCATAATAAATAAAAATGCCAACATATAGCCAATATCCTATTATTTACCTGGACTTTTCTCGCACCCCCTGGAATATCGTCTTGCACCCCAGGGGGTGCGAGCACCCCAAGTTGGGAACCCCTGCCTTAGAGGATGAGTATAAAAGACTTGAAAAAGAATTTTAGAAATTTATAAATAAAATACAAAACAGTACAGAAATAAAGGCTGTCCGTTGACCATGCTAGCTATAGTAAATATCTGAAGAGGGGTTGCTAATCCTTAGCTTGCAAAAGTCTACATTAGTAAATTTATGATACAATTTGGATATTCTTTAAAAGTCCATTGAAAAGATATCACCAGGAAAACCCTTTCCTTGAGAATGTGCCAGTATTAATTTAACATTAGGCATGGATCCTTAAATAAAGGTTTTACCAATGATCAAATGCTGGGATATAAATAGCATAGCCACCTATGAGAAGTTCTTCTGATAATTTAAAGGAGAATTTCCCCCAAACTTACTTTTTTAATGTAAAAAAATATATATATTTTATTTTATTTAAATTAAATAATTTAAAATTAACTTAAATTATTTACATTAATTTTATTTAAATTAACTTTAATTTTAAAAACGCATTGTGTGTACATAAACAGACATATTTTATTAAAAAAATAAGTACAGGTAGACCTTGACTTTCAACCATTTTGTTCAGTGATTGTTCAAAGTTATGGTAGCACTGAACAAAGGGACTTATGACTGGCGCCTGAAGTTACATCTGTTTCAGCATCCTGCGATCAAGTGATCTAAACTGGGGGTCAAGCCAGCCCCATCCACATTTATGATTGTAGAGGAACTTCGACTCCACCTATTTTCCATCTACCTCCAGCCATGCATGTTTCGGGCTGGATACTCTGTGGCCCTTCAACCCTAGCTACAGTCTTCTTGCTCTCGCTGATAAACAAACATGTCTAGCCTGACTCTACATGAGGCAGCACGAGGCTTTCTGTAATCTACACGAGGTGATACATGGTGAGTTTCTCACAAGACCTGAGGAAGATGGCCTGAGTTGGTCAGCAATTGCATCTTGAATGGGTGGCCAAGCCTCATCAGCAGGAGGAGCCAAGAAAGAATGAAGGCCAGCTAGAGCAGGGGAACACAGAGTGGTGAAGGCAACTGCAGCTGGGACTGGAAAAGGGAGAGCTGAGGCTTCCCAGCTGGGAGTGTCTGAGGCTTCCAGGGTGGCTGCAGCTTCAAATCATGCCACACTGCTGGGCCATGGCTTAGGAGCTTCTTGCAGCTCCAGAGCCCTGCTGTGCACAGAAACCCCTGAACCACAACATGGCAAGTTGCCCCAGAGTCATGGGATGAGTCTTTGGCTAATAAATGGCAGAATTCAGTTGACAGCAACAATTGGTGACTGCCAACAATAATATGATTGCTGCTGCTAAGCGATGCAGTTACACTTTATGACTGCATTGCTTAAGGACAGAAATGCCACTGTCTGTACTGTCAAAAACCAAAGTACAGCTATGCTTAGAAGGAAAAAAACTAGTGCCTGGAAAAGAGGTATGAGAATTTGTTTGCAAGTCAAATTCAAACTTTTAAACGCTTTAGATCTTTCCTAAATTTTAATATTTTAGTGAATTCTTGCCGATCAAAACCATACATTAACACATAATTTATCACTCTGCACAACCTTTTTGTATTAAAGGTGTGGCTGAATCTTTATGTTAACAGTATATTAGGAATTCTTATAGAGAATATTGAAGAATAATTAACAAAGAAATTATATCATTTATGAGCTCAGTTATTATGAGCTCAAATATCACGTAATTTATACTTGGCTAGTTATATTTACCAAGAAGTAAATGAATTTAGCTGAATCTGTGGGTAAAGAATTGCAAACAAGATTGTAAACTTGTGCCAACTCCTGGAGGTAATCCAGACAGGAAACCAAAACCATGAGTGCTTCACTGCAGGGCTACAGTAATACAATCTTAAAAGTCTGAAAACGCTTCCTCCCCACCCTTCCCTGCCTTTAGTTTCCAGAGAACTAGGGAAGGTCCCCTCTGAAGGGCTTTCTCCACCCCCATCCTTCCTTTGGAGTCCCATTTCTCTTTATTAGACCAGGCTGCAGCTCTTCCTCTTCTCTCCCAAGGAATTATCACAACCCATTACTGTTTTTCTCTATTTATTATTGACTTTTTCCAAAATGTTCCCAAATGTTCAGGTGTTCTCTAAACATTTTAAAATTATCTCATGCTTTGTAAGATTCTTCAGTATATACGTTAATATATTAAAAAAGTAGAGAAAAGGAGGTAAAGAACACAAATGGGAAGAAAATATAATCACATACTTACGGGAAAGCACCTATATTTTAATACACAATTAAATCTTGATTACAGGGAATAATGTTGTTCAGTCTTTCCACTATACTGAAAGAGAGCCAGTTCATAAACAGGAAGCAAAACATGGAATTGTACTGCCTTTCTAAAAGGAGAGTAATGTTTTTCATTTTGGCTGTTCCTTTTCCCCCCACTTAATAACATATAGCTTTTCAATTTGCTCAATTGTACTTCTAGTGACTTGGGTAACATAAAGATATGCTAAATGACATTAGTAGAAATAAATAAAGACAGCAAGGTTAATACAGCTCTGAAATAAAAGAAGGTGAAGTAAAATTCAAACAATGTATATGTGGATAAATATGATTGCTGTAATTTATTATTTATAATGTGAAGCAAATATAAACCAAGATATATCATAAACTTCAATTAAAATTAAATTAAATTAAAAATCATTCTGAAAAAAATAAATAAATCATAAAGTACAACAATAATTCTTACTCCATAAAATTAAGAATACTTGATAGAAAGAAAGGAAATATTATTAAGACCGAATGCTATCAACAATTAGCCCCAGTATGTAAGAGCTTGCTTCAAAGAGTGTCCTTGAATCACAAAAATGCTTCAGTTTTACTAATTTAAAACAGTAATTCCAACCACTACATATAATGCATGAACTGTACATGAATGGGCAAATACTGTATATAAACAAACTTTCTCTAATGAAATCTTCAAAGAACTCTCTCTCTAAAGTGGAAGGTTTGTTTAGTCCACTATTTTATTTCAACTGTAACTAGTTAAATATTCTTGGGGCATAACATTGATAAGTATCACTGTTGTTATATCATACGGCAGGGATGTCAAACTCAAGGCCTGCAGCCCAGATCTGGCCTGCAGGGTGCTTAAAACTAGTCTGCGGGGCTGGCCTGAAAATAGCAAAGGACTGGCCCACGGTGCCTTTGGCAGCCAAAACGGGGCACAGGGAAGTCAGCAGGAGGCCAGCCAGGCCATTTCCCCTCCCCTCTGGCCAGCCCACAGAGGAGAAATACAATGCTGATCTGGGCCTTGAAGAAATCCAGTTTGACACCCCTGTCATATGGTAAGCTAAGAATACAGAATTCTCATTTTTGTCTACATCTGCTTATAATCATTGAGTTAAATCTGAGTTATTTTTTATTATGATAAAAATAGTTATTTTTTTATAGTAGTAGTATTGGTAATGGTAGCACATTAACAATTTTCTTGTCATTTCTTTTATAACCAAGACCATAGAATCCTACTTTAGTTGGAATTCACAATTTCTAGACTTAGAATTCTTTCATGATCCCAGACAGCGAAAAGCACTTATGCTGTCACTTTTATATACACATATCTTGACATAACCTTTTTCTTTACTTCCTTTTCCCTTTAAATAGTTGACAATTAAAGAATGTAATCCTTGAAGAAAGTACAGGTAGTCTTCAACTTATGACTGATTGCTTAGTTCTGACTGACTCAAAAAAGAGGACTTATGATCCAGATTCAAAGTCCTAATGGTCAATTTCCCTCTGTGGTCTTATGACCAAACTTTGGATGCTTGGCAAAACAAATGCATTTATGCCATTTATGGCAACTCTATTTGGAGTCCTGTGGTCTCATGGCCATGTTCTACAACAGTTTTGCCAGAAACCATCTTGATTCCATTTTTGACAAAAATGTGCCCATAGCAAACCATTGGTTTGTATAACAACTGCCACAAAAAAAGGTCATACAATTGGATTGGTCACATGGCCAATCCATTTTACAACTGTTAGAATATGACTGCTCCTTTATGGTCATAAATCAAGGACTACCTGTAAATGGACTTTATTACACAGGAAATAAAATGGCAACCCTCCCTCTGTTGTCCAGGGTGCTAGGGTTGGTATCTCTGTTGAGTGGAAAACTCATCCTGTCTCCTTTATCTTAGTTTCCAAAGCTGTAGCAAGGTGGAACAAACAGGGGAATCGGATACTTTCTTTTTTCTTGTAAAGATATGTAAGGTAGTTGTATGAATAAAATAGTCTTTAAAACTTCCACGTAGAGAGATGCCTATACCTTAACGGTTTACGTAGTAACTCTTTTTACACATTAACTCTTTATGTAGTAACTCTTTTTAAAAAGGAAACGTGAATAGAATGGAGAATATAGAATAGAGTAAAATAGAGAATAGAATATAGAGTAGAGTAGAACAGAATAGAGAATAGAATAGAGTGAAGTGGGGTGGAGTGGAGTGGAGTGGAATAGACTAGACTAGACTAGACTAGACTAGGAATAGGAATAGAATGGAGAAACAGAAACAGGATTAGAATAGAATAGAATAGGAATAGAATAGAGAAACAGAAACAGAAATTAGAATAGGATTAGGACTAGGACTAGGACAAGGACAAGCACAAGGACAGAATAGAATAGAATAGAATAGAATAGGAGAAACAGGATTAGAATAGAATAGGAATAGAATAGAGAAACAGAAACAGAAATTAGAATAGGAATAGGAATAGGACTAGGACTAGGACAAGGACAGAATAGGATAGGATAGGATAGGATAGGATAGGATAGGATAGGATAGGATAGGATAGGATAGGATAGGAGAAACAGAAATTAGAATAGGACTAGGACTAGGACTAGGACAAGGACAAGGACAGAATAGAATAGAATAGAATAGAATAGAATAGAATAGAATAGAATAGAATAGAATAGAGAAACAGAAATTAGAATAGGACTAGGACTAGGACTAGGACTAGAATAGAACAGAGAAACAGAAATTAGAATAGGACTAGGACAAGGACAAGGACAAGGACAAGGACAAGGACAAGGACAAGGACAGAATAGAATAGAATAGAATAGAATAGAATAGAATAGAATAGAATAGAATAGAATAGAATAGAATAGAATAGAATAGAGAAACAGAAACAGAAATTAGACTAGGACTAGGATAGGATAGAATAGAATAGAATAGAACAGAACAGAGAAACAGAAACAGAAATTAGAATAGGACTAGGACTAGGACTAGGACAGAATAGAATAGAATAGAATAGAATAGAATAGAATAGAATAGAATAGAATAGAGAAACAGAAACAGAAACAGAAATTAGAATAGGACTAGGACTAGGACTAGGACAAGGACAGAATAGAATAGAATAGAATAGAATAGAATAGAATAGAATAGAATAGAATAGAATAGAAACAGAAACAGAAACAGAAACAGAAATTAGAATCGGACTAGGACAAGGACAAGGACAAGGATAGAATAGAATAGAATAGAATAGAATAGAATAGAATAGAATAGAATAGAATAGAATAGAATAGAATAGAATAGAGAAACAGAAACAAAAATTAGAATAGGACTAGGACTAGGACTAGGACTAGGATAGGATAGGATAGGATAGGATAGAACAGAGAAACAGAAATTAGAATAGGACCAGGACTAGGACTAGAACAAAACAGAACAGAACAGAATAGGAGTTGGAAGGGACCTTGGCGGAAACCCTATCCCATTTCAGGCAAATGACTGTCCAATCTCTTCCTTGCTCATGGTCTCCTTATTCCATACACCCCACCATCAACTCAGATCCGACTTCTCTAACCAATCAAAGCCAACGCGTGTGTCTCTGCACTAAACGCTATTTATTATTCGAGGAAGGCCCGGAGACTTCTCGGGTCGAACGACTTGACGACTTCCCTGGAGCTGTCGGGCTAAGCCCTTCAGACAACGCCTTTCAAGCAGCCCCCCCCTCCCTTTACGCGGGTCCCGAGGATCCGCTTGGACCGGGTCGGACTCCCTTCCTCCGGGTCCGCCTGGGGGGCAACGAAAGACCGCCAGCCACGAAACGCCCACCCGCTCGGGGGCCGCCGCGGGGACCCGCAGAGAACAAAAGCCGCTACAAGCAAACAGACCGCGCGGTGCGGAGACCCCAGCGGGGCCCCTGACAACAACAGCCGCCGCCGCCGCCTTTCCCTTCCCTCTGCCCGGCAGAGGCTCGGCGGGGCAGGCCCGGGCCCCACCCTCCGCCTCAGCCCTTCTTCTTCTTCTTCTTCCTCCTCCTCCTTACCGAGCAGAAGCAGTTTCACCTCCTTGGCCGCCTTTTCTCCGTCCTCGCGAAGGTTGCGGTCGATCATCCGACTCCGCTCGGCCGCCGCCTTATCCTCGGCGCTCAACGTGCAGCCCATCGCGGCGACAGGACGGGCGAAGCGGGCGACTGGCACCCCTGGCGCTCCTCAACGGCCGCAGAAGTCGGGGAGGGGGAGGAAACTGGAGAGGCGGCGGGGGGGGGGAGAAAGAGAAGCGCCACCGGAAACCTGCCTACTTCCTCCTTTCAAATCACAGCCCGACCTGAAGCGAACTGCCCTCTGGGAACTGTAGTCTTGCCTCCACCGCCAAGGACGGGAAAGGGGGTGACTTCTGGACACCCGTCGCGTTGGGCGCAGGGCATAGTGGGAGCAATACCTGAGTTGTAAGGCAGGACGTCTCGACTGGAACAAAACATTACATTTTTTGTGGACCCCCCCTCCCAAAAAACCCCAGGAGTTTAGCAATACTTCTTTCGACTAACCAATGTCCCAAAGGTGCTTTTTCAAGAGGCAACTGGACTTTCTGGTTTTTCTTTGAAGACGTGTCGCTTCTCATCCAAGAAGCTTCTTCAGCTCTGAAGAAGTGAAACGTCTTCAAGGAAAAGTTCCTTCAGCTCTGAAGAAATTTCTTGGATGAGGAAATGAAACACCTTCAAAGGAAAATCAGAAAGTCCAGTTGTGTCTTGAAAAAGCACCTTTGGGACAACCATGACCTGGATGACTGAGAATCTCCATAGACATCAGACTAATGTTATTAAAGGGCATCAGTTTTTATGAATTGAAGTGCATACAACGGCTAAGTGAATCGGAGCTCACCAAAATGTATGCTTTTAAAAAAAGATGCTATAAGGCTCCTGAGGGTTTTTTGCCACCATAGATGAACATGGCTTTTCTCCTACAAATCTTTTGTACCCCAATCCAAAGTCAGAAGCAAAAAGCAAGGATTTCATTAAATGTTTGTTATTGCTAAGAACCTGTAATTAATATACAAATGCAGTCCTAAACTCATGCAAAATGAAAATTATAAATTGTATCATCTTGAAAATTTAAAGGTATTTTACAAAGACACCTGATTTGCAAAAATCTGAATGACCACTAGAAGTTGTCAAAGGATGGAAGGAGGGCAGAGCTGGCGTCGCGACGATACGTCACGCGATCTCAGAGGTCTGAGATCGCAGCCGATATCTTTGCCTCTGGACGGTCCAAACGGATCTAGAAGTTGTCAAAGGATTTAGAGCAGGGGTGTCAAATTCATCATATTGTCATCACATGATGTATCATGACTTTCCCCCCTTTGCTAAAACGGGTTGGTCTCATGGCCAGCGTGTGATGCATGTAGCCCACAAGCCACAAGTTGGACACCCCCAGTTTAGAGTTTTGGATATCTCTTGGTGGTAAACTAGTAATCATTTGGGGGTTTTCAGCCTATATATGGCAACTGTTAGCCCCCAGTCCTATTAAGAGTTTGATGGATTTCAATCCGGTGTGGAAAAAATACAAAACCCAACACAACATACTAAGCATAATGGAATTTGTTTGGTTTTGGCTTAGACTTTATGGACTTTTTCAAAAATCACCTGTTAACATTTACAAAGCCAAAGAACCTATCCCACAAGTGTTTTCCTCAGAGAGTTGGCAGATTCCCCTCAAAGGTTGAGGATACTTTGTAGAGTCATTTCTGTTCCTGCGCACCTCAAAACGTCTTTTGAAGATCACATTCTTCTTATTATATATATCCAACAGTGTGAAATCACAGCTGCCAGTTCTTTAGCTGGGGTTGACCTTCATGTTTCTTCCAAGAATTTAGAATATCATAATGTATCAGCATAGTATTGTGTGGATTCAAGCAGTACGGCCTTTTGTAACTGACAGATGGAAATGTTGTCAATGCACAGATGTTCTAAGCATCGTTCATGATTTTTTGGTATGGTTCCAAGTGGTAACCATGGGGGCCGCCATGGCCAGCTTATGTCCTAAACTTTGATTTTCAGATCTTGTTACTTTGCAATCTTTTCAAATTCTTTGTTTTCTATCCTACTGTAGCCTGGTATTACCAATCAATGATCTGCACTTTCTTCTTTTCAATTATATGTTGAAATAATTTGCAAAATAATAATAATTATTATATTAAAATGTACACACTGTCCAACAGCCAGTGATTCTGAGGTATGAAGTTTAAAGTTCTGCTCATCCATAATAATTTGTGCTTTCTGCCTCCTGGCCTAATCACCCCCCAAAAACCTAACATTTTTCAGAAAAAGAAACTGTATACACAGTTTCCCTATTCTTAAGCTTCCCAATCTGAAAAGCGCAGTACTAATTTTTGCAAAAACCAACAACATGAAGAGTGCTGATCTTCTAAATTTTGGGATAAGAGATACTAATATCTGCTTATTATTTTCTAACACCTTTGAGCTTTTGCAACCTAAAACACAGTCGCTATTCATAGAAATTATTTTTCTTTTTCAAAAGGATATTTATTGCATAGATTTCACAAAGATAAAAAAGTTTGTTGCTGCCATTTCACAATCTGGTTTCCAAATAAGGAAGTTATCTATACAAGTGTTGCCCTCTAGCGTCCTTTATGAAGTATAGTATTTTGGAAGTATTGAATATAGGTGGACTTGATTGACAAGAAACAAGATGCAGAATATGTTCTACTTCCTTTGATGAAATATTTATTTCTGTAATATTGAAGTAAAAAAAAGACCTGCAGAAATTATTTATTATCATATGATTTCTTTGTTAAAAGTGAATGCAATATGTTGACCAAAACTTTGCTAAAAGGCAAAAAAAATATTTTTTCAAGCATTTGAAGCACTTGAGAGAGGTATAACAAGCACTGTGTTTCCATCTCTGTGTATTAGATATGCAAATTGTGAAACATCTGTAAGGATACAAACTACCTTTATTAAACTGATTTTTATAAATGTGTACAGCTAGTCCTTGATTTACAACTATTGTAAATGTGATCATCCAAAGTTACAACGGCACTGAAAGAAGTGACTTATGACCAAATCTAGCAGTTAAGATGTTGCAGCATCTCCACAGTCATGTGATCAGAATTTGAACACTTGGCAACCTAGGTGTATTCATGACGGTTGCAGCATTCTGGGATCAGGTGATCAGCATTTGTGACCTTCACAACAGCATCCATCAAGGAAAGTCAATGGGGGAAATCAGATTCACTTAATAATTACATGGTTCACTTAATGACTGCAGTGATTCACTTAGCAACTGTGGCATAAAAAGTCATAAAATCAGGAACAACTCACTTAACAATTGCCTTCCTTAGCAATGAAAATTCTGGTCTTAAGTGTGGTCATGTCAAGGATTACTTATATAGCAACATTCTATCTATGCTGTATCTGTTGAAGAAAAAACAGGATTTTTCTTGATCACGTTCACAGTGCCTTCTTCAGTGCTGTACAAAAGGATTGTGTATTGATTTGCTGCTGTAATTTTTAGGAAGAAGGGCTGCCCTCAAATGGGAACTAATTTGAGAAAGAGACTTCCCTGCCACAAACATCACTAATTGTAGAAAATTCTAAGGGGCATTTGGAGTGTCAAAAAAGTCAAGATGTCAGTGTCACTCATGTGATTGAAATCCTGCCCTTTTGTATATATGTTGAACCTATGATACATATAATTAGGGGCAAGACTCTAATCACAAACCCACTGCCATCTTTTTTCCTGCTGGACCTAAACAAACTCCTGTGACTTGGGAATCAGCCTTTTGAACAGATGGGGTGAGGAGGTAGAGTAGATATCCATAACATTTATTCCCATTTGAGATTTGAACCTGAACAAAAGTAAAGCAGGAATCTGGGAAGATCAAGAGCCCTGATGCCATCTCTGGTTCAAATGTGTTAGAAGTTAAAACCCACCCCTCTCCTAGAAAAATGAAATATTTTAGGATATATTAAAAAGGCAGAATATTTCCCCTAAAAAAAGAAATAGAAACTCAGAGATGCAAAAACTCAGCCTCCTTTCCCCACCTTGATTAATGGGCCATTAAGGACAAGGCCAGTCTATTCTACATAACAAAGATCTACCTCCTTCAGGCAGAGCCAATTTAATTGCCCTTCATTGTACTACCCACCAAGTTTCAATCAAACTTAGCACACAGACAACCTATAAAGCTAGCTATGACCTCTGACAGCAACCAAGCAGAATACTTTTCCTGTGCCCCAGGAAGTTCAAAGTTCAGAGAGGGCATAAAACCCAGGCATTCTCAGCATCTTTCTCCTTTTCTGCCCAGGAACCCATCCTATTCATCAATAAACTTTCTTTCCAAGCAACTTCCATGAATTCAGTGTCTTTTTCCCCACTTGGAACTGAACCCAGAAGGATATTTCTTCCAACAATTGTTTCAACAAAGTCTTTTGTTTGGGACTCCCTACTAATAGTCAGTATAGAAATTCGAACAGATGGGTATGAGATTTCTAAAAACTTCCACTTTGCAATATTAATCTTGCTTGGTTTTTGAGACAATGGTTTCTCCAGTGAAGTGCTTTCAAAAACAGATGAATAAATGGTGGTGCCATTCAACTGAATAGTGAAAGTGAAGAAAAAGGATAAAGGTTATATATTTGTCAGCAGAGATTGCGTTTTGAAGAGGTGGCAGAACTAGTCATCCTCACAAACCTTTCCTCTCAGACATCTCATCAGTTTCCAATGGCCCTTAAATAAAGGGAAAAATAGTATTGTGTTACCAATTACAGAAAGAAGAAGCAACAGTCATTTTGGCATTTTGGCTGTCTTCAGTATGCAAAATGGTGATATCCCATTTTTAGAAGATAGATAGATAGATAGATAGATAGATAGATAGATAGATAGATAGATAGATAGATAGACAGATGATAGACAGACAGACAATATTCAGTGTTACCACTAATATCACAGAACAAGAAAGAGTTAGGTTTTATGTCAGTGTTTGCCACAAACCGTGTTTGGAAAGGATTTAACAGAACATCTGAATTTTTCGATGAGATTCAGACTCAGAATATCAAGGTGGGTAATGGATGTCAGTGTGGCTACAGAGTTTAGTTTGTATATGAGTCCTTATCCAGTCTGTAAACATCCAGATAGTCATTAACAGCAGAATTCTTTGCAGTCACCTTGCAGGCCCATTCTGATAGTCCCAGAGGAATGCAATCTGCAAATTTTAATATGGATTTTAATAACTCACTCTCCTGTCAAAATATCTCAGGTCTGCCCTTTGTCAATACCACTCCCAAACATCTGGATTTCATACTCTTGTTCAACAAAGCTGGTTATATAACTTCAAAGGGTAAATGGGCAAGAAACCATGATTCAGGGGAGTCTCAGGAAAAACCATCAGGCTGCTAATATGCAAACTGGAGCTCCTTTGAACCCCACTACTTCTCTTAATGCCCAAGAGCATTCATTAAAATGGGCCCAGCAACCTGAAAAAGAGAGAAGTGGGAAACACTAGCAGAAAGAGAAAATAATGTTCTCTGGAATAAAACTCTGCACTGTCGCTCAAAAAATGAAGCTAGCACATCTTTCCTACTTGAAGTGAGGCAGTGTTGAAACAGCACCTGTTCTGAAACAACATTCTTGGTACAATGATGTTCTTTCATTCTCATTTGATTGGCAGAAAGCCCATCACAAAGAGACACCAAACATTTATCAAATAAATAATTATTTTATTTGTTGCTCTAGGAGTCTAGGGCTTCAATTGTCCTACATTAAAATAGCCTCCTTTTCTTGCAAGATGGAGCCCTGAATATATATATATATCACTGGAGAGTATTTTTAAGTCAGAAAAAGTTACTCTTGGTGGATGAGATCTCAGGGTTGCACTATTATATGGGACTTGGGGAATACTCATATGCACTGCAAATTCCTGTTGTACTTGTCCATTTTTATACTCTCTGAACTGACTAATTTTGCTTCCTTAAGAATTGTTACTATATTTGGCACACCATGTAGTTTTAATATCACCATCTGGCACCTTCTTAAAGTAGGAAGAAAGCAGCTCCCAGAATTCTCAATAACCATGGGCATTGCTCGGAGGGAATACTGGGAGTTTATTTTCCTACCCAGATAGAGGACACCAGGTTATGGAAGGTTTGTGTTTTGAAGTCTTCGGCCACTGTATCCAGAGGAACTGAACCAAAAATAATCACTATTGAAAACAAAATGTTTGCCGCTCAAAAATATAGCAAAAATAGTATTTCGTTTCCTCAAAGTTCCTTCCATCAGGACTCATGCGAGATCAACAACAAACAACTTACAAAGAAAAAAAAGGCAATTGAACAAAAGTCGTTTCAACCTACTACTTAAATTTGAAGAAGGAAGTAAAGAAAGATGTTTATTTCTGAAGTGCCAGCAATCCTTTATAGTAAAATTACCCCAGGTCAAAAGGAGGCACTAACTTGCATGAAGGATTCACTCAAATGTTTTGAACTATAGCTTTCTACAGATGGGTATAGTTTCAGGGTACCCCCATAGACAGCACAAATTAAGACAAGATGTTTGACAGCGGGAAGGAAGTGTGGTAGGACTGAATACACAGAAGCTATGAAGTTTTCATTCATCCTAGAATCCAGTGGTGGGATTCAAATTTTTTTACTACAAGTTCTGAGGGCGTGGCTTGGTGGGCGTGGCAGGGGAAGGATACTGTAAAATCTCCAGTCAAAGGTGGTATTTGCTGGTTCTCCGAACTACTCAAAAATTCAGCTACCAGTTCTTCAGAACTGGTCAGAACCTGCTGAATACCACCTCTGCTTGAATCCTAAACTTCTAAGCCAAAATTGTGATATGCTATCAGAAGACCATACAGGAAAAGGAGAAATTGTGCTGGATAGGCATTAGAGAAGCATTGGTGGTATGAAATAGCCCATGAGAAGCGATGATTACCTCAGGTGTTCATGAAATGAACTAGGGGGACATATGGTCTTCAAGTTGTTGCTGAACAATATTTCTCAGGATTCCCATCAAGGATAACCAATGGTAATGCAGCTATATGTGTTTTTGAGCCACATTTAGAAAACTGTAGATACTCCATTAAGTAATCATACATGTAGAAGCATTATGTTTCTTCGTATGTACAAGTGGAGATAGGCAATAAGCACAAAAAAACCCAGGCTTCAGTACAAAAATTGCTAGTAGATTGGGGTGAGGGTTACCTCTAAATGAGGAAAGTCATTAGTACATATCACTTGTATTTTAATCTATTAAAATCAGTGTCTGTCTTTTCCTGTCAGGTGATCCAGGGCAATTTATTTAACTATTATGATTGGATTCAAAGTTTAATAATACATTGCAAACAAGCAAACTACAGGTAGTCTTTAACTTACAACCATTCATTTAGTAACTGTTCAATGATACAACAGCATTGAAAAAACTGACTTATGACCGTTTTTTAGGCCATGATCATTTGATCAAAAATTAGACACCTGGTAACTGGCATGTATTTATAACGGCTGCAGTGTCTTTTTAAGATCTTCTGACGAGCAGTCAATGGGAAAGCCAGATTGACTTAATGACCATGTCACTAACTTAACAACAGCAATGATTCATTTAACAACGATGGCAGGAAAGATCATAAGATGGGGCAAAATTCACTTAATAACTGTCTTGCTTAACAATGGAAATTTTGGGCTCAGTTGTGGTTGTAAGTGGAGGACTACCTACATGTAACGGCTTAAAGCAATGTGTGAACCAAGTCATAGGCTTCATTTTACTAATGTAATGCAAACTCATTGGAATTAAAGTTACAGTTCTAATCTATTTCTGACATTGACCAGATTCCATCTGCATTAAGCCAAGTGGTTTATTTTATTTTGGCTTAGTGTAAAAAAAGAATCCAGTCACTGAGATCACCCATGGCTTGTTTACTTTTAACTACAGGGAAAGCTTCCAGTGTCTTCCTTAGATTTGTTGAGTTCTTTAGTAGTAAGACAATGTAACCCTTCAGAACAGGGGACCGTGAAACTTCAAAATGTGTTCCTACAACATAAAGGTTGTGTTGTGTTCCTACAATATAAAGGTCAGTTGTTCATCCAGTTGTTGCTTCTACCTATCCCTGGGCCTTTTTATAGCTCAGTCATGCCTAATCCAATGAACTCTCTCATTTATAATCCGACAAGTCAAAGACAGCCTTGATTAGAAGGTGGATAGAAGGAGTCCAACGCAGAAGATAACAATTACTAGAGGGAGGGAAGGAATGGAGGAACAAACAAAAGAAAGAGAAAAAAAAAGAAAATATTCAGAATAGTGATGTTTCCAAGTACAAAGGTTAAGAATGAGTTGACGGGGGCGGGTGAACAATCACTATCCCATATTAGTCAAAATGAAATGAAATTAACTGGATACTAATAGCAGCTGATTTTGGAGGGGGGTGTTACATGAGCAGTATGTTGGAGAGAAAGGGTTCCAATTGCCATGGTGTATTTATTAAATACTCCCCCATATACAAACGTACACATTCTTCCTCATCTGCTATATTCTGTATTTCACACATCGATAAATCAAGATTGTCAAGTGCAAAAAAAGAAGAAAGAAGCCTAGCTACAGCTCAGGCTTTGGTGAACGGGCTGCTCTGATGTAGTTATCGGAGGCAGTGATATCGCTGTTCGTGTGCTGCTCCAGGAACTCTGAGGTTTCTTCTGCAATTTGTCCTGGGATCCGGAAATCAATGGGAGCTTGGTCCCTTTTGGGGCTAGGCTGGGTAAGAGCATTTCTGGTCTCAGCATGGCAGCCTGTCCCTTGGAGGAACTGCAGAAAGTTCTCCTCAATGGAGCCTTCTCTGCTAGGTAACCTGAGATCTTCCTCTGGTGGTTGCTTGAAGAAGCAGGTGAGATGCTTGCTGAGCTCTCCTCTGATCTGTCGATTGAGGCATCCATAGAAGAACGGATTGGAGGTGAAGCAAAAATAACCCATCCAAGTGACCACGTTCTCCGTCTGCTGGCCAGGGAAATGGGAGCTCAGCACCGAGTAGAGATGGAAGGAGAAATAGGGCAACCAGCAGAAGAGAAATTGTCCCCCCACTGCTAGGAGGATGATGACAGCCTTCCCACCCCCAAACGTCCTCTGAGGGGTAGTTCGAGGGGCTCCTGAACTAGTCACCATTGTGGACCTACTACTAAGAGATTCTGATCTTTGCCGTGGGGTATCCATCCAAGTGGGGAGTGGACCATGGTGCATGGCAGCTACTCTGGCCACTTTAAACATATTACAGTAGACCACCAAAATAATGGAAACTGGCAGGAGGAAGTAGAAAACAGCAAAGAAAATCACAAAAAACTTGCAGTAGGCACTTCGGCTCCACTGCAAGGAGCAGGTCTGTCCATTGTAGGCTAGGGATCTATTGACATGGTCTTGGGAAAGCCATCCCAGGATGGGGATGATGGACATAACTACTGCCTTGATCCAGACACCAGTCAGGACACAGACCACCAGGCTTACAGTCATTTTGACCTCATAGCGCATGGGGTGCACCACATAGTAGTAGCGCTCTACATTAATAGCTGAGATGGAAAGGATACACATGGTAATGAAGCAAACACTCAGGAAGAGATAGGTATGACATACGGCATCCTCAAAGACTGTGCCATCAAAGAAAGTTGAGCTGGACAGCATGGCTAGAGGCATTAGGGTAATAGCAGCCAAAAGATCCACCAAGCAGAGATGGAACACAAAGACAAATTTCCTCAGTGCTGGGGTTTTGATAATGACCGTCATAATTGCTACATTGCCCACGATGGCTGTCAGATCAATCAAAAGCATGAAGAAGAGACCCACAGACTCAGAGGCTACATCTCTGGGCTTGCTGTCTAGGCTAGAATTGAGAAGCATTGAACTTTGGGAAGTCTGAAGCAGTCTTCTGATCCTGGCAGGATTCCGTACCCACGGGGTGGGAAGAGAAGGCTCCATGGAGATTAGCACCTCCCTTTACAAGTCCATCACCCATCCTATTCTGGGTCCCCAGAAAGTAATCAAAGAGAATCAAGAGAGATGGTGGTGTGCAAGCAGCCACTAGCCATAGCATTTGCCAACATTCAAGTCCAGCAGGTCTTTGGCCTACTTATACTTTCCAATACCACACAGTTCTGTGAGCCATTATAATCAGGGGCTCTGCTTAATTCACCAAATCTGTTTCATTTTGATTGTATGTCATAGGATATAATAGCATGGCAGTGTAGAAAGTCCATGAGACCAGGCCTGAAGAACAGTCCCTTCCTTGCTAAGGGTATACAGTTTTACTGCATCTTGCAACATGCTGTTTCCGGGGCAAATGTTTGCACCTGAAAGAAATACAGATATATTTACAGATTAAACACTGTGTCAACCAAAACTGTTCCACTGGCAGAGCTACATTTGCAGCTGACTAAAATGGGAAGTTCTACCTTTAAAGCAGGTTGTCCTTTTCAAGGGAGCCACATGGATGGTTGCTGTGAATGTCATACCCTTTGAACTTTCTGGAAAATAATGAATATGGTCTGTTTCAGGGGGCCTTGCAATGGGCGCTCCCAAGAAAGGAGAGTGGGGTTCTCAGTTCAGCCCCCAGCCTACTGAAGGTTGATTCCTAAGTGAGAATGTACATCTAACCCTACATTTATTCTGCATAAAACCAGAGGTTAAATTGAATTGTTTCTGAATATGCGATTTTTATTTTATTTTTATTTTATGCATTCCCATCCCATTTTCTTTCCATGTTAATAATGTGAAGAATGCTGGAGATAACTTGACAACAGAAAGATGGGATAGAAGAAAGTAGAAATCCCAGTGTGGATGATCACTAGCAACTGAGAGAAGAAGATATTTAAAAGACAGAAGAGATACACAACAAGCCAGAACTCTATTTAGCTCTTTCCTGTTTTACTCTTTTACTCGGCTCTTTGAGTGGAATTACCACATGTTATGACTGCAGATGAAAGAGCTAACCTTGTGTGCCCTACTAGAAGATGGGTAACTACTCTGAATAAAGAGCACATACCTTTTTGAGTACAGCATCAAACATGACTGCAAGACTTGTTGAGATCCATCAAATCTTACTGACCCAAAAACTTCTTCAAAGATGATGAAAGCCTTTTCCTGGGGTTTGGTTAAGGATGCACTATGTTTACTATTAGTATGCATCCCACACAGCTGTCTAAACAAGTGGGCTGTGGTGGACTCAACAGAAGGATTTTTAAAATGTAGGTTGGGACTGCCCTTATTCAAGAAGCTTTAAATTCCATGTGATAGCTATAGGTTTGTTTTGTCAAAGAAATAAGGCAGGGTATATCCTTGACTTTTCCCCCCCTTTTGCACATAGGGCAAATAGTTCAGATACTGCAAAGCAAGAGTTAGCAGTTGCTCACTATCATAATGCGGCCATCATCTGGTGATGAATGTTGAGGGTCAGATCTTAGTATATTATTGTCTTTCTATAGAAAATGAATCTTTACAAAGTTGGTTTGTCTCCACAGGTTTTGGAACCTCCTGAGTGATGATTCTGTCAAGGCCTTTGTTGTTCTTTATAGCAGTGAAACCAACTATTTTTAAGAGTCCTTGGAGCAAAGTTTACTGGGATACACTGGGAAATAAAATTATCTGAGAGATAGCCAGAAGGTAAATGTTAGCTTGCCCTTAAGATCAGATATATATTCATTTATGTAATGTTGCTTTCTATTACATCCTCAAGTAGCCATATATAAAGAGATATATATCCTATAAAATATGTTAAAAGAGACCTCCAAAATCTGATGTGACAGAACTGCAAATGATGATAAGTGCCATTCATTTTCATGCCAATTTTAACCTGGTTTTAATATTGAGGTATAAAATTCATCACTTGGCTTAATCATATGGAACCAATTTGAATGTCTGACATGGACAAAATGCTCATATGTATCCTCTTGAGCCCTACCAGTCCTGATTTTTTCAAAAAACCCAAAGGATGACTAAATGGATCCATAGAGTGGTAAACATGTCTTTGTGTGATTGAGTGATAACAGCCGGTTGCCTATCTTCTCCTAAATAAGCCCTTCCCAGGTCCAAGGACGCTGATACACATGTCCTTTGCTAAGGCAATATGCTTGAGAGAGTGATGTCTATGCTGCTCTATGTGTTCGTAGAAGAGATTGATTATACTGACTCTTAAACTGAGTTTAGGCATGGTTGGGGACAGAATCAGCCTCAATAACCTTGGCAGATGATTTCCTGCAAGAGAAAGACAGAGCGAATGTGACTGATTGATCCTGTTTTGTTTTTCAGTATGTAGTTTTGATCTCATTGATCAGCATTGTGCCTGTGAGCTGGGATTACTGTATTACAGTGGTTCATTTCCTATTTTTAATGTTGATCTCAGAAACCAGCTACTGTATGTGCTGCCACAAGGCTTTATCTTGTCCAAAATAATAGTTAACATTAGCATATTTTGAGACATTGAATGGTCAATATGTTGTGGATAGCCAATTCTATTTAGTTTCACCAAAGTTATTCAGATCATTTTCTCAACATGAGAAAAAGTTCAAGCAAAGAACTTTATTAGCTTTCATTAAAGGAACCCCACTTTTTTCAAGGTATCCATCTGAGCTTGAAAAACAGGTGAAGCTGCTGTAAGAGTAGCATTAACTTTAATGAGTAGATTCTTTAAAACAACCGTATCCTTTTTATTTCAAGTTGAAAAAAGTCAGACTGCTTTAATACATAGCAAGGAAGTGATTCACTTATGCCAGAACCAAAGTACTTCCTCCAAAGTACATAGACCCCTAATATAAACCATCTGAATAATAGACTGCATATTTTGAATTAGTATTGGGACAAAATGATTGAAGAGTTGATAATGGCCAACAAACAAAACAGAAACCTTCCAGGAAAGTTATCCCTGGAAGTGGAGAATTTTCTTATCCTAAATTGGATATTTAGAAGTAATACCCAATTTAGGACAAGAAAATTCTCCACTTCCCTAGATAGGGAAAGACAGTTTCTGTTGTTCATGTACTGGTCACCTCAAGTGGAAGTTTTAGATGAAACTATGTTTCATCTAAAAGTCATAGATGATGCAAAATATGGTGGCCATAGGAAATTATGTTGTAACCTTTAGAGCAGGGGTCTCCAAATTTGACTACTTGAAAACTTGTGGACTTCAACTCCCAGAATACCCCAGAATTCTGGAAGTTGAAGTCCACAAGTCTTAAAGTTGTCAAGTGTGGAGGCCTCTGCCTTAGAGTGAGAGGGTAAAATACAAAATGTACTTGTAATTGCTGTTTGGAAAATTGGAAGGTGCTTCTTTATAACCTTTCCTTTTTCTATGTCTTTCTTTTTACTTTTTAAAATTACCTTCTATGTTACTTTCCTTTCCTTTTTTATTTCAAAATTTTGTTTAAAATGTCTCTAATAAAAAAAATACACAATATGTTGTGGCCATGTTGCTGAATGAGGCATGCAGATATTCACCTATTATACCTCTGTGGAAGCAATTGGACTGGCTGCCAATTATTTATTTATTGCAGGACCCAATCTGAGTTGGTCACCAGAATCCAAATATTTATTCTTTCAAGCTTTCGGGCTCGTGCTGGAACCCAGGGAACTCCTCTCTCTCCAGAATATGTGCACTGGGCCTGTTCTACATGTTGTATTTATATGGTGCCTGGTTGTGTGTAATTCTTCATCAGGGTGTTGGGAGCTAGCGATTAAGTCACTATTTATTTATTAAATTTATTTGTATTTATATCCCACCTTTAGTATTGTTAGAAATAACTCAAAGTGGCGAACATATCCAATACATCTTTCTCTTCCTATTTTAACCTCAACCTTGTGAGGTCAGTTGGGCTGAGAGTGACAGGTCCAAGGTTACTTTGCTGGCTTTCATAGCTAAGGAAGGACTTGAACTCACAGTCTCCTGCTTTCCTGCTTTTTGCTTTAACCTTAACCACTAGACCAGGAGTGTCAAACTCAAGGCCCATGGGCTGAATCTGGCCCATGGGATGCTTAGATCTGGCCCCTGGGGCCACCTTGGAAATAGTGAGGGACCAGCCCTTGGTGCTTCTGGCAGAGCACTTGGGCCAGCACAGGCGCCCCCGACATGAGTGACATTGAGCAGACGACGCCCATTTTGGCCACATCCACCCCGGCCCCTTGAGGTGAAACACAACCCTGCTGCAGCCTTCAATGAAATTGAGTTTGACACCCCTGCACTAGACCAACCTGGCTCTCAATTAGCTCTCAATCCAGCTTCAGTATTTTAATTCTACATATAACATCCTAAGCGATGTTTTTGCATGATAGATCGAAGTGAACCTACTTTAAAGTGATTTCTGCATAATTTCCTTGCTGAAATCCATAAGACACCAACAGCTATATCACTGAGGAATCAGTCTTTTCACCCAAACATTCCCTGAGTCAATATTATAGAAGAATTGGTCTGTTCCTTTCCCCCTTTTAATTAATGTGATTTATATTGTTTTAATTTATTGTGCATGATTACATTTTTCTTCATTTGAAAACCACTTTTGAAGATAATTATGCAGACAGCTAAATTCTGTAAAAATACACTAATAATAATGTGATTGCAAATATTTATATCTTGACAATCTGCTTGAGTTCAAATTACAGTAAGTTAAGCACTATTGCATTAAAATATGCTAGCTATGGTTACACATAACATTAGGATATAAACCTTGGTGCATAAAGTGCAATGGCTATATTCACACATGGCCTTAAACCAAACAAAACAACAAAACAGCAAAGGCCCTGGAGATAGGGGTTTCTTTTAAATGACAATGCTTTCAATACCCATTTCCTTAGAATAATTTCCATAAAATTCCCTGTTTGGTTGATTGGCAGTTTCCTGCTCCACTGTGGAATTTTTAGGAAAAGCGTGGGGGGGATTTTAGTGTACTTCACAATTTGCCAAGTTCAGTTTCAGATAATAGTACAGGTAGGACTTGGTTAATGACCATGCATTCAGTGGCTGTACAAAGTTACGATGGTGCTGAACAAATGGCAGTTATAACCGGTCCTCAAAATTATAGCCATTGCGATATGACCTTCCATGATCATGTGACCAAAATTTGGTTGCTTGGCAACTCAGCCACATTTATGACCAAAGCCTCAACCCCCACCCATCTTGGACGTTTTGGCTACCCTGGACTCTAGTGCTCTAGTTGCCATGTTGCCCTGCATTCGGCCACCCCTGCTACCCCTGCCTCCCTCACTCTCCTCAGCTGACTTCTACCCTCATCTTCCCACCACTGCTGATGAGGTGCGCCCAGACCAGGTAGCTGCTGGCCCTTCACTAGACCTTCATGAGGCCTTCATAACAGCCACCTATCTCCTCACCCACCTCTGCTAAACGCATTGTATGAGGAGATCAGGGCCTGAGTGATTGTGTGAAGAAGAGCTCCCGCAATCTAGGAAAGGAAACAAGCTGGACAAAGGTCTTCCTGGTCATTGCTGTCAACCGCTCAACAAGCAGGACCTGTATGTCCAGGAAGAGCCCAAAATTGTGCATCAACCTTGAAAGGGAGATATGTTACCACATCTAAGGTCAAAGGCAAAATATGTCCAGACCTGGATGATCCAAACTTGGTCTTGGAAGGATTGTGTCATAGACAGTTCCTTCCCATCCAAACCTGCATAGCCTCTGCACCCGATCATCTACAAATGCATCCAAAGTTGTCTCAATACTTAAACCTAAATGAAATCCCAGCCTTAAACTTAAATGAAATTAGTCTAGATACACTTCCTCCAGCTACAAATGAACCACCTTCTTAACATTCCCACCAAGAAAACTCGAAGAATGGTCAATAGTTACTGAAAACCATAGAATCCAAGGATGATCATTATAAGGAAGGTATGTGCCACCCACTCCATCTAAGAGGACAACATGGATGCAACCATGGATTATCTCCTTAGTCTCTTTAACAACTCAGGAGGGAACCAGATCCAGTAAACAGATGGCTAAGTTGATAACACAGAGAACAAGTCCACATCCATAGGAGTCACTGGATCAAACTTATCTCAGATCACACTACCAGATCAAGCTCTAAGCACCTTGGCCTGCCCTGGCCTGCCCTACCCTGCCCAGACTAAGCCCAAGGTAAAACAAATTTGAGCAACTTTAGCCACCAAATAGCCTGAGTAATCCTCACAGAAGCCCAGTTCCAGGGGCCCTGTCCATCCAGTAGGGACTGCACTGCATGATCCAAAACAAGGCTGTTGGACAGCTATCAGCACAGTAATGATGGAGAAAATTTGTTGTCTTACTGCCCTTGTCACTATAAAGTAGGCAGTAATATTGGCTCTTATATGTGGACAGTTAGATTCACTTCAAGTCTTCCCGTAACAGTATTCTAGGAATCTCTTCTGGCATTTCATCCGCTGGAGTCCATTGGGAAAGCAAGGTGCACCCCATAATCACGTACCACAGAGGTGAGGAATTATGACTTGTGGACTTCAATTCCCAGAATTCCATGGCTGACTCAGGAATTCTGGGTATTGAAGTTCACAAATCATTGTTTCCAATCACAGGGAGGGGCTGCCTAGGAACAACACAAACTAAGGTCCCAGCCACCTGCCCATTCCAAGCAGTGACAAGGGGCTTAGCCAAGACACCCACCACATCATCAGAAAACCCCAAGCTCTCTCTGGAACCCCATTGGTCCATCGGCCCTTTGGATGAACCGATCAAATTGGCCCTGTGTTCCTGCAGAAAACACTGACACCAGTGAGTCAAAAAGCAACTACTTTGAGACAAAATTCAGTTCTAGCATAGGACCCCTGGCATACACCTGGGCATTAATAACTTGGGACATTAATAACTTGCCCTGTAGGCCACAAATTTCTGAGCTGCCTCAGAATCAACGTCATCAAAGAGCAACAGCCTTGAAGATTCTATTGCCAACCAAGATATTGCTAACTCATTGTCAATTGCCAAATGATCATGTAAGAATTTAGCCTTCAGAATTTAGTAAAATATTCCTCTTTTTAACTGCATCTATGTAAGTTGGTACGCTGCTATAAGCGGCTGCTAAAAATGCAATAGTTTTATGATGTAAGTGTTGATTCAGAAACTTAAAGCCTGTTTCAGAATTTCCTTCACCAATTTTCTCTTTCTTTCAGGCTGTTATTGAAGGATGAATTAATTTTTCTCTGTTTTAAGGATTTTCTTAATGTACCTTCACAATTCTGAGAAGGACAAACCAGTTAAAGGATTTTGCACACAAAATTTCAGTAAAATGATCCCCTCACAGATATAATGGAGCATGGCAGAAAATTGAAAAAAAGAGGAAATCCTCTAATTCTTTGCTCAATATTGCCTTTATGTTTGCAAGAGAAATCTCACATCTTTTTAAAGGGAAAAGGTTTGATTTTGTTTGTTCCAAATTATGGAACTTAGCTATAAGAGCTATATTTTAACTTTGATACATTGTGGCATATGGCAACGGAAGATGACTAGCAGGATCCAAGAAGTCTAAAAACAAAATAAATTAAGAGAGATGAGAACGTGATGAGATAAAAGCTGCCTTTTCCTCCTATTGATTCAGTATTGGCTAGGAGTGATCCTGCCGGATTTCAGAAAGAAAGATTTTTCCCTGCTCTTTTGAATTGGAGGTCCCATTGATGGCTACACTACAAGGCGTGGAAGCTTTTTTGAAATTCAATTTACAGAAGAAGATGTCATTCAGGACAAACTAATTATGGGGCACACATACAGCTTACTTACATTTATTGTTCGAAGCCAATTGAACGCCAGGAAATTAGAAGAAATGATTAAGTCACTATGATGAATTTATGGTCAGGCAGATATCCCCAGTGAGAATGATACCAAAACATTTTTCTTTAAACATCTGCAATCAGAGGACATAGCGTGGATAGTGTAAGTTAGCTGATTAACCATAGCATAAACCTCCGACATAGACTTGTGAACTCTTATGGGCCTGAGAACTTTGCACAACCTTCTGAAGGTTGCATTCTAAAAAGTGGCTGGGCCAGAAACCTAGAACATGTTTGAGAAGGTACCTAGAGATTTAAAGTATAAAATAGGTAACTTAAATTCAAGTAAGGCTAAGGTTCTAATTTTGCTTCTTAATTATTGCCTTCTCCAATCCTCCAATAGAAAAAGGAGCCAAATTTTCCGGCCTCCTGCTCTGTCATGTTAGTTTGCAAGCACAGTAGTGAGACTATGCAACTTAGCATGACTAGCAGGCAAAATAACATCTTTTACAAGAATAGAGAGCATGAGAGCATGAGGATTTTCTTTTCTGCTTGATCCTCTCATGCATCTGGGTTTTCTATGGCCCATATCAAACCTGAAGGATCTGCAGAAGGCAGTTGAAGGATCTGCAGAAGGCACTTACCCACTTGAGATGCTCTGAAGCAGGCAACTGCTGACCAGTCATCTTGCTTTCAAGAAGGTCCATACTGCTGTCCTGGAAATATCCCTTTGCACTCCAGTTCAACAAATATGTTTGGAGCACAGCACTGATGGGGAGTAAAACAAAACAAAACAAAATAAAAGCAAAGTATGTCTATGACTTCAGCTTGGCCCTGAATAATATTAGCTTACTCAGACTTATTTGGCTCCATCCCATTTCTTCGGGCCCAGTGGCTAAAATCTGATCAGGTCTAGCAGTATCCATGAATGGAGCAGAAATCCATTCTGGCCTCTAGCTGGACTCTCTGAGACTTCCCAAAAGTCACTATTTCAGCACTTAGATGTTTTCTGAATATACCTTCTTCCTTTCTCCATCTCTTTACCTAAAATTCTCAACCAAGCAGCTCTTTCCATAGACTGGGATGGAAGCAGGAACACCCTTTTTATCCCTCTGGCAACTCTATCACCAACTTCTTCCTGAACTTGCCAGACAAAGGTGATATCTTTCATTTAGTGTTCCTTCAAAAGAAACGAACACCCACAAAGTATTTATCTCTTCTTCTATGAACCAGAGAGTTTTCCCTCATTCCCCATACTTCATAATTCCTCGTGAACAAATATATGCTCCTTGATTATTTATTTACTTACAAATCAAAGCTATATTCCCATCCCACTCATAACAAGGCATACAGTTAAAAAAAAAATCCAAACCAGAAGAAGGTGTAACCAAGAATGAAAATACCACATGTTTAAATACAAATTTCGCCTAGTGGCACACTTTCCCTAACCTGAGGAAAAAACCCAAGTCTTCAAAGCCAGTTACAGAAGGGCAGGATTGAGGCAACTCAATTGTCCAGGTGATGCTATTCCAGAGGACAGATGCCATGACAGAGAAGACATGTCACCCATCTCTTTTAAAGATGGGATCCAGCGCATCCCACTGTTAGACTTTACTGAATGGGTCAGATACTATAGCTTTCCAAATGTTTCCCAACTGCTGAAATTCTTACTGGCAACTCTCCTCTATCTCTATCAGCACTGCTACATGTCAGGTAAATACGGTCTTGAAGAAGCCCCCACTCACACATACAAGCTCAACTCCTGCTCACATGGATTTCTTCCACTGTCCTGCCTCTAGCCTTGTGAGACAAAGATTCCCCACCCCCCAAAAGCTGGAGTTTCCATTCTTTCTTCTGTTCCTTTCTATCTGAAATGAATGGACACCTCCCACCCTGGCCGAAATGCCATTATTCCTGTCCTTGGTTCCTGTTCAAGAGACCTTACCCAAGGCTTTTCCTACTGCCGGTGTAGTACTTGGAGACCAGCAGTAAAGAAGCAGGCCTCAGCTTATGCCAGAATGGAGACGAATCAGGATCCTGAATGGAGAAAGGAATAGAAGAGGTTGGTCTTGCTTATCTCTTTGCTCTTCTGCTGGAGAAATCTGCCCCCAGCATCACATGCAGAAAGAATCCTCCCCAAATAGCTTATGCTCTCATTGCTCTCTCTATGGTCCTGTACTTATCTCTGTCTCAGCATCTTTGGGAGAATGGACTGTCTACTAACCTATACACAGTCACCTGGATGATGGGAAAGCAACAGCAATATATTACCCTAAGATGCCTGCAAGTTGCTGCCTGGCCACAACTGACCCTCCTCTCTGCTCCCAGTTCCAGCTCATACCTTCCCTGTGTAGACTTCCAGCATACTGGATATCTCCCGCTTCTCTTCCACTGTAACTGATGCACAGATCCACTGCAGTAAAGGGTGAGAGGCAGCCAAGAGCTTGGGGAGAGTCTCAGCTTCTGGGTCCTAAATGCCTCCTGATTTCCATTTCAGTCCTCTAAACTTCTCCTGTGCGCAGCCTGGTACGCTACAAGTGGTAGGGCAAGAAAAATGTCAGCCCTTAAAATAAAGGTGTGTTCAGGGTGGCTAAACCAGACTCCTCCAGCCCTAAAACATCAGAAATTAAATGAAGAGAATATAGATTGAAATAGTTCTGTGAGGTTTACTTCCATTTACCTTCTTCCAGATTTCAGAATCAAGCTTTGTCTTCTTCTTTGAAAAAAAACAAACAGCATAACAAAAAAGAAAAAAAAAAAACAGATGGTAGAAACCTGAAAATAGTGTGCTCTATAAAACCCAAGGTTTTCCAGATGTGGGAATTAACTGGAGCTTTAAAAAAAAAAAAGGCTCTGGGTTTTGTTTTTTACTGCTGCCTGCCATATTGAGCAGGACTGGTTCCGACTTCCCTTTCTGCTCCACAGAGAGGCTCCAGCCTCCCATATCTCTGTATGAAATAAGATTGGCAGTGCCTTCTAGGTTACAGCTGCTATTTCCTGGCAGCAGTTCACACAAGTATAGTTCTGCATCGAGCCAAACCAGGTCAATAGTTAACTGCCTTTAAGTGGCCACATTTCTTCCAGTCACGACTGGGTCATGTTGGCTGAACAAAGCAAGCTTCTGAAAAGCTTTAGAAATCTCTCAATCTCTCTCTCTCTCTCTCTCTCTCTCTCTTCCTCCCTCTCTCCCTCATTTTGCCTTTGTGTATTTCTATCACAGTGAGATATGGCAACATCTTCAATCATGTACAGGACTCTATGATTGATCCAGTTCAGCTGGCTTACATAATTCTGTCACTTCTCATGCCTTTTGGAAAAGCTACCCCTTTGTATGCCCTCTCCCATGCCATATAACGTCAAGCCATTTTTATAAACCTAAAGTTCTCCCCATGTCTTGGGTTAGGATATTTGGATGGGCCCATTAGGTTGGGGGATTCTGCAGAAAGATGGCTGTTGTTTCTATATAATGCTTTATAACTTTGGGAGGCTGCTCAGAGTTGTTTTGGATAATCTAGAAGGCCAATAAATAAATAAATCATAGAAACTGAAATCCTAGCAATCTGGAGGGCCAATTTGAAGAAATTGGCTTCTTTTCAGGACTGGCCTCAGACACAGTTGCATCTAAAACAAAAGTTAAATAAAAATGAAATAACAGTTGACTGATTTTATTTCAGTTGAAAGCAGAGAAATTGCTCAGATATGATACTAGAAATTACAAGGAATTTTAGGTCATGTTACAGTATCATCAGACTAATTCAATCCAAATATGAATCATTAACTTATTTAAAGAGTAATGTTATTCCAACAATGACTGTTTCTTATCCAGTGTAGATTAATAACATTGATTGCAGTAATTTGTAATCGTTTGCACTGAGCAGTTGGTTGTCCAGATATACAACTAATCACATATTTTTAGGACAGGTTTATTTCCTGACTCATACTAAAATCAATGCTCATGAAACTTTCAATTTTGAAAAGATAAAGCAATGTGGCCTCCTTCCCTGACCTGAGCATAGCACAAGACATCAACCACCTCGCAGTACAGAGTCTACCATATCAACTAAGAGGAAAGATAGTGATGGGTCATGAAACAAGTGTAGGGTACTGTTAAGTTCTGCGCATGGGTGCAAGGAACGGAGACGAGGCAGTGAACAGTGAACTTCAACTCTTTATTAATCATCCTGAACAGAGCAAAAACCTAGGGCAGCAGCAGCCCTTTTATAGGGCAGTCTGCTGACCTATTAGCCAATGAGAAACATGGAAGTGTTAAACCCTTGAACCAATGAGAGTGGCTCGTTAACAGCCAATCAGATTCTCCAGAATGGACCAATCCGATATCGCTATTATCGGCCACTCAGAAGTGCAGGATTAGAATCCTGCTTTTTCTTTAAGGTTTGTTAAAACTTTATTTAAGCGCTTTTATTAGTTCATAACAGGTACAACACATATTATTATACACAAAAAACAACAGTGTACACAGCAAATGAGATAACTATGCTGAATTTCGTATCACAAATCACTAATCGAACACTTCCCAAGCATTTAGGACTGCGTGATGTATCGGCGGATTATGCGAGCAGATCCCAGTAAGGTGGCCTTCTGCAGCTGACCAATGGTGATTTTATCAGTACCAATTGTTTTTAAGTGCTTGCCTAGGTCTTTAGGCACAGCACCCAATGTGCCTAGTACCACTGTAACCACCTGCACTGGTTTATGCCAGAGTCTCTGCAGTTCGATTCTCAAGTCCTGATATCTGGTGATTTTTTCAAGTTGTTTCTCATTGATTCTGCTGTCACCAGGTATGGCAATGTCAACGATCCACACTTTTTTCTTCTCCACAATCGTGATATCCGGGGTATTGTGTTCCAAAACTTTGTCAGTCTGTATTCAGAAGTCCCACAGTAGTTTTGCATGCTCATTTTCGACGACTTTTTCAGGCTTATGATCCCACCAGTTCTTTGCTACAGGCAGATGGTAGTTGTGACACAAGTTCCAGTGGACCATCTGAGCGACTGTGCTGTGACATTGTTTGTAGTCAGTCTGAGCAATTGTCTTACAACAGCTCAGTATGTGATTGATGGTTTCATTTGCTTCTTTTCAGTCTGCATTTGGGGTCATCAGCAGATTTTTTTATTCTGGCTTTGATTGCATTCGTTCTGATGGCTTGTTCTTGGGCTGCAAGCATCAGGCCTTCTGTCTCTTTCTTCAGTGTTCCGTTGGTCAGCGATAACCAGATCTTTTCATTATCTACTTTTCCTTGGATCTTTTCAAGGAACTGTCCATGCAGTGCTTTGTTACACCAGCTGTCAGCCCGAGTTTGCATTGTTGTTTTCCTATATTGATCCTTGGTTTGCTGCACTTTGAGCAGCTTCCTATTGTTGACCTCCATCAAAGCTGGTTCAACACTGTCTTTCACATAATCTGCCAGAGCATGCTTCTCTTCTCTGACTGTCTGCTTCACTGCAAAAGTCCTCTGCCACCTGTTTTTTTGGGCAAATATTGCTTGTCAACGTTACTACACGGGTGCAGCGCATAGTGTGTGGTCATCAGTTTTCTCGTTTTCCTATCCAGGCTGTCCAGCTCTGCCTATGTCCAGTTTATGATCCCAGCAGTATATCTGATGATGGGTATGGCCCAGGTATTTATAGCTTTATGGTGTTATTGCCATTCAGTTTGCTTTTTAGAAGTTTTCTCACCCTTTGTGTGTATTCTTGCTGACCGCATTTTTCACTTGCCTGTGCTTGATATTGTCCAGCTGCCCAGGTATTTGTAGGCTTCAGGTTGGTGGCACTTGATGGTTTGTCCATTGGGCATTTCAATTCCATCACTTTCTACAATCTTCCCTTTCTTCAGTGCCACTGTGGCGCATTTGTCCAGGCGAACTCCATGCTGATGTCAGTGCTGAAAATTTGAACTGTATTGGTCAGTGACTGGATCTCGATTTCTGATTTTCCGTATAACTTCAGATCATCCATGTACAGCAGGTGAGAGATTTTCTGTGAATTTTTAACAGTTTGATAACCCAGGTTAGTTTTCTGTAAAATTGTTGACAGGGCAGTCATGGCGATGATGAACAGCAGAGGTGACAAATAATTACCCTGGAAAATCCCTCTTTGGATGTTGACCAATCCATAGCTTTCACTTCCAATAAACAGTTCTGTTTTCCAGTGCTTCAACACATTTGCAGTGAAAATACCATGTGCATATTCTGATGACATCCAGGCACTTGATGATCCAGCTGTGCGGTAGTGAATCAAATGCTTTCTTGTAGTCAATCCAAGGTGTATGCAGATTTGTCTTTCGGCTTTTGCAGTTCTCTAGAATCATTTTGTCCATCAGTAGCTGATCTTTTGTGCCTCTGCTTCCTCATTTGTTTCCTTTCTGCTCTACTGGCAAGATGTTATTTGCTTCTAGGTAGTCCTGCATCCTGTCAGCTATGATCCTGGTCAACAGCTTGAACATGGTTGGCAAGCATGTTATTAGCCTGTAATTTGCAGGAGTTGCCCCTTTTGCTGGATCCTTCTGTATCAAGTAGGTTTTCCCAGCTGTTAACCATTCACTGATGTGATGTAGTATTCTTATTCTTATTCTTAACAGATTAATAGATAATCAGAGTGGGAAGGGCCCTTGTAGGTCATCTAGTCTAACCCCCCACCCGAGCGAGAGACCCTATACCATTTCTAAACAGATGAGAGTCCAATCTCTTCTTGAAAGACTCAAGTGATGGCGCTCCCACAACTTCCAAGGGCAAGCTGTTCCATTGGTTGATTGTTCTCACTGTCAGAAAGTTTCTCCTTATTTCCAGGTTAAATCTCTCCTTGTTCAGTTTCCATCCATTATTCCTTGTCTGGCCTTCAGGTGCTTTAGAAAATAGCTTGACCCCTTCCTCTCTGTAGCAGCCCCTCAGATATTGGAAGACCGCTATCATGTGTCCCCTGGTCCTTCTCTTTACTAGACTAGCCAAGCCCAGTTCCTGCAACCGTTCATTGTATGCTTTAGCCTTCAGTCCCCTCATCATCCTGGTTGCTCTTTTCTGTACTTTTTCTAGAGTCTCAACATCTTTTTTGTAATGTTATTCTTACTATTGGCCTGTTGGGGAGGGCAAATGATCTAATCTGCATTAGTGCCTCACATGACTGACACAAATCACATCCTTCTCATCATTGCCCACACTTTGACACTCTTTCACAAAGCCCTGAAGCCCTGGTTTTGCCAATGGGCTGGAGAACCTACAATGGGATGGAGCCCATCAGGTGGCTTATTTAACTGACTAATTGTTGTTGCCCAGGGGGTGGGGTGATTGCTTTTTATTGTTTTTATGTTACGTTTTTATCTCTGTAAGCCAACCAGAATCATTCAGAGTCAGTTGGGTAACCATATGAATTTTATTAAAGAAATAAATTGTAATTATGTCTTGTCCTAACAAAAACTCACCCTGCATATGTCGAGAAGGATGTGATGTATAGCTACTAGAGCAGGGGTCTCCAACCTTGGCAACTTTAAGCCTGGAAAACTTCAACTCCCAGAATCCCCCAGCCAGCTTTGCTGAGAGTTGAAGTCCGCCAGGCTTAAAGTTGCCAAAGTTGGAGACCCCTGTACTAGAGGACCTCTGGGTTAGCAGACTTTCACAGAGACAGTTAAAAGCAGAAGGCAGAAGGAATAGAACAATCTCTTGGGTCATCAAGGCTTAGTTTTTCTACTGCAAGACCTATACCTTAAAATACACAATGTAAGATGAGAGTAGCTCTGAATGCTTGATAAATAATTGCACTTTTGTATCTTAAAAGCATCACTTGACCCAACATTCAAAGCAAGTGGTGCAATATATAGATAGGTTTCAACCTCAGAAACACTAATTTTAGAATGAAATGTACAGCAGTATGATCTTAGCCTGTTTACCGACAGGTAAGAGCTTAATGGGGTAAATGTTTAATAAGCATGTATAGGATTACAGTGTAAAGCTTTCAGAGCAGGGCGATGTTTGTCTTTTGTCGGAAACACTTTACTTAGGATCAGCAGACTTTCCCAGACAATACTCACAACACTGTGTGATAAATATAGCTTTGTTTCTGACACAAACCTCACGACTTCTTTGGAGGCTACAATTTGGTTCTTAATATAAATAGCAGAGGTACAGCTTGTTGGATTTCCTCAGAAGTGCTTATTCATATGATTAGTATTCCAGATATTGAGGCCTTGCTTCTCAAGGCTCTGCAGAAACTCACAATGAGTCTAGTCTAAAACATGGGAATTGAGTTTAAGTATGGAACACCAGTCTCTTTTTTCCTAAGGGCTTTCTCTCAGCATGTCATGCAAGCACAGACACCGCATTGCCTACTAATGGCAACATAAACAAGTCACATCTACAAAATAAGACAGAACTGATCAAACAAAACCCATTCTTCTGCCACACTATCAAGAGATCAATCCTGGGCTGGGCTTCCTCTCCATTACAGTGTATTGTTTTCTTATTTCCCAGATCCTGGTTTGCTGATGGAAAAATAGGTCCCATTTGTTTTGATGTTAACCATTCTGAAGACTGGGAGAAAGACAATGATAGTGGAATATTTCTCACCTTTTCCTGGTGCTGAGTTGAATTGCTCTCAAGTTGGCAGGAAATGATAATTTTATTTTTCCCCTGTCCCTATTGTCATTCTCTCCCTCGCACCTTACAACCACTATTCCCAGTCACTGCAATCAATTTCCTTCTATTAAAGTGGACTACCATATCTCAGATTGTATCCATCTTCTAGCTGCCTATGCCAGAATACTGGGAGAAACACTGCACTGTCATCAGTAGAGCTAAGAATATCTCAAGCTGGGGATGATGGGCATTACAGAAATGTACTCAAGGAATCTTTGTGCCATGATTAGCTATATATAGAGAGAACAATTGATGCCTGAACTGATATAGAATGACCCCTTCTCCTCCTGACCTCTTGATTCCTTACAACTAAGAAAGAAAGCGAGTGGGGCAAAGGCTTATCACTATTGTTGTTGATGGCCTGCAAGTGTAGCAAATCTCACTTTTTAAGACCCTATAAGTAGTTTCAAGTGCGCAGCTTGCTGATCCATCAGCCATGGTTAACAAACTTCCATAAATGTGTTGACTAATGTCAGAAGAATAATTTGGGGTTCCAATTCAAACTGGGGTTGCATAAGAATAAATAAAAAAGGAAATCCAGAGAGTTATGAGGAAAGGAGAAATATTTATTCTCCAAAGCAAGGGTTTTTTTTTTTATTTAGGGGCAGCTGCAGAGAAATGGGATACAATGAGATTGTTTTATAAAGGAGCTTGTCCTAAATGTGGCAGTGCATACATGCTGATTCTAAAGTGACACTTGAGGGGCGTATGTGCGTAAGGTATATGTCATCTATGATGTTTATTCTTGTGAACATTCAGTTCCACTGGAACACCAATTTAATTAACTCTATTTGTGTTTACAAATAAGAGTTTATCCTCTGGTATATGGATTAGGTCTGGGTAATTTATTTGGGGGATTGAGAGAAAGTTTGCATAAAACATTTCCCCCCCATTTGCTATTTTTACTTGATTAACTTAGTTTCAGCATGACTGTCAATTATCGAATAGAGATGCTGATTCTCAGTCCACTGTGGATTCTGTTAATGTCTTAAGGGAAGATGGAAACCTGTATAAATAATGTTGTGTCTTCAGAAATGATGCCAGGAGTCGGTGACTTTGTATCAAGCTCTTTTATTGAGTAGGAACCGAACTGGGGCTATGGAGAAACTTTGCGGCTTTTTATTCCTTTAGCCACGGCGGCCGCGGCCAATGGCACCACTTTGAATCTCCCGTGATTCGAATAGACCAATCACGGGAGATTCCTAGCGAGCCAATAGGCGCGGCTCGCCTAGCCAATCAGAGTGCCCCGCGCTTTGGCCAATCAAAGCGCGGGGATCTCAAGAATGCTAATGAGGGGACAGAACACCCCTCCCCTCTTGGTTTAGTCCTTACGTTGCGCAGTCCCGTAGGTAGGCGGGGCTCCGTCTTAGCCTACTGGACCTGCGCAGCTTAGTCGTAGGTTGGATCCCGGCCGGTTTGGTCGGGGTCTCTGCTTCTCTGGATGCCGTCGTGGGAACCGGCTGGTCGGTCGGGCCGGGCCGCTCTCCGTAGCTCCCTCCTGGGCTTCCCGGGTTGGTTGAGCTGCGGGTTTCGCTGCTCCCGCTTAGTCTTCCCGGGTTGGTTGAGCTGGCCTGGCTGTCTCTTTCTGGCGAGGTTTCGTGCTGGCTGCTTTCCGGTAAGTATGGTTGGTTTATTCTTCCTTGGTTTTGTTCCCCTTGGTATTCCCTCCCCTCTTGGTTTGTGTTGTGGGGGTTGGTTTTGCCTGTTTGCGCGTCGGTGGTCTCTTGGGTGGTCGTCCTCGATCTTAACTGGTCGATGTGACGTTTCCACGCTCGTCCGTCTGTTGTTTGTAGCCGGTACGAGTGTGGGCCTGTTATTTGTGTAATGACGGCCGGTACCCATAACGGGTCTCCCGTTAGGTTTTTCGCGTACACGGGGTCGCCTGGTGCGAAGGTTCGGTGTTTGCTGGTTGAATCTGGGGGTTTCTCTGGGTTATACGTGGGGTGTAATCTGTCGAGTGGGGACCTTATTTTCCTCCCCATTAACAGTTCGGCTGGGCTTTTATTCGTTGTGGTATTTGGGGTTATGTGTTGGGTGAAGAGTAATTTATTTATTTTGTCCTGGATCTCCCCGTGATCTATTTTCCGGATGGTTTTCTTTGTGAATTGCACCATCCGTTCCGCCCTACTGTTCGCCGCCGGATGCACCGGTGCTGTCAGCGCGTGTCAGATGCCCCTTTCCGCTAGGAATTTTTCGAATTCTAGCGAGGTGAATTGGGGCCCATTGTCAGAAACGACGACATCTGGGAGGCCGTGTGTTGCAAAAAGTTTGCCGAGTTCTTTGGTCACGGCCTCCGTGGTTGTTGTTCTCATGTTGCTTACCTCCAGCCAGTTGGAGTAAGCGTCTACTGTTATCAGGAAGGTGTGTCCTTTTGTGGGCCCGGCGAAATCTATGTGGATCCTAGACCAAGGTCCCCTTGGGGTTTCCCACTCTAGGACAGGTGCTGTGGGTGTGCTTGGCCTAGTTTCCTGGCATCGTTGGCACCTTGCTACCCAGGTCTCAATTTGTTTGTCCATCCCTGGCCACCAAGCATAACTTCTGGCCAGGGCTTTAGTCCTAACGATGCCCGGGTGCCCCTCGTGTAACAGTTCCAGAACCTTCCCTTGTAGTTTTTCTGGAATGACCACCCTATCCCCCCATAGTATGCACCCTTTTAGTAACGAGAGTTCCGTTTGCCGGTTCCAGAATGTCCTGACGGACTCGTCGTTGTCCCTTTCCGGCCACCCTTTCTCTACCCAATGCAACACCCGCGCCAGACATTTGTCTTTATTAGTTTCTCTGGCAATGTCTGACGCGGTTATGGGTAGGTTGGGTAGAGTCTCTATACTGAGGATGGTCGTCGTGGGTGCTGGGTTGGTGTCAGGTTCCGGTAACGGCGAGCGGCTTAAGGCGTCTGCATGGGAGATCGTCTTACCCGGTCTGTGTGTGAGTCCGTAATTGTAGGCCGCCAGGAACTCGGACCACCTTGTCATTCGGGGAGACAGAATGTTCGGGGTGGCCCGGTTCCCTGCAAGGATTCCCAGTAGCTGTTTGTGGTCGGTTATGATGGTAAATGTCCGGCCGTAGAGATACTCGTGGAATCTTTTTACTGCGGCGACAATAGCCAGAGCCTCTTTGTCCAGCTGGCTGTAGTTCCGCTCCGGTTTGGTGAAAAGAACGCGATGGGTGCTTCTTTTCCGTCGGGGAGAGTATGGCTGAGGACAGTGCCGACGTCGAAGGGTGATGCGTCGCATGTGATGGCCAGAGGTAGGGTCTCGTTGTACTGTATAAGGACGGCATCCGAAGTAAGGAGGTCCTTTGTTCTCTGGAAGGCGGCTTGCTCACGTTTCCCCCAAGTCCAGGTCGCCGCCTTGTCCAAGAGCCTATGCAAAGGCTCCGCCGCCGTCGCCTTTTGGGGCAGGAAGACATTATAAAAGTTAAGTAGCCCCAGAAATGCCTGCAGCTCCGTCTTCGATTTGGATGTGGGGGCTTCTTTGATGGCTTTGATTTTTTGGTCTGTGGGGTGAATGCCGTGATGGTCTAGGAGATATGCTAGGAATTCAACCCATTCCGTGTATAATTGGCATTTCTCCCTCTTTACCTTGAGCCCAGTCTCTTGGAATATGGTTAGGACCTCCCTTAAGTGACCCTCTAGTTCGGCTTGGTTGGTTGCTGACACTAAGACGTCGTCGAAGTGAGGTACCACCCCCTTGATGCCTTGTTGTAGCCTTTCCATTAGGCTTTGGAATATTCCAGGCGCCACGCTGACTCCGAATTGGAGCCGGTTGCATTTAAATGCTCCCCGGTGGGTGACTATGGTTTGCGCTTCTGCCGTTTCCTCGTCGACTGGCAACTGTTGGTATGCCTGGACGAGGTCGAGTTTGGCGAAAACCTTGCCCCCTCCCAGTGAATGCAGTAGGTGTTGCACTACTGGGACGGGGTAAGCGCTTTGTTGCAAGGCGCCATTTAGGGTGGCCTTATAGTCCCCACAGATTCTCACCGACCCATCGGGCTTGATCGGGGTGACTATGGGGGTCTCCCACCGGGTGTGGTCTATTGGTTGTAGGACCCCTTGCTTGACGAGCTTGTCAATTTGCTCGTCTATCTTGGGTTTAAGCGCGAATGGCACCCGCCTTGGTTTCAGGTGTTTTGGGGGGACGTTTGGGTCTAGGCTGAATGATATAAGGGGCCCTCGGTACTTGCCTAGGTTTCCGTCGAAGACCTCTTGGAATTCGCAGGCTAGTTGTTGCTCCCAGCTGTCGTTGGTGATGTGGTCGATTCCCGTGACTGCAATGCCAAGCGGGGAGAACCATTGCAGTCCCAGTAGGTTTGGGCGGTCGCGATCAACGATGGTCAGGGGAAGCCTTTCAGTGCGCCCTTTGTATGTTACGTTGAACTGTCCGGTTCCGACTACAGGGATGCGGTTTCCCTGGTAGTCTTTTACGATTAGTCTCTGGTTGTCTAGGCCTTTTCTTTGGATGGTAGGCACCAAGCGTTTTATTTCTTGCCATGCTATCATGGAGAGGTAGGACACGGAGTCCACCTCCATTTTGCATGGCTCGCCTTCAATGCCTACCTCCACGTAGACCTTCCGGGCGTCGTTGGTTGTGGCGTGGCCGATGGTGGCCATCTGATGGGTCTCCTCTCTTCGCCGGGTCTCGCCGCCTCGTAGGGATTGTCCGTTCCGGTCCCATCTGTTGTCAGAGGGGCGATCTCTGGTCCGGGGTGGTGTGCTCTCTCGCCTCCGTTCGCTCTGGTCCCATCGTAGCGGGCTGCGGTTCTTTTTGAGACGGCAGACGCGGGCGATGTGTCCCTTCTTGTCGCAATGCCGGCAGATTGACTCGAAAAACTGGCATTCGGACCTGGGGTGGTCGCCTCCGCAACTGGAGTTGGTCCTCGACTTACGACCCCGCCGGTTCCGTGGGTCGCAGCCTGCCTGGAGACGGTGAATTTCCTCCTCCTCGTCGGAAGTGCCCGATGCCGAGTGGAAGTCGCCCTGGTGGGTGGTCGTCTCGGGTCGGGCCTCGGTCGACCTTGCAGGGTGGTTGTTCCCGCTGCGGTCCCCAGCGTTCGGTCAGCGCATGCGGTCGGCGGATGTTCAGGTCGCTTCGGCGGCTGTGGCTTCGGTGAGGGTATCTGCAAGGGTGATGTTGCCCTTGGCCATCAGTTGACTCTGGAGGACGGGGTCCCACAGGCCGAGCACGATTCGGTCTCGCAGGGCGTCGTTCAGGTTGTCGAATTCGCACAGCCCCCCTAGGCGCCGTAGTTCGGCAACGAAGTCACTGAAACTCTCACCCGACCGTTGGTCCCGACGGCAGAACTCATGTCGTCGGATGAGGATGGGCACCTCTGGAGCGTAGTGTCGCCGAAGTATTGGCTCGAGGACGTCCCAGTCCATCGCGGTCACGTCGGCAGGTTTGGCAAGTGCTTTGGCCATCTTAAATACCTCGGTCCCGCAGTGGGTCAGGAAGACGGCTCACTTCATGTGGCCGGTGGCGTCCTTCAGGTCGCTGCACTCGAGGAACATGCGGAATCTGTCGGAGTACGATTCCCAGTCCTCGCTGGCGGGGTTGAAGGGTGCGGGGGGTGCGATTTTCGCCATCGTGGATTTTCGTCTGGCTTCCGTCGGACACGTGCTTCGGTTCAGGATCAGAATCCCACCCTCGTCGACAGTGTTGTGTCTTCGAAAATGATGCCAGGAGTCGGTGACTTTTTATCAAGCTCTTTTATTGAGTAGGAACCGAACTGGGGCTATGGAGAAACTTTGCGGCTTTTTATTTCTTTAGCTGCGGCGGCCGCGGCCAATGGCACCGCTTTGAATCTCCCGCAATTCGAATAGACCAATCGCGGGAAATTCCTAGCGAGACAATCAGCGCGGCTCGCCTAGCCAATCAGAGTGCCCCGCGCTTTGGCCAATCAAAGTGCGGGGATCTCAAGAATGCTAATGAGGGGACAGAACAAATAATAAAATATATTTTGATGTAAAATTTCCCATATCAGGATACCATCTCACTTTGTCCCTTAACCTAATGATTTGATTTACCCAATATATTAAGACATAGTTTTACTTTTAGCTTAACCATTAGGATAACCCTTTTTAAAAAATTTTGCAGAGATGGAATTGCATCTATTTTGGCCACTCTATGTCTAATGAATGATGCAGTAGCCATCAATGGAAAATTGCATCTTAAACTATGTTTCTCTTAATTAATTTATAACAGAGTTGTTTCTACTCCACGAGAAATGTGTTGTGGATTATTTCAGTGAGACAGTTAGATTTATATAAATAAATAAAAATATGATGGCCAATTCCTCTATTTATGACAACAGGTGAATCACCTTCTTTTTCTCACTCTATCCTTTTAAGAGTTTAGAAGACAGAAAACTCAACATAGTCAAATTCTAAAGACTGCTGTTGTTATTGTAGCTGACTTTCAGGCTTAGATGCACAAACCACCTGCAGAGAGTAAGGGTTAGCTTTGATCACCTATAGACTTAGATTTCTTCCTCTGCTAGACATTGGAAAGCTTTGAACTTCAGGCAATGGTTTTTTTTCTTTCTTTAGAAGCTTCTTTTGATATGTTATAATTGTTCTGTCCTTAATTAGCATTCTTGAGATCTCCGCGCTTTGATTGGCCAAAGCGCGGGGCTCTCTGATTGGTCAGGTGAGCCGCGCCGATTGGCTCGCTGAGAATCTCCCGCGATTGGTCCATTCGGATCGCGGGAGATTCAAAGCGGTGCCATTGGCCGCGGCCGCCGCGGCTAAAAGAATAAAAGCCGCGATCTTTTTACCTTTGCCCCAGTTCGGTTCCAACCTCAAATAAAGAGCATGATTTGAAGTCACCGACTCCTGGCATCATTTCGCGGACACAACACTGGCGACGAAGGTGGGATCCAGACCCTGAACCGAACCACGTGTCCGACGGAAGCCAGACGAACCACCGCGATGGCGAAAATCGCACCCCCCGCACCCTTCAACCCTGCCACCGAGGACTGGGAATCGTACTCCGACCGATTCCGCATGTTCCTCGAGTGCAGCGACCTGAAGGACGCCACCGGCCCCATGAAGCGCACCGTCTTCCTGACCCACTGCGGGACCGAGGTCTTCAAGATGGCCAAGGCGCTTGCCAAACCCGCCGACGCGACCGCGATGGACTGGGACGTCCTCGAGCCAATACTTCGGCGGCACTACGCTCCAGAGGTACCCATCCTGATCCGACGCAATGAATTCTACCGTCGGGACCAGAGGTCGGCTGAGAGCTTCAGCGACTTCGTCGCCGAGCTGCGGCACCTAGGGGGGCTCTGCGAATTCGACAACCTGAACGACGCCCTGCGAGACCAAATCGTGCTCGGTTTCTGGGACCCCGTCCTCCAGAGCCGGCTGATGGCCAAGGGCAACATCAGCCTAGCAGACACCCTCACCGCAGCCGCAGCCGCCGAAGCAACCCGAACTTCCGCCGACCGCATGCGCAGACCGAACACTGGGGACCGCAGCGGAAACAACAACCCGGCAAGGTCGACCGAGGCCCAACCCGAGACGACCACCCACCAGGGCGACTTCCACTCGGCATCGGGCACTTCCGATGACGAGGAGGACATCCATCGCCTCCAGACAGGCCGCGACCCACGGAACTGGCGGGGTCGTGAGTCGAGGACCAACTGTGCCAGTTGCGGCGGCGACCACCCCAGGTCGGAATGCCGGTTTTTCGAATCGATCTGCCGGCATTGCGACAAGAAGGGACACATCGCCCGTGTCTGCCGCTTAAAGAAGAATCGCAGCCCGGCACGATGGGACCAGAGCGACCGGAGGAGAGAAAGCACACCACCCTGGACCAGAGATCACCCCTCGGACAACAGATGGGACCGGAACGGACGATCCCTGCGAGGCGGCGATAACCGGCGAAGAGAGGAGACCCATCAGACGGTCACCATCGGCCACGCCATAACCAATGACGCCCGGAAGGTCCACGTGGAGGTAGGCATTGAGGGCCAGCCACGCAAAATGGAGGTGGACTCCGGGTCCTACCTCTCCATGATTGCATGGCATGAAATAAAGCGCTTGGTGCCTACCCTCCAAAGGACGAACCTAGACAGCCAGAGACTCATTGTAAAGGACTACCAGGGAAACCGCATCCCGGTAGTCAGAAGCAAACACTTCAACATCACCTATAAAGGGCACACTGAAAGACTTCCCCTGACAATCGTCGACCGCGACCGCCCAAGCCTACTGGGACTGCAATGGTTCGCCCCGCTCGACATCGCACTCACGGGAGTCGACCACGTCACCGATGACAGCTGGGAGCAGCAACTGGCCCGGGAATTCCAAGAGGTCTTCGACGGAAACCTAGGCAAGTACCGAGGGCCCCTTATATCTTTCAACCTAGACCCAAACGTCCCCCCAAAACGCCTGAAACCAAGGCGGGTGCCATTCGCACTTAAACCCAAGATAGACAAGCAAATTGACAAGCTCGTCAAGCAAGGGGTCCTACAGCCCATAGACCACGCCCGGTGGGAGACCCCCATAGTCACCCCGATCAAGCCCGATGGGTCGGTGAGGATCTGTGGGGACTATAAGGCCACCCTAAATGGCGCGCTACAACAAAGTGCCTACCCCGTCCCAGTAGTGCAACACCTACTGCACTCACTGGGAGGGGGCAAGGTTTTCGCCAAGCTCGACCTCGCCCAGGCTTACCAACAGTTGCCAGTCCACGAGCAAACGGCAGAAGCGCAAACCATAGTCACCCACCGGGGGGCATTCAAATGCAACCGACTCCAATTCGGAGTCAGCGTGGCACCGGGAATATTCCAAAGCCTAATGGAAAGACTACTGCAAGGCATCAAGGGGGTGGTACCTTACTTCGACGACGTCCTAGTGTCGGCAACCAACCAAGCCGAAATAGAGGGTTACCTAAGGGAGGTCCTAACCAAATTTAAAGAGACCGGGCTAAAGGTCAAGAGGGAGAAATGCCAGCTTTGCACGGAACGGGTCGAATTCCTAGGATACCTCCTAGACCGTCACGGCATTCACCCCACAAACAAAAAAATCAAGGCCATCAAAGAAGCCCCCACACCCAAGTCCAAGATGGAACTACAGGCATTCCTGGGGCTACTAAACTTTTACAATGTTTTCCTGCCCCAAAAGGCGACGGCGGCAGAGCCCTTGCATAGGCTCCTGGACAAGGCAGCGACCTGGACTTGGGGGAAACGCGAGCAAGCCACCTTCCAAAGAACAAAGGACCTCCTCACTTCGGACGCCGTCCTCATACAATATAACGAGACCCTACCTCTGGCCGTCACATGCGATGCATCACCCTTCGGCGTCGGCGCTGTCCTCAGCCATACCCTCCCCGACGGAAAAGAAGAGACTCTACCCAACCTGCCCATAACTGTGTCAGACATTGCCCGAGAGACTAATAAAGACAAACGTCTGGCGCGGGTGTTGCATTGGGTAGAGAAAGGGTGGCCAGAAAGGGACAACGACAAGTCCATCAAAACGTTCCGAAACCGCCAAATGGAACTCTCGCTATTAAAAGGGTGCATACTATGGGGGGATAGGGTGGTCATTCCAGAAAAGCTACAAGGGAAGGTTCTGGAACTGCTACACGAGGGGCACCCTGGCATCGTTAGGACTAAAGCCCTGGCCAGAAGTTACGCTTGGTGGCCAGGGATGGACAAACAAATTGAGGCCTGGGTAGCAAGGTGCCAACGATGCCAGGAAACTAGGCCAAGCCCACCCACAGCACCCGTCCTAGAGTGGGAAACCTCAAGGCGACCTTGGTCTAGGATTCACATAGACTTCGCCGGGCCCACAAAAGGACACACCTTCCTCATAACAGTTGACGCTTACTCCAACTGGCTGGAGGTAAGCAACATGAAGACGACAACCACGGAGGCCGTGATCAAGGAACTCTGCAAACTCTTTGCAACGCACGGCCTCCCAGACGTCATCGTTTCCGACAACGGGCCCCAATTCACCTCGCTGGAATTCGAAAAATTCCTAGCGGAAAGGGGCATCCGCCACGCGCTGACAGCACCGGCGCACCCGGCGGTGAACAGTAGGGCGGAACGGATGGTGCAATTCACTAAGAAGACCAACCGGAAAATAGACCATGGGGAGATCCAGGAGAAAATTAACAAACTACTCTTCACCCAACACATAACCCCAAATACCACAACGAATAAGAGCCCAGCCGAACTATTAATGGGCAGGAAACTAAGGTCCCCACTCGACAGGTTACACCCCACGTATAACCTGGAGAAGCCCCCAGACTCAAACAGCAAACACCGAACCTTCGCACCCGGCGACCCCGTATACGCAAGAAACCTGACGGGAGACCCACTATGGATACCGACCGTCATCACACAAATAACAGGCCCACACTCGTACCGGCTACAAACAGCAGACGGACAAGCGTGGAAATGCCACATCGAGCAACTAAGGTCGAGGACTACCAACCAAGAGACCGCCGACGCACAGACAGGCGAAACCAACCCCCACAACACAAACCAAGGGGGGAGGGAATACCCAGGGGACCAAAACCAAAGAAGAATAAACCAGCCGTACTTACCGGAAAGCAGCCATCACGACCCCTCACCAGGAAGAGACAGCCAGGCCAGCTCGACCGACCTGGAAAGACTGAGCGGGAGCGGCGAAACCCGCAGCTCAACCAACCTGGGAGGCCCAGGAGGGAGCTACGGAGAGCGGACCGGCCCGACCGACCAGCCGGTTCCCACGACAGCAGCAGGAGCAGCAGAGATCCCGACCGAACCAGCTGGGATCCAACCTACGACTGATCTGCGCAGGTCCAGTAGGCTCAGACGGAGCCCCGCCTACCTACGTGACTACGCGACATAAGGACTGAACCAAGAGGGGAGGGGTGTTCTGTCCTTAATTAGCATTCTTGAGATCCCCGCGCTTTGATTGGCCAAAGCGCGGGGCTCTCTGATTGGTCAGGCGAGCCGCGCCGATTGGCTCGCTGAGAATCTCCTGCGATTGGTCCATTCGGATCGCGGGAGATTCAAAGCGGTGCCATTGGCCGCGGCCGCGGCGGCTAAAAGAATAAAAGCCACGATCTTTTTCCCTTTGCCCCAGTTCGGTTCCAACCTCAAATAAAGAGCATGATTTGAAGTCACCGACTCCTGGCATCATTTCGCGGACACAACAATAATGAAATCAAACTTTTCATAGCTTTTGAAAGAGTGCTTCATTTGTAGAGGACCAAGACTTTGTAATATAATCAGAGAAGTTGATTTTTCTATTAAGTAATTTGCAAGTAGTAATGTAATCTGAACACTTTGTGATCTGAACAGTTCTCCAGTTTATCTCCTCAAGCACCGAAGGTTGATATTTTTAAAATCTTTTAAAATAAAAATTGATGTTATTTGTCTTTTATATGATTGGTATAATCCTCTATTCATATGCTTCTAGCTCTATAGCCAGGAAGTACCTTAGCAGTATAGAAATTACTGAACAGTTTATGACCTGTTGGGTCATCCTTTGAGGGAAAGGAGATTTGGAGGTTCCGCCCCCCCAATTTTCACAAAGAATAATCAGGATAATGATATATTTTTACCCCAGTGCTGGAAGGTGCCCAAATCTCCTAAGAAAAATGTCTATAACATACAGCTGCAGAGATACTACAACACCCAGGACTTTGTGTATAAAACTGCTCTGAACATGGTGGATGTTTTTATGTATTTTTTAATTTAGCCAATCTGAGGTACCTTGATTCAAAAATTGTTGTAGTATAATGCATGGGGTGGTGGTGGGGGTGAATTCTGACTTCCTGCCAGCTTCCCCACTGACTTTGTTTGTAGGAAGCTGCCAAAGAGTATTGGAAATCACAATCAAATGACCAACAGGCCCTGCATGAATTTTGTGGAAATTTCAATTCCACAGGATTAATGGGTCCTGAATTTTTTATACTTTCTTTACATTAGCAGTTTTTAGGTACCTTGAATCAAACATTGTACTAGTATAATACACTAATTAATGGGCTAAATAAAAGGTAAAAATAGACAGGAAAGTTTTATTAAATATGTTTCAACTTTTTATTCTTTTAGTGAGAGCCAATTTGGAGTTGTGATTTAGGACTAATCTAGAAACTGGGAGACTGTGAATTCTAGTCTTTCTAATGATCACTTGATTTTTTGCAGCCCTGCTCGGGTTGCATTATTTACCACACTTATTTTATTTAAAATTTGAAATTATAGTTTGTAATTTATATTTCAAATTAAACTCCCCCCCAAAAAATATTGGATGCATCCCTATCCAACTAAGGTTCACCTTATGGCATCACTCCAACATCTTTAACAATGCTTGGTCATAAATGTTCTGTACCTTCATTTGCATTCTTGAAACCCCGGGTTTTGATTGGTCAAAGCGCTGGGTGATCTGATTGGTTTAGCGAGCTGCGCTGATTGGCCCGCTGAGAATCTCCCACGATTGATGGATACGAATTGCGGGAGATTCAAAGGGATGCCATTGGCCACAGCCGCCGCAGCTTGAGAATAAAAAGCCACAAGTTTTTCCTTGGAGCCAGATCAGTTCCGGGGGCCTAATAAAGAGCTGAAACCACAGTCACTGCCTCCTGGTCTCCTTGCCGAATGGACACGATACTGGCGATGAAGGTGGGATCCCAAGGCTGAACCCCATCGAGCACGTGTCCGCCGGAAGCAAGACCAACGAGATGGCCAGCATCGCTCCACCCGCGCCCTTCAACCCTGCTAGCGAGAACTGGGAATCCTACACGGACAGATTCCTCATGTTCCTCGAATGCAGCAACATGAAGGACGCCACCGGGCCGAAAAAACGAGCCGTTTTCCTGACATACTGCGGGCCCGCAGTGTTTAAGATGGTGAAAGCCCTCGCGAAACCCGCTGACGTCAAAGCGTCAAAGACTGGGATGACCTCGAGCCCTTGCTCCGCAACCACTATGCCCCCGCCGTGCCCACCCTCATCTGGCGGCATGACTTCTACCGGCGGGACCAGAGACCGGACGAAAGCATCAGCAACTTTGTTGCCGAGTTGCGGAACCTAGGAGGCATGTGCAGATTCTCCGACATGGACGAGGCCCTACGGGACCAAGTCGTGCTCGGACTTCGGGATCCAGTCCTCCAGAGCCGACTGATGGCCAAAGGCGACATCACCCTCACCGACGCCATCGCTGAAGCCACCGCAGCCGAGGCTACCCGGAAGTCAGCGAACCGCATGCGGAGATCGGACACCAGGGACCGCACCGCGACCACCGACTCAGGACGGGTGACCGAGGCCCAACCGGAAGCAAGTCACTGCGAGACCACCACCCACCATGGCGAATTCCACTCCGCCTCCGACACCTCGGACGAGGAGGAGGAAATCCACCGGCTCCAGGCGGGACACGACCAGCGCAATCGGCAGGGTCATAAGTCGGGGACCGCGTGTGCTGGTTGCGGAGGCGACCACCCGAGATTGGAGTGCCGTTTCTTCGACACAGTCTGCCGGCATTGCGACAAAAAGGGCCACATCGCCCGCGTCTGCCGACTAAAGAAAGCCTACAGCCCCAGATGGCGGGACCACAGCGAGCAGAGACGGGACAGCACACCCCCCAGAGACAGAGATCGCCCAGCCGACAGCCGATGGGACCGGAGCAGACGAACCCGACGAGGCGGAGAGACCCGGCGGAAGGAGGAAACCCACCAGACGGTCATCATTGGCCACGCATCAACCACCGACGCCCAAAAAGTCTACGTGGAGGTAGGCATCGAAGGCAAGCTGTTAGGGATAACATTGTTTTACCCTAACTGGTTTAGGTAAATAATAATATGTAATCATAGTTTGTATGTTAAAGTGTCTGCAACTTTAACTGTGGGATAGTAATTAAGGGAGTGGTTGTGAAAGCACTTTAAAAGAAGCAAGGCTACAGCTTGCTATCTCTCTGGCTTTGATGAAACCTGATTACTGCAAGGACACAAGACTGTATTGCTCGAACGGGAGAGAAAACAAAGGACTGGCTTGTAAGTGTATTGACATAGGGTATTCAACACGGACTTTGCTAATTGAATATCCCTGAATGGACTGACCAAAATGATACATGACTATTGGACTGTTATTTTGACTATGCTATGAACTCATAATGGAATAAACTATATATTTGATAGCACAAGCGTATCTGTCATTTTTACTGTATGTTAATAAACATACAAGCTTAGCTCACTCATTTATCTGTGTGCCTATCTGACTAAGCTGCACATTCTGTTTAGCTTGTCTCCCTAACCCTGGTTGGGGAAACCAGGCTTAACACTGGTTATGGGCCCAGAGGCTGCAAAGTCAGTTTAACTAGGATAAAACAGATTTATGTAAAAGTGAGAGTTTGTGTTGTTATACATTACAGTAAACAGACAGCTGTGTTTTATTAATTATAGTTTTATATCCATATAAGAAAACATGGCACAAGTCAATCAACAAAGTTTGTCCCTTACATCCAAGCTGGATGGAACAAACTATGTATCATGGTCTATGAAATGTAGTCTGCTTCTACGAAGTGAAGGTTTGTGGAACATAATTAAAAATCCACCAAACGTAGAAGAATGGGATCCAGAGGATGAGGAAGATAAACTAAAGATAGAAGAATTTATGCATAAAAATGAACAAGCCATTTGCATTATTGGATTAACCTTAACTGATATGCAGCTTGTTTATATCCACGGAGAAAAGACAGCTGTTAGGTGTTGGCAGAAGCTGAAGAGGATTTATGTTCGAGATAATGTTGGTGCTCACATAAATCTAACACGGAAACTTTTCAGTACACATCTCCATAAGAATGGTGATATGCTGAGTCATTTGAAAACTATGCAAAGCATTTTTCAAGAACTGCACGAGAAAGAGCTTATTTTCTCTGAACTACACCAAGTCTATATAATACTATCTTCCCTTAACGAAACCTATGACAATTACGTAACTTCACTTGAAATATTGCCAAAGGAAAGCCTAACTTTAACTGATATAACTGGCAGATTGATTGAAGAGGCCAGAAGAAGGCTTGAAAGAGACGAATTAAGGAGGCAGCAACCTCAAAAAGAAGATAATGAAACTCCTACTGCATACGCAATTAAAAAGTGCTTTAATTGTGGAGGAAGAGGACATTTGGCAAGATTTTGTAAAAAGGCAAAATACCAGAACGCTGGCCAGAATACTAAAAGTCATCAAAAGATAAAGAAAAATTTAGAGTTAGCCATGTATTCTAACGGAGCTGTAAAAAATAATTTATGGGTGGTTGACAGTGGAGCATCTCATTGTATAACTAATGATAAGAAAAATTTTATTAAAATGTCCAAGAGTACACAGCAGATATCGTTAGCCAATGGCTGGAAACTGAAAGCTAAAGGTCAAGGTATAGCATATTGTTCTTTTATAAAAGAGAATGTAAAAATGTTATATGTACCACAACTTAAGTTTAATTTAATTTCAGTTAGAATTTTGGTTAAACTAGGATATGTAGTTACATTTAAAGGAGATAACTGCATAATTGAGAAAGAAAATAAGAAAATTACTGCATCTTTAAGAGGTGAATTATATGTGTTAAATGATGATGGTTTAAAGGTGGCTAACACAGTTTATGAAAATAAGAAACCTCATGATGAATGTATTCACTTGTTACATCGAAGGCTAGGGCATTTAAATTTTAAAATGCTTAAGAAAACTGTTGAATTATCTAAGGGAATAAGTTTGAAACCTTGTAATAAGTATTTGCAATGTAATGCCTGCAATCATAGCAAAGCCAGGGTTACACCGGCTAATAGAGTTGATGGATTTACTACCAAAGAACCTTTAGAGGTAGTATTTGTAGATTTAATAGGTCCTAAAAAACCAAGTGTAGGAGGAGCTCGTTATATATTAAGTATAATGGACCACTATTCTAGATATGGGTTTTGCTATTTAATTAAGAGCAAAACTGAAACGTATCAAAATCTATTTAATTGGATAAAATTTGCAGAAAGGAAAACTAAAAAGAAATTAGTAACTCTTATAACAGATAATGGTACAGAATTTACAAATAATAAATTCCAGAACAGACTAAGAATGTTAGGTATTCAACATAAAAAGTCTACACCATACAGGCCACAATATAATGCATTTATAGAGAGAAGAGGCCAAACATTACAATCAATGGCACAAACTATGATGTCTGATTCAGGATTACCTGACAATTTGTGGGGAGAAGCAATAATGTGTGGTAATCATATATTAAATAATGTTGTTAATTCAACAACAGGTGAATTACCATTCACATTGTGGCATGGTACAAAACCTGATTTAAGTTACATGCACACATTTGGAGCACCAGCATGGGTGCATATCCCTACACAACTTAGACACAAAGGACAACATAGAGCTAAAAGATTATATTTTGTAGGATATACATCTAATCATATATCTTATAGATTCTGGGAACCAGGTACATCTAGAGTTTACACCAGTGCTAGTGCAAAATTCCTAGAACATGTAGGATGGAATAGATTAGAGCAAGATTTAAATAATAAAGTAATTATTGAACCCTACAAAAGGGAGAAAGATCAGACTAGTTATAAGAAGAGTCCAATTAAAGAAGAAGTCCACGAAGAGCAAATAGGACCAGAACAAGAGGAAACAGTTGATCAGGAAGAGTTAGATAATCAAGAAGAGTTAATAAATGAAAGTCCACCTGTAAGTCCTGTAATACCTAGACGTACTACACGTATAACTAGACCACCTGATAGGTATCAAGCAAGTATAGTTTGCCAAGTAACTAAAGTTCCAACTAGTGTAGATGAACTTAGGATGTATCCTGCTAAGGATCAGGAGAATTGGCAAAAGGCAATGGAAAAGGAATTAAATTCATTAAAGGTAATGAAAGTTTATGAAGATGCTAAATTACCTCCAGGAGAAAAATCCATTGGGTGCAAATGGATATTTAAAGTAAAAACTGGAAATGATGGGACTGTTACCCATAAGGCTAGGTTAGTAGCTCAAGGATTTAATCAAACTGCATCTGACTACGATGAAGTTTTTGCACCAAGTCTTAAAGCAACATCTTTAAGAGCAGCATTAGTGTGGGCAGCTAAGAAAAACTATGTAATTAACCATTTAGATGTAGAAACTGCTTACCTGCATGCACCATTGCAGCACACTATATATTTAAGAAAGCCAGTAGGTATAAAAGACAATAAAGTAAATAGTAATAATTGTTGGAAACTCAAAAAGAGTCTTTACGGATTGAAACAATCTGGGTTTGAGTGGAACCAATATATTGTGAAAGAGTTAAACAATATAGGTTTTAAATCTGGTTTAGCAGATCCATGTGTGTTTAAAAGAGAAAATAATGGAACGGTGTCATTATTGTTATTATTTACAGATGATATTGCTTTGATAACTAAGACTAATAATGAAGCTAATGAAATTATATCATTATTAGCCAAAAAGATAAAATTAAAGCATTTAGGTGAAATTAAAAAGTATCTAGGATTGACAATTAACAAAACAAAAAATGGTTTTAAGATATCTCAAGAAGATAAAATTTGCCAATTAATTAAAACGTTTAAAATGGAACTTTGTAAACCGGCAAAGACTCCAATGAGTCAGGAAGTTTGCAAAACTGATGATCAAAGTCCCAAATTTGATAAGTCCATATATCAATCTTTGATTGGCAGCTTATCATATATAAGCAATTGGTCAAGGCCAGATATAGCTTATAGTGTAAATCAGCTGGCACGTTTTAATTCAGATCCACATCAATGTCATTGGCAATCATTAAAGAGAATTTTAAGATATCTTAAAGGAACACTGAACCATGCATTGTATATAGAACCAAAGGGTGATTTGAGTCTTAGTGCCTATGCAGATGCAAGTTTTGCAACTGATATAAACACAAAAAAAATCAACATCTGGGATGGCTATATTATTTGGTAAGACACTAATAGGGTGGAGGTCAATCAGACAACAGCATATTAGCTTGTCAACGATGGAAGCGGAATTTTCATGTCTGTCATTATTATGCACTGATTTGATTTTGTACAGTTATTATTAGACATGGGTATAACTGTAAAAGATTCCATTATTGTGTACGAGGATAATCAAGCAGCTATAAAATTAGCTACTAGTATTGCTGTAAAAACTAGATCAAAGCATACTGATTTAAGATACTTAAATGTTAGAGAATCTGTAAAGAATGGGCTAATTAAATTGGAATACTGCATGACGGAAGAAAACATTGCAGACCAATTTACAAAAGCTCAAGGAGTAATTAAGTTTAAAGAGAGTTGTAACAAATATGATTTAAAGATGTAAATAGTTATATTTATTATTATTTCCTAAAAGGGGAGAATGTTAGGGATAACATTGTTTTACCCTAACTGGTTTAGGTAAATAATAATATGTAATCATAGTTTGTATGTTAAAGTGTCTGCAACTTTAACTGTGGGATAGTAATTAAGGGAGTGGTTGTGAAAGCACTTTAAAAGAAGCAAGGCTACAGCTTGCTATCTCTCTGGCTTTGATGAAACCTGATTACTGCAAGGACACAAGACTGTATTGCTCGAACGGGAGAGAAAACAAAGGACTGGCTTGTAAGTGTATTGACATAGGGTATTCAACACGGACTTTGCTAATTGAATATCCCTGAATGGACTGACCAAAATGATACATGACTATTGGACTGTTATTTTGACTATGCTATGAACTCATAATGGAATAAACTATATATTTGATAGCACAAGCGTATCTGTCATTTTTACTGTATGTTAATAAACATACAAGCTTAGCTCACTCATTTATCTGTGTGCCTATCTGACTAAGCTGCACATTCTGTTTAGCTTGTCTCCCTAACCCTGGTTGGGGAAACCAGGCTTAACACTGGTTATGGGCCCAGAGGCTGCAAAGTCAGTTTAACTAGGATAAAACAGATTTATGTAAAAGTGAGAGTTTGTGTTGTTATACATTACAGTAAACAGACAGCTGTGTTTTATTAATTATAGTTTTATATCCATATAAGAAAACATGGCACAAGTCAATCAACAAAGTTTGTCCCTTACATCCAAGCTGGATGGAACAAACTATGTATCATGGTCTATGAAATGTAGTCTGCTTCTACGAAGTGAAGGTTTGTGGAACATAATTAAAAATCCACCAAACGTAGAAGAATGGGATCCAGAGGATGAGGAAGATAAACTAAAGATAGAAGAATTTATGCATAAAAATGAACAAGCCATTTGCATTATTGGATTAACCTTAACTGATATGCAGCTTGTTTATATCCACGGAGAAAAGACAGCTGTTAGGTGTTGGCAGAAGCTGAAGAGGATTTATGTTCGAGATAATGTTGGTGCTCACATAAATCTAACACGGAAACTTTTCAGTACACATCTCCATAAGAATGGTGATATGCTGAGTCATTTGAAAACTATGCAAAGCATTTTTCAAGAACTGCACGAGAAAGAGCTTATTTTCTCTGAACTACACCAAGTCTATATAATACTATCTTCCCTTAACGAAACCTATGACAATTACGTAACTTCACTTGAAATATTGCCAAAGGAAAGCCTAACTTTAACTGATATAACTGGCAGATTGATTGAAGAGGCCAGAAGAAGGCTTGAAAGAGACGAATTAAGGAGGCAGCAACCTCAAAAAGAAGATAATGAAACTCCTACTGCATACGCAATTAAAAAGTGCTTTAATTGTGGAGGAAGAGGACATTTGGCAAGATTTTGTAAAAAGGCAAAATACCAGAACGCTGGCCAGAATACTAAAAGTCATCAAAAGATAAAGAAAAATTTAGAGTTAGCCATGTATTCTAACGGAGCTGTAAAAAATAATTTATGGGTGGTTGACAGTGGAGCATCTCATTGTATAACTAATGATAAGAAAAATTTTATTAAAATGTCCAAGAGTACACAGCAGATATCGTTAGCCAATGGCTGGAAACTGAAAGCTAAAGGTCAAGGTATAGCATATTGTTCTTTTATAAAAGAGAATGTAAAAATGTTATATGTACCACAACTTAAGTTTAATTTAATTTCAGTTAGAATTTTGGTTAAACTAGGATATGTAGTTACATTTAAAGGAGATAACTGCATAATTGAGAAAGAAAATAAGAAAATTACTGCATCTTTAAGAGGTGAATTATATGTGTTAAATGATGATGGTTTAAAGGTGGCTAACACAGTTTATGAAAATAAGAAACCTCATGATGAATGTATTCACTTGTTACATCGAAGGCTAGGGCATTTAAATTTTAAAATGCTTAAGAAAACTGTTGAATTATCTAAGGGAATAAGTTTGAAACCTTGTAATAAGTATTTGCAATGTAATGCCTGCAATCATAGCAAAGCCAGGGTTACACCGGCTAATAGAGTTGATGGATTTACTACCAAAGAACCTTTAGAGGTAGTATTTGTAGATTTAATAGGTCCTAAAAAACCAAGTGTAGGAGGAGCTCGTTATATATTAAGTATAATGGACCACTATTCTAGATATGGGTTTTGCTATTTAATTAAGAGCAAAACTGAAACGTATCAAAATCTATTTAATTGGATAAAATTTGCAGAAAGGAAAACTAAAAAGAAATTAGTAACTCTTATAACAGATAATGGTACAGAATTTACAAATAATAAATTCCAGAACAGACTAAGAATGTTAGGTATTCAACATAAAAAGTCTACACCATACAGGCCACAATATAATGCATTTATAGAGAGAAGAGGCCAAACATTACAATCAATGGCACAAACTATGATGTCTGATTCAGGATTACCTGACAATTTGTGGGGAGAAGCAATAATGTGTGGTAATCATATATTAAATAATGTTGTTAATTCAACAACAGGTGAATTACCATTCACATTGTGGCATGGTACAAAACCTGATTTAAGTTACATGCACACATTTGGAGCACCAGCATGGGTGCATATCCCTACACAACTTAGACACAAAGGACAACATAGAGCTAAAAGATTATATTTTGTAGGATATACATCTAATCATATATCTTATAGATTCTGGGAACCAGGTACATCTAGAGTTTACACCAGTGCTAGTGCAAAATTCCTAGAACATGTAGGATGGAATAGATTAGAGCAAGATTTAAATAATAAAGTAATTATTGAACCCTACAAAAGGGAGAAAGATCAGACTAGTTATAAGAAGAGTCCAATTAAAGAAGAAGTCCACGAAGAGCAAATAGGACCAGAACAAGAGGAAACAGTTGATCAGGAAGAGTTAGATAATCAAGAAGAGTTAATAAATGAAAGTCCACCTGTAAGTCCTGTAATACCTAGACGTACTACACGTATAACTAGACCACCTGATAGGTATCAAGCAAGTATAGTTTGCCAAGTAACTAAAGTTCCAACTAGTGTAGATGAACTTAGGATGTATCCTGCTAAGGATCAGGAGAATTGGCAAAAGGCAATGGAAAAGGAATTAAATTCATTAAAGGTAATGAAAGTTTATGAAGATGCTAAATTACCTCCAGGAGAAAAATCCATTGGGTGCAAATGGATATTTAAAGTAAAAACTGGAAATGATGGGACTGTTACCCATAAGGCTAGGTTAGTAGCTCAAGGATTTAATCAAACTGCATCTGACTACGATGAAGTTTTTGCACCAAGTCTTAAAGCAACATCTTTAAGAGCAGCATTAGTGTGGGCAGCTAAGAAAAACTATGTAATTAACCATTTAGATGTAGAAACTGCTTACCTGCATGCACCATTGCAGCACACTATATATTTAAGAAAGCCAGTAGGTATAAAAGACAATAAAGTAAATAGTAATAATTGTTGGAAACTCAAAAAGAGTCTTTACGGATTGAAACAATCTGGGTTTGAGTGGAACCAATATATTGTGAAAGAGTTAAACAATATAGGTTTTAAATCTGGTTTAGCAGATCCATGTGTGTTTAAAAGAGAAAATAATGGAACGGTGTCATTATTGTTATTATTTACAGATGATATTGCTTTGATAACTAAGACTAATAATGAAGCTAATGAAATTATATCATTATTAGCCAAAAAGATAAAATTAAAGCATTTAGGTGAAATTAAAAAGTATCTAGGATTGACAATTAACAAAACAAAAAATGGTTTTAAGATATCTCAAGAAGATAAAATTTGCCAATTAATTAAAACGTTTAAAATGGAACTTTGTAAACCGGCAAAGACTCCAATGAGTCAGGAAGTTTGCAAAACTGATGATCAAAGTCCCAAATTTGATAAGTCCATATATCAATCTTTGATTGGCAGCTTATCATATATAAGCAATTGGTCAAGGCCAGATATAGCTTATAGTGTAAATCAGCTGGCACGTTTTAATTCAGATCCACATCAATGTCATTGGCAATCATTAAAGAGAATTTTAAGATATCTTAAAGGAACACTGAACCATGCATTGTATATAGAACCAAAGGGTGATTTGAGTCTTAGTGCCTATGCAGATGCAAGTTTTGCAACTGATATAAACACAAAAAAAATCAACATCTGGGATGGCTATATTATTTGGTAAGACACTAATAGGGTGGAGGTCAATCAGACAACAGCATATTAGCTTGTCAACGATGGAAGCGGAATTTTCATGTCTGTCATTATTATGCACTGATTTGATTTTGTACAGTTATTATTAGACATGGGTATAACTGTAAAAGATTCCATTATTGTGTACGAGGATAATCAAGCAGCTATAAAATTAGCTACTAGTATTGCTGTAAAAACTAGATCAAAGCATACTGATTTAAGATACTTAAATGTTAGAGAATCTGTAAAGAATGGGCTAATTAAATTGGAATACTGCATGACGGAAGAAAACATTGCAGACCAATTTACAAAAGCTCAAGGAGTAATTAAGTTTAAAGAGAGTTGTAACAAATATGATTTAAAGATGTAAATAGTTATATTTATTATTATTTCCTAAAAGGGGAGAATGTTAGGGATAACATTGTTTTACCCTAACTGGTTTAGGTAAATAATAATATGTAATCATAGTTTGTATGTTAAAGTGTCTGCAACTTTAACTGTGGGATAGTAATTAAGGGAGTGGTTGTGAAAGCACTTTAAAAGAAGCAAGGCTACAGCTTGCTATCTCTCTGGCTTTGATGAAACCTGATTACTGCAAGGACACAAGACTGTATTGCTCGAACGGGAGAGAAAACAAAGGACTGGCTTGTAAGTGTATTGACATAGGGTATTCAACACGGACTTTGCTAATTGAATATCCCTGAATGGACTGACCAAAATGATACATGACTATTGGACTGTTATTTTGACTATGCTATGAACTCATAATGGAATAAACTATATATTTGATAGCACAAGCGTATCTGTCATTTTTACTGTATGTTAATAAACATACAAGCTTAGCTCACTCATTTATCTGTGTGCCTATCTGACTAAGCTGCACATTCTGTTTAGCTTGTCTCCCTAACCCTGGTTGGGGAAACCAGGCTTAACACAAGCCATGCAGGATGGAGGTGGATTCCGGGTCCTACCTCTCCATGGTCGCCTGGCAAGAAATCAAACGCTTGGTGCCTACCATCCACAAGAAGGGACTGGAGAACCAGAGACTAATCATCAGAGACTCCCAGGGAAACCGCATCCCGGTAGTCGGAACCGGACAATTCGAAGTAACATTTAAGGGCCGCACGGCAAAGCTTCCCCTAACAATCGTGGACCAAGACCGGCCCAGCCTTTTGGGACTGCAATGGTTTGCGCCGCTTGGCATCGAAGTCACAGGCATCAACCACATCGCCGAGACCGATTGGGAGCAGCAATTGGCACGGGACTTCCAGGAAGAATTCGACGGCACCCTAGGCAAGTACCGAGGGCCCCTCATCTCCTTCAGCCTAGACCCTAACATTCCCCCGAGACGCCTAAAACCACGGCGGGTACCTTTTGCACTCCGGCCAAAAATTGACGAGCAAATTGACAAGCTCGTCAAGCAAGGGGTCCTACAACCAATTGATCATGCCCGGTGGGAGACCCCAATAGTCACCCCAGTCAAGCCCGATGGGTCGGTGAGAATCTGCGGGGACTATAATAAGGCCACCTGAAATTGCGCCTTACAACAAAGCGCCTACCCCGTCCCAGTAGTGCAGCACCTTCTACACTCACTGGGGGGAGGCAAGATTTTTGCGAAGCTCGACCTGGCCCAAGCATACCAACAGCTGCCAGTCAATGAAGAAACCGCGGAGGCGCAAACGATAGTCACCCACTGGGGAGCTTTCCGATGTAACCGACTCCAGTTTGGAGTCAGCATGGCACCTGGAATTTTCCAGAGCCGCATGGAGAGACTCTTGCAGGGCATCAAGGGGGTGGTGCCCTACTTCGACGATGTGCTGGTATTGGCAACCAACCAGCCAGAATTAGAGGGTCGGCTAAGGGAGGTGTTAACCAAATTCAAGGAAACCGGGCTAAAAGTGAAGCGGGAAAAGTACCAACTTTACACAGAGCGGGTCGAGTTCCTGGGATACCTCCTAGACTGGCACAGCATCCACCAACACCGAAACTAAAAGCAGAGCCATTAAGGAGGCTCCCACACCCAGGACTAAAACAGAACTGCAGGCATTTCTGGGACTGCTTAATTTTTACAATGTTTTCCTGCCCCAGAAGGTGACCGCGGCGGAGCCTTTGCATAGGCTCTTGGACAAGGCAGCTACCTAGACTTGGGGGAAACGCGAGGAAGCCGCCTTCAGGAGAACCAAGGACCTGCTCACCTTGGATGCCGTCCTCATCCAATACAATGAGACCCTGCCACTTGACGTCACATGCGACGCCTCACCCTTCGGCGTCGGCAGCGTCCTCAGCCACACAATCCCGGATGGAAGAGAAGCGCCCATTGCCTTCTTCTCCAGGACACTCACTAAACTGGAGTGGAACTATAGCCAGCTGGACAAGGAGGCCCTAGCCATTGTCGCAGCAGTGAAGAGTTTCCACGAGTACCTCTATGGCCACACCTTCACAATCATCACGGACCACAAGCCGTTGCTGGGCATCCTGGCAGGAAACCGGGCCACCCCGAACATTTTATCTCCCAGGATGACAAGGTGGTCCGAATTCCTTGCCGCCAACAGCTACCGGCTCACACACCGACCCGGTAAGACTATTACACATGCAGATGCTTTGAGCCGCTCACCGCTACCCGACCTAGACACCGACCCAGCACCCACAACGAGCACCCTCAGCATAGAGACTCTGCCCAATCTACCCATAACCGCGTCAGACATTGCCCGAGAAACCAATAAAGACAAACGTCTGGCGTGGGTGTAACATTGGGTAGAGAAAGGGTGGCCGGAAAAGGACAATGATGAAGCATTCAAAACATTCCTGAACCGGCAAACGGAACTTTCGCTGCAAAAAGGGTGTGTACTGTGGGGGGATAGGGTGGTTATCCCGGAAAAACTGCAAGGAAAGGTCTTGGGGTTGTTACACAAGGGGCACCCGTGTTAGAATGAAAGAACGAAGTTAGAACGAAAGCCCTGGCCAGAAGTTACGCTTGGTGGCCAGGGATGGATAAGCAAATCGAGGCATGGGTGGCAAGGGGTCAACGCTGCCAAGAAACCAGACTGAGCCCTCCCACGGCACCGATCCTGGAATGGGAAACCCCCAGGGGACCCTGGTCTAGGGTCCACATAGACTTTGCCGGGCCCATCAAGGGGCATACATTCCTAGTAACCGTAGATGCTTACTCCAACTGGCTGGAGGTAAGCAACATGAAATCCACCACCACAGAGACCGTAACCAAGGAACTTTGCAAACTATTTGCAGCCCACAGCCTCCCGGATGTCATCGTGTCGGACAACAGGCCCCAATTCACCTCGCTGGAATTTGAAAAATTCCTAGTGGAACGGGGCATACGACATGCACTGACAGCTCCGGTGCATCCGGCGGCGAATGGAAGGACAGAACGGATGGTTCAATTCACGAAAAAAACCATCCAGAAAATCGAACACAGGGAAATCCAAGAAAAAATAAATAAAATGCTTTTTATACAACATATAACCCCAAACATGACAACAAACAAAAGCCCGGGAGAGCTGCTAATGGGGAGGAAAATAAGGTCCCTGCTCGACAGACTGCACCCAACATACAACCCGGAAAAACCCCCAAACTCCTCCAGCAAGCACTGGTCTTTTGCACCAGGCGATGCCGTCTACGCAAAAAACCTAACCATAGACCTACTATGGGTACCAGCAACCATAACCCAACTGACAGGTCCCCACTCGTACCGGCTGCAAACAACCGACGGATGAGCGTGGAAACGCCACATCGATCAAATAAGATCGAGAACGGTCACAAGAAACACAACCGACATGCAACCAGACACAGAAAATCCCCTTAACACAAGCCAAGAGGGGAGGGAATACCCCGGGAACCAAAACCCAGAAGAAAACCAACCATACTCACCAGCAAGCAGCCAGCTCGAAGCCTCACCAGGGAGGAGCAGCCAGGCCAGCTCGACCAGCCCAGAAAGACCGGGCAGGAGCGGCGAGAACCGCAGCTCAACCAGCCCGGGTAGACTGGGAGGGAGCTGCTACAAGTGGCCCGGCAAGGCCTACCAGGCGGTTCCATCGATGAGGCCGAGAGACACAGAGAACCCGACCAAACCGGCCGGGAGCCAACCAACGACTAACCTGCGCAGGTCCAGTAGGCAAGTGTGGAGCCCCGCCTACTTACGGGACTACGTTACGTAGGACCAAACCAAGAGGGGAGGGGTGTTCTGTACCTTCATTTGCATTCTTGAAACCCCGCGTTTTGATTGGTCAAAGCGCGGGATGATCTGATTGGTTTAGCGAGCCACGCTGATTGGCCCGCTGAGAATCTCCTGCGATTGGCGGATACGAATCGCGGGAGATTCAAAGGGGTGCCATTGGCCGCAGCCGCCGCAGCTTGAGAATAAAAAGCCGCAAGTTTTCCCTTGGAGCCAGATCGGTTCCGGGGGCCTAATAAAGAGCTGAAACCACAGTCACTGCCTCCTGGTCTCCTTGCCGAACGGACACGACAATAAATATGTATTTCCTGGAATGTTAGCTATCTCTGCTGTAACAGGTTAACTAAACAGAAATTATAAAGCATTTTTTAAAAATTTGCATGGGGGGCAGTTTTTATGTTTTATTAACATTTTTTTTTTTTTCTAAAACAGCTCTTTCAGGCAGCTTTCAATCCAAAAATTAAACCAATCTTCCAGTTTCAGCAAAAGGCATAAAGAGCCAGCTTGGTGTAGCAGTTAAAGTCCCAGCCTAAAAAACCTGAGGTTCAGTCTTGCCTTCGGCACAAGGTTAGTTGTGTGACTTGGGCCAGTTACTCTCTCTCAGCCCTACGAAGCAGGCAATGGCCAACCACTTCTGAAACCTTGCTAAGAAAATTACAAGGGCTTGTCCAAGCAGTCACCAGGAGTCAACACTGACCTCAAAGCACCACAAATAAATAAATAAATGTTTCTGATTTTAAGGGTTAATGCATTAAAAAGATTGGTGAATGTATTATGGAAATTAAGGGGTAGCGAATGAAGCTGAAATTGTGTCTGACAAAATATGATTCCAATGTATCATATTAATAATGACTAGTCACTCCATACCATATCCACAAAAGTTTCTAATGCTTTCAAAGGAAAATTCATATTAAGCACCTTCCAGTTATCCTTTATGGCCAGATCTTGCAGTGTGATATTTTCATATTATATTCCCTGTCTCTGGAGACTCAGGATGTATCATCCAGAAGCTGCTTTCTATTCTCCATTTGGACTGCTTTCGGAAATCAGCCCCATAGCATCCTTTAAAAAGCCATGGATAGTGACTTGATAGCAGACACTTGGCTTCAGCCACCTGTCTAGCAGCAACTGAGATTTAGGTCACCTGTCTAGTAGCTCTGAGCTCCAGATGGCTGTGCAGGCTGCAGCTATTAGCCCATCGTCTGCTGCATTGGCAAGACTAATTATTTCAAAGTACACTGCTCAAAAAAATAAAGGGAACACAAAAATAAGACATCCTAGATCTGAATGAATGAAATATTCTTTCTAAATACTTTGTTCATTACATAGTTGAATGTGCTGACAACAAACTCACACAAAAATAATCAACGGAAATCAAATTTAGCAACTCATGGAGGTCTGGATTTGGAGTTACACTCAAAATGAAAGTGGTAAAAAAACACTACAGGCTGATCCAACTTTGATGTAATATCCTTAAAACAAGTCAGAATGAGGCTCAGTAGTGTGTGTGGCCTCCACGTGCCTATATGACCTCCCTACAATGCCTGGGCATGCTCCTGATGAGGTGGCGGATGGTTTCCTTAGGGATCTCCTCCCACACCTGAACTAAAGCATCCCCCAATTCGTGGACAGTCTGTGGTGCAATGTGGCATTGGTGGATGGAGCAAGACATGATGTCCCAGATATGCCTAACTGGATTCAGGTCTGGGGAATGGGCGGGCCAGTCCATAGCATCAATGCCTTCGTCTTGCGGGAACTGCTGACACACTCCAGCCACATGAGGTCTAGCATTGGAGGAGGAACCCAGGGCCAACCGCACCAGCATATGGTCTCACAAGGGGTTTGAGGATCTCATCTCGGTACCTAATGGCAGTCAGGCTACCTCTGGCGAGCACATGGAGGGCTGTGTGGCCCCCTAAAGAAATGCCACCCCACACCATTACTGATCCACTGCCAAACTGGTCATGCTGGAGGATGTTGCAGGCAGCAGAACGTTCTCCATGGCATCCAGACCCTGTCAAGTCTCTCACATGTGCTCAGTGTGAACCTGCTTTCATCAATGAAGAGCACAGGGCACCAATGGAGAATTTGCCAATCTTGGTGTTCTCTGGCAAATGCCAAACGTCCTGCACAGTGTTGGACTGTAAGCACAACCCCCACCTGTGGATGTCGGGCCCTCATACCACCCTCATGGAGTCTGTTTCTGACAGTTTGAGCAGCCACATGCACGTTTGTGGCCCCCTGGAGGTCATTTTGCAGGGCTCTGTCAGTGCTCCTCCTGTCCCTCCTTGCACAAAGGCGGAGGTAGCGGTCCTGATGCTGGGTTGTTGCCCTTGTATGGCCTCCTCCACGTCTCCTGATAGCCTGTCTCCTGGTAGCACCTCCGTGCTCTGGACACTACGCTGACAGACACAGCAAACCTTCTTGCCACAACTCACACTGATGTGCCATCCTGGATGAGCTGCACTACCTGAGCCACTTGTGTGGATTGTAGACTCCATCTCATGCTACTACTAGAGTGAAAGCACCACCAGCATTCAAAAGTGATCAAACCATCAGCCAGAAAGCATAGGAACTGAGAAGTGGTCTGTGGTCACCACCTGCAGAACCACTCCTTTATTGGGGATGTCTTGCTAACTGCCTATGCTTTCCACCTGTTGTCTATTCCATTTGCACAACAGCATGTGAAATTGATTGTCAATCAGTGTTGCTACCTAAGTGGACAGTTTGATTTCACAGAAGTGTGATTGACTTGGAGTTACATTGTGTTGTTTAAATGTTCCCTTTATTTTTTTGAGCAGTGTATTTCACTCCGGTCTACGTAAGGCTACTGTATTCGTGCTGTTAAAAAAACAATGCTTTTAGTTAGTTTTCTATATTTCTTTGCTACTTTGTTGCCTGGACTTTTACAGATAGCCCTAGACTAATGTTAGGTTTAATATATAGGGGCAACTTGCTGGCCAGTTTACCAGCGCATAGTTCCTAAAGAGATTAGACCTTAGCAAGCTAATTCATCAATGTTCATAGAGCACAATTTTCATCAGCAGCAAATATGAAACTAAGAAAGCAAACCAAATAAAACAATATAATGCAAGAATTGAATTACTGATTGGAACTCTTCATTAAAAATCTCCTCCTGCTTCTATGTTGAACCTTCTTACTTCATCACTCTCTTATATAAGAGAGATGGTTTCCACCAGCGGAAACCATCACTCAGTTCCTGCAGAGAAAGGCAAAAAACAAAAATAATTTCATTAAGGCGGTCAGTTCTTTCCACTTCCTTAAAGAAACAACCTCTGTTAACCAAAGTATGTAATATAAACTCCACACAGAGGCAGCCATAATAAAGTTTCTTAAGCTTTGGTATGTTTCCAGAGGTGGTATTCAGCAGGTTCTCACTAGTTCTGGAGAACTGGTAGCGGAAATTTTGAGTAGTTCAGAGAACCAGCAAATATCACCTCTGACTGGAGATTTTACAGTATCCTTCCCCTGCCAGGCCCACCAAGCCACGCTCACAGAACCGGGAGTAAAAAAAATTGAACCCCACCACTGTATGTTTCCCAAAGACAGCCATCTATAATTCAACAACTCACGGCTTAATACAGATTATGTAAATCCACAAAATATATTGGAAGCTCCTGAATATAGTGATGGTGATTTCTAATACCTTGGTAGACTGAAAATGAGGAGCAAAATATCTGTTAAATGTGAAAGACACCTCCAGGCTGAGGGAGCAAAAATTTAAAAGAGGGAACATTTCTTTCTACTATAGATAGCAATATCACTTAAACTTATATACTACTTCACAGTGCTTTGTAGCCCTCTTTAAGAAGTTTACTGAGTCAGCATATTTTCCCAGCAATCAATTTTACTGACCTCAGGAGGATGGAAAGCTAAGTCAACCTTGAGCCGGTCAGAATCAAACTGCTGGCAGTCGGCAGAGTTAGCCTGCAATACTACATTTTAACCACTGCGCCACCACAGATTCACTGGTTTCATCCCTCCCCAGGCTATGAAACAGCTGATACCTCATTTGTTTTCCCTCAACTTATTTTGCAACCGTCCTCAGCATTAGAGAATATCTTTCCCATTGCTTCTAGTATAGGGAAATCTGGCGAACCACAGGATTTAATTGTTTAGATGCTGCAATGGATTCAAGTGGATCAAAATATAGAAGGTTAGGGATAGTTCAACTCAAGAACTAGGTAACAGTCATCTAATTCTCTGGGAATCCACAATGTTGCCAGTAATATTAGTCTTTTATTTCAAATAATATGGCTTCATGGAGCTTCAGGATGGTTCACTTTATTATTTGCGAAAGCTCCTGCCTTAGCTTTCCTCACCTTTTTAAAAAATAAATTTTATTAAAAGATTTAAAACAATAATAAAAATTACAACAAATTAGAACAGCAAAGTAAAAAAGAAAATAACAGAAAAGAATAAAAGTGCAGCCAGAAAAGAAAACAATAAAATAGAAAAAGAAAACTATAAAGAAAGATATAGAGACATAAAGAAGTGGATTTCAATATTCTTTGCAGTGGTTATAAGTACAATTATATTTTGATCTCTTTCTCTAAAGTTATATCATGACCATCTTCCCTCTAATATCCTAACATGCATAATCATCAAAACCCCAAATCATGTTCATTTTTTTTATTTTTGCACAAAAAATCCATAAAGGGTTTCCAGTCACAATCAAAGTAGATACTGCCTTTTCTTTAATCAAAGAAGTCAGTTTATCTATCTCAGAAAGATCTGTTAGTCTCACCAACTATTTCCTCCTTTCTGCTGGGACGTGCCAAATCCTCCCAATTTGTGCATATCATAATCTTGTCATAGTAATCATATTCTGAAATAATATTCCATGGCTCTTTTACAACTGTCAATCCTAAAAGGAAAAGATCTGGCTTCAATATAATATTTTTTTAAAAAAATCCTATGCAAATTTGAATCCACCTTTTTTAAAGCTTTTTTATATGTTCATCAAACATGATGGAATGTTGTACACATTTCCAACATATATTTGAAGTGCCTTTGCACATTATGGATAATTTCTTTGGCATCATGTTCCAACAATACATTATTTTATAAAAAATGATCCTTAAAATCATAATGTAATGCATATTTTAATCCTTTTAAGCAAATATTTTCCCATTGATACATCTGTGTGTTATTATCAAAATTCTTACCCCGCTTTATCATAAACTCTTTGACCTGTTCTGCCTCTATTTCAAAATACCTTTCATCAGATTTTTAATAGTCACTGTATTTAGACTTAGGGGAGAAAGCTTAGGAGCTTTCGTTTTTCTCTAGTAGGTAGTACTGTGAGCTAAGATATGATGATGATTATCATCTTATAATTTTGTTGTTGTTATTAGATGTGAAGTTGTGTCTGATCCATCACGACCCCATGGACAATGTTCCTCTAGGCCTTCCTGACCTCTACCATCCTCCGAAGTCCACGCCAACTGCTTCAGTGACTCCATCCAGACACCTCATTCTCTGTTGTCCCCTTCCTCTTTTGCCCTCAATCATTCCCAGCGTTAGGTTCTTCTCCACTGAGTCCTTCCTTTTCATCTTATCTTCACCTTACATACCATTAAGTAAGGAAATGAATAAGAGGAGGGCAAACATGGTATACTTCCATTTGTATGAAGTGGGGGTAACTTTGGGAGGTTAATTAAATTATGTTCATTAATCTATCACCATTTGTATGAAAACTGATCTTGAATAAAAAATCAAACCCATTAATTTTTCTCATGTTACCTGGGTCATGTGCAATTCCCATTAATAAGACCGAAAAAAAGATTTAAAAATGTACTTGCATTCTGACAGTTAAGTCTTTGATTTTGCATTACTAGCCAATGTGCATCAGAAGAGTCATGTGTAAAATTTTCTTATTCATGTTGCTTCCAGATGAGAAGCCCCAAAGCTTCTTAAATTACATAAAAATACAAGAATGAAAGTTTAGGATGGGACTTTTGCTCCTGTCCCCTAGCAATCCTGTCTCAATCACTGCCATATTCTAAACTATTCTCCTGCACTTTCTCTATTCTTACAAATCTAGTTTTTACAGCCACACAAAGGCTAATGACTTGTTTTTTGTTTGAGTTTTGTGGAAATCCTGTTTCTCTGGAAGATAAATTCTGTGCCCAGAATTTATGATTTTTCTGGTATTTGTTTTATGCATTTTGGCAGAAATATGCTTTCCCTTCCAAAGTGCTGGCACGAAAGGAATCTTTCTCATGCAAAATATGCTTCTGCCACGAAGCTATTAGCCCCCCTCCCTTTAGGCATATATGCTGCTATTTAGGGAAGTGAGCAGCTGTTTATTTTTATCTGTCCCTTCTTTTCTCCTGCATCATCTACTTTCATTGCAGGGCTGACAAAAATAGTACCAGGCAAGAGACGCTGCCAGTTTCCCACTGCAATAGCCAGTCCCTGAAAGCTGCATTTTCAGCCTCTCATCCGCCATACCTTTGCACATTGTTAGGCATTTAGCAGCTGCTGGCTCTGTTGAAGTCAGGCTGAGTGCCTTCCAATCTTTTATAGCTCTCAAGAGAGCCTTGTTTAACTGAGGATCTCAGCCTGGAGAAGAAAATGTATATTCATGGCGCAGTCACTACTGGTCACGTGTTCCTATTGCTAGGTTACAAGGACCCAAAAATAAATCCTTCACTTTAAATTAGACCTCAGATGAACTGTTTCCCACCGCTGTGGAAAAGACCAGAAAGCTAGTTATAGCATGGTTATTAATGAGGAAAAGAAAAGACAAGACAGAGCGATAGTGAAGAAAACCTCTGATGGGTAAAGAGAAGGTTCTCCCTGATTCCGGAATCCTCCTTTGGGGCCACATGAGATTTCCCTGTGCAGACATTGTTCACACGGTTGCTCCCGATTTGCTCTCGTCATCACTGCAGAGGGCAGCAGAGCTCAGCACTGTCACACCATCTTGAAACTGGGACAGATTTGCACCATAAGGTTGACGTACTTGTGTTTAGTACCTTGTTAATTGTCCAGTTGGATAGCATCCTCTGAATCAGACTATTTCTACCATCAAGGACTTTGACATTAGATCCGATCCAAAAAGCATTTGGCAGGTGTTGTAATGCCCGAGAAGTGTTCCAACAAAGGGAACACCGCAGTTAATGCAGGAAACAGGTTGTGCATCCCATGTGGATCCTATGTTAATCTCTGTCTCTGTATCTTCATGTGTAGTCCATAAGAAAAAAATATGTGAAACTAGGTGCTTCCACAAACTATTTCTTTTGTTCAAAATTAGAGGGCATAGTTGTGTGGAAAGCCACCCACTTCCCAGAAGAATGAAATATTTTAGGAAATATTTAAAAAGCAGAAGATTATATTTCCCTGGATGGTAAAAGAAGAAGCATGTTTTAAAGATAGAAAGTGGCTCCCTGGGCCAGTCTATCTACAAGGTATCTTCAGATCCAGGGTGATGGGATTAAGACATGACCCTCCAGGACATAATAGGATTAACCCCATCTAGCATAATCACCTGGGAACATTGCATCACCCAGCAAAATTCAACCAAACTTGGGACTCAGACAACCTACAACTAGTTATGACCCCTACAACAGCCAACATAATACATGTTCTTGAACAGGAAGTTCAAGTGCAAAGGTCAAGTGAAGGTACCCCTCTGTCTCAACTCCATGTGGTCAGCTGCCCAGAACCACCCATGTGCTTCTGCTTCACCATTAAGCCATCTTTCCAATCAGCCTCCATGTTTCCAGTGTCTTTTTCCTGACTTGGAATTGAACCAGATAGATATTTCTTCCAATAGTTGGGCTAGGCCATATTAATGGGCTATTCTCCACAATGCTCATTCTTTTCATATCACGGACAAAAATGTTTAACCTTTGAAAGGAAAGCCCTGCTAAACCTTACTTGATCATTGATGAAAACAAGATAGCTATTCTTGCTTTCAAAGAAGTTGTGGCCATCTCTCCAAGTGTTTGTTCAAGAATTCCAAGGGTGTTTGTAACAACCACAAGATGCCTTTAGGCTGGAAGAATCAGGATATTCACATTCTTCTTCAACTGACTTTCTTCAATACATTGGTTTAAAAAAAAATGGTTAAAAAATAGTTAGGGATTTGTGAGCCAACCAGTGTCCCCTTTTGCTCTCTTCTGGAATATAGATCAATTTAATTCTAGAAGGCAGCGTGCTTTTTAATTAAGTTCTACTACCACCAACTTTCAAAAAAAACTTCTAGAAAGTGTACCAGAATGATTATTTGGAATATTTCTTTGTTCATAAAGTTAGTTAAAACCAGGCAATAAATTGAACCCTTAAGATTATTTGAATGGATCAAAAGCTACACACATACACAATTTTTTTTCTCTTAAATAAGAAGTATTAAGAGCCAAAAGGTAACCTAATTCCAGATTTCCAGCCCATTATAGAATCATAGAATCACATAAATTTACAGATTGCTACATCCAAAAGCAGCATCCTGGCTTTGTAAATTACCAAGATCCCAAATTAAAAGCTACTGCAAAAGCAATGTATTTCTCAAAACACACAACTCTGAAATGCATGGTCACAGAACATTATTTGATGTGGGAAAGAAGCAATATTACTGTACTGTTGTCTGTGAACAGATGAAATACTTGATCCAGCAATATAAGAAATATTTATCCAGAATGTTTGTGTTTGCTAAACTGATTGATCATTTTCTGGCCTTCTACAGGCTGGTTTTAGAATTGATTCAAAAAATAATGTTTTATTTTAAATTTTGTCTATGGATCTAATTCATCTCAACTAGTGGTTCCATTGTAAAAGCTGAGTTATATAGAAATACAGGTACTGTAGTCCTTGACTTAACGACCACAACTGAGCCCAAATTTCTTTTGTTAACTGAGACATTTGTCAAATATGTTTTACCCTATTTTACAACATTTCTTGTCACAGTTGTTTAGTGAATCACAGCAATTGTTAAATGAATCGCTGCAATGGTTAAGTTTGTTAAGTTAACGATACTGTGAATCTGGTTTCCCCATTGATTTTGCTTGTCAGAAATTCGCAAAAGGTGATCACATGACTCCAGCAACAGTCATAAATATGAATCAGTTACCAAGCATTTGAATTTTGATCACATGACCATGGGGATGCTGGAAAGGACATAACCGTAAAATATGGTCATGTCATTTTTTCAGTGCCATTATAACTTTGAACGGTCACTAAATGAAATGTTGTAATTCGAGGACTATCTGCACACATGTAGAAAAGTATGTACAGTCACCACACCACACACACTCCAGAATATTCTGGTTGAGGATGTCTTTGAGACAAAGGGAGACAATCTGATGGATGTCATTCCTTCTACTTCAACCTTTGCACTTGTTTATATGTATTGACAATACATGTTTTTCACTAAGTTTATCCAGGTATCTACTTGAAATGATATGAAAAACTGAATAAACTGAATAAAACTGAATCATTCATTGCTATTACTGATGACCAGGTTTTTGAGAGAAACTTGAAATGGAGACAGCTACTTCTGTATAGTTTTATTGTCAAATGTGTATTGCCTTTTTTTTTTTTTTTGCCTTGTAGCCACTTCATGCAGAGTTGAACTTAGCTATTGAAAATGTGTTTCTACTACAAACACAGTCAAACAAAAGCTGACAGTTTTTTCATGCAACTAGGAACCAAGCACAGGAAAGGATGATACTGGGGAACTAACAAGGAGATAGAAAGTTAGTTTCAAGGGAAGGGTAAGTATACAAATTCAGAGTAGTTGTGGGACACATGGAGAATCTTTACATCCATTGAAAGAATCTTTCAGTGATATTTTCAAAGCCCTTTAATAAAACCTATTACCAGGCAGTTTCATTTCAGAGAATGAACGCAGGGCTACAAACCTGCAGAAATATTTTTTCAGTTTGGCACATAAGCTGAGCTTGAACACAAAGGAATTACCTGGCAGAACAGGGGACCTCACATGGGCCATGTTTTAAATACACAAACACAAAGTTATGTAATTTGCATTATGCGTGATCTTGAGACTGGCTGCATGTGGTCATGCTACTGGCAAATGTAATGGTGGAGATAGCAGAGTCACAGCCTCAAGGACCTGCTGCTTGGTGAATCCAGGACAACTTAGGTGCTCCTAGTCCCTATGGCAACTATAGACCTGTCCCAGGTAATATAGAGCTCAGTGCATATTGGGCACTAGGTCTGTGTTTTGTCTTGGGGCAGTTTCAGTGAAATCTACTATGTGAGGTTATTAGTATCACTTCATTACTATGGAGACATCATTCTTTGGATGCACTCTGATTTGCTAATACCTCACCCAAGCAAGAAGATCCATCCTGTTGAATTAGCCTATCCCAGTCAACTTAAATTTTCCATGAGGATCTGATGGTGATTCAGCTGAGGCCTTGGTAGGCGGGTGACTGAGGACCTGGACCAAATTGCTGCTCTTCAGCTCCTATCTGTGCACCAATCCCAGGGTGCACCTTGGTTTTCTGGGAGTTCCAGTGAAGTGCCACTCTGAAGTTTACTCTGTGAAATTGATTTTAAAAATAGTAAAAATGATGGCATTTAGGGTTGTGGTTCTGATTCACAGGTTAGAGGAACTAACACTTGTTCTCTATGCCTTAACAACAATTCGCTCACTTTCCAAAATGTTATTTTAGAAAGCTGTTCATACTTTCCATAAAGCTACATTACAGGTAAATGAGTTTGAACCCATTTAAAACTGGGAGTTACTCCCAAGAACCTCCAGATACTGCACCTAGGAAAAGAATAGATGGACTCCTAACAAAAGTTTATTTTTTAAGATTGTTCAGGGAAAGCCAACAATAGTTTACTTAGAATTCTTTAAAAGCTGCATGTAGTACAGCTTTCTCAAATTCTCTTAGAAGGACCTGTGGACAAGTTAAAGACATACACGGTTGTATACAAACTCTATTTTTAAGAAAGTAGAAAAAGAGGTTTGGCATAGCCATTCTCAAAGAAACCATCCTATAACTGAGACAGTTTGTTCCTAAGAAATGCAGCCCCTCACAATTTATCTTGGTATGGGGAAATAAGAGAGAATAATGAAGAAGAAAACCCCGTGGCTACTATATACATTTGGTCTTTAAAATCCAGCAGCAGCCTCATTTCAGTGTTTTCGTATCATTGGAAATATTTATCATCCAATACTTTATTGACATCATGGGTACATAAGGTCCAGTACTTTGCCCCAGTCTGAAAAAAGAAGGATCTTCTTAATGATAGAATCGTTAAGATGCAAAACCTTTGCCTAGACAAGGCTTCTCCAAGGTGGTATCCTCTAGATCAGTCAAGATTTCAATTCTCCAAAAGTTTGGCTTGCAGTTAAAACCCCAACCCATTTGAAGATTATTAAAAGACTATCCAAGGCTGTAGTCTGTCAAAATGCAGGCTGAAGAGAAGAAAACAGAAACTACACAAAAGTTCAGCATAAAAATTTGAACCAGCCAGAGCTATCTTTGGATCACAATGGGCTGATTGGAGGTAAGGACTAGAGCTTTCCCATTGCCAACCTGCATGTTTAGTTCATGTCATAAGATGTTCACCTCATATCAATGGGAAGATATAAGATAAGTAATAGAAGGGGATTAGGACATCTGACGAGGAAGATGCTCTCTACAGGCAGGCTAGGATTTTGAGTTGCATTTATGGCATAGGAGGGAGTATCAGTCACATGAACCCTGATGAGTAAAATACATCTAGGACTGGGGCAGCTTGGGCTCAGGGCTATGGTCTTTGTGGGAATTCCCAAAGGTATCTCTCTCACTGGAAGAGTCATTTGCAGCATTCTGTAGCAGCAAATGAATGATGGATCTTTTTATTTGTGGAGGGTCTCCTAGCACTTAACATCTGTTGTTTCCAAGGCAACTACCGAATACATCTCATGGCAATAAGGCCAGTTCTGGCCATTAATAGCACTACTTGGCAACATGCCCCACACCTCTTATTTGCTGCTTTGATATGCATGCTATCTTTGATCTCTGCTGGGGGAAGGGGGAGGAACAGCAGGGAAAGGGAGACTCATTTTCTAACACAGCAGACGTTTACCGCCCAACAGAATCTGCAAGCTCAGGCCATTGGAAGCAAGGCAAAAGCAGCTGAAAAATGGGGCTGTTAATTGGCAGGTCCAGTGTAGCAGGAATGATACCACATCCTATTTCTCACTACCACATGCTCTCTTTTGTAAAAGGGAAGACCATGTACTGGGTTTGACTGGAGCATTAGGAGCCCACCATGGAAGCTGGATCTGTTTTTTCACTGTTTTCATGCTCCCTCCTTTGTTTGTCCATCCGTCCATCCGTCTGTCTGTCTGTCTGTCTGTCTATCTATCTATCTATCTATCTATCTATCTATCTATCTATCCATCTATTTATCTTCTATCATCTATCATCTATCATCTATCTATCATCTATCATCTATCATCTATCATCTATCTATCTATCTATCTATCTATCTATCTATCTATCTATCTATCTATCTATCTATCTACCTATCTACCTATCTATCTCCACTGATTTCCTTCCCTTTCATCTTCTGCCGAGTATATGGCAGCAGCAAACTTTTCATTATTTCTAGGCTCCTTCATAACTCCCATCTCCTAGGGGTATCAAACTTGTGGTCCATGGGCCAGAGGTGTCATGTGCTGGCCATGCCCAACCCCGGTTTAGCGAAGGGGGAAAAATTGTGACACGTCACATGATGATATATCATTGCGAGTTTGACACCCTTGTCCTAGATCCCATTCTGTTGTAACCTAAGTTTGATCAAGTTTAAAAAACAAAATCAGAATCATGAAAGAAAATCATAAGCAGCACTTTTATATAAAATGTCCTTCCTTCCTTCCTTCTATAGGTGATACATGCCTACTTTGAGATTCTTCTGTAAGCAGTCAGTTTTATTATCTTATTGTTATGCTCTCTTGGTTTTCACATTATTTCACTGCTACATTATTTTGCAATTACACCAGTAATCTGTAATATCATTCCATTATTTCACTCTTCTTGAAAAAAACAACAGAGCAGAAATAACTCCAGAGAGGAGAGAAGCAGGTCTGTCCTTACTGAAAAACTAATTAGTCCTGCAGGTCAGTTCAACTAAAACTCACCAATGGATGGGCATTATAGGAAGGTGACAGTGATTGAAACTGAAAAATACAGGGGGGAAATGGCCAGTCAACAACTTACCCATTATTTTGTGGTCAATGCAATCACAAGAAGAGGAGCAACTGAATCTTAATAAGCATTTCAAAATGCGTACTTCTAAAATTATAGAGTGAAGAATTACCCATTTTTTCCTCCAAATGCAATTGTGGGAACTTCCTTTTCTCCCCTCTACTTTGTTAGGAACTTGGAGAGAAGTTGGCATCAGAAACAAAAATATCTGCAGAATATAGAGAAAAATTAGGAAACAAAGTTCCAAGAGAGCAAATGCTGAGAGATAAATAGTAAGTGTAATTAGTGACTGGAAGAAGGTTACTCCAAAAAATACACCTATCACACCTGCTATTGGTTTCATGACTAGGTCAATGAGTAATAAGGCATAGAAAGCTTTACATACCTTGCAGGTGTCATGGCTTGGTGTCCAAATGAAGTGGAAAGTACTACTTTGATACCAATGCAACTAATGAAGTCTTAAAGTTGTCAGATCCATTGGAGAGTTGGGGAGAACAAGATACAGGCAATATTATGTGGCCAAGGATGGAATGTGGTGTTTGTGGTATAATAGCTGAAGTGCAAATGAGGGCAGAACCATTATTGCCACACTCTAGTTGCACCCTAGAAGATGGAAAGAAGTGATGTGTGATTTGAATTCAAAGTAGGAAAGATTGTAATGGCCTGTCCCTTATGTCAGTGACTGTCCTCTCCTGAAGAAGGATGATATATTATGACCCAGGCTGCAAAGGGGGAAAAAGCGGGTGGACCATGGGAGAGAAGTGGGGCATAGCTTTCCAAAGACTTGCACCAGAGTTTTTGAGATTTCTTGTCTTGCAATTGATTCACCAAGCCACATGGGGGTAGCATTGCTGTAGTTTCCAAAGCCTACAGGTACAGCTTACCAGTGGAATTTATTTATAGGAAAGCAAATGTTAAGTAAATCGCTCCCATATACTTATCTGTCATTTAGTCCTTCTGGAAAATGATAGGATAAATAAGGTCTGTAACAGTTTCCCCTTAACAACACATTGTTTCTCATGGCATCTATATATATCCTTGCAACTGACTGAAATTTAGTTAGATCTTGGCCACTTTAAAAAATACTATATAATTCAAGCACTATTGAGTCAGAGCCAAGTTGATATTACTATATAACTACCAAAACTGAGCTATGAAACTCATTTGGGAAAGTCCTGGCTGATTTCAATGTAAAGCCATAATGGGGAGGCTTTGATTTATCAGAAGCTGCCTGCCGAGGGATGTAATTCAAATTAGGGTAGTACTGGTAGTGAGGTGATATGAACAAACATCATCTTTTGCTCCTAAACTTTGCTAATCAGGCTGAAACTGTGTATCATTTGGGATTAAAGCCCACAAAACTCAGCAGGAATTATTTCTGAGAAAGCAGGTGTAGGATGGCATTATTATTGTAGTTCCTCCTTTGAACAGACTTTTTTTTGTAATTATTTACCCTAGGAATAGCACAAAGTACCCATATATGCAAAGGTATCCGTCACACTTCAGGGTAAACAACATTATATAGAAAAGGAGTAAAGGCATGAGATAATAAAAGGAAATATAGCGAAATCTAATTTATACTAACATCATTCCTCTCCATAGCTATTTATCTTTGTAACCCATTCTTGTTTTTATTATATCAGTGCTTTTCTTTTTTGAGACTCATTAAACCACATCTTATCTTTTCTCAATGCATTCATTCTTCCTTCATATAATCCTTTCTTTATTTCTCTATGTGACCAAACTATCTCAACCTACCATGTTCCTTTTATAGACATCATCACACTATTATAGGGGTCTTGTTACTTTCATTTGGGCATGTGTGTTACTGTGCTATTTTTTTTCCTTCCTAGAATTTCCCACAAATGTGCAGGATCTGCTTATTAAATCAACCAGCAGCAAGAATTGAACAACTGTGTTGCCACCTAAACCTGATATTGTGAGCTGAGAGAGAGTGTGACTGGCCCAAAGTCATCCAGCCAGCTTTCATGGCTAAAGGCAAGCCTAGAATTAGCAGTCGCCTAGTTTCTGGCATGGTGCTTTAACTACTAGATCAAACCTTTGTAGTACATTTAGAAAAGAGGTAGATTAATACAAAATTACATGAAACTATATTTCTAATGTCATCTCAAGCATGCCTACATTTCTAAAGGCACACATTAAACTACCTAGAGAGTATAACACATTATCTTGTTCCTTTTTCAGTGCTGAAACACTTGTTATTTTCACACAATTTGTTTCCATCATACAAGTAGCCCCATTTAGCAATGGTAATTGGGGCCAGGATTTCTATCACTAACTGACGTAGTTGTGGATGCAACATCACATCACCACACCAACTCACAAGGGGACTTCTAGCAGAGAAAATGTTGCCATTGTTAGGTGAATTCCACACAATCCCAATGTCCTGCAATCATGCAGTCTCCATTTGCAATCTCCTGCTAGCTTCCCAATTGACTTTGCTCGGGGGAAGTCGGCAGGGAAAATAGCAAATGATGAACACGTGACTACAAGACACCATGATGTCATAAATGCAAGCTGGTTGCTGACTGCCCAAATCATGATCACATGACCATAGGGATGCTGCGTCATCTGCAACCACAAGGACCTAAGTACCTCTTGTTCAGTACTGTAGTAACTTTGAACAGTTGCTGAACAAGTGGATGTTAAAGAAGGAGTATGTGGCTCTTATGCCATTCAACAATAAACAGTCAAAGTCATTTTCATGTGCAACTTTGACAAACCAATCTTATTTACTTTTTATGTTTTCTCTAAATCAGTACATTTACAATATTTTTTTCCATTCATAAAATTTCTCAGTGACCCACCAAAGAGCAAAAATCTACTCTCCGCCCACTCAAGATTTAACTGAACAGCATGTCTCATATTTTGCTCTCAGTCATCTCTAAACCTTTTCAGTCAGAATCCCAATAAATACCTTCCCACGCAAATTTATCAAACTAATCCACTTAATCCACTTATTCATTCTGGCTACTCTTCCTTGAATGTAGGGAAACAACAATAGCATTCTTCATTAGATACAGTCTTGATAATGTAGAAGAGAGTAAGGAATATGACCTTGACAGAGATATGCAAAAGACATATCTCCAAAAGACAACAAAACATTTTTAAGTCCAAAATAGCAGATAACATTCAAAAGTGGATCACACAGATGCCTCTCAATTCACTGAACTATAAAAAGGAAGAGAAAGTACTGTACAATACAAACAGATCTACAAGATACTGTTATTATAGCCAACCTCAATTTAAAAAGAAAAAGGTTCTGCAATTTATTTCCTGGTTTGATCCATCTAGTGGAGTTGACATATACACACATTTAAATTGCATAGTTACTCCATAAGAAAACTACAATTTTATTTCAACATTTCACAGGTTACACCATCTGCAGCTATAGCTTTTCCATTTGTCAAAATTCTCTTAGCATTTATGACTTCTTTTTCATAATTGGTTTCTGAATATCAGGATTTAGAAGCAGTTTGGTCTAGTGGTTAAGGCATCAAAAGAGAAACCGGGAGAATGTGAGTTCTAGTCCCATCTTATGCATGAAGAACCAGCTGAGTGAATGTGGGCCAGTGATTCTTTTTCAGCCTAGCCCACCTCACAGGGCTGTTGTGGGAAAAACAGAAGGAAGAAGGAATATTAAGTATATTGGTAAACTTGAGTTAAATAAAAAAAAGGCAATAATAAAGGTGGGATAAAAATAAAATAAATACAGTACATAAATAAATAAATTGCATAGCATTAGTTTCAATTCAACATATCACTGTTACTCCCATACAAATCTAAAAAAAATGCTCCTTCTGGCATTTCCTCACTTTAATTTTATTCCCTATTTTTAGTTTTATTCATATTCTTACAGGCTTCTTGTTTAGTCTTTTTCAAACATATGTCAAATATTTTAATATTAATTTTTCTGTACGTTTGGTATCGTCTTTTTCTCATTCTTTTTTTTTTAACTGTATTTCTTTTCCTATATGTAGAGACTTGTTCAGTTCATCATTTCACCAAACAGTGTTTCTTTTATACTTCCTTATAAATTAGCTTCACACGTTTCTATGGCGGTCTATAATATTATTCTTGTCAAGCCAGGGAAATCAGAAAAATCCAGGCAGTTCAAATGGGTATAAAGATGTATTGCAAGCTTAAGCTCTCTACAAGAATCTGAACTACTAATGGTCAAAGTAAATTGGCGATAGATAGGAGTCAAAGAAATTCAAGGTGAGCTGGACTTAGATCTCTGATGAGGCAAAAGGATTCCTGACTTATGATATGTTTGACCCTTCCCTCCAGCTCAACCTGGTCATCTCCTACAGTTCTTTTTACTGTGTTCCAAGCACATGCAGCACTCTGTTCTTGCATCTGTTTTCCATTCATTCTGTCAGGAGAGTAATCTATTTTCTACTACTTTTTCATAGGGGACTTGTATCTTCTTCTTTTACAATCACCCTAATTTTATTCTTGTTTCTTGTTTCCTTTCGTTTCTCCTAGCCCATTTTATCCCCAACTTCCACTACCAAAAATGGTCTGTCCCATATTCAAAATCTCTCATTGCCCTTCACTCAGGAGAGCTGATTAGAAATCAAAAACAAAAATCCTATTTATGTTATTGCTTACAGTTTAAGACAATAATATGCACACCCAAGTCTGTAAGGAAATATCATAACATGATAATAGAAAATATTTTAAATAGGTATAGAGAAATATGTAGGTAAGCTTGAAGAAAATAGAAAGCAACCATTTGGAAAACATAAACTTAACCAAGGAAACCAGGAAGATATGAGAAAGAAACTCAAGATTGCCCCATCTCTTGACTCCCTTTGGTATAAGTGGGAGGGATAGAGAAATGCTGTCAGAATTTCAGGGTTCTGTTATTATAACCTACACCGATAAAGTAGAGTTTCAGCATTCCTTCTGCTGTCTGTTTCTTAATTTGATCTGCCTTGAAAATCTGCCTTAGCAACATCACAGTATTTAACTTAAACATGTTTTGCTAATATATCTTGATGTTGTTGGCAATTCTTCTGCATACCTGTATCTCACATAAAGAATATTTTTCTATTTTTTTCCAAGTCTTTTTCAGTATTCTAATAGTGAATAACTGGTTTCCCCCTCTATAAAGCTGTAAATAAAGGAGTAAAAAGGCATTGCCATGGCAGCTTCATATATGAGCAAGGCAGTCAGATGGAATGACCTCAGATGGTTTCACAAGATTAAAAAAGTTTGTCCATGAGAGAGAGAAAAACAAATACAAAATTAACAGTTGGGTGATAACTCTTCATTAGTTTAGCTGTTGCAAAACAGGAGGGTGGTGGACAGAAAATTCCTCCAAATTAGCTCAGAATTATGATAACTGAGATCACAGCTCAAGGTCATTTTCAAGGTGGATGCATTATGATAAATTATGAATTCCGACATTTTAATTAGTGACCATGACCCTTTTAACTTTGTTACTGATTATACCATCCCTGATTTCTCATTTAAATATCAGAACCTAAAGTATCAGTATGGCTTACTTATACTGATGAAACATGGATATATGAAAATGGACTAGAATTTTTCCTCCTCACTGTATTTTCCATCCTGAAAAAAGATTGGATGAATAGGAGAAGACAAATCTCTCTAAAGACAAGGGCCAAATCTGTTCTTGGTTACAACTGAATTTAAAATGGGAGTAATTCTGTTTGACAGGCTACTTTCTGTAGCTCACAGATAAAATCCAGAATTTAAGCCCATATTGGTAAACTTCCTATTTTTCCAGAATCAGAAGATACATATGAGATCTGCAGACAGGCTTGGGTTAAGAGATTATCTTTTCTTCTCTCACGCTTCTTTTGTCTGATGAATTTACAATATCCCAATATGACACTGAGCCCTGAAGAAGCAATCTGGATTTTGCTAAGTATGTCGCCTAGCTGCAGTCTGTTACAAGGGACTGCTTGCCCTAGCAACATCTTGTTTCTGCTGTGTCCTCTTGACATAGACTTCATCTCTTTCCGGTGGAAGAGCAATTTATCCTTATGTCACACTTAGCTGGGCCAGGATTAAAAGTAGCATGCTGTATTCTCTCTTATTCAAATACTGTCAGGGACCAGCTATAAAAATCTGCTAGGCTTTGTCATCAATTACCTTGAGAGGCAGGTAAATAATTACAGTGATTTGAAACAAAGGCAATAGAACCAGAATGGAATCAGCACACCGGAAGCTTTTATAGTTTATATGTCACTCAAGAATGGATCAGCACTAAGATTCAGAAGAGGAGAAAAGTACATAGAAAGAACAAGATAATATTAGTTTTGGTACAGTTTACACTTTAACACGATGTATAAACTAACCATAGTTTGTTTAAGAAGCCGCAATTAAAACCCGTGAGTTTTTATGGGGGTTTGTTTGTTTTGGTGTGGTTTTGTTGTTGTTGTATCTTGACTCCTAGCAACAGTCTGAACTAATCCCTGCTGTTTTCTTGGTAACATTTCAAAAGTGGTTTGTCTCTGCTTCTTCCTAGGGCTGAGAGAATCACCCAGCTGATTATTGCTCTAAGACAGGATTAGAACCTACAAACTCCTGGTTTCTAGCCTGGCCCCTTTAATCACTACACAAAACTGGCCATGTTGTAAGGATAGTCACAGAGGTAGTCCTCAACTTATGACCACAATTGGGACCAGAAAATTCATTCTTAAGGGCTGCAGTGAAGCATCACTTGACCTGCACACAATTTTACAAAGTTTGGGCACTAGTGTTAAGCAAATCACAAGAGCAGTTAAACTAGACATCACATGGCCATGATTTGTGAGCTTCCCTGCTGGCTTCCTCATTGACTTTTCTTGTTGGAAGCCAGATGGGAAGGTCACAGATGGTGCTCATTTGACTCTAAAGTGCTGCAAGCAACTATTGTCAATGCTAGTTGGTTGCTGAAAACCTGGATCATGGTCACGTGATCACAGAGACACTGCAATGATTGTAAGTGCAGGGATTGGACATTAGTAACTTTTTTTCAATGCCATAACTTTGATTGGTTGTTAATTCGAAGATTACCTGTATTGGCTTATTCTGTGAAGATTATAAATTCTTTTCTTTGTTACATGTTGCACATTAAATAATTTTAATGGCATTAGCGGTTATGGGTGGTCTCCTAACTGCACAACCAGCCATAAACCCCATCAGAAACCGCTTTGTTCCTGAAATCTTTTTGCCCTGTTTTACTTCTCCGAAGAAGAGAGCCAGTCACTGTCTTTTCCTCTCTGTTTTTCTCTCATCTTGATCCCCAATCATGACTGATCCTCAGCACGCCTGCCAGCATCAGCCTGTGCCATGAGCAGCCTCACTGCATGCCAGGGCTGCAATTTGCTGGAGCAGTTGGTGTTTGATTAACGCTCAGCAGAGCCAGAGCGACTGAGCTGGCAGTGCTATGGTGGAAAAGCAGCTCCGCTCCTGAACCAGATATCCCCCTCCCTTCCTCCTACCTACCGCTGCCTTTCTTCGGCTCCTGTTGAAAACCTGAAGCTAGTCTATTTCTCAGCTATGGAGCTGCCTAGCAAAGGCCAAAGATTCCCCATTTTCCAGGTGCCAACAGTATAGACAGCGCTCTATCTATGCACAGCCAAATACCATGAGACAACCAGTGAACAAACATCTATCCCTTCATTTTAAACATTGCAACAAGCAGATATGAATCACATAAAGCCAGCATTACAATTAGAATCACAAGAGGGTTTCAGTGTACAGTTCTATGGTTCTAAAATCATCAATGATTTTCCCCATATTCAAAGTATATCCAACACTTGAGCCAAAAGAAAAAGGGGGGAATAATGAGAAAATCGGAATAAAGGATGTATAATTTAGAAACAAGAATGCCCATTGGAGCCAACCTATGAAGCTCTGCATTGAAATTACTTTGTAATTTCTCTCTCTATCTTCCTCTCTCTTTTCCCCTTTCCCTCTGTGTGTGCGTGTTCGTGTGTGTGTCTGTGTAACATGACTTAATTTCAAAAACAAATCAAAGATAACAAAAAAAAAAGGAAACTCAGGAAGAAAGCAAGGTAAAAAAAGTAAAAAACAAAAAACAAAAAAATAGACAAAGAATGACTTTTTTTTTTTGATACAGATACAGATAAAAGAAATAAAACTCTTATTCTAAAGTTAGGAATAGTCTACATTATTTCTATAATCCAATATTACCATTAAATCCCAAAATCAAAACTTCATTTTCTTCAGGTTCTCACAAGAAATCAAAGAGTGGTTACCAAGTAAAAATAAAATTGGTCTAAGTCTTTTCTTTAATCAAAGCTGTCAATTTCACAATTTCAGCCAATTCTACCAGCTTCACCATCCATTCTTCCATGGTAGATAGTTGTAAGTTCTTCTACTTTTCCATATAGAACTCTCGCCATTCTTTCACCTATGAAACAAAATTTTATAAGATCTGTTCATTAATTCCAAAAGAGGAATCTGATTTCAATTGTACATTCACTTTTAAAATCTTCTGGATCGAGCACACATTTAATCCTAATATTTCTAGCTTTCTTACCTGTCTACCACAGTTGAAAAGATGTGCCCTCAGCCTGATTACATTTTCACCAAGATTTGAAATTCCATTATACATTCTTGATAATGTATCTAGTGTCAAATACTAGTAATACATTATTTTATAAAAAGTTTTCCTTAAGATTGTAATTTAGAATAAAGTTCAACCTTTTATTTCACAGATTCTCTCATTGATTCAACTGTATATTATATCCAGTTTTGCCCATTTTATCACAGCATCTTTAACTTGTTCAATCTGTTTCCATTTTAACTTGTTCAATCTGTTTCCATTTTAAAGATTGTATATCTTGGTAATATGATCATCAATAGTACACAATTTTACATCAAACTCAATCTTATTTCCAAATTCATAATTCTTCTTATAATATTTAACAGATAACAGATAATCAGTTGGAAGGGACCTTGTAGGTCATCTAGTCCAACCCCCCACCCAAGCGGGAGACCCCACACCATTTCTGATAGATGGCAGTCCAATCTCTTCTTGAAAGACTCAAGTGATGGCGCTCCCACAACTTCCAAGGGCAAGCTGTTCCATTGGTTGATTGTTCTCACTGTCAGAAAGTTTCTCCTTATTTCCAGGTTAAATCTCTCCTTGTTCAGTTTCCATCCATTATTCCTTGATTGGCCTACAAGTGCTTTAGAAAATAGCTTGACCCCCTTCCTCTCTGTGGCAGCCCCTCAAATATTGGAAGACCGCTATCATGTCTCCCCTGGTCTTTCTCTTTACTAGACTAGCCAAGCCCAGTTCCTGTAACCGTTCTTCATATCCAGTTTCCAGTCCCCTAATAATCCTGGTTGCTCTTTTCTGTACTTTTTCTAGAGTCTCAACATCTTTTTGATAGTGTGGTGACCAAAACTGGATGCAGTACTCTAGGTGTGGTCTTACTAAGGCTTTATAGAGTGGTATTAGTACCTGCCTTGATCTTGATTGTATCCCTCTGTTAATACAACTTAGGATTGCGTTAAATTTTTCCATTAGCTGACATATATATGACATATATAACAACATATATAACTTTCCAATTCCAGATCTTCTCTTGTTTTTTAACTTAAATTCTCCTTGAGAAAAAGTCAGTGCATCAGAATAAATTAACCATTTTTGTTTGACTATCATTTCTCTTTTAAAAAATAATTTTTTGAGTGACAACCATAAAAAGATTTTAGGATATATTATTCCAAATTCTCAATATGGTACATGTTCCATACTAGCAGGCTTGTAGGCCTGCAATTCCTATTGGTCCAGTAAAGCCGGGCTATGATTGGACGATACGAAGCATTCTGATTGGTTCTTATTCAGCTGCCGCGATTGGGTAAAACCAAGCATGGCAAGCTCAAATGCCTGCCATAGGCTGCCTAGCCACAGCCAACTCTATAAAAAGAGCTGCCGCGGCGGGGGTCCTTTGTCTCAGTATCTGGTTATTCAATAAAGAGCTGTTGTCACTACATCGATGTCTCATTTCTCCTTGGGACCCACCTCCCAGACATAACACTGGTAACGAGGGTGGGATACTGAGACAACAGAGCCGACCAGCACGTGGCAGGAAGCATTTTAACAACCAGCAAGATGGCCAGCAGCGCTGTGCCACCCGCACCATTCGATCCGGCCAGCGAGGACTGGGAGTCCTACATCGATCGTTTCCAAATGTTCTTGGAATCGAACAACCTGAAGGACGCCACAGGCAGCAAGAAGCGAGTGGTCTTTCTAACACACTGCGGACCCGCCATTTTTAAAATGGCCAAAGCACTTGCGAAGCCCACAAACATCAAGACCATGGATTGGGATACCCTAGCTCCCATCCTCCGGAACCACTACACCCCGGCAGTGCCAATCCTCATCCAGAGAGTTCGTAGTCAACCTGAGCAACCTAGGAGGCTTGTGCGGATTCACCAACCTAGACGAAGCCATGCGTGACCGAGTCGTCCTCGGCATGAAAGACCCAGCTCTTCAAAGCAGGCTGATGGCCAAAGGGGACATCTCCCTCACTGATGCCGTGGCCGAAGCCACCACCGCCGAGGCCACCCGTAAGTCAGCAGCGCGAATGTGGCGTTCAAACAGAACCGACCGCCAACCCACCAGCAAGACGGCAACCGCAGCAGAGAAACATACGGCATCCACCCACCACGGCGACATCAAATCCCCCTCTGACAGTGAAGAGGAAGAAATTCACAGACTTCAGCCGGAACACGAGCGACGAGACTGGCATGGTCATAAGTCGAGTTACCAATGTGCCGGCTGCGGAGGAAATCACCCGCAGTCCGAATGTAAATTCCTGGACGCCGTTTGCTGTTTTTGAGAAAAACGTGGGCATATTGCCAAAGTATGCTGCAACAAATGAAATTCCAGCCCCCGACGATGAGGAAACAGCCCAAGAGGTGATGGCACCCCTACCATGAGCCGGGACCACCAAAATGACAACCGTTGGAACCAGGACAGCTGACCCAGGAAGTTCAACAAGGCACCCAGAAGAGAGGAAATGCACCAAACAGTCGCCATTGGCCACTCTTCATCAATAGATGCACAGAAGATTCGAGTAGAGGTCACCATTGAAAATCAACCTTGCACCATGGAGGTAGACTCCGGCTCCTCCCTCTCTATGGTCTCCTGGAGGACCATAAAATGACTAATCCCTAGCATCTGCCGCCAAGAGCTAAGCGACCAGAAGCTAATATTGAGAGACTATCAAGGTAATAGCATTCCGGTCACTGGCACTGGACATTTCAAAGTTTCATTCAAAAACCATACTACCATCCTACCACTCACAATCATTGATAAAGATCGTCCCAGCCTACTCGGGTTACAGTGGTTCGCACCATTGGGGATCGAGATGGCAGGCATTAACCACACAGAAGATGAAGACTGGGAAGCAGCCCTCATCCAGGACTTCCAAGAAGTCTTCAGTGAACATCTAGGCAAGTACAAGGGGTCCCCTATCTCCTTTAATCTCAGCCCTGACATCGCTCCCATCCGTCTCAAACCGTGCCAAGTGCCTTTTGCACTCAAGCCTAAAATAGATGAACAATTAGACAAACTAATAGCACAAGGCCAGATTTGCAAGAGGACCCAGCACCCACGTTACCAGTCTTGCAAATTGAGACAATTCACATGCTACCAGTTACTGCGCAAGACATCGCCCACAAAACTAAAAAGGACAAACGCGAGTTCTCAGCTGGGTAGAAAGGGGATGGCCTGAAACCAAGCCAAATGAACTTTTTCAACCATTTAAAAACCGGCAAACTGAACTCTTTTCGCAGAGAGGTTGCGTGTTGTGGGGAGACCGGGTAGTGATACCAGAGACACTACACAAAAAAGTTTTAGACTTGCTGCATGACGGGCACCCCGATATTGTGCGCATAAAAGTCCTGGCCAGGAGCTATGCTTGGTGGCTGGGCATGGACAAACAAATTGAAACCTGGGTCGCCGCTTGCAACAGATGCCAGGAGACTCGCTTGGCTCCCCCAAAAGCCCCACCATTAGAATGGGAGAGACCTAGAGGCCCTTAGTCGCACATCCATATTGACTTCGCAGGGCCAACCAAGGGGCATACCTTCTTAATAACTGTTGACGCTTATTCAAATTGGCTCGAGGTGAGCAAAATGAAGACAACCACCATGGAAGCTGTCATCCAGAAACTAAATAGACTTTTGCCACGCATGGTCTCCCAGATGTTATCGTTTCCGACAACGGGCCACAATTTACTGCCTTGGCTTTTGAACAATACCTGGCAGATCGTGGCATCTGACACACATTGACATCGCTGGTTCACCTAGCAGCGAATGGTAGAGCTGAACGCATGGTTCAATTTACAAAAAAAACTGCATAAAATGGAACATGGCGATATCCACGAGAAGATCACAAGGATGCTTCTCCTACAACATATCACACTGAATACCACCACCAACAAGAGCCCAGCAGAGCTATTAATGGGCAGACGACTCAGGTCACCTTTAGACCGACTACACCCAGCATACACTCCAGAAAAATCCCTTGGTTCCAGCAGCAAGCACCGTGCATTCAAGGTAGGAGACGCTGTATTTGCCAAAAACTTTACGGGGGGGACCCACTGTGGATCCCTGCAAAAATCACCCAAGTCACTGGCCCCCGTTCCTACCGGCTCGAAACCACCGATGGCAAGTTGTGGAAACAGCACATTGACCAGCTAAGATCCCGGCTGGCCACTCCCCCCCTCACGGACTCCAACCAAGAAATCAGAGGGGGGGAAACCTCAAACTCAGAAACCAAACAAATACCGGTACAAATAGAACACCCCCCACAGACATTAAATAAAAACCAACAATACTTACCGACAAGAAGGGAGTCGTGGCAGACGGGCACTTCTCCTGGAAACAGCAGCCGGACAAGCTCCACCAACCCGGAAAACCCAGGCAGGAGCAGCAGAGCAAACGACTCAACTGACCCGGAATCACCAGGCGGGAGTCGCAGCCGGAGGACCAGCTCACCTTTCCAGGCAGTTCCATACAGCAGCTTGGGAACGACGCGGAGCCCATCCAAACCCGATGGTGAACAGAGACTTTATGAACTGCGCAAGTCTAGTAGGCAGGTACAAAGACCCGCCTATTTGCGTGATTACATTACCCCGCCCTTTGGACGGAACCAAGAGGGGAGGGGTGTTCCATACTAGCAGGCTTGTAGGTCTGCAATTCCTATTGGTCCGGTAAAGCCGGGCTATGATTGGATGATACGAAGCATTCTGATTGGTTCTTATTCGGCTGCCGCGATTGGATAAAACCAAGTGTGGCAAGCTCAAATGCCTGCCATAGGCTGCCTAGCCGCGGCCAGCTCTATAAAAAGAGCTGCCGCGGCTGGGGTCTTTTGTCTCAGTATCTGGTTATTCAATAAAGAGCTGTTGTCACTACATCAATGTCTCGTCCCTCCTTGGGACCCACCTCCCAGACATAACAATACATATAATGATTTTTAAAATCTACATTAGCCCTAACTCTGCTCCATCACAAATAGCCATACCAGCCAAATCTTAAATCATCTCCTTCTATTTCTATTTCCAAAAGTCCCCACTCTTTCATCCATACTAAATAACAGTGAAATACAATTTCAAATCTTGTAGTTCTATAATTTAGTATATTATATGAGTGCATCTAACTGTGATTTATTCAATTAATCATGGTTAAGTAAACTTTGATTTAGTATAATGTGTGAGCAAGTTATTAAGTGGATCTGAAAAATGAACTGTAGAATGCTTGTTGAAAAATTGGACTGAATACATATTTTGCTTTATTTTTGGCTGAATACACAAATTGCTTTATTTTGTTTATTTTAAGCATAACTTGTTAAATACATCGTTATGCTTTTCACATTGTGCAAAGCCAGAGTTTTTCAAACTTGCCAAATTTAAGATGTGTGGACTTCAACTCTCAGAATTCCACCGCCAGAATGCAAGTAGATGAATATGAATAAACATGTGGAAAGGTTACATTGTTTCATATTTTGCCATCAGCTCTGTGATGCAGAATGATGTCATGCCAGCCACATGATCACAGATATTAAAGTCAGTCACGACTAGTGGGGTACAACCTGCAGAGTACAACCTTTACCTTACCTTTATAGCCTTCCACCTAAAGCTATCCCTTAATCTGGATGGCCAATAGAGATTGCACGCTTCAGGAAAAAATCAAAATTGCTCCATAAAATTCTTTGCTCTAATTTCTCCCAGGCTTCTTTCTTTAAAGACAGTGTTGGGCTACTATCCTATCTAACAGGCTCTGTCTGCACCCTTTCTTTCATCATTTCAACATTTTGTCTGAAGAGGAAATTAAACTATTGGAGAGTATGAATTGTTCACTCTGTACCTTCCAGGAAGGAATGATGAAATATGAAGTCATAGTCATCTTTCTTTATTTTTTTTTAAACAAAGTTTTTATTTTTTATAACAAACATACAAACAAAACATAAAACCCTCTTTCAATTATATACATACAGTGTGTCAGTTGGTTACAATCTTTTGTGCTATCCCTTTTTTTTAACCATTACTCACAAGTTACATAAATTCTGACCTTATCAATTTAGCTTGTGCTTATGTAATATCAATTATTAAACATTCATTTGACTAAACTATTTTTCCATCTTTTTATACGAGATATTCTAATTTTCATTATGATTTAATCTTATACATTTATCCAATGGTTATATATTTTATACTGTATTCTATATCAATCTATTAACTTTTATTGTACGGCTTACTAATCTATTTCTTTACCATGTCTTTTTATCTAACCATTGATAAAATAAATCCCATATCATATAAAATTGTTTATCCTCTTGTTCTCTAATTTCAAATGTCAATTTACTCATTTCAGCACAGTCCATGATTTTCTTAATAATTTCCTCCTGCATAGGTATGTTTTCATTTTTCCAATTCTTAGCAAATACAATTCTAGCTACTGTTAAAACATTTACAATCAAATATTTCAATTCTTTACAATATATTTCCAGGATAATTCCCAATAAAAATATCTCAGGTTTAAAGTCTATGTGTTGTTTTGTCATTTTTTCCAACCATGTGTGGATTATAGTCCAACATCTTTTTGCATCCGAGCATGTCCACCACATATGGTAATATGAACCAGGTATCTGATGATATTTCCAACATTTATCTGATTTATTCTTGAACATCCTCGCAATTCTCATCAGGGGTAAGTGCCACCTGTAAAACATCTTATACAAATTTTCTTTATATGCAGTTGACATTGTCATTTTACAATTTTGAGACCACAATTTTTGCCATTTATCTAAGTCAATCCCATATCCAAAATTTTTCCCCCAACGTAATCATTGTTTCTTTTACTTGTTCTTCCTCTAATTTAAACTCTAGCAAATGTTCATAAAGTTTTTTGATTACTTTTTCATCAGTACCTGTCAAAATTTTATCTAAATCAGTCAATTTATCATAGATACCTTCTATTTTAACATTTTTATCAAATCTAGATTGTATTTGCAAACATGAAAACCAATTCTTTTTACACCTTGTTCTTCCAACACTTGCATAGATTTAATATTCATTCAATATCTCACCATATCTAACTGTTTGTTCCTTTTTATATATTATTGGATAGGAAAAAGCTTTAATAGTAGATAACCATAGCGGAACTTTTAAATAATATTGCTTTTTTTATCTTCTCCCAGTATAGAAACAATTCTTTTCGAATATAATCTATTCCAAAATACCCCTGCGTTTTCGTTCCCTTATACCAGAAGAAGGAATGCCACCCTAACAGCAAGTCATGTCCTTCTAAATTCAAGTCTAGTATTCCTTAGTGTTATCCACTCCTTTACCCACATCAGACTCGTCGCTTGGTAGTATAATTCCCAACTGGGCAAAGCAAATCCTCCTCTTATTCTTGCATCTTGTAGCAATTTAAGTTTTATTCTTGCTTTCTTCCCCTGCCAAATGTATTGTAGCACTATTTTGTGTCATGGCCATTTTTCTGAAGTAGCATGAAGACTATTGTTACAGACCAGAAATTATCTGTTGTCTATTCTCAATAGAAGGCTGAAAGTGCCATTGCTTTGGGCAGAATCTGCATATATTTTCTGAAAGTCTTCTAAAGGTAAAATCAATGACAAACACATCCTCCATTGACTAATTTTTATCTTATTCTGGATTCTAGCCAAGTCATGTGTCTATGGAAATTCTCTGTCATCCAGCTCATGGAGAGGACCTCTGGTTTGAAAGAGAGGTAAAAGAGACCATCTATGTTAAAATTGAACAGCCATCGCTCAACAGAGGGGGAGGAATACAACATCTATCTCCAGTCTACAACACAGTTCTTTCAACAGTTCCAAGAAGGCTCCATACCCATCTCCACTACTCAGGGGACCATGATGACACAGATAAACCTCCAGGTGGCCTCAACAACTCTCTGAAAGAATCCAAATAACCAGCTGTCTGCAAGCAGTATAAATTCTTCCATTCTGTACCATCCAGTCAGAGATGAAGAAGCTTCTTGGGTGAGAAGCAAAAGATCTTCAGAAAAAAACCAAAAAGTCCAGTTGAAAAAGCATCTTTGGGATAGCCAAGTTATGCATCCTTCTGGCCATGTAGCCACTAGAGGTCAGTAATGCATCTCAATCACAGAATCTGATTATTTTTCTGTTTACTTCAAACATGATCCCTAATTTTGAAATCGAAGTTTGAGTTTTGATTAAATGTAGCTGATGAATAGCTAGAAATAGATATAGTTTGAATTAAGAAGTCACCAAGGTAAATGATACTTGAAACGGGACTGCAGGAACTGTCGTGGTTTATCTTCCATGTCTACTGGATTTGTTGGTTTATGAATCAGTGCCTGTATGAAACCAGCCACCCTAGTAATCTATCTCCCTATATTAGCATATTCATAAAAGTTTTAGGATATTTATGTTTCATATCTGTTACAGTTTATCTGGAGCTGGTCCAGTCTTTACTAAACTGCAAAAGAAAAATGGTAGGCAGAGCTTCCAAAAATTTGGATTTTTTAAATATTTCATTAGATTGGGGTTTAAAGCACTCATTTCAATTGCTAAAACTCCCAACTACTTTTGGAATGCAACCCTCAATATTCCATATAAATCTGATATTGGTCAGGAAACCAGACAAATTGCACATTCATAACATGAGCTGGTTTGCCTGTTCTTTTCTTATGAAGCATCCCCAGGGAATAACTCGCATTGCCAAAAGGAGCATCCAGAATACAGAAACATTAAGTTCTATTTTTTCTTTCTTACCATCTCTAAGTAATTCTGTTATATTCTGTTCCTTCCACAAAAAAGATACAACAATAAAACAATAAGAGAGAAGAGAGAATGCTGTTGCTATACTACTATACAGTGGAAGTCCCTATTTGCTGCCTGAGGAGTTATCTTGCTAGAACTCTTTTTTTCCTTTATGTTCTACCGGACAATGTTGCACAGCCACCAACAGAATTGATGCATAATCCAGGGCTTCTCCTGGATTCATCATACCTCCTACTGAAACAGCAGGTGGAAGCCATGGCCATTGGTTAACTTGCGAAGGTCCTCTAGTTGTGCCCTTTCCTGGGTGAGGAACCAATGAAGACAGTGACATTTGCCTTTGTTATCTCTGTCAATTACTATAATTTGCTTTGCATGGAGTTTGCCCTCGAAAATGAGTCAGAAGCTGCAGCTGGTACTGAATGTAGCTACTGCCTGTTGACCAACATTTAATGGAATAATGCATATTTTGCCAGTTCTACATTGGTTGTCAATAGGTTCGAAATCTAAATCAAGTGCCATAATGCCTTATATAGTTTGGGCTGTTGCAAAGAGACTGTTTCTTTTGAACCAAGACTACCTGCCCCACAAGTTCTAACAGAGGTTGTTTTGGGTGTCCATCCTGAAAGGATCAAGAGCAGGGGTTCCCCAAACTTGGCAACTTTAAGTAAGACTTGTGGACTTCAACTCCCAGAATTCTCCAACCAGCTATTCTGGGAGTTAAAGTCCACAAGTCTTAAAATTGCCAAGTTTGGTGGACCTCTGATCAAGAGGATTGGAATTCAGAATACAACCTTCTCAACAATAGTCCCCTCTCTCTGGAACAGTATGCATTAAGTCAACCCTGCTCTTTTGACATTTCAGAAATGGGAAAAGACAGGGGAGGGTTTTAATCAGATGGGGGTTTTAAAATATTTTTATCTTATGTATTTTAATATATATTTTTAACTTTAAAAACCACCTAGAGTTCCTCAGTAGAAAGTATAGACATATCAACCATATATATATATATAAAAGGGGATTCATTTCTATTTAAAAGCATGTTCCCATAAGCATGCTCTCTAAGCATCAGCAGTGTGGAGAGAATGATTAAATATACTGGCAGCTCTCTATGTCACCAAGAGATCTTGAGCTCCACAAAATGAATTGTGATGCAGGCTTTCTTCTTTATCTTTTTGGGTGACTGTTTCTGCTGACTCTGGAAGCTTGCAGTTTCAGCTATTTAATCAACAATGTAGTACTTCGAACTGCTTATAAACAGTTGGCAAATTTACTCCAGATACTGAGTGATACCCACAGCAATATCAATGGGAAGAGAAGAGTGACAACAATTTGGTTCATTGATGTATTTAGACTTTCAATACCTTTAATATTAATATTTAAAAGACTCCAAAGAAGATGCAGAATTATGTGTGGCAGAGTGATTTTTCTGACCACATCACAAATCAAAGGGAGGGGAGGCATGTAGATCATTTTTGGGACCTGATGTGTAAGAACTTGTGCAGAATTCTGTGCACATCACAAAATTCGCACTGCAGTTCAGTCCATATTTTTACAGCTTACATCAGTGACACAGCACAAGAGATAATCTAAGAAAAATGCTCAGCTTGTATGTGAGCAACTTACAAAAATACATTTTATGAAGTTAGAAAATCCTTATTAGATCCTTGTATGACTTAATCCCTGCAGGCCAGGAACCATGTGGAGTGATGATATAGCATCACAGATAAAATGCACTCCGCTGTTTCTGTTCTTTCAAGCTGAAGCCACAATGGGGCTGGCTCTGTTATCAAAGTCTTGGTTTCAAGAACCCAAAAACTTATAAAAGTAACTACTAGCTTAGCACTGCTGATTTTTCCTCTTTTCTCCAGGGATTACACTAACTGGCCTTCATACCAGCTTTGAAATTCAGATGCTTAGCAGCAAATATCGCTGTATGTGGCTGCATTGAGGATTGTACCTGGTTACTAATTGATAAAGGTCATATTGGGAATACTCTCCTTTGACAGTGGACCAAGGAAATTGGGTAAAGGTGTGTGGGGGGGAATTTATATACTCTTGTTATAAAGTGGTTTCAAAGGCTTCCAGAATGGGAATGTTTCCAGTCTAAGTTCAATTAGCAGGGTAATAAGAGGAAGTGAAAGTGTTACAACCTAACAGCAAAGACCAAACTTGCAGATATTTACACTGAATACACAATCAGATCTTTCCTGGAATCTAATTTGCTTTCGCAACAAATTTCTTCATGGTTGGAACTTCCGGTTTGTCGGCTTCGCCAGCGGCAGGGTTCTGCGATCCTGCGCGATCCCTGCCGCGTTAGCCGTTTTGGTGCCTCCGATCTGGACGGGTTTGGAGGCTAAGGCTGCCCCGCAGAGGCAGCCAAAGATAGGGGAGCTGGTGAGGGGTTTGGGGGTGTTGCAGACCTCCTCCCCAGCCAGCAAAACCCCCTTTTCTCAAGGCGGTCAAGCGGCAGTCTGTAATGGCCGCCACAAAGAAGCCGGCAGCTGGGTAAGACTGAGCAGGAGGAAGAGGAGAGAAAGTTTTCAAGAAAAAGTTTTTTGACTGATCCAGGACTTTAAGAGGCATTTAATCCTGAGAACTATGACTTTTTGAAAAATACTTGGTTTTCAGAGGATTTCAAGTGGCAAAATTGAGGTGCTGAAAGGAAAGTTTACCCTCCTTCCCTATGGAATCAACAAATGGCCATTGAGAAACCTGTTGTTTTTTATAAAAGGTAAAAACTTGGCTTCTTGTTATAAGAAGAGAGAGGACAAAAAAATATATATATTAAGATTTTGCTGGAGGAGATGCCTTGAAGATCTTGAGACTAGAAATTGATTGCAACAAGGCTGTAAAATACAGATTGGGCTTTTTTTCTTTTCCCTTTTACTGATACCACCCCAGGAAGAGAAAGTGAGAACCTTGTGCGTTGTTTGGACTGATTGATGTCTTTGAGGAATTGTTTTAACTTTTGAAACATTTTGGTTGCTCTAAGAAGAACAAAGAATGGCTTTATCTGATGATGAACTTAGAAAGGAATATCAAGAAAGTAAGGATGCTGTGAAAGAAGCTTTCCTTTCTTTAAAAATGGTGCTTGCTATTTATCAGCAAACGCAACAACAGATGGAGGAAATAGAAGGAGAAGAAGAAAAAGAAGAAGACGCCATCTTCAGTGAATCTAAAAAATTAACTAAGAGAGAAAGGAGAAAGAAAGGAAAGAAAATGAAGGACTTTAGACTTAAAAAAACACTTAAGAAAGGAAAAAATAAGATGCAAAACCAGCTCAATGTTACTGAGCAAAAGGAGAAAGGATTACAACAGAGAGGGAAAGCTAAAAAGGTGGAGGTTAGTAGAGGAGGCGGGTTAAAAGGCCAGGGGGAATAAGAAAGGAAGGGAAAAGGGAGGGAAAAGCCACAAAGGTATGAAACAAGATGGGAAAAAAGGATTTTTTTTTAGGGATAAAGGGTAAGGTATAATTTCTTTAAAAAAGAAGATTCTGCAAGGTACATAAGATGGTATTATGTATTAGAAATAGAAAACTAGAATGTTATAAGAATTAATAAAAGATTAAAATATTGAAATGTTTAGTAATGATAGATTTTAAAATTTAATAAAATTGTAGCACTTGTTTTTTGAAATAGACAATCGGAATGTTATAAGATTTAATATTTAGATTTATCATCTAATTATATTAATTATTATGAATTTATTATTTTTTGTCTTTAAAGGTTAGTAGGTAGAATGTACTAAGCAGAATCAGATTGGGTATCAGGTGTTATTTTAAATATTAATTTAGGGGGAGGATAGAAAGGCATCATACTCTGATCAGTGATTTCAGGAGAAATTCTTTTTTTTTTTTTTTTACTATAGGGAATGAGATAAATGGATAATCTGGAAAGAATCGACAAAAAATACAAATATAATGATTTAAATTAAAATGAATTAAATAAAATAGAAATAAGAAGAATGAAAAGCAGGGAGAAGTTATATAGAAGATATAGAATGGTAAATAAGATAGGTAATGGTATACAAGATGAGCACGAATTTAATTGAAGTCCATACAAAGAGAGGTAATCTGGGGCCAAACTACTTTCTTAAAAGAAGTTTTATATTTTTGTGTTTTGTGTGTCTATGTTTTGTTTGAGAATTAATAAAACCTTGGAGGAATGTTGGATGAGAATAATGGTAATCAAGTCAGAGAGGAATGAAGATGATTATAAATTGGATAAATATAGAAAATAATAATAATAACAATGAAATTGAATACGAAAAGAGAAATAATGAGAAATTTGTTAAGAGATATCTATATGTTTATATTGAAATGGTGTAAAACAGAATTATGTTGCATAAAATAATATTTTACTTGACTTGTAAAATTAATAATGGAAAGAGGTTTTATGTATTTAATGGTTAATGATGGTTTGTTTGTCTTTAAAATCAATAAAATTTGTTTATAAAAAAAAATTTCTTCATGATTGAGATAATGGAGAGGGAAAGGGGGAATAAAGATTTACGGTATGTAGAAAAATATTTTATTCTGGTTGTGGTATTCTGTAAAATATTTTAGATTTTCTATAAAGAGATAAGATAGATTTAAAGAGTCTATGAGTTATAAACTAACCAAATAAAAAAGCTTTTGATTAGCACAAATGTTTTTATTGTATTGTTTAAATGTCTAGGGTTTTTTATTGTGTTATTAGTGGTGCATTGCATTTTGTGATCATTAGAGAAATGGTATACGATTGTTAAGAATAACAGAGAAGGGAAGAGGAAGAAGAAGGGAAGAGAAAAAGAAGCAAATTTAAATGTCAATATTTTTCAAGTTTTTGCTAATAATTGATTATATGTAGTTCTAGGAGACACAGAACCTAAACTTCAATATATTTCAACTCATTGAGTATGGACTTTGCTGTTTTTTTCACAAATGAAAAAAACGTGGGATGAAATGTATACTGTAGAAATGGCCATGTAACCCATGTCTCATTCAAATAGGTGGGAGTGAAAATGGACCTTGTGTAAGTGGGAAACCTCAAGACATTTAGGTTCAACCTGTCTTTTCTTTGGATGCTTCTGAAAATTAGAGTGAGCATAGAGCTCACTCAGTTACTACCATAGAGAAAAATGTAGAGGCATTTGGATAGTCATAGTAGTCACCCCATAGTGTAATCCGATGGTAGCTGGATATATTTTTTCAGAATTCAGACAAATCGTTAGCAAACCAGAATATCCAGGGAGTAAACATGCAAACTACAATGGGAAAGATACACCTTTCAAGTTAAGGAAAGATGGTTGGAAGATGACTCTTCTTCCCAACTTATCAACTCTAAAATGCACGGACTTCAACTCCCAGAATTCCCCAGCCAGCTCTGAAATCCACAGACCGTAGAATTGCTAAGATTGAGAAAGACTGCTTTATGCGGTTTCTGGCTACAAGCAGGAAGAATGAAGAATAATAGGCCAGGGTGGTTTTTTTTCCCCCTTGTTTTCAATTGAATGACTGCATTATATCCTTGAGAAGGCAGTCAAATATTTATGCCAGAGAAGACACTTTAAGCCTAAGGTAATGTTTCCCAACCTGGGCAATTTCAAATTTAAAATTGTTATGAACTAATAAAACGCTTCAATAAAGTTTTATCAAACCTTTAGAAAATAGCAGGGTTCCAGGACTTCCGGTTTGCGTGGCTTCGGGGCAGCAGGAATTCGCGACAGCTCGCGATTCCTGCTGTGCTAGCCGTCGAGGTACCCCCGATCCAGATGGGTCAGGGGGATATGGCTGCCCTGTAGGGACAGCTGAAGACAGAGGGGAGTCGGAAAGGGAGGTGGGGGTGTCGCAGACCCCCCCTTTCTCCGGGAAAACCCCTTTTTCCCAAGGCGGTGGAGCGGCGGTCAGCAATGGCCGCCACGAAGAAGCCAGAAACCGGGTAAGAACTGTGCTGGAGGAAGTGTGAAGAGTGAAAGTTCTGTCTGAGCCGGGTCAAGTAACACCTTTTAAATTGCCTGGAATTGAGCTGTTTGTTGCTGGAGGATACATTGTATCCCTAAGAAGAGCGAAAAGCGGCGGAGAAGCTGTTAAAGGGAATTTTTTTTTTTTTTTTTACTCTCCCACCCCACGGAAAAAGCAGAAATATTTGGATATATTAGACATTGAAAGTGGATTGTTTTGAAAGCTAAGATAAGAGACAAAGGGATTTTTGGACATTGAAAAATGTGAGAAATTGGAAAATCTCTGCTGGAGGTATGGATTTTTGATTATTAAAATTCTCATTGCAAGTGGGAAGGGAGAAAAAAAAAATTGGAGCAGAAGCTGAAAAAGGAGGAGATTGATTAGAACGTCTTTGTGGATCCCAAAAGAAGATATATGGTAATTGGACCTCTTTGATTAAAAATTAATTCAGAAAGAGAAAGAGAAGAAGGAAGAAAAGTATTAACTTTTGGAACTTTTTTTCTTTTTTTTAATTGCTTTTGATTGTCTTTGATTAAAAATTCTTGTGGTTGTTTTGGAAAAAGTTTCCCTTTTCATAATGGCATCGTCTGTGGATGAACTAGAGATTGAATATCAAAAATATAAAAAAGAAGATACTTTGGGCGCTTTGTTTCAATTTTTAGAAATGGCGTTATGTTCCTTTGAAAAGTTGATTATGCAGCAGAAGGACTGGGACAAGGAAGAAGAGGAAGAAGAAGCCATCTTTGATGAACAATGGGTCCCTTCTGGAGAGGAGGAGAAAAAGGATAAGAAAAAGGGGATTTTAAGAATTATAAAAACAACCAAAAGAGAGAAAAATGAGCGAAAAGATGGAGGCAAGGTTAGAAAGCAAAGGAAAAGGAGCAAGAAAAGCGAAGAGAAAAAGCAAAGGGGTAGAAAGGGCAAGGAGAAGAATAAGCAAGAGAGAAAGGGGGGGAGGAGAAGCCTTAATGGGGGGAAGCAAGACCTAAGGAAAAAAAGTTTATTTAGAGACAATGGGTGAATTTAATTTAGATTAAAAGAGGGATTCTGGAGGGTATATAAGAGTGTGTTTTTATATGTGTATTTAGAATATAAAATTTATTAAGTAATTTTAGAATCTTTTAAACAGAATCCCAAGAAAGATTGCTATATGTAGTATTTCTAAGTTAGGGTAATGAGTTATAGATGTTACTCCAATTGGTGTACAGGAGAAGTATAGTAAAAGAAAAAAAAGATGAATGGATAATTGGAAATAGAACAGACAAAGAATGTTGTTGAAAATGGTAATAAGATATGGAAGGATATATATGCTTTTTTTTTTGGATTTTGTATATTGATAAAAGGCAATAAAATTTTAATTAATAATATGGATGGAAAAGAGAAGTAGGGACAAGATATGAAGTTAATATTATATGAAATATTGATATTATAATTTGGAAATGTTATGCCTTATTGGTCTATTATTATTATTTTTTCTTAGAAAAGAATTTATAAGCTGCTATGCCTTGATTCTTTGTGCATTGTTTTTATAAAACTGATAAAAATGGTTTTTATATATATATATAAAAAAGAAAATGATAATAAGATTTGGAAGGAGATATGGGTTGAATATGATGTTTGAATTTGTGTCTGTGTAAAGAGTTTTAACCCGGGAACAGACAACCTTCAGAAAAGATCTTTTAGTTTTGTTTATGTTTTGTGTTTGTATGTTTGTGTATTGTGCTTATGGTAAAACTAACAAAATTTGTTTTTTATAAAAAAAAAAAAAAGGAAAGAATCAATAAAACCTTGGAGGAATGTTAGATGAGAATAATTTATACAAGCCAGAAAGAAAAGAATATGATGACTATAAAATGGATAAATATGGAAGAGAAATGAAATTGAATAGGAGTAAAGAGAAAAAATGAGAAATTTGCTGAAAGATGTTTGTGTGTCCATATGGAGATGGGATAAATTGGAATTATGCTGTATAAAAATAATGTTTTGTTTGACTTGTAAGGATTTACAATGTTAAGAGGTTTTATGTGTTTATGTATTTAATAGTTAATGATGTGTTGTTTTATCTTTAAAATCAATAAAAATTTGTTTCAAAAAAAAGAAAATAGCAGGGTTCCAGTCCTGCACTTCTGATTGGCCAATAATAGCGATATCGGATTGGTCCGTTCAGGAGAATCTGATTGGCTATTAACAAGCCACTCTCATTGGTTAAGGGGGTTAACACTCCACGTTTCTCATTGGTTACTAGATCAGCAGCTTGCCTATAAAAGGGCTGCTGCTGCCCTAGGGTTTTTGCTCTGTTCAGAATGATTAATAAAGAGTTGAAGTTCACTGTTCACCGTCTCATCTCCATTCCTTGCGCCCATGCGCAGAACTTAACACTGGCGACGAGGGTGGGATGCGGAGACGTCAGAGCTGACTGAACATTACAGAGCACCAAACAGAGCATGTGGCTGAAGGCGCATCAACGGCGGAAACCATGACCGGTGGCACCATACCACCCGCTCCATTCGACCCAGCACAAGAAGACTGGGACTCATACATAGACCGGTTCAAGATGTTTCTGGAGACCAACAACTTGAAGGATGCCACTACTGGAAAAAAGCGAGTAGTATTCCTGACTCACTGCGGACCTGCCGTTTTTAAGATGGCTAAGGCACTGGCGAAACTGGCTGAGGTGAAATCCATGGACTGGGACGTCCTCGAGCTCCTCCTACAGGCCCACTATGCACCAACCGTACCAACGCTTGTCCGAAGACATGAATTTTACCAGAGAGACCAACAGAAAGGAGAAAGCGTTGCAGATTTCATCGCGGATCTCTGGAACCTGGGAGGCCTCTGCGGGTTCACTGACCTCGAAGAAGCTCTAAGAGACCGAATAGTTCTGGGTTTAGATGCACCACATGTGCAAAGTAAACTGATGGTGAAAGGTGACAACAGCCTTGCTGATACCACCGCTGACGCTACTGCAGCAGAAGCAACCAGGAAGTCAGCTGCCCGAATGCGCCACACCAACGCCCCACTCCGCCAACTCACCGGCGAAACCTCACCTCACCTAGAGGGACATACGACGGCAACCCACCACGAGGACCTCGAATCGTCATCAGAAAGTGATGAAGAAGAGGTCAACCGGCTCTGGTCTGAACGAGACCAACGCCACCAGCGTAAGCAGAGACTGCAGTATTAATGCGCAGGTTGTGGGGCAAACCACCCACGATCAGACTGCAAATTCCTCAAAGCGCTCTGCCATGTTTGTGGGAAGAGAGGCCACATCGGAAAGGTCTGTAGAAGCAAGCAAGGATCCAGCCCATTTCAGAGGGGGACCAACTACCGCCAAACCACAGGAAATCGTCCTGTGAGTCGGGAACATTTGAACCACCAATGGAACAACCACTCCTACAGAAATAAACCACTAGCCCATTCAACGAAATGAGAAGAGGCACACCAAACCATTACAACTGGTCACACCTCATCATTAGATGCAAAGAAGATCCGAGTGAAGGTCGCCATCGAAAACCAGCCCTGCATGATGGAAGTCGATTCAGAAACGTCCTTCTCGATGGTTTCCTGGAAGACCCTTAAACAATTAATTTCTGCCGTCCGACGGCAAGACCTCAGAACCCAAAGAATCATACTCAAGGATTATCAGGGAAACCGAATCCCGGTCGTTGGATCCAACCTAGTCCAGGTCTCATTCAAAAACCGTACTGCATTCTTACCATTGACCATCGTCGACCGTGATCGGCCTAGCTTGTTAGGCCTTCAATAGTTCGCTCCACTTGAGATTGAGGTAGCCGGCATTCACCAAACCAGCAGCGACGACTGGGAGGAGGCCCTCGTCCAGGAATTCCAGGACGTCTTTACAGACAAACTAGGCGAGTACAAGGGGACCCTGATATCATTTAACCTTAACCCTGAAGTAGCCCCCATCCGCCTTAAGCGTCGTCGAGTACCTTTTGCCCTTAAACCAAAGATTGACGAGCAGCTTGATAAATTAATAGCCCAGGGTGTTTTAGAACCAACAGACCACGCTCCTTGGGAAACCCCAATCGTAACACCCATCAAACCGGATGGATCGTTAAGGATTTGTGGGGACTACTGTGCCACTCTGAATCACGCCCTTCAACAGAACGCGTACCCGGTGCCGGTGCTACAACACCTCCTCCACTCCCTAGGGGGAGGAAAAGTCTTCGCTAAATTGGATTTAGCACAGGCGTACCAACAACTGCCTGTAGATAAAAAAAACAGCAGAGGCACAAATGATCGTTACGCACCGAGGCGCCTTTAAGTGCAACCGACTCCAATTAAGAGTTAGCATAGCCCCAGGGATTTTTCAGAGTTTGATGGAGAGACTCTTACAGGGGATAAAAGGGGTCGTACCGGGTGAAAACCTACGACGGAAAAATATGGAAACGCCATATAGATCAGTTTTGCTCGAGGCTACAACCTAGTTTCCATGACTCCGGTAACTCCCAAACTGAGGGGGGAGGGGATGTCGAAGAAACCGAATTCGAAATGGCGGAAAGCAGGAACGAAAGAAGTCAACAATCAAGCGTAACATATGAAGAAGAATCAGGGAAGGGCGTGTCCTCGCCACAGAGGAACACCTCAACAGAGGCAAGTCTGCAAAGGCCAGAGGACAACAACGAGAACATTAGCAGCACTGAGTCATCCAATGAGGATCTACCAGCACCTGACTTGCCCGAAAACCTCCGCCAAAACAGGGTTACAGACAAGAACCAGTGGGACAGCGTAAATCCAATAGATAGTCAAAACAACCTTCCTACCTCAGAGATTACGTCACCGCACCCCCTAAACGGAACCCGGGGGGAAGGGGTGTTATGAACTAATAAAACTAATAAAATAAAGTTTTATCAAACCTTTAGAAAATAGCAGGGTTCTAGTCCTGCACTTCTGATTGGCCAATAATAGCGATATCGGATTGGTCCGTTCAGAAGAATCTGATTGGCTATTAACAAGCCACTCTCATTGGTTAAGGGGGTTAACACTCCACATTTCTCATTGGTTACTAGATCAGCAGCTTGCCTATAAAAGGGCTGCTGCTGCCCTAGGGTTTTGCTCTGTTCAGAATGATTAATAAAGAGTTGAAGTTCACTGTTCACCGTCTCATCTCTGTTTCTTGCGCCCATGCGCAGAACTTAACAAAAATGTGTGTGGTTTTTGTTTTGTTTTTGTTTTTTAAATTAAATTGAAATTCCAGAATGTGTCTGCTCCTTGTTTCTCCAAAACATGTATTGATGGGGTCCGGCTCAAATCTACTGAGCTTTGTGGAACAAAGAACACCCGCAATATGAGACACCACAGCAGGTGAGGACAACCAGATCAATTGCTGTCAAAGCTCTGATAAATACCTCAGAGCTGCCTCGGCCTCTCGCTGCTCGTGCAAGCACACATTGGAAATGAAAATGAACTGAACGAGCTTCCACGCGGGGAGTGGGACGCGGGGGCGTGTTGGTGGTCTAGGGCGGTTAAACCAGCCTGGGCTCTGTGTTCGCAGCTGCCCATTCTCCCCCCCCCCCCCCACGCCAAATTTCATCTCCTGCCGCTCCTTCCTCGCCCCCCAGTCCGTTGGTCTCCGCCAGTCGTGAGGGAGGGAGAGAAACCGCACAGAAGAGAAAGCGGCTCTCCGCCCTTCCGCCCGCCCCCCACCTCCTCCTCCTCCTCCTCCTCGGCCGCTCCGCGCAGCTGCCGGGAAATCCGTGTCAGAGGAGACGATGCTGTCCTTCCCACAGCGGGGAGGCACCCGGGGAGCTGTGAGGAAAGCTGTCAAAGAGAGCGCCGAGAAGCAGCTGTGAGGGGGGGCGGGAGAGGGAAGGGGAAGCACGGCAGCCAGGCTCGGCGGAGGGGAGGACGCTCGTTTTCTGCAGCTGCCGAGCTCCCAACCAGCAATTACGCCCCGTCACTCCGTTCTCAGAAATAAATAAATAAATAAATAAATATATATATTAAATGGTGCAAAGAAGCAGGCTAAATGGGGCGGGGTGGGGCGGGGGGGGAAAGCTGTCAAGATAGCCAAAAGGGGGAGGGCGACGTGAGCTGAGAATTCCTGGTGTCGCCTTTCAAAGAGGCAGCAGCGGGAAAGGTCACAATGTGGGGAAGGACTAAGCAAGGCAAAAGCAACCCTCCAAAGTTCGCATCAGGAGAGTAGCATAGAATAACCAGAGTTGGAAGGGACCTTGGAGGTCATCTAGTCCAACCGCAAAAGTGGGCGCTTCCTCGCTGGTGGAACCAAAACACCGAAACATTTTTTTTTTGGGGGGGGGGAGAGATTTTAAGGGCAAAATGGGTGGCCTGTCTTGTGCCCACTTAAGCCACTTATTTAAATCTCACATCCACATATTTTATTTGGCCGGTGAAAAAGCACCTCCACTCACCCCCAAAGACCTGACTGCAGGGTGATTGCAATCCATCCCCAGTTCTGTCCGTTTAGGGCCGTTGTTTCCACGGGCACAAGCTGGATTGAGCAGTCACTTTGTCGGATCAAACCATCTGCCTGCCGCATTCCCTTCTAAAGCAGTCTTTCTCAAACTCAACAACCTTAAGATGGAGGGACTCCACACCCAGAATTCCCCATCAGCCAACGTGAGACAGTCCACCCATCTTGAATTTGCTGGATCTGAGAAATATTGTTCTAAAGCAGCGGTCTCCAAACACGACAACCTTAAGACTTGTGGACTTCAACTCCCAGAATTCCTCAGCCAGCATAGCTGGAATTCTGGGAGTTGAAGTCCACAAGTCTTAAAAATGCCAGGTTTGGGGACCCAAGTTCTAGAGCAAGTTCATGGGTTAGATCTTCTTTGCTGTTCTTGGCCACTTGAGGCAATCTCTGGAACACCCTCTGACCACTGAATTTCAGAGCTGTTAATTTTTTAATGGCAGGGGAGTCATGGTTCTCCTGCCATACCCAAAACCTTCCTTCCCACTTCTGTTCCCCCCAAAAGAAGAGCAGGTAGTATTGCTGGTGTTTGAGCTGGAGGTATCAGGGGGGATCTGTTTGTGCTCAGGTGTTTGCCTGGCTTGTGGTGTGGAGATTTTTTTGTTTGTGAGTGCAGGCTTCCAAATGATTGACAGTCTGGTGGAATCATCTCTTCTGTTCATGCTGTCTGGTCTTTTTTCAATCTCTATGGCTTCTCTGATGATATATGCCTTGGTTTTCCAGGTCAATTTTGTCTTTGGGGTTCCTGAGGATGGCTGCTATTTTTCTGTCTGTTTTGAAGGCAGTCTTGATGTGGTGTCTGTATAGAATCTTACTAATTTTCTCTGTAGTGCCTCTTATGTAGGGCAGGACAGCTGTTCCATGGGTCTGTTCATCTTCTGGGTCTCTATTATGTCTCAGTGTGTTTTTGTGGATCAAGTTGGTGATTGACCTGGAAAACCAAGGCATATACGAAGTCCCCTGTGCATCATGCCCGGCCACATACATTGGACAGACCAATAGAAGAATAAGCACCCGCCTGGATGAACACAAAAATGCAGTCAAAAAGCTGGAACACACTTCCTCACTAGTCCAACACATGGAAGCCACAGGTCATAACATCAACTTCAATGGCACCAAAACCCTAGCCACTATAGAAAATCCCAGCCACAGAATCATCAGAGAAGCCATAGAGATTGAAAAAAGACCAGAAAGCATGAACAGAAGAGATGATTCCACCAGACTGTCAATCATTTGGAAGCCTGCACTCACAAACAAAAAAATCTCCACACCACAAGCCAGGCAAACACCTGAGCACAAACAGATCCCCCCTGATACCTCCAGCTCAAACACACCCCAACCAGGCACCCAGATGAAACCCAGCTTCCTAACTAATGATAGCCGTCCATTTACCCGAAGCCAAGCTGCACTAAAGGCCTCCAATAAAGTAACACAATGTTGCCAGCCAATCAAGATACAAAAAGAGCCAAAAAAAACAGACAGAAGATATCAGAAGCAGAACACAGCAAACTCCAAGACCAATAAACACAGACCAAGACTCTCAACCAATCAGGATGAAGAAAAAACCATTCTGTCACAGCAATAGGCTGCCCCAAATTTAAATCTGAAACCACTGTAAAAGTCTAACTCACAGACGGTGGGTACTTACATGTATGGCATTCAGCTTTGTTCGGGTATTTTCCCACATCATTGTAATTGTTCTTTTAAAGTTGTAGCACGTTTCAGCAGAATCTCATGGGCCATCATCAAGCTTCTGTATAGTGTTCATCTGTTTATCCAGATGAAGATGGATAACAGAGTTCTGTCAGATTAGTTACAATTACAGGAGTTGAAGTTCTAGAGGAGAGGACACCAGGTTTGAGAGGACTGGGCCAAGATCTTGTGTCCATGCCATCATTTTTTAAACTTTGTGGGTTTTACCTTTACAGATTAATTTCAAGAAAGCCCAAAAAGACCATTCACATAAACTTTTTTGTTTGCATCTGAAATGCTTGCTTTGTTTAGTCTCATTGAGAGTATCATAGCATTTAGACTAACTATGCTAGATGTTGTAGTGCCGTTTAATTCTGGCTGATTTAATCTTTATAGGCATGAACTGAAGCAGCATATGCAAACTACAGATGTATTAGAGTACATCTGTTGTCCCCAGTCAGCATGATGAGTGTGGTTTTATAAGAAAAAGAAAACAATTTAAATCTGCTATCAGTGAAACAAAGTACTTCATTAACTTTTAAATGATTAATGTAACTGATTAATTAAACTTTGTAGCCCCCATTATTGTTTAGGTTCTTCCTTTCTCATAAATTGGTTCAGCTTGGTATTTTTATCACTGCATGTTGAGCTATGGTGGTGCATTGGTTAGAATGCAGCATTGCAGGCTAATTCTGGAGATTGCCAGCAGTTTGTTTCTGACTGGCACAAGGTTGACTCTGCCTTCCATCCTTCCGAGGTTGGCAAAATGTGGGCCCAGATTGTTGGGGGTAATAGGCTGACTGTAAACCACTTAGAGAGGTCTGTAAAGCACTGTGAATGGTATATAAATCTAAGCACTATTGCTATTTTCTATCTAATGTAGTAACTGAATTACTATATACAAAAAGTCATTCTTGACCTTATCTTTGTTATGGTTAGCAAGAGAGAAACAACTCTCTTTATGTCTAGTTGGGTGTAAGAAAAGGGCCATTATGCCCCTCTTTTTTCCAGTAATTTATGGCCCAGTTGTTATTTCTCTGCTCCTATTTTGTAGTCTCCTTCAAATCAAGCTTTTTGACACATCAGACAAATAGCAACAATAATGTAGTGTTTTTTCTGTGATGTTCTTTGAATTCCATAATCAATTTTTCTGGGTTTTCCTAATCCATGGTGTGAGGGGATGGGGACAATCTGGATGCACAGCACAGTGACAAACAAGCACTTTTTATAAATGCAGGGTGATGTTGTTCAAATGCGTGGAAGGGACAGAACTTGCATTTTGATATGGCAACTCACATTTCTTTGCTCTGACAAGAGCGTTGGATTGTATCAATGCCTCTGTTCACATTAAACATTTCTGGCAGCCATTCCTTAACATCTGGAATAATATATTTTCCCCTGTTTCTCAATATGATTGCTTTTAGTTATACCTAATTCCAATGAAACAGTCAAATTCCAAAGGTGGGGTATGTAGCTCAACATCACATTAACATATTTAATGTTTACATATTTTCCCCATAAATCTAGTTACATATTTCAGCCAACTTTTCCAAAAAGATTTCAAATGATCACACAATCATAATATAAGTGTTATGTCTGGCGCGGCAAGGAGACCAGGGCCCAGTGACTTGGTTCAGCTCATTTATTGGTCCCGAGAATGGCTCGGGTTCCGGGGGAAAAACTGCAGCTTTTTATTCCCAAGCCACGGCGGCCACGGCGGCCACGGCCAATGACACCGCTTTGAATCTCCTGCAATTAATTTCCATCACTCACGGGAGATCCTCAGTGGGCCAATCAGAGCGGCTCACTTGACCAATCGGATCCCTGTGAGCTTTGACCAATTACAGCGTGGCATTTACAAGAATGTAAATGACCGTACAGAACACCCCTCCCCTCTTGGTTCGGTCCTACGCGACATAGTCCCATAAGTAGGCGGGGCTCCGTACTTGCCTGCTGGACCTGCGCAAGTCAGTTGTTGTTTGGCTCCCGGCCGGTTCGGTCGGGTTCTCCGTGTCTCTTGGCCTCGTCGGTGGAACTGCCTGGTATGTCTTGCCGGGCCGCTCTTCGCAGCTCCCTCCCGGTCTACCCGGGCTGGTTGAGCTGCGGTTTTCACCGCTCCCGCTTGGTCTTTCCGGGCTGGTTGAGCTGGCCTGGCTGCTTCTTCCTGGTGAGGTTCCGGGTTGGCTGCTTGCTGGTGAGTATGGCTGGTTTCTTTCTTCTGGGATTTGGTTTCCGGGGTATATTTGGTTGCCGGGGTATTCCCTCCCCTCTTGGTTTGTGTTAAGGGGATTGGTTATGTCTGGTTGCGTGTCAGTTGTGTTTCTTGTGACTGTCCTCAATCTTAATTGATCAATGTGGCGTTTCCATGCTTGTCCGTCGGTTGTTTGTAGCCGGTACGAGCGGGGACCTGTCAGTTGGGTTATGGTTGCTGGTATCCATAGTGGGTCTACGGTTAGGTTCTTTGCGTAGACGGCGTCACCTGGTGCAAAGGATCGGTACTTGCTGGAGGAGTTTGGGGGATTTTCTGGGTTGTATGTGGGGTGCAGTCTATCGAGTGGGGATCTTATTTTCCTCCCCATTAGTAGTTCTGCCGGGCTTTTGTTTGTTGTCATGTTCGGGGTTATGTGCTGTATGAAAAGCATTTTATTTATTTTGTCTTGGATCTCCCGTGGTCTATTTTCTGGATGGTTTTTTTCGTGAATTGAACCATCCGTTCCGCCCTTCCGTTCACTGCCGGATGCGCCAGATCTGTCAGTGCGTATCGTATGCCCCGTTCCGCTAGGAATTTTTCAAATTCCAGCAAGGTGAATTGGGGCCCGTTGTCCGACACGATGACATCTGGGAGGCCATGTGTTGCGAAGAGTTTGCAAAGTTCCTTGGTCATGGTCTCTGTGGTGGTGGTTTTCATGTTGCTTACTTCCAACCAGTTGGAGTAAGCGTCTACGGTTATTAGGAATGTATGTCCCTTTGTGGGCCCGGCAAAGTCTATGTGGATCCTAGACCAAGGTCCCCTGGGGGTTTCCCATTCTAGGATCGGTGCCGTGGGCGGGCTTGGTCTGGTTTCTTGGCAGCGTTGACACCTTGCTACCCAAGCCTCGATTTGTTTGTCCATCCCTGGCCACTAAGCGTAACTCCTGGCCAGGGCTTTTGTTCTAACTATGCCCGGGTGCCCCTCGTGTAACAACTCCAGTACCTTCCCTTGCAGTTTTTCCGGAATGACCACCCTATCCCCCCACAGTACACACCCTTTTTGTCGCGAGAGTTCTGTTTGCCGGTTCCGGAATGTTCTGAATGTCTCGTCGTTGTCCTTTTCCGGCCACCCTTTCTCTACCCAATGTAACACCCACGCCAGACGTTTGTCTTTATTAGTTTCTCGGGCAATGTCTGACGCGGTTATGGGTAGATCGGGCAGAGTCTCTATGTTGAGGGTGCTCGTCATGGGTGCTGGGTCAGTGTCTAGGTCGGGTAACAGCGAGCGGCTCAAAGCGTCTGCGTGGGTGATAGTCTTACCGGGTCGCTGTGTGAGCCGGTAGCTGTAGGCGGCAAGGAATTCGGACCACCTTGTCATTCTGGGAGATAGGATGTTCAGGGTGGCCCGGTTCCCTGCCAGGATGCCCAGCAGTGGCTTGTGGTCTGTGATAATGGTGAATGTGCGGCCGTAGAGGTACTCATGGAACCTCTTCACTGCTGCGACGATGGCCAGGGCCTCATTGTCCAGCTGACTGTAGTTCCTCTCTGGTTTGGTGAGTGTCCTCGAGAAGAAAGCGATGGGTGCTTCTCTTCCATCCGGGAGTGTGTGACTGAGGACGGCACCGATGCCGAAGGGTGAGGCGTCGCATGTGATGGCAAGTGGTAGGGTCTCATTGTATTGGTTGCGGACGGCATCCGAGGTGAGCAGGTCCTTGGTTTTCCTGAAGGCGGCTTTCTCGCGTTTCCCCTAAGTCCAGGTAGCCGCCTTCTCCAAAAGCCTATGCAAAGCTCCGCCGCAGTCACCTTTTGGGGCAGGAAAACATTGTAAAAATTAAGCAGTCCCAGAAATGCCTACAGTTCAGTTTTATTCCTGGGCGTGGGGGCCTCCTAAATGGCTCTGATTTTGTTTGCAGTTGGGTGGATGCCGTGCCGGTCTAGGAGGTATCCTAGGAACTCGACCCGCTCTGTGTAAAGCTGGCATTTCTCTCTCTTCACTTTTAGACCGGTTTCCTTAAATTTCGTTAGCACCTCCCTTAGACAACCCTCTAGTTCTAGCTGGTTGGTTGCCGACACCAGCACATCGTCGAAGTAGGGCACCACCCCCTTAATTCCTTGCAACAGCCTCTCCATGAGGCTCTGGAAAATCCCAGGCGCCACGCTGACTCCAAACTGGAGTCAGTTACAGCGAAACGCTCCCCGTTGGGTGACTATGGTTTGCGCCTCAGCGGTTTCTGCATCGACCGGCAGCTGTTGGTATGCTTGTGCCAGGTCGAGCTTCGCAAAAATCTTGCCTCCCCCCAGTGAGTGTAGAAGGTGCTGCACTACTGGGACGGGGTAGGCGCTTTGTTGTAAGGCGCAATTTAGGGTGGCCTTATAGTCCCCGCAGATTCTTACCGACCCATCGGGTTTGACTGGGGTGACTATTGGGGTCTCCCACCGGGCGTGGTCTATTGGTTGTTGCTTGACGAGCTTGTCAATTTGCTCGTCTATTTTTGGCCTGAGTGCAAAGGGTACCCGCCTTGGTTTTAGGCATATCGGGGGAATGTTGGGGTCTAGGCTGAAGGAGATGGGGGGCCCTCGGTACTTGCCTAGGATGCCGTCAAACACTACCTGGAAGTCCCATGCCAGTTGCTGTTCCCAATCGGTCTCGGCGGTTTAGTTGATGCCCGTGACTTCGATGCCGAGCGGTGCGAACCATTGCAGTCCCAAAAGGCTGGGTCAGTCTCGGTCCACGATGGTCAGGAGAAGCTTTGCGGTGCGGCCCATGAATGTTACCTTGAATTGTCCGGTTCCGACTACCGGGATGCGGTTTCCCTGGTAGTCCTTGATTATTAGTCTCTGGTTCTCCAGTCCCTTCTTGTGGATGGTAGGCACCAAGCGCTTGATTTCTTGCCAGGCGACCATGGAGAGGTAGGACCCAGAGGCCACCTCCATTTTGTGCCTTTGATGCCTACCTCCACGTAGACTTTTCAGGCGTCAGTGGTTGATGAGTGGCCGATGGTGGGTTTCCTCCTTCCACCAGGTTTTGCCACCTCGTCGGTTCCGTCCACTACGGACCCATCGGCTGTCGGCTTGGCGATCTCTGGCTCTGGGGGGTGTGCTGTCCCATCTCCGCTCGCTATGGTCCCATCGTCTGGGGCTGTAGGCCTTCCTCAATCGGCAGACTCGGGCGATGTGACCCTTTTTGTCGCAGTGCCGGCAGACTGCATCAAAGAAACGGCACTCTGCTCGAGGGTGGTCACCTCCGCACCCGGCAAAAACAGTCCCCAACTTATGACCCCGCCAATTGCGCTGGTCACGTCCCGTCTGGAGCTGGTGGATCTCCTCCTCCTTGTCCGTGGTGGCGGAGGCGGAGTGGAATTCGCCATGATGGGTGGTGGTCTCGCGGTGACTTGCTTCCGGTTGGGCCTCGGTCACCCGTCCTGGGTCGGCGGTCATAGTGCGGTCCCCGGTGTCTGGTCTCCGCATGTGGTTCGCTGATTTCCGGGTTGCCTCGGGTGCAGTGGCTTCAGCGATGGCGTCGGCGAGGGCGATGTCTCCTTTGGCTATCAGTCGGCTCTATAGGACTGGGTCTCGGAGTCTGAGTACGACGCAGTCCCGTAAGGCCTCATCCATGTCCAAGAACCCGCACATGCCCCCTAGGCTTCGTAGCTCAGCCACAAAATCGCTGATGCCCTCGCCCACTCTCTGGTCCCGCCGGTAGAAATCGTGCCGCCTGATGAGGGTGGGCACGGTGGGGGCATAGTGGTTCCGGAGCAATGGTTCGAGGTCGGCCCAGTCCATCTCCTTGATGTCCGCGGGTTTCGCTAGAGCTTTTGCCATCTTGAACACTGCGGGCCCGCAGTGTGTCAGGAAGACGGCTCTTTTCTTCGGCCCGGCGGCGTCCTTCATGTTGCTACATTCGAGGAACATGAGGAATCTGTCGGTGTATGATTCCCAGTCCTCGGTAGCGGGATTGAAGGGCGCGGGCAGTGCGATGCTGGCCATCTTGTTGGTCTCCCTTCCTCCGGACGTGTTGGTGGGGGATTTGCCTTGGAATCCCATCCTCGTCGCCAGTGTTATGTCCGGCACGGCAAGGAGACCAGGACCCAGTGACTTGGTTCAGCTCATTTATTGGTCCCGATAACAGCTCGGGTTCCGGGGGAAAAACTGCGGCTTTTTATTCCCAAGCCGCGGCGGCCGCAGCCAATGGCACCACTTTGAATCTCCCGCGATTAGTTTCCACCACTCGCGGGAGATCCTCAGCGGGCCAATCAGAGCGGCTCACTCGACCAATCGGATCCCTGCGCACTTTGACCAATCACAGCGCGGCTTTTACAAGAATGTAAATGACCGTATAGAACAATAAGGGTCAGTGAATGACGAATCCTCAATTTTTTAACATCTCCAACACAGAAAATCTGATGTCCATCCTTTCATTCTTTAGCCCATATTTTGAATTGATCTTATTACATTTCCTGTCTATTGCATTTCTGTGTTGCCTCACTTCCAACTTTGGGCAAACCTACACATAAATGTATTTAAAACAGGAAAAAAGAATACAACAAGAGACAAAAATGAAAGATGAAAAGATGGCATGGAGGACAAAACCCAGATATGTCAAAAGACAAAATGCACACAATCGAAAGGCAGCTTTATCATGCTCATCAAGACCTGGATGAACAGCCCAGTCTTCAAGCCCCCTTCAAAACACAAGCAAGAAGGGGGCCCTCTGGATCTTGGAAGAGCCTCATTCCAGAGGGCAAGCATTGCCGCAGAGAAGGCGTGCTTCTGGGGTCCCATGATATTGTTTGATTGAAGGAATCCAAAACATACCAACCATCCTGGGTCAAATTGGTCAGACAGATAATATGAGTGATTGCCAGTCCCTCAAGTAACCAGGCCCTATGCTGTGGTCAGCTCTATCAATAATGACCAGTACTCTGAATCACACATGGGCCTACTGAGAAGGCCCATCACTGCCTGTGCTGCTGCATTATGGAACAGTTGAAACTTCCAAGTGAGTTTCAAGGGAAGCCCCATATAGAATGCATTATAGAGATATCCTTAGATAACCAGGGTATGGCCTCTCAATCTAGGGTCTCCCAAATTACAGTCAGGGAAGATAAATACTTGTTTTATGAGTTGTTGTTTTTTAATTATCACATCAAGCTGCCATAGCTGCAGCAAGTGAAAGAACCCAAACATCTAGTTATCAATCCTTGCAGCTTTGCCCCATTACTGGGGCAGAAGCATTTAGAATATTATGAAATCCGGAGATTCCCTACGTAGTAATCACTTTTGTGAAAGCTGTCGTGTCCGCAAAAAGACGATTAGAGTCGGTGACTTTCATTCAAAGCTCTTTATTAACAAAGGGAGAACCGAACCGGCGAAAGGTAAAAAGCCCGCGGCTTTTATACCTTTCGCAAGGCGGCCGCGGCCAATGGCAGCGATTCAAGTCTCCCGCTCTTGGTTTGCACCAATCGCGGGAGACCTCAATCGGGCCAATCAGCGCGGCTCGCCTGGCCAATCAGAAATCCCCGTGCCTTGGCCAATCAAGGCCCGGGGATTTCGAGTATACCATTTGAATACATAACAAAAGCAGTTTCAGGAATGCTTAGAAGCACTCAAGGCTAGTCTAGTATTTTCCCACTTTGTCAGCTAGACAGCAGCAATTAATATTGCTTTCTTTGAAGAGCATTTGATAGAAGGCCCCGATTGCTCTCTCACATCTTGTCTTATCAGGTTGCCCTCATTTCCTTGATCCCTATCTGACTTTCAGCATCTTCACTTCCTTGCTAAAAGAATAAAGCTGCGTAGTGAATGAACACTCCTTGCAGAACAAAAAAATGTGCCCTTTTTATCAACACTGTTTTTTACCCAGCAGGATTCTGGAACAACTGACAGGCAACCAAATAAGGATGCAGTACTGCCATGGCAACCGACTTCATAGAAGAGTGGTGTCACAAAATTGTTGCTTAAAATGGGATTAAAAGCCATTTATTAAAAAAAAAAAAAAAAAAAGTGGCTGAGGCACTGACTGTTTTATTAAAGGGATAGTAAACTATTAAGTTATTTGGATTTTAATTTATATTTATCTACAAATAACTTCAAATAAATAAAGGAAGACTAGATCTATTTCAAGCTACTGTATTTTGCTCTCATCGGCTAGCCATACCCTTCTGGGATTCAAACCCCAGCAAGTTACTTGCATATTAGGTACTGTAGATGTATTAACCTCTAAACCAGGGGTATCCAACCTTGGCAACTTTAAGACTTGTGAACTCTTTGCTGGCTGAGGAATTCTGAGAGTTGAAGTCCACAAGTCTTAAAGTTGTCAAGGTTGGACACCCCTACTCTAAGCCAGGGCGCTCCTTGCTTTGTTGGCTATACCAGGAGAGAGGTTAATATCTCCCCTGCTATAACCAACAAAGCAAAGAGAGCCTGTGGAATGGATTAGAGATTAATACATCTACCTAATGTGCAAGTAGCCTGGGTTTGAATCCCAGAAGGGTATGTCTAGCTAATGGGAGTTAAATAACTTGAAATAGATCTATACTAGTCTCCCTTTATTTTTTTGTTCGTAAATAATAAATTCAACACAAAAATAATTTGTCGCGAAAGCGACTACCTGCGAAGGCTCCTGGATTGAGGGTGAAAGCAGAAACAGTATGCTCCTCCCCATAATTGGATAGACCAGGTTGCCTTGATAGACCAGTTTCACCAGAAAAAAAAAAAACTATTAAGTGATTTGTTTAAAAAGCATTTTGCTTTATATTCTGCACAGGGAGCTTAGCAAGTTCTATTTCCCCAAAACAGGCAGATGATGATGAGGTCATCCCAGCCCTGGCATAGCTACTGGATCTATTACTTGAAAACAAGGCAGATAAACACATCGCATACAAACTGCTTTGCTGCAAGAGGTTCCAATGTTCTTCTAGTGGGATCATATGGAGGAACAACCATAAAAAACAAGCCTCTTGAGACAGAAATACTGAGATAGGAATAAGATGGAATAGACTAATTTGAGCCTACAATAAAATGTTCTATGAAGAACTTTCTCTGATATGGCATCCTAATATACATTAGGTGATAACAAGTTCAAGCCCATCCAAAGGGTTATCATATTAACAAATGAGATTAATACACTTCTGTTAATTAAAGAATAGAGCAATTTATTTTATAAGAAGTCAATATATTCTAGCAGTTGTTAAGAATTTAGACAGATTGAACCCAACACATCTGGAGAGTACAAAGTTGGAGGCAACTGCTCTTACCCATTCTAGGTAGTCAGGATTGGAGTTAAAAAGCAGTGGGGCGGGTGGCATTGTTTGCTATAATTTTCCCCTCCCATAATTTATTTTATTTATGCAAACCTTAAAAATGTGTCAAGAGTGCAGATACCTCCCTCATGTTTCTCAGTACTCTGATTTTGTCTACATAATCACAATACTCAGCAATTAAATCGAGTATTAGTATGGATTTTAAAATTTATTTTGCAATTATGTCCAGCAACTGAAAACATGCACAGATATATGCGGGGCATTCTTTTGTGGGAAAATTGCAGTCTAACCTGCTCAGCGGTAGGATTCAAATTTGCTTACTACTGATTCTGTGGGTATGGCTTGGTGGACGTGGCTTGGTGGCTGTGGCAGGATACTGCAAAATCTCCATTCCCACCCCACTTCAGGGGAAGGATACTGTAAAATCCCCATTCTCTCCCCAACCCATTAACCTGCTTTCCAGCTCCTTTCTCCTGTGCAGGGCAACAAAAAATGACCCAGCCAATCAGTTGGGACTTGGGAGGCAGAGAACAGATTGGGAGCAGGGCCAGTCAGAGGTGGGATTTGTCGGTTCTCCAAACTACTCAAAATTTCTGCTATCGGTTCTCCAGAACTGGCCAAAACCTGCTGAATACCACCTCTGAACCTGCTGTTTCAAGATGGTGAACAGCTTATACAACTAATAGAATTAAATACAGTTCAAATGGCATGTAAGTCTTAGAAATAAATCAGTAATGCTTCAATATGTTTTATGTTTCTGCTGTTTCCTTGGCTCCGAAAGCTGCAGCCAAGGTGGCTCTGATTTTCTTAACCTCAGGACAACTGTAGGATGTGTCTACTGGGCAAGTAAGATTATAAGGAGTAAAATTGCTCAGCATAAGAAGGAGAAATGGAAAACAGAAGAAAGGTGTGAGAGACAAAAAGAAAATCTAATCAGAGATATCAAGAAGCGGACAGGCAACAAGTAACAAGAGATGAATACAGGTAGTCCTTGACTTACAATAGTTAGTTTAGTGACTGTTCAAAGTAACAATAGCACTGAAAAATGTGACTGATGATCATTTTTTGAAAATACGACCTTTGCAGATTCCCATGATCATGTGACCAAAAGATTGCCCCAAACCAAATCAAAATCTGGGTAACTTCTCATGCTTTTGGTTGTTCTTACCCATTGCTTGCTCCAAACTATTTTTGTTCCGAACTAAGCAAACTCGTTAGCTTGCAATTCTAATAGTTTTCCTTCCACGACAGGCTCGTAAACCTGCACTTCTGACTGGCCCGCTAATAGCGGATCGTGATTGGTCGTTTTGGCTAATCTGATTGGCTGATAGCGGGTCGCCGCCAATTGGACTCTCCCAGTGCAGCAAACTCAAATCATTGGTTGTTGTGACAGCAGCCAGATCTATAAAAGGAGCTGCTGCTGCCCAAGTATTTTCGCTCTGTTCTGAAGTCACTAATAAAGAGTTGGAGTCACTATTCGATGCCTCGTCTCCATTCTTTGCGCCCACTCTCCCAGATCTAACACTGGCAATGAGGGTGGGATTCGGAGATGATAGAGCTGACTGAACACTCGCTGAACGCTAACAGAGCACGTGGCTGAGAGCGCACCAATAGCGGCAGAATGACCAGCGGCGCCATACCACCCGCTCCATTTGATCCAGCTAACGAAGACTGGGACTTGTATATGGACAGGTTTCAGATGTTCCTGGAAACCAACAACCTGAAGGATGCTACGCCTGGCAAGAAACGAGCTGTGTTCCTGACCCATTGCGGACCCGCCGTTTTTAAGATGGCAAAGGCACTCACTAAACCAGCAGAAGTCAAGAGGATGGACTGGGACAACCTCACCCCAATCCTCCGGGCCCATTATGCCCCAGTGGTGCCAACACTCATCAGGAGACACGAGTTTTACCAGAGGGACCAACAGGAGAGCGAAAGTGTTGGAGACTTCATTGCGGACCTCAGAAACCTGGGGTGACTCTGTGGCTTCGCAAATCTAGAAGAAGCCATGAGAGATTGAATTGTTCTGGGTCTAAAAGACCCCACAACCCAGAGCAAGATTATGGCGAAGGGGGACATCGGCCTCGCAGATGTCATCTCTGATGCTACTGCAGCAGAAGCAACCAGGAAATCAGCAGCTCGAATGCGCCGAGTGAATGGACCGCACCGCCAACTCGCCAGTGACACTACGTCCCTTTCAGAGAGGCACACAATGGCCACCCACCACGAAGACCTCAAATCCTCATCAGAAAGCAAGGAAGAGGTCGTCAACAGACTCAGGTCAGAGCGCGATCAGCGAGACCAGCGGAATCGTAAGCCCTCGTATCAGTGTGCTGGATGCGGGGGAAACCACCCGCGGTCAGACTGCAAATTCCTAGACACCCTCTGCCATTCCTATGGAAAGAGGGGCCACATGGCAAAGGTCTGTAGAAGCAAGCAAGGATCCAGCCCAAACCGAAGAGAAAATAATTTCCAGCAGACAACAGGCACCCCACCAGTAAATCGGGACCGCCCAAGCAACCAATGGAACCACTACTACAGAAATCGAGCACCAGCCACTTCTACCAGATGAGAAGGGGCGCACCAAACCATCACCATCGGCCGCACTTCATCCCTTGATGCAAGAAAAATCCGAGTAAGGGTCACCATTGAGAATCAACCATGCATTATGGAAGTCGACTCTGGGTCTTCCCTATCAATGGTCTCCTGGAAAACCCTCAAACAGCTGATCCCTGACATCCGTCGCCAGGACCTTAGCACTCAGAAAATTATATTAAAGGACTACCAAGGAAATAGGATCCCAGTTGCCGGTTCCAAGTCTCCTTCAAAGACCACACCGCAACCCTACCTCTTACCGTCGTCGATAAAGTTCGACCCAGCTTACCAGGCTTGCAGTGGTTCACGCCACTAGGAATTGAACTGGCGGGCATCAACCAGACCAAAAGCAATGACTGGGAAGCGGCCCTCATCCAGGAATTCCGGGAAGTTTTTACCAAGAAGCTAGGCAAGTACAAGGGATCCTCCATATCATTTAATCTCTGCCCTGATATTGCACCCATTCGCCTTAAGCCTCGTCGAGTGCCCTTTGCACTCAAACCAAAGATTGATGAACAATTGGACAAATTAATAGCCCAGGGCGTGTTGGAACCAATTGACCACGCCCAATGGAAGACCCCAATTGTAACCCCCATAAAACCTGACGGATCTCTGAGAATTTGTGGGGATTACAAGGCCACCCTCAACTACGCACTTCAGCAGAGCACTTACCCCGTGCCTGTGGTCCAACACCTTCTTCACTCCCTTGGGGGCGGAAAAATATTTGCAAAATTGGACCTAGCCCAGGCGTACCAGCAGCTGCCTGTAGATGCAGAGACCGCAGAAGCCCAAACCATAGTTACACACAGAGGTGCCTTCAAATGTAATAGACTCCAGTTTGGAGTGAGCGTAGCACCTGGCATCTTCCAAAGTCTGATGAAAAGATTGCTACAAGGCATAAAAGGGGTTGTGCCCTACTTCGATGATGTCTTGATAGCCGCCCCCACTAGAAGTCTTCTAGAAAAGCAACTAAGAATGGTCCTCCAAAAATTTAAAGACGCTGGCCTGAAGGTCAAGAAGGAAAAGTGCCAACTATATACTGAGAGGGTTGAATTCCTTGGTTACCTTCTTGACAAACAGGGAATTCACCCTAGTGAGAAAAAATTGGCTGCAATAAAAAATGCCCTGAGACCTAGAAACAAAACAGATCTCCAAGCCTTCCTGGGACTCATTAACTTTTATAACATCTTCCTACCCCAGAAGGCGACTGTTGCTGAACCTCTGCATAGGCTCCTCGACAAGAAGGCTTTCTTTGTGCCCACTCTCCCAGATCTAACAATTTTAGCTCAGCCTACTGCCAGTGTCGCACACCTCCACATGATGATCTCCAAAGGAAGTAGCCCTTCAAACAGAAACATCCGCCTAACACCCAGTCAATCTAATTTAATTGATAGCCAGAAAGCAACAGCTTTTTAAAAAAAGAAAAAGTCATCAGAAGGATAAGGGTTATACAGAATGTGCTCTGTGAGCGATGCTTTCAACACATCTATGGAAACTAATAACAGAGGATGTCAGCCTTTCTTTAGGCATTTTTTCTTCTATCAGTCGCCATATATTTCCAAAATGTGATATGTGCTTATATAATCCTTTGGCTTCACACATTCCAGAGATTACATAATTAAACATCTGTGGAGCCAAAGGGGAAGCAACTTGTTAGAATGCTATGCATGTGGAAATGTTTTCTAAAACGACAGGCAAGATACACATTGTTTCCACCTGTCAACCATGTTTCTCATATAATAAGGCCGGGTCTTATTGTTTTTTTGAGCCCCGAAAAAATGGCTAGGCCGTCTTTTTGGGGGGTGACTTAATTCCCCCCCTTTGCATCTTTGGGCGGGCGGGCGGCGATGGCTTGGATGTTGACCTCGGCATTGGTGAGGCACTTCGTATCGGGGTCAACGCAGGCAGCACCATATGCGGGTGTGCAACAAAAATACTTCCTAACGGCAAGCCCCCCCCCCCACCATTCCTCCACAATTCACATGTTTTAATATAGGCCTTAATTTGGGGGAGGGGCTTAATTTCATTTCACGCCTATAAAACATGCTGGGACTTCCTATTGAGGGAGGCCATATTGTTGGAGAAACAGGGTATTTACCCCACCATGCCTGTAAAAAGATGCCTCTTCTGTATAAGGATGCAGGGTATGAAGAGACTGACAAGGAGGCAAGTATAGCAGCAGCAATCAAAACCACATCTCTGCTCTGTCCTTAAGACTTTAGCACAGCCTTCTGCAAAAACTGGTTCCTCTAGAGCAGGGGTCTCCAACCTTGGCAACTTTAAGACTTATGGAGTTTTGATACTATAATTTGGGATTGTTATGTTCTATTGGTTTTCTTCTTTTATTATTTTTTCTTAGAAAAGAACTTATAAGCTGTTATGCCTTGTGCATTGTTTATATAAAATTGATAAAAATGGTTTATATATATAATATAAAAAAGAAAATGATAATAAGATATGGAAGGATATATAAAGTGAATATGATGTTTGAATTTGTGTCTGTGCGAAGAGTTTCAACCCGGGATCAGACAACCTTCAGAAAAGATTTTTTAGTTTTGTTTGTGTTCTGTAAAATCAATAAAATTTGTTTAAAAAAAAAAAAAAAAGACTTATGGAGTTGAAGTCCACAACTCTTAAAGTTGCCAAGGTTGGAGACCCCTGCTCTAGAGAGTTCATTTACAATTCTCATAATTTGCCTCCTGGGGTGGACTTGTTAACTGAATCTTATAGAAACCGTGGCCCAACATAGCTGGAGAGAACCAGGTTACAGAAATTGCTTTAGTATGTCAAAATGACAGTGCACCAATCTTTAGAGGTGCACAGCACTCCACATAGTATCCCAGTTCTGTAAGCAGATCTTCTTTCTCCAGCTGAGTGGTGATCAGAGAGATAATCATCTCACCCTTGTTTATTTTGTGCTCTAATCAGGAGCCTGCTGATAATATAAACAGGATGAACAACACACCCAGTTAGAATCCCAAGAGATTTCTTTGATACCCAAACAATTTAGAAAGTAAAAAAAAGATCTAAGGAGCTGGAACTGAAGCCCAAAACTGGAGAAGATGAGGGACAACTCGGGCTTTGAAGATCATATGACATACCATTCCCAAGCTTCCCAAATGACACCCCCATACACTACATTCATCCTCCGAGATCGAGATGAATGGCTTCTTTCCTCTCAGTTTGTTCTGCTTCGCTGGAAGCAAATTGTCTCATTCAGGCAAGTTTAAGGAAGGGGAGGGGGAATGACACATTGAATTGTAGAAAGGGTGACCTTGAGAGAAGAGGAGAGGTGAGAGAATGAGAAAGAATGGCAGATTTCAGATAAAAAGAAAAGGGAAATCAAAATAAGCATGCTCAGAAAATGAGAGATCAGAATGAAAGGAAAAGAAATCAGACAAAATGCATTGGGGTGGAGGGGAGACAATCCAGTGGAGGAGAGACAGGGAACGATGAAAAAGAAAAGAGGAAATTCTTTGAAAAGATGAAAGCAACAACAAGGAGAAGAAATAAAAAAGGAGTAGGAAACAAATCTGGGGCAAGAACCGAAGACCAAATAATAGAAAGAGGAAAGTATTTGCAGGAGAGAAAAGATGATGAGACTCCAGAGACTAGATCAAAACTTCTCCACACAAGAAGTGTTCAAACAGGAGCATTTCTCAAATCCAAAAATCATGATCATCTCCCTACATTCCATGCATACCAGAGGTGGACATTCAGCAGGTTCTGACCAGTTCTGGAGAACCGGTAGTAGAAATTATGAGTAGTTCAGAGAACCGGTAAATACCACCTCTGGCTGGTCCCACCCCCATCTATTCTCCGCCTCCCGAGTCCCAGCTGATTGGCTGATTCTTCTTTTGTTGCCCTGCACAGGAGAACGGAGCTGGAAAGCAGATTAGTGGAGTGGGGTGGGAATGGAGATTTTGCAGTATCCTTCCCTTGCCATGCCCACTGTTGTGTATGTATATAAGTAATAAAATGTGAGCTTGGAGTAAGTGCAGGTTTCTGGCCCTGCACTTCTGATTGGCTGTTAAGCGGCCATACTGGATTGGCCCATTCCGGGGAATCCGATTGGCCCTTAACAGAGAGTTCCTATTGGTCATAAAAGCTAGTGTTCCTAGCCTGTTATTGGTTAAAACGTTACAAGGGTTGCCTAAATAAGGCGAGGGTTACTGTTGTTTGATTGAGAAGTCACTATGTAAATAAAGAGCTGAAGTTCACCGTTCAGAGGCTTGTCTCCATTCCTCCTCACCCATTCTCAAACTTAACACTGGCGACGAGGATGGGATTTGGAGAAAGCTGAACCAACGAAACTTCGAAGAACACTGAGCACGTGACAGATGACGCCAACAACGGAACCATGTCCAGCGGCATCGTATACCACACGCTCCATTCGATCCAACCCAAGAGGACTGGAAGTCCTACATGGATCGCTTCCAAATGTTCCTAGAAACGAATAATTTAAAGGACACCACACCAGGAAAGAAACGGGCGGTGGTCCGAACACATTGCGGTCCAACTGTATTTAAGATGGCTAAAGCACTAGCCAAACCCCGAGAAGCAAAGGCGATGGATTGGAACGACCTTGAACCTCTCCTGCGAGGTCACTACACCCCAACTGTGCCAACGCTGGTGAGACAGCACGAGTTTTTCCAGAGGAACCAGTGAAAGGGAGAAAGCGTGGCCGACTTCATAGCAGACCTCTGAAATTTGGGAGGCCTCTGCGAATTCGCCGATTTAGAAGAGGCACTACGAGATCGCTTAGTCCTGGGATTAGATGCACCAGGCGTGCAAAGCAAGCTGATGGTGAAAGGAGACATCAGCCTTGCCGACGCCATCACCGAAGCCACGGCAGCAGAGGCGACCAAGAAGTCGGCTGCACAACTACGCCGCAACTGCGTTACAGTACCTCCACTGACAAGCGACATTTTATCCAAGTCAGAAGGACAGCTGGCGACAACGCACCACAAAGACCTCTCTTCGTCGTCAGACAGTGACGAAGAAGGGATCCATTGACTGCGGTCCGACCGGGACCCTCACCCGAAGCCCTTACACCCTTGTGCTGGTTGTGAAGCCAACCATGCCAGATCCGAATGCAAATTCCACGACGCACTCTGCCACAAGTGCAGGAAACGAGGTCACATCGGACGGGTCTGCCACAGCTTGCCAGGACCCAGCCAGGCCTCAAAAGGGACTAACTATTGCCAATCGACAGGAAACCATCCTGTAAGGTGAGAGCCAGTAAACCACTCCTACAGAAATCGAGCTTTGCAGAGAGAAGAGGCTCACCATACTATCACTGTCAGTCACGCCTCAGCCTTGGACACTAAGAAAATCCAAGTCATGGTAGCCATCGAGAACCAGCCTTGCCACATGGAGGTCGACTCGGGATCGTCCCTATCGATGGTGTTCTGGAAGACACTCAAGCAACTCATCCCCACAATTCAATGCCAAGATCTACGGTTCCAACGCCTCATCCTCAAGGACTACCAAGGGAATCGAATCCCCATCGTCAGGTCCTGCCGAGTCCGAGTCTCCTTCAAGAAGCACACAGCGTACTTACCTTTAACGGTCATCGATAGAGATAGGCCTAGCCTACTGGGCCTCCAATGGTTCGCACCACTCGGTATTGAAGTGGCCGGCGTAAACCAAGTCGGTGGCTGTGACTGGGAGGAAGACCTTATATCTGAGTTCAGGGACGTCTTCGCAGACAGTTTAGGCGAGTACAAAGGGACCCCGATCTCATTCAGCTTAGATCCAAAAATAGCTCCCATTCGTTTGAAACCCCGTCGAGTTCCATTCACTTTAAAACCGAAAATCGATGAACAACTCGACAAACTGATAGCTCAGGGGGTGTTGAAGCCCATCGATCACTCCCCTTGGGAAACCCCTATTGTAACACCCATCAAACCAGACAGGTCAATCCGAATTTGTGGGGACTACCGGGCCACCTTGAACCACGCCCTGCAGCAGAACGCATATCCAGTCCCGGTGGTGCAGCACCTCCTCCATTCCCTGGGGGGCGGGAAAGTTTTTGCTAAATTGGATTTAGCTCAAGCATATCAACAATTACCAGTGGATGAAAAAATGGCACAGGCCCAAACTATTGTGACGCACCACGGTGCCTTTAAATGTACCCGGCTGCAATTCAGAGTTAGTGTAGCCCCAGGGATCTTCCAGAGTCTTATGGAAAGGTTATTGCAAGGAATCAAGGGCGTGGTCCCTTATTTTGATGATGTTTTAATAGCAAAAAAGGTTTTACAAGACCGGTTAAAATTAGTCCTAAAAAAATTCCAAGAAGCCAGTCTTAGAGTTAAAAAAAACAAATGTAAATTATGTACTGACAGTGTTGAGTTTCTGGGGTACCTGATTGATAGCCAGGGCATTCACCCTACCGAGAGTAAACTAAAGGCAATCAAAAATGCTCCCAGGCCACGAAACAAAGCCGATCTCCAGGCGTTCCTAGGCCTCATCAATTTCTATAATGTATTTTTACCGCATAAAGCAACTGTCACTGAACTGTTACACCGATTGTTAGATAAAAAAGCAATGTGGTTATGGGGTCACCGAGAAGAACAGGCGTTCCAAAATGTTAAAAAACTGCTCACATCTGACTCTGTACTCATGCAGTATAACGAGACCTTGCCGTTAGTTATAACCTGCGATGCATCGCCTTTTGGGGTGGGCGCCATTTTGAGCCACGTGCTGCCTAATGGGAACGAAGCCCCTGTTGCATATTTTTCAAAGACTCTTTCGAAAACAGAGCGGAACCATGAACAAATTGATAAAGAAGCCCTCGCAATCGTCTCAGCTGTGAAAAGATTTCATGAATACGTGTATGGGAGTGTTTTTACCATTGTGACTGACCACAAACCGTTGCTAGGGATAATAGCCGGGGATAAGCCGACTCCCTACATATTATCCCCTAGGATGACCCGATGGTCAGAATTCTTAGCTGCTTATAATTATCGGTTGCAATATCGGCCGGAGAAGGCCATTCCCCATGCCGACGCATTGAGCCGAGCACTGCTTCCAGAGACTCTCGACAATCCAGTACCAACGGTAACTACGTTGCAAATCGAGGCACTCAACTCGCCGCCACTGACTGCTCGAGACATCGCGAGAGAAACCAAGCGCGACCACACCCTTGCACGAGTCCTGAGTTGGGTAGAAAGCGGATGGCCATTGGACCAAGTATCAGATGACTTCACACCGTTTAAGTCTAGGCAGACTGAACTCTTCTCCCAGAAGGGCTGTATCATCTGGGGCGATAGAGTCATTATCCCAGAGCGGCTCCATAAAACGTTGCTGAGAACGCTGCACGAGGGCCACCCCGGCATCGTGCGAATGAAAGCACTTACACGAAGCTACGCATGGTGGCCAGGCATTGACAAGCAAATCGAACAGTGGGTTAAAGCTTGCCCCTGGTGCCAAGAAGTCAGCAATGCCCCACCAAAAGCCATGCCTACTGAATGGGAGACACCTCGCGGACCCTGGTCCCGAATTCACCTGGATTTCGCGGGACCAACCAAGGGCCACACCTTTCTGCTTACAGTCGATGCCTACTCAAATTGGCTTGAAATTCATCGTATGACAACTACGATCTCCGAGGCAGTGATCAAGGTTCTCAACAGACTCTTTGCAACCCACGGATTACCAGACATCCTGATGTCTGATAACGGTCCACAGTTTACTGCACTAGTGTTCGAGCAGTATCTCGCTGATCGCAGCATCCGCCATGCGCTCACCTTGCCTGTGCATCCTGCAACCAATGGCCAAGCAGAACGCATGGTCCAATTTGTGAAGAGAACCTTGCAAAAAGTAGACTACGACAACATTGACGACAAGGTCAATCAAATCCTCTTCTTGCAACACATCACCCCACATAGCGTCACTGGCAGAACTCCCGCCGAACTGCTTATGGGACGAAGGCTCCATTCCCACCTTGACCGGTTGCACCCTGCTTACGAACCAGAGAAACCACTAGGATCCAGCGGCCGCTGTTGCGCTGTTCCAGGTAGGAGACCTCGTGTATGCAAAGAACTTATCGGGCAACCCGTTGTGGGTGGAAGCGACAGTAGTACGTGTAACTGGCCTCAGATCCTACCTGGTGCAATGCCTTGACAATAAATTTTGGAAACAGCATATCGACCAATTACAGTCACGACTTGCAGCAGCCAGTCCACAACTCCCCTATGACCAAACTGAGGGGGGGAGGTACAGAAGATATGGAAATCCTAGAGAACCCGCTTGAAGGAAACAACGATTTAAATGTAACTCAAGAAGCGGAGCTGGAGGGAGAAACGTTTGCGCCTCAGGGAATTGCGGAAAATGTGGGCAATGACTTGGAAGTGAACTCTGAATCAGAGGCAGCCCCACCACCGAGCGACAGCCTACCTCAGCTGGATTGCAACCAGTCAATACAAAGGAAATCCAAAAGACTGAAAAAACAACCGTCCTATTTAAGGGACTATGACTTGGACTAAGGAACCAGAGGGAAGGGGTGTTGTGTATGTATATAAGTAATAAAGTGTGAGCTTGGAGTAAGTGCAGGGTTCTGGCCCTGCACTTCTGATTGGCTGTTAAGCGGCTGTACCGGATTGGCCCATTCCGGGGAATCCGATTGGCCCTTAACAGAGAGTTCCTATTGGTCATAAAAGCTAGCGTTCCTAGCCTGTTATTGGTTAAAACGTTACAAGGGTTGCCTATATAAGGCAGGGTTACTGTTGTTTGATTGAGAAGTCACTATGTAAATAAAGAGCTGAAGTTCACTGTTCAGAGGCTTGTCTCCATTCCTCTTCACCCATTCCCAAACTTAACACCCACCAAGCCACGTCATGCCCACAGAACCAGTAGTAAAAAATGTTGAATCCCACCACTGATGTATACCCACAAATATGACTTTGTTGGATTCACCTCTGGGGAAAAAAAACATAATTTGGGGTTTATTGAGGACAATGGGAGGTTTCATGGGTCCCTTGCCTTAATAGGACATTCTGCCTAATGACTTTGACTAAATCCATTTGAAACACTGTATACACAAATTACATTTTGCTGAGATTCTTGTGGATTTTCTCAAACTTGAGACCTCCATAAGGACTTGCAGGTCCCAAGTCTTTGACAGGATTCCACAGAAAAAAAGAAAAATATATTCAAATTTGGCATTCACTTTTATTTATGCTGGCTGGGGAAATCTAGTTCACCCAACTTAAAGTTATCAAGGTTGAGAAATCAATTTAGAATAGCTGTCCACTTGAAAAAGAGGGACCCTGGGTGGCTAATGTGACATTAAAAACAGTAGACAACAGTGGCAGTAACAACAGTCAAAACATTTTTTTCAACCAATATCTCCTCAAGCTTCAAGGGGAACAGGGATCTTGATTTGAGATACTGGGAATTTTATCACTGTTTAACTAAACAAGACATCAACATGCACTGGAAACATTTTTTCCTGTCACGTCCTCATGATATGATCTTCAACTTATCTTCAACTCATGAGAGAAATCCCTTTTTAATAAGTAAGTTTCCAGCCCCGCTCCTTATTTTAACACAATGCACGGACAACCTGAAGGCTGTAACATTTATTTGGCTTTTGCCATCCATTATTTTGCTGGGAATTCAGGATACTGGAAAAGGCTTGCAACAGACACAAGAGAGACAAAGGGATTGACAATGGAGACAATATGTATTTCAGGCTTGGCATAGATTTCCACCAATTCAAAAATTAGTGAAGAGCCCACCAGTCTGGAAAGGAAAGAGATATAAGACTCAGCCCACCAGCAAATATTCTTAGCTTTTCAGCTAAAGGTTTATTTCAAAATATTCATTTCAATTTTCACCACTTCTTATTTGTCAAACATATCTGCTTTTACATGTGTTGGATTCTAACTCCCATTCTCACCAGTAGGTTGGCTGTTCTAGCTCAGAGTATCTGGAAGACATCAAGTTGGAGAAAGCTAGCCTAATATTATCCTCCTTCTAATGTCATATTTACAGCTAAAAATAGGGGAAAGAGTCAAGGATAAAAGTTACATATAAGGGAAGTAGAAAAAGAGAGAGAAGAACAAAGCAGCGAAAGAAAAAATGCTACTGGTACTTAGCAGCAAAAGCACTTAAGGAAATCAATCCAACAGCAGATTGGCAGCTAATGAAAAAATTCACATGAATCCAAATGAGCAGCTTTGCTCTTTATTCTCCTCAAATTGCTGCCTTTTCTATTTCTCCCAGGATCTTAGTTTGCATGGGCCATTCATAGTTGCATGTTAATTTCATATACTTTTGGTCAGAGAAATAGTACCTCTGCTGTGAAAGCTCATAGCCGACCAGCATGATTTAGTTATGCACACTGCTCACTCTCTTGGTCAATACAACATTGCTGGGACTATTATAGCATTAAGAAGTAATATTAAACATTGTTCTTCTGATTGCAAGAAAACGTCTAAAAATCTCATCCCCATCACTTTATAAACAAAAAATGGCCTTGGTTAATAAACCCAGTTTATGCATTCAATTAAGCAATCTGAGTTTTCCCAGTGCTGTGCATTTCAAAATGCAAATTATGTGTTTGGATATTCCCCATAGTTAAAAAAAAAATATCTGTGCACAAAAATGGCTGGTACTTCAGGGGAAAAGCTAATTAGAATCCTCTTAACATGCTATTTTAGCAGGAGCAATGTGTTTAACATGCAGTCATAAGTTTATAATTATTGTGGGAAAGTATTTGAAGTTCCTAACTATGTTTTCTTGAAATAAATACAGGTAGTCCTCAAATTATAATCACAATTGAGCCCAAAATTTCTTATTATTGAGAAATGTGTTAAGTGACTTTTGCCTCATTTTACGACTTTTCTTATCACAGTTGTTAAATCAATCATTGCAGTTGTTAAGTTAGTCACACAGCTGTTCGGTGAATCTGGCTCCCATACTCACTTTGCTTGTCAGAAGGTTGCAAAAGGTGATCACATGACCTTGTGACACAGCAACGGTCATAAATACGAACCAGTTGCCAAGCCTCTGAACTTTAATCACATGACCATGGGGAAGCTGCAAAGGTCGTAACTGTGAAAAACAGCCCAAAATCACATTTTTCAGTGCCACTGTTACTTTGAACAGTCACTAAACAAATTGTAAGTTGAGGGCTACCTGTAGATGGCACTTATTTTGGGAGCTAGCCCAAGCTGCCTCAGGATTTCTAAATTCATATTTCAGATTAACATAATGCTGTATACTGTACGAGTCAAAAAGAGGGCTGTGAAAATATTTACAGGCCCCCTCAGATCCTGGACATAAACTGTTTCAACTCTTACCCTCAAAACGATGCTATAGAGGACCGCACACCAGAACAGCTAGACACAAGGATTTTCCCGAATGTCATTACTCTGCTAAACAAATAATTCCCTCAACACTGTCCAACTATTTACAAAGACTGCACTACTATTACTATTAATCTTCTCATCACTCCTTATCACCCATCGCCTCCCACTTGTGACTGTATGACTGTAACTTTGTCGCTTGTATCCTTACGATTTATATTGACTGTTTCCTAGTATATTTGATTGCTTATTGTATTATTATTAAGTGTGACTATTATGAAGTATTGTACCTGATGATTCCTGACTCTTGATGATTCTGTTCTATTCTATTCTGTTCTGTTCTGTTCTGTTCTGTTCTGTTCTGTTCTGTTCCGTTCCGTTCCATTCCATTCCACTCCACTCCATTCCATTCTATTCTTTGTTACTTATTATGGGAACATCACTTTTTCTCCTCTATCACCTCTAGGCCATGCTTTTGCCAGGACTCTTGTTTGGACATTTCCCAAAGGATTATATTTATCTGTTGTTCTACAGTGCCCCATTAAGATTATGGTCCAATTTTCTGCCTGTAACATTATCTTCTTTTTATTTAATAGTACCTCATTAATTTTTAATCTGTGGCTTTCAAAGTGTCTTAGAATAACATCAACAGCTAAAAAGAATGTGAGATAAAACTTATCATAGCAGACCTACAGCTTCATTCAATACAGGCAGAATATTGTCTTCTTGGCCAAATTAACAGCACCTTCGTCTTATGTGGATGGAGTTTTAGTTTTTATTCCTTGTCCATTCCAGTCTTTAGTTTAGCATGTCAGCATCTCAACTGTATTAGAAGAAAAGAATAGATCTGTCAGCAAAATGGTTAACACCTCATTCCAAATGTGCTCCATCAGTACACTAAAGATAACAATATTTTGGGAGTGACAACTACATTCAATCTTGAAATTAGGTACTTGTGAACATATTCACAAGTATATGGAAGCAGCATACAAAAAAATTAAATTTAAATGCATTTAAATTAACAATACATTAAATGACTCTTCAGTTAAACTGGTTTAATACAAGGAATATATTTAATCCCTTTGCATTTAATAAATTATCCTTTCTGTCACATTACATTTTCAACAGCAACATCGTATAAACCTCCAGTTGTCTATTTCCAATGTATTGTTAAATATATGGGCAAAAGAATGTCCTGAAGAATGCCACAGACAGTGCAAATGTAATAGGCATTTAGGGGAATCAGCACACAACTGAATATAAATAAAACAATTTCACCAATATCTATTCAGGACTGCTAGGCATATGCCAGAATAATTTCTCTGAATTCAAAGAAACTGTTTCCTTCTTTCATAGGACAGTATCTGATCAAGATTTTGTTTTGGGGAATGCTGAACATCACAGCAGAAATTTATGTCAAGTGACGGTAGGATGTATTGTGCAGAATTCATTTCTTCCATTTGCTCAAATGATTAAGAACACAGAGTTTCTGAGAATCATTTTGGGCTTTCCAATTATAATTCTCAAATGATAGCAAGCTTGCATAGGGCAGGATTTATCCGTCATTCTTAATGGGACTCAGCTTTCAGCCCTCCATTGCAATGTAGCCTCTTCAACCATCCTTCCACTGAGTATTTCACTTAAGATTATTTCATAGTCTCCATCAGGAGTTGAGGTCAATTTAAGGATGTCTTTGTTTCATGCACAGCAGTGTCAGTAAATAGCACTTACAAACACACACAGAGTTATCCATCCAGTAGGTTAATCTAGCACTTGCTCAGCAGAGCTTTCCCCCCTGCCCATCTGCCATGCATTTAACTGTACAGGCGATTTAGATTTTTCAGACATTTGACTGTGAACATCTGCAAGGAAAGCAGAGATTAAAGGATTTTGTAGGGAGAACAGTCTTTGCCTCCTTGCTATATAATACTTTGGAGATCACTGGGTGATTAAAATAATCACCATCTAGCATGAACCCACAATACTAAAATAACAATTTAATATCTATATTTTCAGAACCCAAAAGACAACAGTTCTTAAGCTTGTATATTGTTCAATTTCCCCAGTGTCATAAATTCAGGCATGGGTAGAATGAATGGAGACAGTCTTAGTTGGTGAACTTTCAACTCTTTATTGCATAGTGACTTCTAACTTGTATAACAACAACTCTGCTTTATATAGGCAATGCTAATGTGAAATAACCAATAGGAGCTTGTGAAATGCTAGCTCCAGTACCAATAAGAGTCCTTCGTTAAGGGCCAATCAGATTCTCAGAACCCGACCAATCCGATCAAGCCGCTTAACACCCAATCAGAAGTGCAGGGCCAGAACCCTGCACTTTACCCCAAGTTTGCCTTTATTCAACTATTTACATACATAACACCCCTTCCCCCTGGCTTCACAATTAGTTTGTGACTATGTAGTCCTTTAAATAGGACGGTTGTCTCTTGGGTCTGTCAGATTTTCTTTGGACTGGCTGTGTGCAGTCCCGTTGAGGTAGGGTGTTGTTTTGTAGTGGCTCCGCTTCTCGTTCTGGTGTGATTTCCCTTGGAGCGTACGATTCTTCTTCCTGCTCCATTTCCTGGGTTTCACTTGATTCATCGCTTTCCTGGAACAGGTTTCCTGGCATATCGTCATCTTCTCTTCCTTCCCCCCCCCTCAGTTTGGTCGTTGGGAAGTTGTTGGCTCGCAGTTATAAGTCGTGACCGTAATTGGTCAATATGTCTTTTCCATAGTCTCTCATCAATACATTTTACAATATAGGATCTGGGCCCAGTCTCGCATATTACCGTTGCTTCAATCCAAACTGGGTCGCCCGATAAATTTCTTGCATAAACGGGGTCACCTACCTTAAAGGTACGGTAGCGTCCGCTGGATCCTGGAGGTTTTTCTGGCTCGTAAGCAGGGTGCAGTCGGTCGAGGTGGGAACGGAGTTTTCGCCCCATGAGAAGTTCAGCGGGAGTTCTGCCGGTTTCGCTGTGCAGAGTGATGTGTTGTAGAAGTAGAATGCGGTTTATTTTTTCGTCAAGATTATCATAGTCCAGCTTTTGTAAAGTCTTTTTTACAAATTGTACCATGCATTCCGCTCGGCCGTTGGTAGCAGGATGCGCCGGCGAGGTGAGCGCATGGCGGATGCCGTTGTCAGCAAGGTACTGTTCAAACATTAGTGCTGTAAACTGTGGTCCGTTATCGGACACCAGGACGTCCGGCAATCCATGAGTTGCAAAGAGTCTATTGAGGACTTTAATGACTGCCTCGGAGGTTGTATTGGCCATTTGATGAATTTCTAACCAATTAGAGTATGCATCGACAGTCAACAGCAATGTCTGTCCTTTGATCGGCCCTGCGAAATCCAGGTGGATTCTGGACCAGGGTCCATGTGGTGTCTCCCATTCGGTCGGTGCAGCTTTTGGCGGTGCGTTGCTGGTTTGTTGGCACTTGGTGCAGGCTTTGACCCATTGCTCGATGTGTCGGTCCATGCCTGGCCACCAAGCATAGCCCCGTGCGAGTGCCTTCATTCGCACGATCCTGGGATGTCCCTCATGCAAGATTTGTAACAGCGTCTTTTGGAGTCGTTCTGGGACGATGACTCTATCGCCCCAGATAACGCAGCCTTTTTGAGAAAAAAGTTCAGTCTATCTTGTTTTAAATGGCGCGAAGTCATCTGGGATCTGGTCCAATGGCCATCCACGCTCTACCCAGCCTAGGACTCGTGCTAGGGTGTGGTCTCGTCTGGTCTCCCTCGCGATATCTCAAGCGATCATAGGAGGCGAATTGAGCGTTTTGATTTGTAACGCCGATACTGTTGGTGCCGGATCGTCGAAGGTCTCTGGTAGCGGTGCTCTGCTGAGTGCGTCGGCATGGGGAATGGCTTTCCCCGGTCGATGTAACAATCGATAATTATAAGCAGCTAGAAACTCTGACCATCGAGTCATTCTTGGGGACAATGTATAGGGAGTTGGTTTGTCCCCAGCGATTATCCCCAATAAGGGTTTGTGGTTGGTTACAATTGTAAATGTCCTTCCATATACATACTCATGGAATTTTTTTACGGCTGACACAATTGCAAGAGCCTCCTTGTCTATTTGTCCATAGTTACGTTCTGCCTGGGATAGAGTCTTCGAAAAGTATGCAACGGGAGCCTCATTTCCATTAGGTAGCACATGGCTCAAAATAGCGCCCACCCCAAACAGTGAGGCATCACAAGTTATAACCAAGGGTAATGTTTCATTATATTGCATAAGTACAGAATCAGATGTAAGTAAATCTTTTACATTTCGAAACGCTTTTTCTTCTCGGTAACCCCAAACCCATAATGCTTTCTTATCTAATAACCGGTGTAATGGTTCAGCCACAGTCGCCTAATGCGGTAAAAACACATTGTAGAAATTGATAAGGCCTAAAAATGCTTGAAGATCAGTTTTGTTACGAGGTCTGGGAGCATTTCTAATCGCCCTTAATTTACTCTCAGTTGGGTGAATACCTTGACTATCAATGCGATAACCTAGAAATTCAACACTGTCGGTATACAGATGACATTTATCCCTTTTTACTTTCAATCCCGCTTCTTGGAATTTTTTAAGAACACATTTTAAACGATTCTGCAGAATTTTTTTACTAGGAGCTGCAATCAATACGTCATCAAAATACGGAACCACGCCCTTGATTCCCTGTAACAATCGCTCCATTAAACTTTGGAATATTCCTGGGGCCACACTCACCCTGAACTGCAATCGGGTACATTTAAAAGCACCTCTGTGCGTTACTATCGTTTGGGCTTGGGCTGTTTTATCGTCCACGGGCAATTGTTGATAGGCTTGAGCTAAATCTAGCTTAGCGAAAACCTTTCCACCTCCCAGAGAATGAAGGAGGTGCTGCACCACCAGCACTGGATAGGCGTTCTGTTGGAGGACGTGGTTTAGAGTGGCCCGGTAGTCCCCACAGATTCGGATTGACCCATCTGGTTTAATGGGGGTTACAATAGGAGTTTCCCATGGGGAATGATCAATGGATTGCAGTACCCCTTGTTTAATTAGTTTGTCAAGTTGTTCATCTATCTTGGCCTTAAGGGCGAACGGAACTCGACGGGGCTTTAAACGGATCGGGGCGACCTTAGGGTCGAGGCTGAACAAAATTGGGGTCCCCTTATACTCACCCAGACGATCTGCGAAGACATCGCTGAATTCAGACATAAGATCCTCCTCCCACTCGCAATCACCGACTCGGTTCACGCCGGCTAATTCGATGCCGAGTGGCACAAACCATTGGAGGCCCAACAAACTAGGCCTGTCCCTATCGATGATCGTTAGAGGTAAGTATGCCGTATGCTTTTTAAACGAGACGCGGACTCGACAAGACCCGACCACAGTGATCCGATTCCCTTGGTAATCTTTAAGGATAAGGCGTTGCATTCGAAGGTCTTGGCGTTGGATGGTAGGAATGAGCTGCTTTAATGTCTTCCACAACACCATCGAGAGGGACGATCCCGAATTGATCTCCATGTGGCAGGGTTGGTTCTCTATGGCTACTGTAACTCGAATCTTCTTAGCGTCCAGGGCCGAGGCCTGACCTATAGTGATAGTATGGTGAGCCTCTTCTTTCTGCAACGCTCGATATCTGTAGGAGTGGTTTGCTGGGTCTCACCTTACAGGACGGTTTCCTGCCAATTGGCAAAAGTTGGTTCCCTTTGAGGCCGGGCTTGGTCCCGGTAAACTGCGACAGACTCGACCGATGTGGCCTCGTTTCCCGCACTCGTAGCAGAGTGCGTCGCGGAATTAGCAGGCTGCCCTGGAATGGTTTGCCCCGCAGCCAGCGCAAAGGCGTGAGGTTTTAGGACGAGGGTCCCGGTCGGAACGCAGTCGATGGACCCCTTCTTCGTCGCTGTCTGATGACGAAGAGAGGTCCTCATAGTGCGTTGTTGCCAACTGCCCTTCTGAGTTGGGTGAGATGTCGCCTGTCGGTGGGTTTGTGGGGTTTTGGCTTCGCCGTAGCTGTGCCGCTGACTTTTTGGTTGCCTCAGCGGCGGTGGCTTCGGCGATGGCGTCAACAAGGCCGATGTCGCCCTTCGCCATCAGCTTGCTCTGCACGTTTAGTGCATCTAATCCCAGAATTAGGTGGTCTCTCAATGCTTCATCTAAGTCTGCAAACCCGCAGAGGCCTCCCAAGTGCCAGAGGTCTGCCACGAAGTCAGCCACACTCTCTCCTTTTCGTTGGCTTCGTTGATAGAACTCGTGGCGTCTCACGAGTGTGGGTACGGTTGGCGCGTAATGGCCTCTCAGGAGAGGTTCGAGGTCGTCCCAGCTTATTGCTTTCACTTCTCGAGGCTTCGCGAGGGCTTTAGCCATTTTAAAGACAGCCGGGCCGCAGTACGTCAGGAACAGCGCCCGCTTCTTGGCTGGTGTGGCGTCCTTCAGGTTGTTTGTTTCGAGGAACATCTGAAAGCGATCCATGTAGGATTCCCAATCGTCTTGGGATGGATTGTATGGAGCGGGTGGTACGATGCCGCCGGACATGGCTTCCGTTGGTGGCGCCGTTTTTTACACGTGCTCTGTTTTTCTTCCAAGTTCCTTAAGATCAGATGTCTCTAAATCCCACCCTCGTTGCCAGTGTCATAAATTCAGGCATGGGTAGAATGAATGGACAGTCTTAGTTGGTGAACTTTCAACTTTTTATTGCATAGTGACTTCTAACTTGTATAACAACAACTCTGCTTTATATAGGCAATGCTAATGTGAAATAACCAATAGGAGCTTGTGAAACGCTAGCTCCAGTACCAATAAGAGTCCTTCGTTAAGGGCCAATCAGATTCTCAGAACCCGACCAATCCGATCAAGCCGCTTAACACCCAATCAGAAGTGCAGGGCCAGAACCCTGCACTTTACCCCAAGTTTGCCTTTATTCAACTATTTACATACATAACACCCAGAGAGAACCTTAGATCAAACTGAGCTTAGACATTTTGAGAAAGGATCACAAAGAAGTCTCATTCATTCTTCTGTTTAAAAAAAAAATTCTACAGACACTAAAGCAATACTTAATTTTACAATGCTCATTGAGGAAATTGTAAATCCTCAGCAGATGTCCCAGGAGGAATTGTTATATTTATTATGCATTAGTCAGGATCATGACATCAAACACTGTAGTAAAAATGGCAATGAGATGAGCTTTCTAAAAGACTTGGAAGGAAAAATCTGGAACTAGGAAAACCTAAGAAATGCTTTTACTTTTACAGTCTATGGTTGTGATGGCGAATCTATGGCACGCGTGCCACAGGTGGCACGCAGAGCCAATTGTGCCAGCATACAAGCTGCAGGCAAACTGCCTCACAGCTGATTTTTGGCTTGTTTGAGGCCTTTTTCAGACTCCAAGAGGCTTGATTAAGGCTTCTGCAGGCTTTTCAGGTTGAAGACTAGGCCTGTTTCATCCCTTCCTGTTTTTCCAGAAATACTGGAAGTGACTAAACGGGCCTAGTTTTCAGCCTGAAAAGCCTGCAGAAGCCTTCTGGGAGGCTAAAAATCAGCTGTGAAGCACAGTGCAGGTAAGAGGCTGTGTGGGTGGGTGGGTGAGGATTGCGGGAGCATGCGTGGGGGGCTTGGGGGGGATACACATTGCCTTCTGGGTGCTGGCATGCGAGCGTGAGTGTGCAAGCACACGCACAATTTTTGGCACAGGAGCCCCTGGTCTATGGGATTCTCTCAGCCATGCTGATGCCTCTTCCTTATTTCTCACTGGAACTCAGCTAGAATTTTAATGGTATGCTTTAGCTGGATATTTTGTAGGAAGGTGATGAAACTTCAAGTAAGCTACATAGCAGGTAAATCTCTATCACAATTATATTTCTGACAAATAAAAAAAATAGATAAACAAAATAGATCTTGACAAAAAAAAGGGTTGGTCATGGTCAGAGCAAATGATAAATTAAGTATGAGAAACACTGGGCAGAATACAAAGCTTCCTTCCATCCAATGAACCTGAGGTCCCTTCCAGCTGTACTCATGCAAAATCAAACTGCATTCTGTATCCCTATACAATGCCAGGATGCTTGCAATGTTTTTTGTAAACTGAACTGATTAAATTTCAAGTTCAGCTTCAGAATGGATCATTTTCTATCAGAAGAAATTTCTCTCTCTTTCTGCTTCTCATTTCCTTCAGGGTTCATTTCCTGAAAATCAAAGTGCTATTGCCCCACACCGTTATACAGTGGCCCCTTTTGTTTTTGTTGCTTTTTTCCTTCAACACAAAAAAAGCATAATGACGCAATATCAATGGTGCAAGAGCAAGGGGCTAGCTAGAGCACCAAATTTGATATTCTCCTGTTGGCCAGCTGGAAGGACAGCCAGTCTGTTCAGGAAAATAATTCAGCAATATAGTATGGACTCTTGCAGGATGGTAGTGTAATACTGTGTATGATTTGCAGGTTTTGGAGAGATGAAAATTTGAACTGTGTGGCATTGTCTCAAGAATCAATAAAATGGAATTCATGCCCTAGGAAGTATGAGGCCCAACATCATTAACTTTGCTTAGTGAAGTCTTGAATAAACACTTGTGTTATGATAACAAGATGACTCTGCATATGAACTAGAACTTGGTAAAATAGGATAAGGACTTGCAACCTATCTCTATAAATGATTAGATTAGTGTCCTTTAGAATGAGCTATACCTATATCTAAATCCTTGATTGACTCCACTATATACCAAAAATGGATGATAGTTTTCCATTGAATAATAAAATAAACACATTAATTAACAGCTGAATCCAATAAATTACAAGGTAGTGAAAACATTTAAATAACTCTGGGGACTGCATCCAAAGGCAGCCTATGGCCCTGGGACTTAATTTGTGCATTTCTGGTATGGATGGCTAGTGATAGCAAGCAGGTTGTTTGCTAATAGTGTTATTCACAAGACTGGAAAGCATAAGCAAAAATAAAAAAAATCTGCATCCTGTTCCAAAGATCTGACGTAGGAAATATTGATACAACAAGTAGGGAGTGGAGAACCTCAGTAATGGCTATGAGCCATTATAGATAAACTTTGAATGGGGTTGGAGGTAAGCCTTCATCTCATCAATGTAAACTTACAAGTGATTTAAAAATGGAAGATCCAGTTTTAGCATCATTTGTGAAATACTGTTTATCCTCAATCCTTCTCTGTATTTAATCTGCATGAAAAATTTTTTTCCCAACATAGTAAAGCCAAAAAGCTGTTTGGCTGAGTAACCTGTTCTAAAACGGTCTTTTTTTATAACCCATCTCCCTTGTGTCGACTGAGAATTGTGGAAATCAAAATCTGTACAGTTGGTTAGATAATAAAAGCAAAGGTTAACAATGTAACTACTATGTATATATGAGTACTTGCAATGCTGCAGCATTGTAAAGAGTTTATATATGTTACAAACGGTTGAAAAATGTTCAATAAAAATATTGCAAAAAAAACAAAACAAAAAGCAAATATATCTGAAGGGAACCAAGTTGATGAATATTGACCTAGAACTAGTTGATCAATAGTCTTGTTTGACAGAGTTTTATTCCTCCCTGAAAAGCAAAATGCTTTTGAACTCCTGAAAGGCAACAGACTTGTGATCATGAGGAGAACCTTTCAGGATCTTCAGCTTGAATATGAACTGGCAAAAATCTATATGGTCCAGCTTTCCTCAATCCCCTCCAGAAGACCTGGGATTACAATTCCCAAAATTCAGAATTATCAGCTGGGTCAAATAAGATATGTAGGAATGGAAACAGCAGAACCTCAATTACTTCGAAATAAAGTGGCTGAAAATCCGATTGGATGCGTAGATGGGAGCATATTATCTTTATGTCACATCAGCTATATAATTTGCTTTTCAGTTGGATTACATCTCATTTTAGGATGCTAAGTTTGTCATTTGTGAGTTTAAAGCAGTATAGCATTAGAACACAGGAGTCCTATTTCCCTACTTGAATTTGCCAGAACAACTCTAAAGCAGGATTCCCACTAGTGACTTATAACATTTTCTAGTGTCGTCTAACCAGCATTGTGCTGATGGGTAAAAAGTTTCTCACTTTGTGCTCACAATATGCTCCCACCTACACATCCAATCGGATTTTCAGCCACTTTATTTTGAAGTAATTGAGGTTCTGCTGTTTCCATTCCTACATATCTTATTTGACCCAGCTGATAATTCTGAATTTTGGGAAGTCTCTCACTTTCCAGGATGGCTGGGTGATGATAAAAGACACTGAGAGAAAAGATTAGTAGGGTAGCCACCTGAGCCTCTGCACAGTCCTTTGCTATTGGAGATACAATAGATATGAAGCATCCTCCATGAATTCCATCAGATGGATGTGCTTGCTGAGGCAGATAACATGATTTCATCATTAGTGATTTATAACAATTATCATTATCCGTCACTGTGGCAATATAAAGCACGGTATCATTATAGTTGGTGGCACAGTGGTTAGAATGCAGTCCTGCAGGCTATTTCTGCTGATTGCCAGCTGATTGCAGTTTGGCAGTTCAAGTGTTACCAGGCTCAAGGCTGCCTCAGCCTTCCATCTTTCTGAGGGTGGTAGAATCAGGACCCAGATTGTTGGGGGCAATATGCTGACTCTGTACACCGCTTAGAGAGGGCTGTAAAGCACTATGAAGCGATATATATGTCTAAGTGCGACTGTTATTGCTATAGTATCATTATCTTGGCAGAGGTTTAACAAAAGACTTTGACTGCTTTCAATTTGGATTATTTTGGATAGGATAACAACAAATGATAACATCTATTTGTTATTTGCCATTTCCCCAAGACATTGGCTTTATCTCATACCCAAGCCCATGACTCAGGGTTTATGCCATCCTTAGTCGTACCAAAATTTTTCCTCAAGTCAACAGCATCCAAGAGCAGTTGCAAGATGCATACAATGCACTTTGCTACCCTTTACTCTTGGACCAGAACACTGCTTCCTGGGCATTTTAATCTGGTGTGCACAAGCCCCCTTTCTCTGGATTCTGGGCTGCTTTTCTGGCCACCATTCTGCTGTTGTCTGCCTAACATGCCAGTTGCAGTAGAGCCTTGTTGGTGAGAGAAATCCAAAGTGCAGTGTGAGAGGCCAGAAGTCTGATCTTTTATCCTTTGCTTAGTTTTATTGAGCACAGGTTTTGATAGAATGAGTTTTTGGAAAAGGGATATGGGAAGGATCCTCCTAGAAATTATAGAGAGAGGCCAGGGGATCCATGGAGTATGGCCATGACGTTGAAGCTCTCTGCAGTTGAAGCTCTGCCTGAGTTTTTTTGGATGGGTCATATGTCATAATTTCACACTATTATGGCCACCTCTTGACTTTTTTGACTATGGCCCTTGGACACCCCAGTATGAGTGTATGAAGTGCTGCAACCTGGCATGTTCTTTTCCAAGATATTTTTCCCAGCTGTTGATACACAAAAGAGAACCAATTGCTTCCCTTATTGTGCTCCAAAAGTCAGCACCATCCAAGAGAGTCAAAACTGAAGCAATATTGGCAAAAAAGGAGTCAGGCAAGATCAGATTTCATGCTGGTAGAGTTTTAGGTCATTTTAACATGAACAGAGAACACTTCAGCAATGAGGAAACACCTTAGCTACAGGCACGGGGAGAATTAAAAAGGTTTGGTTGATTCTACTGTTTTGTTTTAATAGACTACTGCCCTTTTAAAAAAATATTTAGATAGAAAGATAAGTAAATATCCTCAGGATAGATACACTGTACTGTACCAGGTGAAACAACCATAATTCCCATCTTAGAAGCCGTGCAACTATTCATCATTCTAGCCATGATCTATCCCCTGCAGCAGGGGTCCCCAACCACCGGGCCGCGGACCGGTACTGGTCCGTGGAACATTTCTGACAGGGCCGCCGGTTTGCTGGGCGCCGCCATCTTGTTTGATGAGAAAGTGCTTCCGGGTGAGCTTTTCCGGTTGGAAAACGGCATTTGGGTCCTGAAGGAATCCTCGCACCTTAGTTTCATCGAAGGGGGTGGGGAGGACTTTGAATGAAACTAAGGTGTGAGGATTCTTTCAGCACCCAAGGCAAGGCGAGCCGAGCGACCGTCCCGAAGCTGTCCCAAAACAAAGCCTGTCGACAAAGATACAAAGGAGGAATTGAAGGTGGAGGGGGGAAGCGGGGGAAGGCTGGCTGGCCGGTCACTCGGCTCGCCTTGCCTTGTCATGCGTGCTGATGCCGGTACCAGACCACGGATCATTTTGTGATGCCAGTAACTGGGCCGCGGCACAAAAAAGGTTGGAGGCCACTGCCCTGCAGGATGAAGGCCTGCCTGTTTCCAACCAATGTGGTCCTGAGCTTTCTTTTGTCAATTGGAATCACCATATTTGCTAATGTCCTCCATCCATCTTGTTTTAGGTCTCTTTCATGGAGGCTTTTTATCAAGTGGGATCCATTCTGATTGCCTTGATCCACCTGCCATTGGTTCTAGGTGCTATGGACCAGCCCATTTCCATTTCAATTCTTTTACTCTCTTGATATCATATACTTTCGTTTGTCCCCTAATCCATTTGCAGGTGTTTCTATCTTGCCTTTTCATGGCTCTTTGTGCCACTTTTGTATCGATTGTGAGGTTAGTGTCCATGTTTCACTAGCTGCCATATGTTAGAGCAGGTAGCACACACTGATCAAAAACTTCTCTTCAGGAAAAAGGGGGAGGTCACTCTTGAAAATTACACTTAGCTTGCTGAATGCCTGCCAACCACTTTTTAACCATTTCCTTTATTGGGCCACCTTCTGTTGGCCAAGGTGTACATCGAGTCTACTATGTCATTAAGTCTATGTATTTATGCATTAGTCCCCTTTCAACTCTCGCCTTCAGGGCAAGACTTTGAACGGCTTCATACATTCTGAAGTGGAACAAAAGTTAGAATTAACGTTACCAGAGGTCAAACAAACGCCTCTGGAAACCGATCCCGAGCATCTTTGGAACGGCGCCACCTGTCCGACCTTTTAGACCCATTCTTTCGTTTTTCTCGATTCCCTCCGCCATCCCCCCACCTCCCAAGTTTCCCACTCGGAGCTTTCCCGGAGTAAGAGCGCGCTTGCGAAGACGTTACTTGAAGGAACCGCTGCGGAGCGTTCAAGGACTTTGTGTTTCCGCGACGCAGCGAGATCCGCCGGGAAAGGACTAGTTAAAAGGCTCGCCTGCCCTTCATTGGCTCAGGGGCGCCCATCGAACCCTACGAAACCCGAACGTTCTCGGAGGCAGCGACTGTTGACTGGTCGGGACACTCGCCCGTCCCGCCCTTAAAGACCCCGCCTCACCAATATCATTTGTTTTTATCAAAACAATAACAAGAGACAATTGGCGCGAACGCAGCCTGGCTCCCCCCCCCCCCCCCGAAGGAGGCTCTTTCCGGCAGAGCGAGCCAGCTGAAGACCGCCCGCGGCCCCTCTCTCCCTTTGGCCCTGACGAGAACAGCCTTCAGATCGGAGGTCGGGACTTGGCGTCACTTGCAGGGAGGAGAAGGGAGGCTCCAACAACAGCCAAGGCGCCAAGGTTTCGGCACCCTTTCCCATTCCCATTCGACCGAGAAGCCTCCCTTTAGGACCGGAGTCCCTGGGCTGCCGTTCGGAGTAGCGTCCAGGTTGCCAAAGCCCCGGCGGTGCGACTCCTGGCGTGAGCGTGTGAGTGTGTGTTGGGGCTCCCTCTCTGAGGACTGCTTGGCCAGCCACCACCACCACCACCCCACTCCTCCTCCTCCTCCTCCCCTGACAGGCTGTGGGTGGGTGTGAGCGTGAGCGTGCTAAGAGCTAGTGTGTGCAAGACCATCGCACTCCCAGGACGCGCGCTCATGCGCGCGCAGCCCGCCTGCCCGCCTTTCCTGCTTCCAGTCAACCAGCCTGGATTAACCTTTCCGGCTCCCGCCGTATCTTTGCTCTGCTGACCGCTCCTCAGCACCGGAAGCCTGCCTGCCTGTTCGGCACTCGAGAGCCTCTATTCCCCCACCAGCCGTCCCTCGAGAGCCCCGTCAGCCCCTCTGCTCGCGCGGGACAAGCTCCCGGTCCCAAGCCCGCCGGACAGAAGTGGCTTAATTGCGGCTCCGGACTCCTCCTTCAAAACAGGAGCCGCTGCCTTCTTCGGCTTCCTCGGCAGCCCGGCCCGCTTTTTCCTTTCTGCGAAGGCAGGAGGCCGCATGAGAAGCCAGCGCTGCGGGAACCGACCCGCCGGGATGGGCTGAGCGGCGGAGGGAGAGGAGCCTCGTTCGCCGGTGAGTGAATGAGCGGTTTGGCGCTGCCGCTTGGGGGACTGACTGTTGGTGCAATGCAACACCGCGTGGCAGGCTGCAGGGCTTGGCCGACCACAGGCTGAGGAGGGGAGGAGCGGACGTCAAAGCGTGAGAGCCAGCCTTGACTTGTCCATGAGAAGCATCTTTTCCCCAGCGGGGCTGGAGGAAGCGGGCGACGAGGGCTTGGTCTTCTTCGCCGTCCTCCGGATCGCACTTGGCAGCAGGTGGATCCTGCCGCCCCTGCTCGGGGGATGAGCACAGCGGGCCCTCTTCCCGCTCGGCCTCGTTCCCGCCCTTTGCTTTGCCTCCTGGCAAAGCCCGGACTTTGCCAGCGCCGGGTGGACCCAGTGCCCTCACTGCTACCTCCATGGTTCCTGCCCCTCCGTCTTCTCTTCTCCAGAAAGGGGACCCTGACTCTTTCTCGCTGAGTCTTACCATGTGGTTTCAGGATGCTCCAGTGACCCATCAGTGTCTTCTTCTGAGCTTTAAAGCATCTTGCCTGCTGGTGCTATTGAGTTTGGACACTGGCCGGCAAGGAGGGATGGCGCTGAATTGCCCCAAGAACTGTGTCTGTGCCAGCAACATCATCAGCTGCTCCAAAGCGGACCTGAAAGTCTTCCCTCATCACCTTCCTCATTACGCCACTGTCCTGGACTTTAGCCACAATCAGCTGACTCACCTGCGAGCCGAGTGGGCTCCTTTCCAGCTCTCTCATCTCCATTCCTTGTTCCTCAGCCACAATGGCCTTTACTTCATCTCCACTGAGGCCTTCAGCAACGTCCCCCACCTGAAATACTTGGACCTCTCCTCCAACGCCATTGATTCACTGGGAGAGAACATCTTCAGTAGACTGACTGAGCTGGAGGTGCTCCTCCTGTTCAGCAACAAGATCTCCAAGATTGACCACTCAGCTTTTGATGACATGGCCAACCTCCAGAAACTGTACCTTAGCCATAATGAGATCACCCGCTTCCCCCTAGAGCTGATAAAAAGGGGAGATGCCAAGCTTCCCGAATTGGCACTGCTGGACCTTTCTTCCAACAAGATCAAGAACCTTCATGTGAAAGAGGTCAGTGGGCTCCCAGCCTGGATGAAGAACGGCCTCTATGTTCACAGCAACCCACTCAGCTGCCAATGTGAGCTTTTCAATCTCTTCACCCACTGGCAGAAGCGGCAACTCAGCTCAGCTGTGGACTTTGAGGAAGAGTTCCAATGCTTTGATCAGGCCAAGAATAAAAACATCACAATTTCCAGCCTGTATGATCCAGAGGGCATGAACTGCAGTGCCTTTAAGGAGCAAGCCCTAGAGTTCCACCGTGGGGACAAGGTAACCATCAATTGTGATACCAGGCAGCGAGGAGTGACAGTTAAGGAATGGGTGACACCCCGATATGAGCACGTTCAACAGGAGGACAATAATAACACTATTTCTCTGCTGCCAAACGGAAGCCTTCTGATAAGTAATATCAGCACAGAAGATATGGGTCTGTATACCTGTTATGCAGTAAGCCAGGTATTCAATGAGACCCTCTATGTACAAGTCACAGTCCATAACTATACCCTTCATGGAGCCCCAGACATGCTCAACACAGCCTATACCACACTAGTGGGCTGTATTCTGAGTGTCATTCTTGTGCTCATCTACCTTTATCTGACTCCATGCCGTTGCTGGTGCCGCAGCAATGAGAAGCAGGCTAACCAACAAGAGGACAGTATCAACTCTTCAGTGCTCAGCACCACTCCGAATCATAATGCTGAAGTGACTGGGGACAAGGAAGGATTAAATCGGAACACAGTGCCAAGCAGAGCCCAAGGCCAGAATGGCAAATGCAAACCCACCAATTCCCCCAAGCATGCACCCAAAGGAGTCCAGAAGGTAGAGAGAAAATTGTCAGATCCAGATTCAGTCAGCTCTGTCTTCTCTGACACTCCCATTGTGGGACCCTCACCAAATGAAGGCGGGAGAGGAAGTAGTAGGGACAAAGCAGCTACTGAATTAGTTGGACTGCTGTGATCATTCAGGCTATGAAAGGAAAGAACAGGAACAGATCCACATCTTGATCATCAAGTCAGGCACTATTCTATAATCTGCCACAGTCTGTAACAGCATTCCTGTTTGGTTCCCTTCTTGTTGTGTCCAGTGTTGAACACCTGATGTCTCAACTTGCTCCCCAGCAGTTTCTGACCCTTCTGTTTTTTTGTTTGTTTTGTTTTTGGAATGTGATCTTTCGGTTCCCTTGCTCTGGAAGTTTGCAAGCATCCCACTGAGAAAACAGAGACAAAACATGAATAGCAAAGAGTACTAGCTAGGTTTTCTGCATCCTGCTATTGCATTTGTATTTCCCCCTTCTTGGGAGATTTTGCTCCCAAATATCCATGCAAGTATGAAATTCAGTTCAAGGTCTGTTCATCTATTGCAGCCAGAATATTGTGTGTCATTTTATAACAGGGCCGTAAGCCTTCAGAAGTATCTGCTCCTTCCTTGGAGGGATAAAATGAGCTTAGAAATCGTATTTTAGCTATCTCTCATACAAATTAAATTAAATTATATTATCCCCTATAGCTCCAGCTATAATGGTAGTCCCAAGTAGCCAAAAGAAATAACTTTTAAAATTCCTAAGTAGGTTTTTTTTTCTTTAACTATTGCTAAAATATTTTTTTAAAGCAGCAAATGCACATTTACACTATATCAGATTTCTCAGGACACAACTCAAAATATTTTCTAGCAAGCAAAATATTTTCTGTTTCTGTTTTACTTTTTGTGCCAGTGGAAAAAGATGGAAAAAATGGATATATAGCAGTGAAAGTGGATTTGATGCTCTCTCTTCCTTTCTCCCATCAAGAGATTAGTGAAAAAGGAGTTAAATCCAAAGATTTTAGACATCAGCATCAAACTGCAAGAAAGTACCAACAGCCTTGGGAACTGGTAAGCTGGAAATCTGCACCCCTATCTTGCTTCCTCTAAATGCAGCAACAACAAGAACACAGCATGGCTGGATGCAGATCTACTGCCTTCCCCTTTCAGCTCTGGCAGTTTAATAGTCAGATTCCACTTCCAGATTATGGTCAAATTTTAGCACATCTCCACTTTCTTTCAGGACTTCAGCAAGACAGGAGCCTATGGCAAGCTCTATAGCTCCAGAACTATTTGATGCCTCATCATCTTCAACCCAGTTTTTCTCATCTTTATTTAAGAGGCCAAGCATGTTCCAGGTGTTTGGGGGAAAGGAAGGATTTTATGAGCCATTCTGTTTTAGCAGGAGCCATGCAAGTACACAGCTTTGTAATATGTAGATAGGATCAACTACTTATGCGGACTTTGAATATCCTCCTAAAACAAACAGCATTGCACCTGACGCTTATCTAGTTGTTTTATTATTTTTTAAAAGTTCTTCCTATGTTTAAATTGGCTTTTCCTCCCAAGGAGTGGTATACAGAAACAACAAAGAAAGAAGATTGTTTTCACAATATTGCAATGCTTCAGTCCACATTCTCTTTATGGGGTGAAATCATCCAAGCTAGGGATGAATCTTGCTCTTAATACCATTTCTCAGGTTCCCCCTCCAAAAAACCCACCCCTGAATGTTGCCTATCCTGACCTGTTCAGAGTGCCCCCTTTACTAGAGGTGGACTTGGGAAGCATATGGGACCATAAGAAGAAATTCATTAAAGGAACATTCCTTAACATACAGCAAAGCTTTTCATTTGCTCTGGATTCATAATCCATTGCTAGTTACAAATTATTGTTGCTTCTGGATAGAGAAGGACAGAAAAATAGAATAGGCATATATGATACAATAAGCCATAGAGTGTTTTGCACAAAGCTGTGAATGGCTCCTGTTACCACTCTTAAAGATCAAACAGCCATAGCAAGTATGATCATATCACTAAGGCTCTGCCATTAATTAATATGACTAATCTAGGGCTGTTGGAGCTCAAAGTGATCCTTGAACCCTCACTTTATCTAGTTAGAAATATCTCTTAAGTTACACTTAGCTCCTGGGGATTTCATGGATATGTCCATTATTTTTGGCAACAGTATGAAAATAGTTCCCATTGCTTTTGCCACAGTGTTTTGTTTTAAACTTCCCATCTACCTTAAAGCTTTAGGAGTTCCTAGTAATCTCCCATCCAAGCACTGATTAGATCCAGTTGTGTTTTCAAGATATATCAATGTTCGCTAAGTGCTGACATCTGCTATGAACTTTCACCAATTAGTTCTGGGACTGTCCAATGTGTCTTTCTCAGTATATTAGGAGAAATGAAACCTCAAAATGAATAGGCCATCAGAAAAACGTATCTGCAAAATCACAAAAGGATTGGGTTAGGAAAGGATGATTTAAAAAAAAAATGAAGCAAGTAAATGAAAAGAATTGCACGGGCGATAGTAAGCACTCAGAGAGTTTAGCAATAATTAACTAGAAACAACCAATTTTTGTAAATCTGTTCATGTGATATCTTGGCAATCTTTTTGTTCAGGACTTCCCCTCCTCTGGACCTTGCAGTAAGCTAATTTCCTAGAAGATTGTTGTTGTTAGGCACAAAGTTGTGTCTGACACATTGCAACCCCGTGGACAACGTTCCTCCAGGCCTTTCTGTCCTCTACTATCCCCTGTAGTCCATTTAAGCTCATACCAACTGCTTCAATTAATCCATCCAGCCACCTTATTCTCTGCTGTCCCCTTCTTCTTTTGCCCTCAATCATTCCCAGCATTAGGCTCTTCTCCAGTGAGTCCTTCCTTCTCATTAGGTGTCCAAAGTAAATTACTTAAAAGCAAGATAAGAACAGATTCAAGACTAGTGCTTTGGAAGGAAGAAGGAAGAAGAACCTTGCATTAGAATGATATGTGCTACTTTTTTTTTCATGTTATGACTTAATTTATTGTAATACATCTCATTCAGAAGGAAATCAGGTATCTAATTGTCCTATATATGGAGAAAGTTTTATAGCCTGAGTGCCATAGATATAAGTTAAGATAACATTAAAATACATAAATATATAATACAGGAGCAGCACAGCTTAATCTCGGTGTGATAACTCTTGCACAAATATTTGCACTGGATGCATCTGTACCAATTCTATCACATTCAGAATGTGTTATCCTATTTGATGGAAGCTTGAAGCTACCTGTCTGAAATTAGGCCCATTTGGTTATTAAGTATTCTCTGCTTTGCCTGCCCTCTGGGATTTTTTTTTTAATTCGCAAGACAAAAAAATTCCATGCCCTGGTATCTCAGCTCCATAAACTAGAAATACCAGGGACTAAACTAGTATGAGCTTTATGTTCCTAAATAGCAGTTCAGCCTCCAATTTTGGTTGAGTATTACTGAATGAAGGCAGAATGAAAGGTTGGACTAAATTGAGAATATAAAGCATGAATTTGCATGTGTGGGTGTCCACATTTTTAATCCCGGCTCTCGCTTTCAATATTTGCTAGAAAATCTTAGTACTTAGGCAGGACTGTCATTTCTAACTTTTTAAGGAAAATCTACATCAACCGATAGGGTTTTCTTGCATGAAAATTTTGATTTAGGAAAATTAAAATAGCCACATACACCATATTGTTGGAATATGCCCTCTTCATGTCTTCCTGGTAAGCTCGATCCATCAAAGAGATCAGAAAAACTACTTTAAGAAACAAAACTTTCCTTTACTACTTAAGATGAGCATGATGCTCCCAGGGGTGAATTTTATCCTGCATAGAGAAATTCGTCAGGCTGTGAGGCAGAAAATTTTAGGCACCAACATATGTAATGTGGACATATTTAAATAAAATGACCAGTAGAACAGCATGTGATCTTAAAAAATGGAGATCATTACTGCTCTCTCTTAGAGCCTCTCGGTTCAAGCAACACTTGTTATCGCTAGCAGTAAATAAGCAAAAGGAAGTAGGTCATTTTTCCATCTCATAACCTGCATTATGGAGTATATGGAAAAACAATAATTCTGCCTATCTCCCATGTGATTAATCTTGTTCTGATGTTCATTCCTGTATTGTTAACTCTAACCTGGAGGTAATATTTAGTAATCCCTACCTAGTATTTGTAATCGTAATGTATCAAGAATACTGACTCCAAATAAAATTAGTTCTACATTATTTAAATTTTCTCACACTAACCAGAAAATGATTTAGAACCAAAGAGTGGAAACAACTTTCCTCTTATGTCCAGCTCCTACTTTCCCTGCTTGGATAAGACAGTGAACATAGCTGATTCAGAAGAGAAAACTGACCCACAGATGGATAAAGCACCACACTGATAATTACTACGTAGCTTTTTACAGTACTCTGCCTGTATGGGTAGGAAAAGAAATCATCTACAAGATTTTCCTGTGTAAACTATTGGGCTAAAGGAAGGATCCACCCACATTTCAAGTAGCGTCAGAACTTTTTGTCTCATCAACTCTCCTGCTTTGTACCTGTTGTCTGTGTGCAGTCTAAAAGCAATTTGCCTCTATATTACAGTGGCAGAAAAGAACATTCCCCTTCAGCACTTTGCTTGGTACTCAAAGTATCATGTATACTGTATTTATTGGAATTACAGATCTGTTATGGCTGAGGGCATCAGGGGTTACTTTTTAATAGCAGTAAATGTTTGGTGCTAACTGCAAAGATCCATTTCTTTCTTGGCTGAACTTTCTAGTGTGCTGAAGAAGAGAGTAGCTAGATTTGTACATCATGCTAAGCCAGTAATGTAGTTGCTCTTGTTTTGGTTTAGCATACTGAATAAATCCAGCCACTGCTTTATAAACCATAGGTTTTGGCTCAGAAAGTCAACCACTGGTTTATTTAGTAAGTGATGGTTAAACAAACCAAGATGTGTAGCATGATCGGTGAACTTATGTTAGCACATTATCTCCAAATCCATAATCTGTCATATGCTCCTACAAGCAAGCAAAAAATAGTCTTTACCCACTTATTTGACCTTCTTGCTTGCTCAACAGTAGTTACTGTCTTTAAGAGTCTGCTAAATCATAGCAATGTTAAGCCATTCCAAATTTATGTTATTTATACCTGCACTTTGAAACCTTTGTTTTATTTGCTACTTGTTCTTTCATTTGTGCCATCAGAAAACAATATTCCATAAAAATTGAAGAATGAACTTCAAAGATAAATGTCTTTTTCTGAGGTCAATTGTACATACAACCTGCTCTGAATTGTTGATGAGGTCAAAGCAGGGATATCAAGTCAATCGTTCTAACGGGCTGCACAGAACTACTTAATTTTCATTTTAAAAGAAAATCAGTGGATGAACTTTCCGTTTTTGGCACTCAAGACTTGTGCATCACAAATGTTGAAGAGAGTTGCAAGCATGACTTGGCAAAATGAAGCATGTGTTTGGGGCTCAGAATTTGGAAGCAAACCATTCCAAATGCAAATCTCTTAAAAAGTGCATAGCCTAAAACAAGTTTAAGGCAGGGGTTCCCAACCTTGGCAAATTTAAGACACGTGGACTTCAACTTCCAGAATTTCCTAGCTAGCCATGCTCACTGGAGTATTCTGGGAGTTGAAGTCCACACATCTTTAAAGTTGCTAATTTTGGGAAACCCTGATTTAAGAGAAAATTTGTTCCAGTGTCTGAGAAATGGGTATTGCCTCTACTGAACAATAGAATGAGATCAGTCATGGGATAAAAAAAAAAAAAATTACCAGTTCTGTGGCTATGGCTAGGTGGGCATGCCAGGGAAAGGAAACAAACATCTTCAGTCAGAGTTGCTTATAGTCCAGCATGGTCCTATCCCCTATTTTGTGACTGGCAGGTCAAGCAAAAGTGTTCTAAGTTTGCTGGAATGCCTACTTATGTCAGGCAACTAAAAATCCCGTAAAGAAGCTGGATTAGATTTCTTTGTTAGGTGGTTTACCTTCCAATATAAAAATAAGTGACAATAAATCTTATATTGCTAATAGGCACACCGAGATCTGCTTTTTCATGCCCAACATAGTTAGTTATAAATTGAATATGTTCACTATTGTATCAAAAGCCTAACTTTGTAAGGGATGTAATGCTTGGTCACATATTTTCAGAGACATTTCACTAGACACCAGTTCATTATATAGCTTGAAATTGCAATGTATAATGCTTGGTGTTTTTTTTTAAACATCCTATTAAAAAGATTGCAGGTTTAGTTTGGCTAATTTCCTAAGTTGATGGTAAAATTATATAAAGCAGCCAAAATTCACCATTTATTAGAACTGAAATGAAGATTACTACAGTAGATATATACTTTGATACAATGGATTTACATCTCATGCAACAATAACAGGTAGATTACAATACTTAGTCTGCATTTAGAATGTTGTATCAATCTGTTTATGTTCCACATGTGGAGCAAACCTATATATGTGATAGAACATATATTCATTCAATGTGTATGCTAATGGTTCAGTTCACAACTTCTCTAGATCGGAATTTCTGAACTTCTTCTTAGAATGACTTCTGCTTCAGGTTTGTGAGAACTATTACCAATAGAACAGAAATGTAATTGATAAGGCAACTCTATTACATGAACACTCCCCACATAAAAAAGCATATGTACAACCAGTGCTGATTATGTGATTGGTATTGTGTTGTGCCATCTCATTTTTCTGGTAAAGATTCTATCATGCGTAGCTGTAATATGACTCTAGCAACCACTAGATATCAAGAGAGAGATATAGCAAAACTCTTTGCTGCCATCTTATGGTGTTCTGGAATGGGCGTTGGTTCTTACCTGACACCCTATTTCTCTTCGAGCTGCTCGGAGCATCCAGAGAGTGGGTGGTGCTTCAGTCTTCTGCTCTTGTGGGCTGAGCTAATTCTTGAGGAACGCTCCTCCTTCCGTCACGTGACTCCATTGGAGCGTTCCCCCAGTTTATGCGAAGACGAGAGGAAACAGGAATCCGTGCTCTCATCTGACTAGACTTAAAGGTTCATTGGCTGAAACAAGACCCCACCAGACAGTGAAAGAAAAGGGAGGGGCTGGATGCTTCTCGCAGCTCGAAGAGAAATGGCGTGTCAGGTAAGAACCAACGCCCATTCTCCTTAGAGCTGCTCAGAGCATCTAGAGAGTGGGACATACCAAAGCTGAGCCTGTCCTATGGGAGGGGCGCCGTCTGGTCTGTGGTCCCTTTGGGTTCCCTGAGAACCCTCTGAAGAACCCTCTGAAGAACTGAAGGAAGCCTCAGCTGAGGCATATCTGTCAATTCTGTAATTCCTAATAAAGGGTGATGGGGAGGCCCACGTCGCTGCCTGACAAATGTCGGTTATTGGAGCCTGGGTAACCCAGGCAGCTGACATAGCCGCGCTCCTAGTGGAGTGAGCCGTGATACCCCTGGGCACCTGGAGAGCCTGAGCCTGATATGCCTTGGCGATGGCCGCCCTTCCAACGACCTATGGTGGTAGGAGGAGCCTTGAGCCCCTGTGCCCTTGGTTGGAAAGATACAAACAGGGCCTCAGACTTGCGGAAGGTCTCAGTACGTTTAATATAAATCTGCAAGGCACGTCTGACATCCAGAGTGTGCCAGAGTCTCTCCCTTTCATGAGTTGGCCTGGGGTAAAAGTTGGGGAGGATAAGCTCTTGAGCCCTATGGAAGACTGAATTCATCTTGGGCAAGAAGGAAGGGTCAAGCCGGAGGACCACCCGGTCGGGTTGGAAGACGCAAAGGTCTTTCTTAACAGACAGAGCAGCGATCTCTGATATCCTATGGGCTGAAGTGATCGCTACCAGGAAAACTACTTTATAGGATAGAATCTGAAGGGAAACCTCTCTTAAGGGTTCGAAAGGTGGCTTTGTGAGGGAGGTAAGGACCCTGTTGAGGTCCCAGGTCAGGTATCGGTGAAGGGCCGGGGGGCAAATTTGTGGCCCCCTTCAGAAAGGCTCGAATATGGGGATGGTGAGAGAGGGAACTGCCTTCTCCACCGGAGATGACTGTCGACAAGGCAGCTACCTGCCGTCTTAGCGTGTTGGGGGACAGCCCTTTACTGAGACCCTCCTGAAGAAAATCAAGCACTTGGGCAATGGAGGGGTTAGTTGGGTCAATAAGAAGCTTGACACACCATTTACGAAAAATGGTCCAGGTGGCGTCGTAAATCCTTGTAGTTGATGGTTGCCTGGCTGCTAAAATGGTATCGGTGACTTTGTTAGAGAGGTTTTCCCTCTTCAAACGTTCCCGCTCAACCTCCAGATGGCTAGTTGAAGCCACTGGGGGTTCAGGTGGAGGAGGGGACCTTGGGACAGGGAGATTCTGTCTGCTGGGATCCTCCGGGGGGGGGGCTACTGATAGGCTGCGGAGGTCCACGAACCAAGGACGACGGGGCCAATAAGGAGCTACCAGAATCAGTTCCGCCCTCTCTTATAGGACCTTCTGAAGGACTATGGGCACCAGCGCCAGAGGAGGGAAGGCATAAAGGAGGCCTGAGGGCCATGGACACCGAAGAGCATTGTGGTCCTCTGCTCCTGGGGATGGGAATCTTGAAAAGAACCTTGGAAGGTGGGTATTGAGGGGGGAGGGAAACAGGTCTACCACTGGTGGCCCGAAGATGGATGTTGCCTCCCTGAATAGAGCTGGGTGGAGGCGCCACTCCGACTGGTCTATGGTGGCCCTGCTCAACCAGTCTGCTCGGGTATTGGAAGCGTCCGAGATGTGGTCCGCCCTGAGAGAAAGAAGGTGAGACTCCGCCCACCAACAGAGGCACTCAGCCTCCCTCATTAGGAGGAATGATTGAGTGCCCCCCTGCTTGTTGATGTGGGCTTTGGCCGTGATGTCAGCGAGGATGAGAACGTGGCGGCTGCCTACCTGGGGGAGGAAAGTGCGGAGGGCCAGATGGACGGCGCGAAGCTCCAACCAGTTTATGTTGCAAAGTTTCTCCGTCGCTGACCATCTGCCCTGTGCTGTAAGGGACTGGAGGTGAGCTCCCCATCCGGATAGACTGGTGTCAACACAGACGGTGACTCTTGGGGGCTCCCTGAGGGGGCAGCCCTTGTTGATAGATGCCTTGCTCCACCAAAGGAGGGAGGTGAGCACCCATGGTGAAACCCTGACCTTGCGCTTTGAGTTGCTTGATCCGGATCTTTGGAATGGGAGCAGGAACCACTGGAGGCATCTGGAGTGGAAACGGGCCCAGGGAATAATGGAAAGACAAGATATCATTTTACCCAGTAACTGGGATAGTTCCAGAAGGGGGACCCTCTTAAGGCGTCTGATACATGTTACGGATTTTTGGATACTGAGAATTCTCTCCTCAGATAGAAACACCTTTCCCCTCATAGTGTCGATCACTGCCCCCGGGTGAGTTATCCTGGTGGAGGGGGATAATCCAAATACTGCAGTCTTGAAATGGCCAAGAGATATGAAAAAACACTGCCTACTCTGTGCGAGGCTGAGCATAAACTGGGGGAACGCTCCAATGGAGTCACGTGACGGAAGGAGGAGCGTTTCTCAAGAATTCGCCCAGCCTACAAGAGCAGAAGACTGAAGCACCACCCACTCTCTGGATGCTCCGAGCAGCTCTAAGGAGAATTGTCAGGCCCAGAGATGAAATAATCTATACATCATTTAGAGCTGTTAAAACCAACAAATATGTTTTCAATAGCAGTTTACTTCTCTCATCCTCCCTCCCTTCTCTCATCCTCATCCTCCCTTTAGAGCATTCATTGAATTTTCTTTTTGTCTCAGGTAACCATTTGCTGTACCAAACTGTACACAAACATGGGAAGGTAATAGGTAGACTTAAAGAAACAATGGTATGGGCTAAATAGAACATGGCAATTTGGGCTGGGATGTACATAAAATTGTAACAATTTGAAACAATTGAAACAATTTGTTTCGTAGAGAACATATGATCCCGTAAGAGCAAAAATGCTCATGCAATGAACTGAACCTTCCGAGACCAAAAGCACTGTTTACCCAAGAGATAGCTACCTTTATTCATTCATGAAAGAAGATGTTACAGAAGAATCGTAATACCTGTTTGTCCTTTGCACTGATAAGGAAGGAACAAAGGCTAAGGAAGCCTAGTTAGCCAAAGCATTCTCTTGGCCATGAAGCAAACAGCAGCAATAGATATCAGCAGACAATATCCCACTGTAGAATAATCTGCTCATGTGCTGCATTCAAATCATAGGCTAAGGAATCAGCACATGGGGAGGAGAAGGTAAAACATGCCAGTAGAACATGCACTATTAAAAAAAAAAAACTAGGCTAGGAATTTTCTTGAGAGTTTCCTCTGAATCTTAGTGCTTCCCAACTAACACACTCCCTTCACTAAGTTGTTCCTAATGATCTGGGTAATTGCTATATTCCTTGGGGCCATTTTTACTTCTGCACCATGGAGCCATTGCTTATTGATTGCTTGGTATATCAGTGATGAAATCTGTCTTTATGACTTTGCCTGCCAGCCAGCCTTCCAATAGATCAGTGGGTAATGCTGAAGTTTTCAGGATTTTGGAACTAGCATGCACTTTGACCCAAATTTACATCTAGGAACTAATTGTTGTGTGAATACAGTCACAGTAAACATCTTCAACAAATCTACTGTTTAACAGAAGGTTTCGGGAACTTTTTTTACTAGCTTGTGTGGAAAGGGAACTTCACAAAGATAGTAGTGTCACAAAAAAACAGAAAAAGCCCAAGGGGAACATCAGGCCAGCCAGAAAACAAACCTACATAGGAAAAGGAATCAAATAAAAAGTATTAAATAATCCCTATAGACAAAAGCCTAAGTAATTAAGAAAACTAGATAAATAGAAAAAGGGAAACAAAAGATAATTCAGAAAACCCTTACAAACACAGGACATACCAAATAAACAAAACAAACAGGCAAAAGACACAAAATATAAATTACAAAAGGGACAGACAGGAGATTGCCACAGAACAAATATGAAAAACTATCTTAAAGCTAAAAGAGATTACAGAAAACCAATAATACAATCTGGCCACCCCGCGGAGTTTGCCCTCCAGCGGGAATAAAGACAAACTCAAACAGGCTTTGAAACATTAAGCACAAATACAAACATTCGCACAAAATGAACTTACAAAGAGAGAAAAGGGTATAAAAAACCAGGGACTTACCATAAGAAGCTAGCTAGCCCAGGAACGCAGACTTCTCGCTGTTCCCCGCATTCCTGAAAAATAAAAAGGTCCAGCTTTCAAGCAGTTGTCCGTATTCTTGCGCCAGAGCTCTCCCAGCAGGAAAATCAAATCCTTGAAAGAAAGGCATTTTGACACCTTTCAACACTTGTAACGTTTTTTTTTTATTTCAGCATTTGGTTTAGGAAATGACTGATGATTATATGCCACTTCAAATCTGCTCTTAGCAACCAAGTAGGTAGATTTTTCTCCAGGATGGCCTGTTTTCTCTAACCTGGTCTTTCAGTGGTGCACCAATTGCTGCTGTACTTGAGTCCATCCTTGCTGCTGGTAATCCTTTTCTTCTCTTTCACCTTTCTCCGCATTGTGGACTTTTCAGGAGAGCAAACTCTTTGCACAATATATTCAGTATACACTTTTGAGATTACTGATTTATAGTTCAAGAATTTGGGGTTGATTGTTCTAGAATTTACTGGTTTTCTTTGCTATCAGGATTCTCAGTCGTCTTCTCCAATCCCACAGTTTAAAAACATTAATACCCACTATATCCTGCTTCTTCAAAGTCCAACTTTGGCTTCTGTACAGCATCACAAGGAAAACCATTGCCCAAGTGATTCTAGTCCAGTGGTTCCCAAAGTGGGTGGTACCACCCCCTGGGGGGCAGTGGGATGCCCTGGGGGGGCGCTAAGAGGCAAGGGGGCTGGCAGGGAGGCACTAAGAGACGGCAGGGGGGCACTAAGAGGCGGCAGGGGGGCATTCAAGGCGCCGGCCCTGCAGGTTCACCCATTGACTAGCACTGCTCCAGAGCCGGCGCCACCAATGCAGAAGCGGTGGCATGTTACATGCCGCCATGGCTGTGTTCGATGCGCCGCCCCCCTGCTGCCTCTTAGCGCCCTTCTGCTGGCCCCCTTGGGGACACTAAGAGGTGGCAGGGAGGCATTTAAGGCACCAGTCCTGCAGGTTCACCCATTGACTGTAGCACCACTCGAGCTGGTGCCTCCAAGGCGGAAGCGGTGGCATATTATGTGCCGCCACGGCAGCATTCAATGCACCGTCCCCCTGCCACTTCTTAGTGTCCCCAAGGGGGCCGGCAGAGGAGTGCTAAGAGGTGGCAGGGGGGCATTCAAGGCACCAGCCGGCCCTGCAAGTTCACCCATTGAGGCGCCGGCTCCAGAGCGGTGCTATAGTCAATGGGTGAACCTGTAGGGCCGGTGCCTTGAACGCCCCCTTGCCACCTCTTAGTATCCCCAAGGGGGCCAGCAGAAGGACACTAAGAGGCGGAGGGGGCAGCACATCGAATGCAGCCGTGGCGGCATGTAATGTGCCACCACTTCTGCATTGGAGGCGCCAGCTCTGGAGCAGTGCTAGTCAATGGGTGAAACCGCAGGGCCAGCCAGCGCCTTGAACGCTGCCCTGCTGCCTCTTAGCTCCCTTCTGCCTGCCCCCTTGGGGATGCTAAGAGGCGGCAGGGGGGCATTCGAGGTGCCGGCCCTGCAGGTTCACCCATTGACTGTAGTAATACTCCAGAACTGGTGCCTCGAATGCGGCAGCACGTTGGGAAAAGCCGCTGCCACCGCTTTCCCAAAGTGCTGCCGCTATCACTGTCTGTCTGTCCGTCCATCCGTCCGTCCGTCCATCCATCCATCCAAAAGTTCTGTTTGCCTGCCTGCCTGCCTGCCTATCTACCTGCCTACCTGCCTGTCTGTCTGTCTGTCTCTCTCTCTCTCTCTATCCATCCATCAATCCATCCATCCATCCATGTTCGAAGCGCCGGTCCCGCAGGCACATTGGGAAAGTAGAGCAAAGCCAGACTCTGAGAGGAAGGGAGAGAGAGAGAGACAGAGAGAGAGCTGATGCATCAGATTGAATGAGGCCTAGTTTCGACTGAGGCCCTTTTCGACATTGAAACATCTTTGGCTTCTATTAAAGGTTTTGTGGACGAAACATGGTCAAGACTATCAGGAAGCTCTCACATTTTGTTGAGGCTTTAAACAGGATCTGTTGGACTAGATCTCCACCCTAAAAATTACTTTTCCCCAATGTATTACAGTGCCAATTCTGAAGAAAACAAAACTAAAATGTACTGGTAAATTACAAGGATAACACACACACTCTCTTCTAACACTGCTGGAGCAGGTGATTGGACTAGAATAGATATCTCATTATCTTTCTCCTCCCTCCCTCCTTATTTCTTTTTCTTTCTGTCCCTTTCTTCCATCCCCCCTCTTTCTTTGTCCCTTTTTCTTCCTTTCCCTTTTCTCTTTATTTTCTTCCTCTATTTCTCTCTTTCTTTTCTCTCTCTCTTTCCCTCTCTCAGGCTCATCCCTTTGGATCAGGGGTCACCAAACTTTTGGACCTCAGGGACCATCAAACTCATAATTTTAAATCCTGGAGACCACTAATATGAATTTTGACTGACAGTGGCTTTCTGGCGTTGGTGGGAGAGAGAGAGAGAGAGAGATCTGATCCAACCTCTCTCTCTCCCTCTCTCTCACACACACAGGCAGGGGTGGGATTTAGGCCCCTGATCTAAAGCTGTCAAAACTCCAAAAACTGGTCAAGTAGCTCTGGGGAGGCCAGTCATAAATTGGAACACTTGCTAAACAACCAGTCATTAAGTGAGGACCACTTGTATTTGGTTTACCAGTCACCTGGCCACGCCCACCCCAGTCACATGACCAGCAAACCATACCCTCAAATTAGGCCACACCCACAGAAATTTGAATCCCACCCCTGGATGGGGGGCACCGAGGATGAGTTTGTAGCACCAAAGGGGCAGTGGACCGAAAAAGTTTGGGAACCACTGTTCTAGTCTTTATAGGTCGAGACACATTGTGGCATCTGAATGTCCTTTCCAAAGCCTTCAGTGCTGCTCTACCAACCACTACTCTAGGGCAAATTTCTTGATTGTGGGTTTCTTTACTTCCCAGAGTAATCCCCGAATGTAGAATTGATTTTTTAAAAGCCTTGATTAAAGTATTTTTTAAAAAGTATTGCAACATGGCCAGTAATGGGATTCCATCAAATTCCATTAAATTCTCAACAGTTTTGAAACACTTAGTATGCAGCATGATAGTATGTACTTGCCTTGTTCAATTTGATTCTCCACCCCCACCCCAAAATCCCTGGAAGACAAGAATGCCTCTATATTTGGGAGAAAGGCAGCAGCCCTTTCAGCCCTCTTATTAATCAAAGGTTGAAAATTAGTAAGCTTCCAGACAGGAAAAGCATTCCAAAGTTCAGACCAACCCTCTTACTGAGTCCACTGTGGAAATCCTCTCAGCACAGATACAAGCATTAAAAGAGCTTTAAGAACCATCTTTAAATGAATGAAGTAACACATTTCAATTAATACACAGACCTTTTACCTCAACAATAAAACAAGACCTTGCCTTTGGAGCGTACACATCAGGATCATGTTGCTTCTAAAAACCTAGAGAAAATGGCTAACAGTAGGTTTATAATCTTGTAATTCAGAGAGATCCAGCTCAGTTGTCACAAAGCTATTACATTAGCAATAATCCTTTCCATTAGTGATAATTGTTTAAATCCCATCAGTGGCTTTTGATTACTATGGACAGTCTTAACACCTCCAAGGTCAGACTAATCCCTGAAATACTAAAATGTGGAAAAAAATATTTCTTCTGCAAAACAGAAGAGATCTGCATCTGTACATCTTTTAGTTTTAACTTTGGTTGTTATTCCTCCGAAATACAAATATAGGTTGTCCAGAATACAAGTATATAGATTGGGTTCACACTAGTGCTGGGTTAACAAAACATAATTCTTTCATCATATGGCATATTATGCCCAAATAAATTAACTGTATCATGGCTTAACTACAATGGCTAGTTCCCACAACTAAGAATTCTAAGCTACCCACCATATTTTAGCCCATATTGTATGAACTCAGCCTATGTGCTACATATACCCTATTTCTCCATACAGTTTCAGGGAAGGTTAGATCTCCAAGGAGCCCATTGGAGCATTATTGGCAGTTTATACTATTTGCATTTATTTAATAGATAACAGATAATCAGAGTTGAAAGGGACCTTTTATTTGCAGGTGTCTAGGCTGAATGTAGAAGGAGAAACAACTTTAACTATTGGACATCACCAATATCCAATGCCTCCAGAAGGACACTGTCTTTCCATACCCAAGGAATGTGTCAACCTGAGATGGTTGCAGCCTATCTATGTTCCCATGGTACCATGACATTTCCTTCCATTCTGGAAAGCCAGATCAAGTATCTCTGCAAACTGAATGAAACAAACCCCAGTGGCAATGCTTTTGTAGTGATTCCTTTGGCAATTTGAGGTGGGATAGCATTCAGTTGGCAGGAACTCTTGTTTCACCCTAGTTTCTGTTTCTGGGATCTCCATGCTTCCAGGAAATCAACGTGTGTGACATTTTAGCTTCTTTCTCTATCCTTTCTATCCATGATAGCTTATGCAATAAAAATTAATAATATAAGTATCACAGATATCTGCTGTTTTTACTGCAAAAGACTAATATAGATAATCCATGAGAAATAAAATAATTTGTTTCATCATGATGTTGTCTGATAAGGAGTTCTGGAGAATTCAAAAACTTACCTGTTCTTTTTGTGCATTTCTTGTGATCCTAATAAAAGAATTGCCCAAACATGATGTTGAATTTAGTTAACATCTCACTCAGAATCACAAAAACTAGACATCACAAGTCTGTCTGGTAACATTGCAGAGATAAACTAAGATGATATATACCATAATAAAATATGGAAAATGAATTTATCTCTTCTAGTTGGGGCAAAATGGGTTAATTCACATGTGGTGGATATGTTGCTTTTAGTACAGCTTCCGAGCTTGACACTAATTCTGTCTCCCCTTGGGTGGCGCTAGTGCTCCAAAATCCCCATCTTGGGAATGTGGCTGTTGTGAGTTGGCCAAAAATGCTGAACAAGAAGTTCCTATAGGGTCTGTCAACCACAACCACAACAACAAAGCCTTAACTCCACTGAATCCTTTCAAATGAAACACATCAAGATGCAGATGATTAAAAAAACAAGTTCAAATAGAACTGCTTAACATTTTCATCACATTTGTTCCCAAAGGAGCAGTAAGAAACAGCTACTTTGAAAGATTGCAAGTGGGGAATCTAGAGAAATGCCACTTTAACAAGCAAAAGCAAGTGAAGACTTTGCAAGCATTTATCTGAAATTTATAATTATACATTACACTCCTCCCCCTCCCCCTCCCTCTCTCCATCCCTCCCTCTCTCTCCCCCCTTGAGGAAGGTTTGCTTTAAAAATATCATCATCATCTTTATGCCAGAAAACAATTTAATAATTCATAGAATCCCACCTCTATCATTTCAGTAATGCTTTATGGGAAAAGCAACTTTTTGCCTTTAATTTTTATTGTCAAGTATCCAAGCAAAGTACTGCAGTGGACAAGACCTAATTAATTTTTTCTCCTTGAAGAACATATAGAGACACTAATGAAGTACATATTATGACATATGATTCATTTTCATGCATGTTCTGCCTACCCCATGCTTAAGATAGCTTGCATTAATATTGTAAATAGTAAAATATAAGGCAAAGAACAGAAGCTTTTTGCTATTCCTCATAAAGTGCCTTTGAGAAGAGGCTGACTTAGGAAAATACTCTCTATCAGTAGACGAAAATATTCTGACTTTTTAAAGATAACTCTGGACATTTGCTTCCAAAGACCAGAAATTTATGTCGCATACACAAGTTTATTCATTTGACATATCAAGCATAAATGTTTGGCACGTGAGTGTGCATAGGTCAACATTTTACTCCTATTTTAGGAAGACTATAAACTCTAGACCTAAAATGGTGTTTGGGGGGGAATTCAATAAAATGGTAACTCTCCAAACATAAATGCAGGGTAGGACAGTTACGTGCACAATCACACTTCTGTTAATGCACGGTGTAAATTAGGGCATGCACACACTCAAAACAGCCGACTTAGTTCCTCTCACAGTTTCAGAGAGAACCATTGTTTCCATTGTTGAAAGAAATATCCTTCTGGGTTCAGTTCCAAGTGGGGGAAAAGACACTGGAAACATGGAAGCTGTTGGAAGTTTTAAAGGTAGACAGGACCACATGGCCTGGAGTTCCAGGGTGAAAAGGAAGAGATAAATAAAAGAAAGAGGCTGAGGTGCTGAGAGTGCCTGGATTTTATACCCTCTGTTGGGATTTGAATCGAAGCTTGTTTCTAATTGGTTGTCAGACTCCCATGGGGCCATACAGGGGCAACTCTGTGGCTGTCCTGAGTTCCAGGCTTAGTTGAGCCTTGCTGGATGATGCACTCAAAGGGCTTTGGGCAATTGCTATAGTTTTATCTAGAGATGTTTGTTATGTAAAGTATTCTGGCCCAGGCCTTAATGGCCCACCCATTAACAAAGGTGGGGATGAGTTTCTGCTTCTGAGTTTCTACTCTTTTTAGGGGAAATATTCTGCCTTTTTAATATTTCCTAGGCTATTTCAATTTTCTAGGAGTGGGGTGGGTGCTAACTTCCTACACCATGGTGAAATAGATGGCATTCAGCAGAAGCTTAGTACAATTGAAGTTAAGAAACTGTGGCATTTTTTTTAATAAGACATGTTCACCTTGACTTTTAAATGCAGCAAAAATATCGCATTCATCCAAGGCATTAGAGGGGACATGATAGTAGTATTCCAGTACTTGAGGGTCTGCCACAAAGGAGAAAGGGTCAAATTATTTTCCAAGGCCCCAGAAGACAAGAAACAATGGATGGAAATTAATCAAGAACAGAAGCAACCTGGAATTAAGGAGAAACTTCCTAACAGCTAGAACAATTAACCAGTGGAACAGCTTGTCTTCAAAAGTTGCAGGGGCTTCATCAGTGGAGGTTTTTAAGAAAAAGCTTGACAGCCACCTATCTGAAATCGTATAGGGTCTCTTGCTTGAGCAGGCGGCTGGACTAGAAGACCTCCAAGGTCCCTTCCAGTTCTATTCTAATTAATTGATTGCATTCCCATTTAAAACGTGTTTTATTTCCTATATTTTGTATTACTCTGTACAGGTAGCTTATTCCTACGAAGGAGCGATTGGCCTGAGGTCAAACTAATCCTAGGCATGAGCTGGACCCTGAACACACAGGTATTCCAAAAGTGTACGATTGGTTCTCTGAAATGTAATCCTGCGTTTGGTCCCTCTCAAAGATATGAGCCAAACATTGGAAGGCAGCACCAAGGGCGAGGGGGGGGGACGGGAGGAAGCCACCTCTTGAAGCTTTACACAAGATAGAATAATGTAACACTGCAGACAGAAGAACGATCTGATTGGGACAGCAGGCAAGCCGAAAGGTCCCATCAGGAAACAGGGTGGCTGTTGGCTTTGAAAGAAGGGCAAAGCGACACACAGAGAGCGAGTGCTGCTTTGCTCTCTGCCCCTCCTCCGACTTCTTTCCATCTGTGAAGGAATGAAAGCAAAACAGGACTTCTATGCCATGAAAAAAAAAAAAACAAAAAAAAAACAAAAAAACAAATTCCTTCAAGAACAATTCAGGAGTCTCCCAGGCTGATGAAAGGCAGCCAGCTCAGACAAGCAGGAGTGAAAGATCAGAATCAGGGAGGCCTCCCGGTCTCACAGTTTTAATACAAAGCTAAACGGCTGAAAGGAAGCTAATGGGCAACCCCGCTCATTGATGGGAAAGGCCCTTTTTTACTGCCATTGTCTAGCCATCTGTCACTGCATCCACTCCGGATAACTTGCCAGCCGGCTCGGTTGAATTCCCAGCTGACATCTCGCTATGCGAAGCAGCTGCAAGGCAGTCTTGATTCCATGGATACTGAGAGAGGGGGGGAAATAGCAGCTTGTTCATTGTTTGGGAAGAGGAGAGGAGGTGAGGATGCAGAGGAAGAGACCTTTCTGAATGCTTGAGAAAGACGGTTGTATAATAAACCTTAAGGCTGCAGCCTTATGCATACAAATCTAAGAATAAGAGCTACTGAATTCAACTGGATTGGCAGCCTTTGAGCATCTAGAACAGGGGTCCCCAAACTTGCCAACTTAAAATTGCCAAGTTTGGGGACCTCTGATCCAAAAGCTCCAGCCCTTTAGTAATTGGTAACCAACTTCTAATTGTGTGAAAAACCAAAGGGCTTCTGTTATTTAGAATAAATAACTTCAGAAAGAAATATAAATAGGTCAAAGAACCGAGTCCATAGAGCATTTTCACACCAGACTATTTGGTAACTCTGCAGTGGGTTCTCTCTATAAGGCCATTCTCGTAGAGGAATAGTTTGTAGTTCCACACAATCACCAGCCTTGCCTCCTTGCTGGACTTTCACACTACTGAATCAATATCTTCTTGCATGTTCTCTGGCCTTTCAATGGACCAGGAAGATTGTGGAAGCCATCAAACTGGCTGGTGGAGGCTCCAACCAACCAGTGTCCTGCTCCTGTTTCTCCTTGCAGCTTTTTCTTTTGCAATGAAGAAAAGAGTGGCCCAAACTGAAAGACCTTCAAAGCCATCTTCTGAAGTGGGAGGAAGAAAGTAGAGGTAAAGACATGAGATCAGCCCAGAGTTTGCACCAATGAAAAGCCACCCATTCTTTTCTCCACAGAAAACTCTTTAAAATAATGTTCTTTGGAGAGTCAGAACTTAATGGTACCATGACTGTTTCTCAAAGCCTATATTGAAAGGCTAAAGATGGGAAGGGACCTGGAAAAGTGATTTCCTTTACAATAATGTCTGTCTTCTGGCAGGCCTAACAGCATCTGGAAGAAAGTGTGTTTTAATTGCACTTAAGGGACAAAGAAAGGCGTAAAGGACTCACCTTCCGTTAACCTTATTAACCACTAAAAAAAAAAGGCTGAAGTATGTTTTGATAATCTCTGCATTTTGTCTGTGATTGGTAAAACTTTAGTGGATTGTTAGATAATGGATCCAGTCATTACGATGACCTAATCTTTATTAGAGAAGCATGGATGTGACTTAATGATACTAAATGGATTTTGGGATCAACACTTTATGTACCATTTCCTCCCGATAAGATCTCTTCTGGGTCATCTGTATCAATGCAAGATCTTTAACCAACAAACAAAACGCTGTTTTAATAGACTTAAAACAGTGAATGACAGGAAATTCAGAGTAACCTTTTTGAATACATAGTAAGAGAAAAGTGCATGGAATTTCCCTTTCAGTTTTCAACCGATTCATTTGACATAGCTTTATGATATACTCTTAATATCCCCTTCATTACTTGTTTAGTAGCCCAATTCTGTGTTGCCACAATGAAAATAAGGCATAATTAATCTCAGGAATAACCCTTTCCGTTTTAGTGACCACTTCAGATTTAATATACAAATTCTTTAATTATTTTACCTAATTTTAGATGTGCATTTTTTCTCCACAGATTTTTTTTTTAGATAGGATACTTTAGACTTATCCTTGCACAGTTTATTAACATATAACATTAGTAGCTTACATACACTTTTATTATAGCACCTCCTTGTTAAGTCTCATCCACTTGATGTGACTTTCCTGTGTATACTGTATCTGTTTCAAGTATGTATATAACTTAAATCAGGTACAGTAATTCCTTGCCAACCAAGAAATCATATGATATCCCCTGCAAATGGCATTTGAAAAGGTCAAATGAAGTCAGAACCTGGTGGCTATTTGGATGGATGACCCCTAAAAAAAAAATCTCAGGATTGTAAGTTACCTTGGAAAATCATCCTGGAAGGACAAAAGAGCAAACCATATGCATGTTGTTTCAAAAAAAACTAACAAGTATATGTCCATGTAGAGCCCAGGAATTATGCTGTGCTCAGGAGGAATTTGTGCCTTATCACCAGAAAAAAAAAACCCCACCACCCTAGAGAATAATAATTCTATCCACTGCATAGTAATAAAATAATTATCTGCCAGGGTCCTTATTTCTCATATTCGCATACTTCACTACTTGCTTAGCTGCTTTGGGCAATTTTTGCAACTAGATTTTACTCTGCATAAATTATGATTTAAAATGGGTTTGATTCACTATTCACCAAATTACACTGCTATCAGAGAGTTCTGCCTAACAGCTTTGACAGCTCAAACTTTTCCTTGTGTAAGCAAAATTAAAGATACAACAATCAATTTCTGATGTCTTAATGTTTGTAGAAGCAGACAGGTTGATGGAAGTTTTTAACAAGCCCTAGCATTCTGGAATCTAAATTACCTTTCATAATATTATAGGGATTGGAAATTTGGAATTTATAAACATTATCCTTTGCAGCTGGAATCTCTCTAGGATTTTTAAGGAGCCCTTCCAGAAAAGGCTTTTCTCCCTGTTATCTTTTTTGTTCTTTGGTATGTAGAGGATATATGGATTCATTATGTGCCTTCAAGTCATTTTTGATTCCAGCAACTACTTCGATTTTCTTCAGGATGATTTGTCCCAAAGCTGGCTTTTCAGGTCTTCCAATGGTACATTCATTGCAATTCTAACTGAGCCTATTCACTTTGTTGCTGGTTGCCCTGCTCTTCCCTTTCCTCTCACTATTTCCAGCATTAGAGCATTTCCCAGAGGTATGCATGAGTGATGAAAATTGTACTCATGGTTTCTAGGTTTAATTGATGTATAGCTCCATTATGTTGCATGATTTAGAAAAGAGTAACGTTAAATTAATTTCCCCTTTTGGCCCCCAAGTAAACAGAAACGGAAGACAGGAACCGACACAGAATGGAGTTGCTCCAACAGCAGCATCAAGTTTTTATCTTAACCCTACTGAGTATGTAGAGGTTAGGGTGAAATAATTGGAACAAGCCTTAATCTTCCCCAACTGGATACAGTTGCCTTGAGCCCAATTGAGCCACTATTTAAAATATATAATCCAGGGGTATCCAAGTCGCAGCCCATGGGCCAGATGTGTCACATGTGAAGGGAAAAAGGGAGAAGTGAAGCAAAAGAGGAAAAAATTGTGATACAACACGTGCCGCCGCTGTGATGACGTGAGTTTGACACCCCTGATGTAATCAAAGGCTGGTAGGGGTGGTGCGTGTGTATCTGATATTTATTTGTTATTGTTAACATCAATCATTATCCCAGCCAACCACCTTAAACTGACTTGCTGGGATAACAAGCCTAAATGGAACCAACTACGGTTCATCTTGTTCTCTGCTGAGGCATATTCATGAGACTATTATAATGAACATGCTGATAGTGAGCACTGCGGAGGCAAGTTCATTAATCAAAATAAAACTCATTTACTTGGAATACAAACAATAACAGAGATTAGAAATGGCTGTCGTGAATTTATCATCAGCTGCTTTTTCCAAACTTCAACCCTTTTAGATGTGTTGCAACAAGTCTTCCACTCCTGTTGCAATAAGAATTACATCCCAAGATATCTGAAGAGGGCTAGGTCCAGGAAGTTTGTTGTAAATTATAAATTAAACAGAATACATTGTTTGTCATATCAACACATATGATATACTCAAGACAAAAGAAGATGTAAGTTAAGCAGCATCTCACTGTAACTGCATCAGGATATAGTACAAACAGAATAACTACTTTCTGTACCCTAAATTATTTTTACCTGGTCCTCCCCAGTAATGAAGAATATTACTGTCTTTAGAGGAAGACTTGCAAATGGCTCCCCCTTGTGGATTATTAATCTACAGGTAAAACACTAGTTGGTACTTCTGATCTCTTGAACTGAGAAATTAAAAAAACTAAAAGACTAATCCATTTAGTGACACGAGTATTCCTTATGCAAACATTTGTATCACAGAATCAGTGTTGCATTTTTGGCTAACAATTTTGTGAAGTGGAGAAACTGCCATGTACTTTGGATCACTTGGGTACAGAATAGCCTGTCATGGGTGGGAGAAAATGCTGTTTCCCTCAAAGCTGCTTCGGTAAAACGGATTGTAGAACATTTCACATGCAGGCAGCTTTTACTAGCAATTTTAAAAGCATGAGCCTGCCATGCTGGGAACCAGAGCATAACTTAATGCGAAGGGCAACTCTCAGTCAAAAAAGCAGGAGGACCAATTTGATGTTTTCTGGATAGTTTGAGTTTGTTCTCCATAATTGCCAGTTAAATGTCATTATGAGAGCTGAATCCCATCACAGCTGGAAGGAAATAGATCACAGAGTGTGGATTTGGGCATTGCCAGAACTCTCACATTTTGTAAACTGGTCATTCATAATTGAAAAACTCATGATACAAGTGGTTTTTCTATTCATCTTGTTCCACAGTTATTTGTTCAACATCAAATAATCAGTATAGGTTTTAGTGATATTTGTTTCTATATTAGAATAACACATCTTAGTTTCAAAGTAAACAGTTCACAGGAGAATGTTTGTGACACAAATGGTCATCAACTTAGTATATTTTACCCTAGCATGTCAAATAAACATCACTTAATGAGTCATGGTGGCACAATGTTAGAGTGCAGTACTGCATGCTGCTTCTGCTGACTGTCAGCTGCCTGAAATTTGGCAGTTCAAATCTCATCAGGCTCAAGGTTGACTCAGCCTTCCATCCTTCCGAGGTGGGTAAAATGAGGACCCAGATTTTTGGGGGGCAATAAGCTGACCCTGAAAACTGCTTAGAGAGGGCTGTAAAGCACAACAAAACGGTATGTAAATCTAAGTGCTATTGCTAACTGCAATTAAATCATTCAAACTCAAACAATAATTGTTTATGTTTATATTTAAAGTTCTGACAGGCTGCTACCAGATAGAGGTTTCGTTTTGTTTTTATATTACAGTATAACTGCTTTTCTAGTGTTTATTTCAGAATTGCAAAAATAGCATACTTTTTTTTGTAATATGTTTTAAGAAACTAATGCATCTAGTCACATTAATGGCAGCTTTACCGACCTACTAACCTCAAACTGTCTTTACTTCCAATTCTCCTTTACTCATTTATAACACTGGTATTCTTGTGTTCTGTAACCATGAAGTAAGTGATCATTTGCAAGGAAGTAATCGATAATGCATTTCATGAGGTCAGCTCGGGCAGAACAACATATAAAGAAACTGAATCATTGCTTTTTGGGGGAAAAACCTTAACTATTAAAGATTCATAATTGCTTCATCAAGCTGATTCCTCTACTCAAAATCAGCATTGTTATATGATTTTTTAAATAAGAAAATATGCAGGTAGAGATTATATAAGTAAATAAAATCAAATGACAAAATCATAAAATTGTAAGGGACCATCTAGTACCAAATGCAAAACTTAATCCATATTAGAATTCAGATTAAGGTGCTGTCTCGTCTCTACTGGAGCCCATTGAATAAACAGGAAGCTACCTCTGCTCCAAGAAATAGGTTCCATTGTCAAAGCGTTCCTTCTGCAAGGAAGCTTTCCCTATCATTCAATGGTCTTTGATTGTTTGCCTATAACTTAAACCCATTATGTCGCAGTCATCACTCTGTGGTTTTGGTCTTTTTGTCTATGGTGTCTCTTTAGAGACTTGAAGAACTTTGGCTACATCATAAAAGTGGGAAACAAACAAACAAACAATAGGCGGGTAAAAATGCCAAATCCAATTTAAATATCTGGATGACTGTGCAACTGACCACTACAAAAGAAAGCAGGGATAGCACCAATAGTAATGGACCCCTTGGATGTAGTCCCAAAGAATCTAGAGCACCACTTGAACACAATCAGCACTGACAAAATCACCACCAGTCAACTGCAAAAAGCAGTTTTATTTGGAACAGCTTACATCCTGCGACAATACTTTTTATACCATCAAACAAACTCTTCCTAAATAACTCAATAGATGAATATATGTATGTATCATATATGTTCTGTCCCTAATTAGCATTCTTGAGATTCCCGCGCTTTGATTGCCAAAGCGCGGGGCACTCTGATTGGTCAGGCGAGCCGCGCCGATTGGCTCGCTAGGAATCTCCCGCAATTGGTCCATTCGAATCGCGGGAGATTCAAAGCGGTGCCATTGGCCGCGGCCGCGGCGGCTAAAGGAATAAAAGCCGCGAGCTTTTTCCTTTGCCCCAGTTCGGTTCCAACTTTAAATAAAAGAGCATGATTTGAAGTCACCGACTCCTGGCATCATTTCGCGGACACAACAATATATAACAGAGGTATCATCTGTTATGGAAATGTGTACTCCCACACACCATTCATTAATAGCATTAATCAACAGTTTTATAGCAATAATCACGCTGAATCTACACAACTTATATATTTTATGGGAAGGTGAACATAGGCGGGTGGGAAGTGCAGATAAACAGATCAATAGATCTGATACTGTAAATGCAAAACTGTTATAGAGGAATTGCAATTCTGATCCCAGTCTTTTGAAGTACTACCCAGTATTAATAAGAAAAAAATGAAACTGGTGATAAAAGGGAACTTCTTCACCACACAAAATTATGAAGTTAATGTCAGTGCATTATTAGCAATTTTAAAGATGATAATTTATGAATTTATTGCAATTCAAAAAAAAATTGCTGCCAGATCCTAGTTGGGTAAAGAGGAATGCGTATTAAAAGGCTCATGTGAAAACAGCAAAAATTGAGGAAAGAATGAAAGGAAAGGAAAAGGAAAAGGAAAAGGAGGAAAGAAAGAAAGAAAGAAAGAAAGAAAGAAAGAAAGAAAGAAAGAAAGAAAGAAAGAAAGAAAGAAAGAAAGAAAGAAAGAAAGAAAGAAAGAAGGAAAGAATTCTATAAAATAAAATCTTTTTATGAAATGGTGATACAATTACAGGTTCAGACAAACTTGAATTTTAGCCTTTGGTAAGATTGAATGCATCTAAAACTAGAAAACATTTTAATTTTTACATGAAGCTTTTGCTGTTGCAGTATGTTGTAGAGAAGAGATCCAGACACTGTCTTCCTGCTGAGGTCTTATATTTTCCTAATGTTATTTTTATCATTTTTCCAATCACTAAAAATTCATCAAGAAGGAAATTATAGAGTGTTTATTTAATCTATTTATATAGGCACCCAATCACATGCAATCCAGAAGGGTATCAGAATAACTCTAGAGTATTTGGTGATAAATAGCATTGGGGACTCTCTGCTTTCCAGACCAATGGGCTTGACATGCTCAGAAGCAAGATTTATTGTGTATGGGTTTGGCACATCAAATTCTAAGCCTCCTTCCTAAGAGAAAACCACCCAATTACACTTGTTTATACACATGCACTCCCACCCATATACCATCTGTATGCCCAGCAAATAAACGGGACAACAGAGTTGGTGCTATATAGGTTTACATTGTCAGTATATGAAGACTTAGCTTCAGAGATGTTTCCTTGAGGTTATTCAGAAAATTAAGCAAGTGAACATGTGAAATAAGAAAAGCGAAGATTCAGAGCGTTAACACACCTCAATATAGAAGTATTAAATACTGTGATCTATTCCAGGAGAATAAGCACTTAGAAAGTAAGTTCTCCCTAGTCCAGTTCATTTGTATTTTTCACTTATTTTAAAGTAATCTTTGACTCGCAATCCAATTGAACCCAACATTTCTACTGCTATGCAAGGTAGTCATTAAGTGAATTTGCCCCACTTTACAATTTTTCTTGTCTTGGTTGTTAAGTGAATCACTGCAGTTGTTAAGTTAGTAACAAGGTTAAGTGAATCTGACTTTCTCATTGACTTTGCTTGTCAGAAGGTCAGAAAAGGGGATTATATGACCGTGGCACTATCATAAATATGAGCCAGCTGCTAATCATTTGAATTTTGATGGCCATGGGGTGCTTCAATGGTTGCAAGTGTGAAAAACAGTCATAAGTCATGCCAGGTGCCACTGTAACTTTGAATGGTTAAACAAACTGTTTAAGTCAAGAACTACCTGTACTATAAGCCTTTTTCTTATAGGGCATTTTCCTACTTCTAGCCTTTTTTTCCAGCTACTTTCCATTTTCCATTCCAGAGTCCTGCCAGGCCAATGGTATAGCAAATCAGAAAGGTGCTGCTGCAATTTCAGCAAGCTAACTCAGAACATCAAACTGTGTTGCCAGATACAAGGAAGGCCAATAGAACAAACTTCCTCCAATTGGTGCCTTCCAAATATTCCTATCATACTGTAATTCTATAATATACTATAATTCTGAGTGCTACAGTCCCAGCATATCTACTGTAGAAGACGAGCAGTTTGGGAAGGCTGCAGTAGAGATATATACATATCCTATACATGCAATAAGAACAAAACATAACATTAGGTGATTTCCTCAGACACATGCAATGTCAAAGCAAAATATCTGAATTATATTCAACAAAATTTTACTTGCTGTCAAAATATTGCTATATTACATGAAAAATATGAGAACACAAAAACATCTGTACGACTTTGAATTTTCTTCAGATCTTCTGTTTCTGATTCATCGCTCTAGAGTAAACTGATTTTAAAAATTTGCATGACAATCACAACTGCAAGTAGTTGGGGTGGGCATACAAGATGCAAGACCACAGTTGCAAAATTTATTCCTTAAGACTTACCTATAAGCTTTGTAGGCACTTGTTTAACAGAGACATGTTCAGAGAAACATGGCACTCTATTGGCTCACTTTACATTCTAACAGGTGGAAAAGTGATAACTTATCTTAGCCTGATACTGTAATGAAATCATATAACAAGGAAACAAAGGAAGAGAATAGAAAACATCTGGCAATATAAAACAATGGAAAAAAATACAGGAGCCATAATACTGAGGCAGCAGCAGTCCCAGGAGAGTTGTGTATCTAGTTCAGGGATGCACTAATCACACTTGTGAATGACATGTGGCAGAGCTGGGATGGGGAGCACAAGAATGGTTCTTCTTGGTCTCTTAGCAGTTTTTGATACTACAGGCCTTATGGATTCCGGCAGTGACCCCCATTTAAATCATGAGTCTCGAGCCAAACTTCTAAAACTTAAAAAGGATTGATTGAGAGTTAACATGTCCAGCACTGCCTGTGTAGTGTAGCCGACTCTGAGACACATCATTCATTGTCACCCTTGACTCTGGTTTTTCCCCACCCCCTGGGTGTATCATAATTCATATTCTCCAATGAGACAAATCCATAGCCAAGAGTCATCAATCATGCTCTCCAGTTAGAATTTTGCGTGGCAGAAACTTCAGTCACCTAGTTACTATCTTTGAAAACATTTATAGAATGCACTTTTGGTTTGCAAGATGCCGCGCTGCTCCCCTGTCCCTTTCTGTTGACAACTCCATAAATACCATAGAAATATTGTATGAATTGACACTATCCTTCTGGACAATGGGGAATAGGAGAGGGAGACATGGCATTAGGGTGCAATAATTCCCCTTTCTCTGTGGTTGGTTTCAGTTGATGTTGGTAAGAAGTGTAGGGAGTCATGGAGATTACCTTGGAAAAGCCTCCAGATGCCATTAGGACAGCAAAAGAGCAGAAAATTGTTTTTATTCGCTGTGAACAGGAAAGTATTAGAAACAAATTCAGACTGGATCTCTCCTGACTCTGTAGGATATAAGAGGGAAAACAATCAGACATGCAAGATTCTGTTATTCTAATCTGTATCAATAAAGTATAATTCCACTATTCCTGTGAAATCAGATTTGTGATCTATATACTTCATACAGCGACCAAGAAGAGACAGGTCAATGAACTGATGGTGAGGAATCACAATGCTTGATGCTCTGACCCTTCACATTTTACACTTCATGAGGCTACTGAATCAGGATATCCATCCATTTGGAGTCAGGTATCATCATCGATATGCTAATGATACTTAGTACCTATCTGATCCTCAATGTTGAAGTCATGTTTCAGTGCCCAGACGCTGTGAAGATCTAGATGTGGAAGAACAAGCTCAGGTGGGCTTCTGCTACCTGTACTGCCCTGTTTAGGTCTAATATGCAAGCTAGACATCTCCTGGACTCACATTCCTGTTTGAAGAGCACGTTAGCTTGGCCAAGAGGCCTTTTGCATAGATTCACCTTGTATGCCAATTGCACATTTTCTTGAACTGAGAGACCTTTCTAATGGTCACTAATGCCTCAGTCATGTTTTGGTTGAACAATTGCAATGCTGTCTACCCAGGGAAACCTTGAAAACCATTCAAAAGTTATAGTTTTTACAGAGGAAGCAGTGATTGGTCAGTGATCTCTTGTGTCATCCAGCTTCGAAGAGCTTCATTGACTACTAGTTGGCAATTCAATGTGCTATTTTTTATCTTTAAAACCCTACATGGCATAGCATTTTGTTATTTAAGGAAGCATCTGTCCTTTGTTTCTGCCTGTCCTGTAAGGCAGAGGCCCCCAACCTTTTGGGCACCAGGGACCAGTTTCGTGGAGTTTCTTCTGCGGACCAGGGGGGGAGTGTGGTTTTTTGTGCTGCCTACATCCTGCAAATGGGCCTTGGGGATCCCTGCTATAAGGCTTGGGTCTCTTCCTGGTTCTGTGAATTAACTAATGTCATCAAGCCCAGGAGATCGGCCTTTTCGGTTGTAGCACACATACCTCTGAAATACTATTTCCAAGATTTACATGGAAAGGGCCATGATCATGGAAAGGTGATGGTCTGTTTTTATCTCTATAGATAGGAGAGAGAATTTGCTGTTGTTCTCCAGATGGTGTAATCTTTTGGGTTGTTTTTTTCCTTCCTGTTTTAAATTCTAAGCCGTATAGTTGTTGGACTGAGCACCTTAGAAATGTAAAATATATGTGCTGTCCCAGCCAGTCTATGGGAATTGGATCGTTACTTAGGAATTATGAGCTGTCCCCTTAAGGGAATGCATCATGGTAAATGTAGTTAAAGGTATCCTGGAAAATGTAGTTCATGTCACGTGGCCACATCTGTAATCCGGATTGGTCACTGAATTGACCCTCGATGGGTTGGGGGAGTTTTCCTCACTTTGGCCTGAACTCCCGAACTCATGGGAGCTGCTTTCTATCGCTACGAGATGGGTTAGGAGATAACCATCTTTTACTATAAGGTAGATATGCAAAGGATTGGTCATTAAAGAAAAACTTCATCACAAATGTGAGTTATGGGGATACCTGACGAACCAATAAACGTTCTTTGTTATGGACATCTTGTTGAGTTATCTCTCTGCATCTGTACAGTTTATAAATCCACCTCTGTACAGGATACAGAAAAATGTAAATATAGCAAAAACATTTCCAGCTTCAGGATAAATACTGAGTAAATTGCATATTGCAGCCCTCTTTGCTTCTGAGGCAATGCTGTGCTGAAACTCCCCTGCACACACACACATATGAAATCATTGCCCTGCAGTTGCTTATTATTAATATTGTAATTGCCAAATGGGTCTAAAAGGCCATAAACACTTTGTGTTTGTCAGAGGAGAAAGTGGTACAAGCACACTTTCACAACTGAATAGGCAGAAGGTTGTGAGCCACTTCAGTGTCTCTTTCTCTTTTGTTTTTAAATGAACCAGATATGGTAATGCGTGTGCTTTTTTTAAAGTATGGGCTTGTGGGGCTACATAGTTGAAAATCGGGCTAAAATGTATCTTCTCAATCTTCTAACAGAAGAAACTTGATATTTCTTGCCCAAATATTTTAATTTTTATGTGGAAGGATATAGCCTGTAGGACTGAGAGTAATTAATACTGCCGTAAGCTCCAGTACTTCTTTACTACTGTTCAAGAAGGAAGAAAATTGGCAACTGTGGCCACCCTGTGCTTCCCAACAGAACAGCATTGTGGATTCAAGCATGAGGACCAGTTAAACCTCCACGTTGACTTTGATGTTTGACAGCTGACAGCTAGAAAGCTAGACAGAAAATAGCAAAATTGACTATTTTAATTAAAGAGAAGAACCTATCTAGAATTGTTTCTGATTGGCAACTGCTTCTGGACCTTTTCGCTCAATTTTTTTTTTAAAAAAACATGGATTTTAGATTTTGATCATTAGAATGACTTTGTTATAGAAATGGTTTGAGACATTTTAGAAATGCAAACCAAAAAGTTAAGGTTATTTTTTTGTTTTCTCCTACACTTAACAATGCCTGAATTCACTTTTTTTCCCTTTCTCTTTGCACCTTTCTTCTTTCTTCTTTTTCCTTTCTAACTTTTGTTTCTTTTTGTATTTCTATCTTGCAATAAACTTTAATAAAATGTTTTTAAAAAAGAAAGTATGTTAACATTTCCAGTATAATAGGATACATGCATTGCTGTGTGTTAGGAAAATAATCCCTCGTCTGGGTGCTCTGAAGATCTGCTGAATTCTTACTCATAATTTCCCTCTAGCATGTCTACACCCAACCAACCTATGGAACAAAAGCAGCAGGATGCATAGAATAATCAAATAGGAATGTAATAAAGATCATGATAAAAAGAGAACACATAAATAATCTTGATAGTGTTTGAAGTGTTTACAGTGTTGAAATGTTGATTCCTGAATGTGCTACCGAGATCACACCTCAAACATACTGTCTCTTCTTTGACAAACAAGTTCTAGAAATCTGTTTCATAATTACAAGGGCTGGACAGAAGATCAATCCCAGGCATAAGTACCAAGCCATGCCTTTGATTTGGGCCTGAAACCAGTCAGAACAAATGCCCAGGACTACAGTAGAAGTGGCCAGCAAGTAAACTATCAGTCCATACACAGTGTGGCATCTCCAGAGCTGAGCCGCTAATGAAATCCTTAGCAGTTGTGGAAAGAGCAGGCCCAATCCACATAGGACTTGCCCACAGGTGGCCAATATAGTCACAAGACCCAGGATGCTGTGCCAGGAGATGAAGTGTGGGAGTTCGCTCCGGTTCTTGCTGGAGATAATGAAGACCAAGCCCAAGGTGGCAGCTACGAGGGCCAACATTTGTGCAATCCAGTGCAGCTGCACTTTTGCTTTGTGGGAGCAGAAGAAAAGAGAGGCCTCTGGAGAGAAGATCAGGAGAGCTTCCGTCAGGCAGAGGCAGAACTGAAACATAGGAACCCATTAATAACAAGGCTACTCCTAAAGTAACAACTGAGGTTAAAAATATACATTAATTTTGCCTCTTTAAATGGTTTTTTTTAAAAAAATACCCTACACCCGTGATGGCAAACCTATTGCACGCATGCCAGAAGTGCTGTCTATGGTCATGTGAGCCATCGCCCCAGCTCAGCTCCATCACGTGTGCACGCCAGCTGGTCTTCGGATTTCTGCCACGAATGCATGGGGGGGCAGGATGCATATGGGGGGGCGCATGCACGGGGGACATACGTGCATTCATGGGGAATGTACACACATGCGCAAGGGATGCACATGTATTGCATTTTGGGGACGTGCATGTGCTTTGGGCACTCAGTGCCGAAAAGATTAGCCATCACTGCCCTACACCTTCATTCCCTTTGCAATCTTTGGGAAAGTAACAATTGTCCCCCAAGGTTCAGCTCCTACTACATTCCTCACACACAGATAATGGACATGGCAGGTTCAGCCCAGCCTTTCCTGGTGCAGGTTTTCAGTATGCAGTAAATGATAAGGTAATATATATATATATATAATAGAAAAGCACTTAAAAATCAGTTGACTGATCTGAAGTGACACGAGAGAGAAAAAATACTATTCACATGAAGATTAAGAGGTGAGTTTACTTCAAGTCAGGTTCTATTCCTGGTGATTTCATAGGCATGTCTATTCAGTTCTCTGGGCACTTCTATCAAATGGTTTGCTTTTTTTTTTTTTAGATTTTTTAATCTTGCTTTTATTGATTTTATAAATAATTCAGAGTGGCAAACATACTAATATTCCTCCCTCTTCTTATTTTCCTTACAACCATAACTCTGTGAGTTGAGTTAAGATGAGAGATTGTGACTGGCCCAAAGTCACCCAGAGTAGAACCGGTTTCGAGCCTGCTACTATCAGACCAAACTTTTTTTCCCGATTTCTTAATGAAAAATTCCTTAACCTATTGTACAATGCTGGGATTTCCTGGTCATCTCCTATGCAAGCACTTAATCAGGTCTGTCCTTGCTTATTGTGAGACAAGCACTGGCCACTGACTGTTTAGTCTGGGGATGGTACTCAGCAAACTCACTTAATGAGCATCTGCAAAAACTGGAGAGAATGGAATAAAGACTGATCTTTAAGCATTCCTTCTGTGCTGTTCTACGCTGTCATTACCACTTTGGCAGCCCGCCTAGCATGCAAGCAGAAAGAAGAGAAAGCAGAAATATCACCCTTCCCTTTTTCTCCCCCGCCCCAAATCATGCCCCCCTCATGATCTGCAGTTTACACCAGCGGAGAGCTTCAACTTTTTTAACAACCAGTTCTGTGGACATGGCTTAGTTGGTGGGTGTGGCTTGGTGGTCATGTGACTGGGTGGACATGGCTTGGTGATCATGTTATTGGCTGGGCGTGGCCAACTCAATATCACTCACACTGAGGCATGCATCTCCTCGCCTGGCCTTTCATGACTATGGAACAGTCATAAGTGTGAAAAATGGTCATAAGTCACTTTTTTCAGTGCCATTGTAACTTTGAATGATCTTTCCACACAAGCAAAGTACCAGCAAAGGAGGGGGGAAAAACTCCAGAGATGTTCCTGAGACAGGAAGTCTAGTCCTGCCAAGAACGTAATAAGGGTTAACAGAGAGGCAGTTTCTGTAAGCAACACCAGAATGTTTCCTTCCTGCCTTCCTTACAGGATTAGGCCAGTAATTTCTTCTAACACCTGGTTCTCCGAACTGCTTAGAATGTTAACAACCGGTTCTAGAGAATAGGTGAGAACTGGTAGAATCCCATCCCTGGTTTACACCTTAATCAGACATACATGTACAGGTAGTCCTCAACTTACAACAGTTTGTTTAGTGACCATTGGAACATACAACAGCACTGAAAAAAGTGACTTTTTTCATGTTTTTCACACTTAAGACCACTGCAGCGAAATGAGTAGATTAACATTGACAATTGGAAAAGAAGAAGAAATGGAGTATTATATGATTTGGGATTTATTTTATAAATGGTTGGAAAATAAAGTAAGAAATTAAATGATATTGTTATAATGATATATAACGATAGATAATGCTGAATAGGCTATAATGTGAATGTAAAGTTGGTAAGAAATGTGTACAAATATTAATATGTGCACAAGATATATGTTCCCAGTTGACACACTGTATAACTGAAAGTTGGTTTTATTTTTTGTTTTTGTAATAAAAATAAAACTCTTATTTAAAAAAAAAAAAAAACCAGCATCCCCATGGTCACATGATCACAATTTGGTTGCTGGGCAACTGAGTCATATTAATGATGGTTGCAGTGTCTTGGGGACATGTGATCACCTCAGTGGTGGGATTCACATTTTTTTACTACAGGTTCTGTGGGCGTGGCTTGGTGGGCATGGCAGGGGGAAGAATACTGTAAAATCTCCAGTCAGAAGTGGTATTTCAGATAAGTTCTCTGAACTTATCAAAATTTCTGCTACCGGTTCTTAAGAACTGGTCAGAACCTGCTGAATACCACCTCTGGATCACCTTTTGAGACCTTCCGCCTAGCAATGTCAATGAGGAAGACAGATTCATTTAACAACCATGTTACCAACTTAACAGCTGCAGTGATTCACTTTAACAATGGTGGCCAGAAAGGTCATAAAAAGGGGCAAAACTCACTGAACAGATGTCTCACTGAGCAACAGAAACATTGGGCTCAATTGTGGTCGTAAGTAAAGGACTACCTGTATTTTGGGCTTCAAAGGTGACCTTTGGGCTTGGAAAAGTGTGCTGGGCAAAAGCCAGGCAGAGCCAGGAGCACTACTGGATTTAATTGTTAATGACTTAGAATTAACACAAATATTCCCCAAATGGTTAACTGGGAAGGAGGGGGGTGTAATCTAGGGGGAAGACATGCATAATTTAAAATGTTGATTTTTAAAGAGAAAGGATTTGAAGTGATAGAAACTGCAAAGCTTTCTTTAAAAAAAACCCTTCTGCTTCAGCAGCTGAATGCACAATTTTTATAGGACAGAAAACATTTTAAGATTCTTCAGGGAAACCACACCCATTATGACTGTACTGTTCTTGTTGGATGGCTCAAGTATTATTCAACAGGTGCCGAGAATACAGTACTTGCTTGAATGAAAGCACACATATATATAGACTACTGACATCTGCAAAAGAACAACAAAAGGACTTTCTGCCTCTCTCTCTTTAAAAGGCAACCTGTAAATGCAGCCTTAGCATTTATGCTCATTTTCTCACAAATAAAGCCCAGGAAAAATGAACAATCCTGGGATATATTGAATAAGAAGAGAACAACTTACTGCAATTGACATGAACACCGGATGCCAGGAAAATAAACCTGGAAGAGAAAAAAAGGAAGTCCATTCAGCTTTGGCAAAGCAATCTAAAAATAAACCTGACTTCATCAGCCAATTTGATGCTAGGAGACTGTAACAGAGGAAGTCTGATCTTATGCATTTCTATGTTGCTGTTTCTGATGGTTTTATACTTTATACTTTGTTTTTTTATGATTTATTGATGTTTGCTTATCTCAATCATGTGCCAAGTAGGAGAGAGATAAAATCAAATATATAAATACATGTATTGTAAAGTTGTGACTGCAGTCAAACAAGTGAGGGACATCTTTGTATCTTAACTATAGAAGGTTCTGGATATCAGCCTGTGCACCTACAGCCAACAGTTGGCAGTGCTAAAATGATGCAAGGAAAATATGCTAAGGTTTAGTTACAATTCTCAGCCTGACTTCTCTGGCTTTCTCAAAATGCTCTATATGTAAACTACCTGTATATGCTTCCTGATTTCAGGAAGTGTGACTTGTTCCAATTGTAACATTTACAACATTGTCTTTCAGTGTTTCAAACATTTTAGCAAGGACAGAGAGGATGGTAGTCTACATTGCAGGATCTAAGACAGCTTGGGAAGAATAAAAGAATCCAAGCATAATGCAGCATTTCCATTCTCTAACAAGATAATTCATTCCCCTCTAAATAGTCCTTTCTTTAGCCTTTTAGCAAACCCTGTCTTAAACATTTTCAAGATTTGCTCCACAAATATTTTATATATTTATTTTTAATAAAGGAAACAGAATTTGGAGCACTAGAGAGCTGAAAAATGAAACCATAATTCACATAGCATGGAGTTGTTAGCTCTCAAATCTTTGTTTTTTCTTTCATACAAATCTCTTTACATGCTGCAGCCTTTTAATACACTCTCATATTCAACACCTGCACACAGAGTAGTTGACACTGTTCCTCTGAAATAAGAGGGGAAAAAAGATGATTCCTTTATCTAGAAAAGTGACTGTTTTTAGGCTTTAACTTTATTGCATTTAATGTTTTCCCACAATTTCTTCAAGCTCTCTAAATTTATTAAGTCTTCACCCAGACCTTTTTCCTACTGCTAGGTTAAGTCTTATTCACCCACTCTTTAGGCAACAGAAAACCAGCAAAAAATGTTCCACCCTCATTGCCAATCCCTATTCCTGCCTCTATTGTGTCTCCCAAATGGGATCTCCTGATTTTGCATGCACAGTGCACAGTATGCAAAGCAATTACTTCAATCTTCCAGCTTTGCTATCCTCCCTCTTTTGCACGTCAATAGGCTGATGGCAAAAACATCTGCCAATCAAGCCACTGCATCAGTAACAGGACATATTGAGCACTAGGATTATGTATGTCAACTCTATATTGCTTCCTGACCATGCCGTCCCACCCTACCCCCACTTACATCCAATTTTGTCTCAGTCAGAAGAGTTATCTAATTTAGGCAACAATCGGTTCCGATAATAATTTACAAATCCAACCCTTATTTTGTGCATGCTGTTGTAGAAGTGGCACAGCTGGTACATTTTCCAAATATACATACCTGCAAGAACTATTGGCTATCACAATCCCCAGGTCTCGTATTTTGCTAAAGCAGTAAGCAATAAGCAGCTTTAAGGTGCAGGGCCATTTTAATATGTCTACCATGTTATGTACTATTTTTATACTTGGGGGAGAAAGTACTGGATGTACTAAGGGCCCGGACAATCCCCCTTTCCTGAATTTCCACCATTGACTCTGATTATGCAATCAGCCAATTGTTCTAAAACTTTACTTTTATTTTATTTATTTGACCACGAGTGGTTAAGGCACAAGGAATTTGTGTCCGGTACAGAAGTACTTGGTGAACTTGCAACACAACAGAATATAATAATAGTGAAAGGTACAACCAATAAAAGGGGGAGTAAAAATAATAAAAGGGATAAATAATAATTCTACAACCACACCCTAAAGGTTAATAAACATACACATCAGACAAAAAAAAACTTAGTACACTAAACACACATCAGATGTGTGAATCCAAGCAGGTGCTATCCAGTTGTCCATCATCATCCTTTTGCTGTTGGGCCAACCAGGCCAAAAGTGTTACACATTGTTGTCTATGACTAAGAAATATGAAGGAATGTAGACAAAACACAGCATAAGAAAAGAGCATATAAGACTTCATCATTTATAAGCCTTATTATAACTTGAGGCATAGCAAGCAAAACTGTAAAGTAACCTTGTTATCCCAATCAACCTGGGGCATTCATAGCCAGGGAGGGAGGGGGAAGGGGGAGGATCAAGATAGTAACTGTGACTGTGTGATCAAGGCCCTGCTCCTCTTTTACGTGTAAGACAGCCTCCCTGTGCTTGGATGCTATGGGAGGGGTCCACCCTTCAAGGTAGACCAGACTAAAAAAACCAAGCTATGAATCTTAATACCTCTTTTATAAAGGTTATACTAACAGAAGCTAATGTGGCTCCCTCTCCTTCTCTTTATCTGCAAAAGAAACTAGGGAGGGTCATTTGAGATGCTTTCTCAAATTGCATTTCTGCTTCAGATTCAAGTTTATTTTGTCTGACTGGTGTCTTGGCCGTGTCTCTTCCTCCAGGTCTTCAAGTGTACTCTTCCAAGCCCATTACATTTATGCATATTTCTACTGGTCTTCCTGAAGCCCTCTAGAAATATGGTTGCCCCGGCTTCTGAAGCTGTGTTGCATAGGTTTTATGTGCCTTCTGTGGTACACCTGCCATAGGAAGCTTCAGCCTTGAAGACTACTGAACATATTTGATACTCTTGAGCCAAAACTCAGAGCAGGAAGCTCTTGACACCTATTCAGCAAGCTTCACCTGAAAAAGGAAAGCAGGCAGCCTCCAAATTTTCTTCCCCTTCTTCTCTTTTTATTTCCATCATACACAAGTGGGCAACTGAAGCATGAGAGAATTTTGGGCAGAGTTGAATAGCAGTGATTTCTTCCTATCAGTGAATGACTTTAAGAATCAGTGGTCTAGGCTGATAGGACATGTATTCCTTCATTCAGCTCTAGTGGCCAACTGTAGTAGGGGAGGCCCCAAACCTTGCTTCCAAACGATTCATTGATCCCCCAGTTTGTCTGGCAAAGATCAATAACCATGGCTTTTGACAAGAACAAGGAAAGGGGCTAGGCTGCCTTCACAATAGCCAGGGACAAGTTAATGTTAGGCATTCAATGTTCTTTAATATATGCTTAGTTATTCTTCATGCCAAGGAAAGCAGAGTATGGGAATAAGTGAATAAAAATGTGCAGACCTCCAAGTCTCTTCTCCTTGTCAAGTGGGTTTCAGTCATCTTCATCCATCATTTAGGCATGTGCACACAGTCACATTCTCAAGTCAGTATAGTACTGACTCCTGGCTAATGCTTGGCCAAATCCCTCCAGGTTTCTTGGCAAGATTTCAAAAGGGCTTAGCCACTGCCTGCTTCCTAGGGCTGAGAGAGAATGACTAGTCCAAGGTCACCTAGCTGGCTTTGTGCCTAAGATGAGCCTAGAACTCCCAGTCTCCAAGTTTCTAGCCTGCTGCCTTAATCATTACACCAAACTTGCTTTTAGTCTCTTTAAGTCAACCTACCTCTCATCATCTAGGATCCACTATCTTGGGTCAGATCACAAAAGATAGTATCTCACAGCAGCTACAAGGTTGGGGCATCTTTCTTTTAGTAGGGCTAAGTATTTCAGGGAATTTAAGAGATTTTCTCATGTTACCTTTTCCAAAATGCCCCTTTTGTAACAACAGAATATACAGTATTTTCAATCTGTGCAGGGAATTACCGGGGGTGGATGGGAAGGAACTACAGCTCTGTTCCAAATCCTCTATCAATTGAAAAAGCAGTACTTTTCAAACAAAACACAGCCATTAAGACTAGAGGCATTTCACTGAACACCTGCTCTGTTTTCCCAACTTCCGATGAATACATCCCAGAGATACTGGACACATTTAATCTTAATGGGCTTTCTTGAAGATTCTTCAAGTTCCGTGTTTTGGGACAACCCTTCTAAGTCGACTAAAATTTCTAGGTTATACAACAGTGCTCAGCCATTTTTGATACCAGTGTCTGGAGAAGCAGACGATTGCAAGAGGTGGAACAATGAAGTGAAGGAATCTGTCTGGTTATTTCACACATCTGGTTCGGTCCTGGATTGTCTTTCTTTTTTTGTAGTGGGGAGAGAGAAGCCTGTGTGAACCCTGAACTATACATAATGCAGTACATTTAGACTTAATAATAATAAAGTACAAATGTACAGTTCAAAACTCAGGCCACTGTGTTTCCACTCTTAAAATGGTAAGGTTGTGCCATATCCAGTTTTGGTAGATAAATTGTAGACATTAAGTTGCAACAACCATTGGAGATGGCCATGAATCTGTCAGCTTGGGTAGGGGGGAAGAGATTTTGGACTACGTAGCATTGTCATATGGATCTCTCCATAACAACAACAACAGCAAATAATCTATAATGATCACTTTAACAAAAATCAGATTTAAGAGAACTGAATCAGTCTAGAAGGAAGATACAGCAATTCAGAAGCATAGGGGAGAAATCTCCATATTGAAATACTGTATCATTTGCTCCTCAAGAAATACAATGTACTAACTCAACTGTTTACTAAATCTCCAGAGGAAGTTTTAATTCTTTTGTGTGGGTATATTGAAATACAGGGAGGAATATTCCATGAGAAACTTAGAAATTAAACTTAATAGAAATTCATAGACTCCACGATAGAGCTAGGTACAGAGGCATGGAAACAACTGAGCTTTGCCACAATATTCAGTATCTGAAGTAATCAAATGAATTAATATTTTTCATTCAACAAAATTAGAATAGCAAAATCCTATGGTAGTCTTCTGGCCTTTTCCTTTACTGGGCTGCTGACTTTAATGGCATTTCACAAAAAGAAACTCTGCTGTACTGCTTCTATATTGTCTCTTCCCCCTTCCACGGTCCCCAAATCTTAAACTGGCTCTGAAATACGCTGAGCATACCAGCCCTGTTGATTTCAGCAGAAATACATTAAGGAGGTTAAAACCTAATGAAAATCTGTTCCACTTAAAAGTGCTCAACTCTGGTTGAATCATGCCTACCGGTATTATTATAAATATAAGAAAGCTTTCATACATAAGTAGTTCTATACATAAAAGAAACAGAAACAATCCAGCAACCACAGAACTGTAATGTCTGTTGTATAAAATCTACTGATGCTGTTGGATTCCAAAATAAAAAATATCCGTTATATACTCGAGAGCTGCCAAGTTTTAAAATAAAACTTTTTTTCCAGCAGTTATTTCAACAGATAAACACCATTCTAAAATGAAAGTACTTAAGAATACCTCATAAAAAGCAATTGTAATTTCTAGGGATCTGCAGATAAGAGATTTAAGATACATATTATACAAAATTATGAGCACAGCCTGTGCCTGGCACACTTGAAAACAAATATAAAACCCGTTTCTTGGTTATCTAATTTTAGACAGAAACAAAATAGAATTGATAGATATGTGCTTAAACCAAAGTCATGTATTAGGTTCCAAAATTCAATTTTATAATGGCATGAACACACTCTCAACAGAAATCAAGTGCTGCTCATTTCCTCCTGCATAAAACCTATCCTAGTTTGCTCTTGAAACTAAAAATAGTCATTAAAAAAAAAAGATGCCACTATGTTGTTGTGATGGATCTGGACAACTAGTAAGTCATATGCATAAGTCCATATTTATTTTCTTAGCATTAGTATATAGTTTATGATTGCCACCTTTAAGAATTGTTGTCCCTTTACAGTCTTACCTATGGCTCTAACTTATTACCCTAGTTGTCATCTAATCCTGTTTTTCAAAATCAGCCAAAGTTGATGAAGTGGTACCACCTATAATAAGCGGAACAAGCATTATATGGCCTTATATGTCAGTTTGCACATACCTTAGTTTCTGCATATAACATTTATTTAGGCTCTATACTTGATTTCTTATTAGCCCATGTGTGCTGGTTAGACAGTATATACTTAATTTATGAGAGCTGCCCCCTTAAGGGAATGCTTCATGGGAAATATAGTTAATACCTCATGGGAGATGTAGTTCATGTCACATGGTCACATCTGTAATCCTGATTGGTCACTGACTTGATCTCTGGTTAGGCTGGGCAAGTTTTTTGGGTTTTCTTACCTGGACCCAGCATCGAATGGGAGATTTAATTTGTTATAATGCTATGGGGTGAAGATAATCATCTTTTCACACTATTGAGGCAACTATTGAGGCAACTATTGAGGCAAAGATTGGACATTAGATGAATCTCAACATAACTGTGAGTTATACTTTGAGGATGCCTAATAAAATCCAATAAATTAACTTTGCATGGAAGCCTTTGTAGGGTTGAACTGCTTGTCCCAGAAACTTTGGGGATGTGAAAGTACTGCCTGGGACATGAAACCATGTATCTAGCATGCCATGAAAGACACATGGTACATCGCATGGGCAAATCAGTGTAGCTTGCACTTTCCCTAGAGCTTTTCACCTAAGAAGATATGACATTTGAAGTAGTCCAAGTTGTCATTAGCTAACTTTGATAGACATATTGTGATGACCAGGAGTGTAACACAAATGTAAAAAAATCCAAAACGTAAATAAATGTCCTTTAATGCCTCCAATTTGGCCCCACTGTTCAATAATTCTCAGTTGGAGATAAAACTTATTCAAAAATAATCTTTAAAAGAAAGCAATAGTCTGAACTTAATGAGCAGATAGAGGTGAAATAAAAAACCCAAAACAATGAAGGAAATTCCACAACAGACCAGAATAGGTAATTACCAACTTCAAGGAGATAACAAGGCACAGTCTATTGGAAGGATGCCAACCAAGGTAACTTCAGCCCAAAATAAAATACACTTTACTTCTGGCAATGCTGTGTTGTAACGTCTTTCTTATATAGTATTCTCCCCAGCTGCAACTAATGAGAGGGATCATGGCCACTTCCTCTCTCGTAAGCCAAGTTCTCATAAGCCAAGTTGTTTCCTTCTCTGTTCCTCCCTGCATGTCCTAGGATAAAGAGGGGATGGGCCTGGTTCTTCCACAGACTGTCCAGCCGGCCTCCTCCACAACCTCCGGAGCCACACCTTCACTCCCTGTTGGCTGTTCCTCCTCTCCCTCAGGGGAGTCCAACTCTACCAAGGGCATGACACATACCTATTGTCATATTGCATGTTGCAAACACAGGTTTAAAAGTTCTTTAAATTACATACATAGCCAAAAATGTATGGTTCCAATTTGGAGAAAGTTAAGGTTTGGTTCAAATGAAGTAATTTTGCAATAAAACCTTTAGTTTTGAATACAATTAAATTGCCAGAAATGAGAATTGCAGCCACACAAGACACTAAATTACAAACCAGTAACTTGTACAGTATCATAAAACTATTAACATGTTTGTTCTTTACCATTCTTGCTTTGAACTTTTTAAATGATTCCCAGTTCTCACTCTCTTGGAATAGTAAGTAATCTAAATGGTCAACCATGCATTAAATTCAACCTGATTCAACCTGATTCTATCTTGCCTTTCAACTCTCATAACTCCCAAACATAATCTAGCTGTCACCAAAGCACCATATGATTCCATTACTATGAGACAAGTAGGCAAAATCATTTAATGTAAGACAATTGTCCTGTAATATTTATTTTCCATGTTAATACTTAATAATTTCCCTAGTTCAGTGTCCAAGAGCATCAGTATTAACCTATACCCCAAAAATGCTGTATGTACGGTACCATAATTCTAAGTAGTTAACATGGGGAAAAATTAAAGTTTATTTAACCAGTATTTCCTCTAAATAATGTAGATTAAGGAACTGTACATTAATCAGATATCTTTTTTACCTCTCTGCAGATGCCCAAGATTGTTTTATTACCATTTCTCTTATCTTTATATTAAAATAGCAACATCCTAACAAATGTTTAAAAAGGCTTCCTTCTCCATCTCCAGATACAATGGGGCAAGAGAAGTCATATTTCATAAACTAAGCTATGGAGAATTTTCTCTGCTCATCACCTATTTTGATACACTTACAGTTTAATACAGTCTACACTTTCTCACCAAAGCATAAAGCAAATATAGATGAACCCAAAAGGCAGCACCTGGAGAAGAAAAAGAAGAAAAAACCAGGAACATGCAGTGATGTTCACAAAAAAGGCTTCTTGCTTCCGTGATGGTATAGTCAAGACAGATTTTCACAGGTTTTTTTCCATTGTTAAAAGCTTCCTGATTTATCCATCACCCTTTGTAACTCTCTCGCTTACTGTGTGCAATTCTTCCCCCACTGTTTTGGTATATAAATATTTATATTTATATATTTTCCTGATTTTGGCTCTTCCCGCCAATGTGACGCTATCTGCCAGCCTGACATTTACTGCTTAACTCTTAAACTCATATGTGAATACATAAAAGTTAAAGGCAAGCCGCGATTATTAGGCGGGCTCTCCCGCTGCCCTATCGTTAAGGTTCCGAACCAATTGCCTCAGGAGCGACCCAAATACGGAGAGGCTACCCCAGGACAACCCAGGGGCGCCAGAAAAGAAGAGCCTTTTTGTGGGGGGAAAGGGACGACCTGCCGCTTTCAAGGAAAGAGTCCAAAGCGAGATCAGCCAGTACTGAGAGTAACCGGAAGCAGGGGTGTCACTCACTAGTGCCAGGCCTGGAAAGCAGCAGCAGAAACACGGTCATCCCCCAAGTCGACAGGTGGGCCAGGGCCCCGCAGCCGCGCCGCAGCCAAACGCGGCAGCCGGCGGGGGCGTCCGACATGACGAAACCTTCCACTCCCCCCCGCCCCAGGCCTTCTCCTCCGGCGTTTATATTCGAAGGGAAGGGGAGGGGAGGGCTGGGTGTGGTTTGCACTTTGCAACCGGCTGCTACGCACAAGCACCTGTTGGGCGGGACGTCGCCCGGGAGAAAAGGCTAGGTGGGGGCTTCCCGGGCGAGGCCAGGTGAGAGATGCTGCCGGGCAGCTTTCGTTGCATTCCGCTTCCAGTCTCTTCTTACGGGACGACCCACAAAGCGTCTTGCCGCCTTTTTAAGGATACGCGTGCAAATGACGAGGCCCGAGTAATCTTGCGGCCCTAATGTGTGGAGAAATGATCCAGAACGAGGCAGGAAACTGGAACGCAATGCCCGCAACCGCCTCACCCAGGCTAATTCTCAGGACTCACTTGCCCAGGGGTCTCCAACTTTGGCAACTTTAAGACCTATGGACTTTGCTGGCTAAGGAATTCTGGGAGTTGAAGTGCACAAAGTCTTAAAGTTGCCAAGGTTGGAGACCCCTGCAGTTGCCCCTAGTTAAGCCTACTTACTGAGATCGGTAAGTTACAAGTGTCATGTCGGGCTAAAATAGGATGAGTTGGTTTGAGTTGCACCTGGTGTTTAAAATACATTGAAGAGGGCAAGTGTCAATCAGATGACTGGTAAACTATCACCTTCAGGTAGTTCTCAACTTACCACATTTCATTTGGTGGCTGTTGGAAGTTACAATAGCACTGGCTTAATATGACCTTTTTTTACATTTATGACTATTGCAGCATTCCTGTGGTCACAGGAACTGACTCATTTGCCATGGTTGCTGTGTCCTGGGGTCATGTGATCACTTTGTGCAACCTTCTGACAAGCGAGGTCAATGGGGAAACCAGATTTATTTAACCAATTTGCTAATTTAACAACTGCATTGATTCACTTAACAGTGGCAAGAAAGGTTGTAAAATGGGGCATTGCTCACTTAACAAATGTCTCACTTAGCCACAGAAATTTTCATTTCAATTGCAGTTGTAAGTCAAGGACTACCTGTACAGCACAATAACATTCCATGAATCCAGCCTACCATGACTTGGAGTTAAGGTGAGCCTCATTCTCTCTTTAATATCATCAATTCTACATCTCCTCTCTTCAAGTTACACTTTTTAAGGAAGATGTTGCAGATTCCAAGAATTGGGATTTTTCTGGAGTTTCTTACACGATACTTTTAAATGTCAGTTTCATAATTTTCCAGGGTATGAGGTCAACCTCCAGATGTATATCTATATATTTTCTTCTTTTCCCTCAACTTCATGATATGGATAAAGGCACATGGAAAGTATCCATCTGTATTCTTCCTGCTGTTTTGAAAACACTAGGTCACTTCTCTGTGTCTGAGAAGCAGTGAAGCAGCAGGGTGTACTGAAAAGATCAGTTCTGCCATTACAAATGACCAAGTGAGGCTCATCTAACTTTTTACTCTGAAATTCAGTGAAACAAGACAGAACTCACATTATCGGTTAAATGGCCATTTGTACATACTACTGCATAAGTATGTATACTCAGCGTTTCTGGGTTCTCTTCTTCAAGTCACACTGCCAACACTATCAGGTACCTTCCACAACTTCTGAAAACTGAGGTAATTTCTTGCTCCTGAAATTTAGCATCTCTGTTCACCCATCTTTCTCTACGAATGCCAGTTGCCTCATCTCTTAATCAGAGATCTTTGCTGATATTTAAGCTGTCTTCAGTATCTAGAACTTTAAGCAGTAAACAAGTGCTCCTTTGACCCTGGGCTTCTCAGGCACAAACCCCAATTAATTAATTAAAGTTTGATAAGATATTCATTCCTCAAATTCTTAACATGTTTTCTGCAGCTCAAGAATTGGACATAGAGTGAAAAATATCTTGTTGCTGGGTTAAGCCATTGTCACTGTAATGTTTTGATCCAGCTCTCTTGTTGCTAAGCTACAGGTATGCATAAAAAAGAAGTATTGGTTTTCCTTTGGCAAATAATGTACATTACTCTAGAGCAGTGGCCCCCAACCTTTTGGGGCAACAGGGACAGGTTCCATGGAAAGAGATTTTTCTGCGGACCAGAGAGAGCGTGTGCTGCCTGCATCCCACAGGTGGGTCTTTGCTTATTTGTGCAGCCTGGTTTCTGTCATACCGTGGCACGGGAGTCTAGACATCCAGAGCCACTGAATCCTCTATATTTTTCAAACCAGCCTCCTTCCAGATGTGCTGAACCACAACTTCTATAGTGCTGGTTAAATTTATTGCTAAGGTTCAATAAGGGGACCTAGCTGGGGAAACCTGCAGTAGAAAGTAGGCAGAATTGCCATAGAAAAACACTAAAACAAGCATTTGGTTTTAATTTGCACAAAAACAATTCTTGTGTGTTTATGTACTTGGTGGAGAATAAACAATTTCCATGGCTATTGCCTGAAATGTGCACGCTCATCCTTGTCTTCCAGCTCTAGTTTTTGTTTTCATCTTCAAGATTTGATCCAATAACCTTTTTTAACATTAGAGAAGGAGCAAAGGCAAACCCGCCTTCTTCTCATCTAAAATTTTCAAACCAAGAATAGAGATGAAAATGGTCCTTTCGGTCATTCTATCTATTCTATTCTTGCACGGATACAACAATCGTGTATATCAGGGGTGTCAAACTCGGGATGACACATTGTCATCACATGAAGTATCACAACTTTTTCCCCTTTTGCTAAACTGGGGGTGGGTGTGGCCAGCACATGATGCATCCAGCCCACAGGCTGCAAGTTTGATATCCCTGGTGTATATGCTATACTAGAAACATGGTTTTTGTTCTGCTTTAAAAGCAAATAGTACTTAGAAGCAAAGAGAGAGGGAAGCTGGGTCAAGGTACAATTAGAAACAGAGAGAGAAGAGGATGATCAAAGTACAGCAAGAAAATGGGCATTTGCCAATGCAATTATTATTTGCCAAATTATACTAAGTTGTACTTGACACAGGCAGGAAGATGGCAAAATATTAATATCTCCTGTAATCCTAATTATTGTATGAGATCCCTGCTTCTGTACCGCTCTGGTCATTATATAGTTGGGAAGGGGATTCTGCATTTTTGTCCGTGTCCTTTGATTCAGTTTTTGTTTTTCTTTCCCTTCTCCTTTCAGTTATTTATTTATTTATTTATCTATCTATCTAGGCAAAACCACCACAACACCAAAAAAGAACAATCACAGTCTTCAGGTATTTTAGAACATTTTTTTCTTTAAAAAAATACTATAAAGTTATAAAAAGCAAAGAGACTTCGGATTGGATCCATGGACAGAGTTCTCAGACTGCTGGCTTCTGCAGAACACAGGCACTTGCTGTTAATGTGCTTTTGACTGTCAAGAGAAGAAAGAAGAGATCGTCAATGCAAAATATGGCAATTCATGTCATCCCAACCACAGAAAATGTATCTGTTGTGGCTAGTGTGTAGCCAGTGCTGCTTTGAAATGACTAAAGGACACGTAGCTATACTTATTAATAACCTTTCATAAAACCTAAATGGATTTGGTATATGTTATCATAGCACCATGTAGACAAGGATATTTAGCTGAAAAAAGTTTGATCAGGTTTCAGATAAACACGGTCCCCATTCTACTCTCTGCAGCAAGTGCATAAATTGGACTATAGTATAGTAAGGAATTGCTCCTTTACTGTCCATAATTATAGGTTCATAGTAATTCAGAGTGACACAAAAACCTCACATTGTACTCCAGCAAGCAGTCAGTTATTTCCACATAGTTCCTCCATGTGACTGCAAAAACATTTGAAAGATTTTTCCAGTCCACTTTGCTTAAACAAGGGGACTTAAACTGAATGGGAGGAACGTGTTGAACATATAAGAAATTCTGAGAGTAGAGAGATGTGGTCAACTGAAATATAGTAAGGAATGGGCCTGGAGAGCTGGGCAGATGTTCTTCTGATTTATATACACTGAACCTCCAAGTCACTAGTGGCTGGAATCCCACTCGGAGAACATCAGGAGCTATCACAGCAACTGCAGCTTAATTTTTCAGGAACAAAGTTTTAAAATGAAATCTCTACTGGATTTAGTTTATATTTCCACGACAAATGAAATAAACTAACTCAAAACAGAAAGAAACTTCCTGAGTTGGCAACAGGGAACTGTTTTAGCACAACACACTATAACTACAGTTGGTGGCCCAATATATTTAATAAATATATAATTCAGCATTTGGGAACTTTGGCTGGTGGTACCAGATTATATGATCCTCAAATCGGCAATAAGGAATATGCAGATCATTCTTATTTTAAACTGAATACCAGCATTTCTTCAAATCAGTTATCCGAAGGTAAGCTTAATCTAAGTACCATTTCAAAATTCCTATATCTGTTTAGCCTTTCATAAAAAGTTTTAGAAGCAGATTTTTTTTCGTTCTTAGTGGGAGAACCAAGCATAATTTTGCTCACACTTTGCCATTTAACCACCAATATTAACTGAACCCAGATATCTTGAATGCTCAGCTGTCTTTCTCCCAAAAGGAAACCTACAGCTCTTTGAGTTGCAGAAAACAGAGGTAGGCCTGGCAGAAACAGAAACATCAAAAGGGCTACTGATCATTAGTTGGGGTTTCATTCCCCATTCCATTCAGCTCATTTTAAGATAAGTTTAACAATTTGCAAAAATGCACTAACATCTATCAGTGTGTCCAGAGGCTTGATTTCAACAAGTTATTATGAGATATGAATTATACTGGAGTCAGAAATGTAGTCTTTAAATTAAAGGTTCATTTCTAATGTATTGTGTGGTCTCTTTTCTTCAGTTATGTTTCCAGGAAAATGTATAATTTGATATCCTTGTACAAAACCTGACTATTCCAATATATTTGACTAAATATATTTACGTCCCTTCCAAGAGCTCTTAGCTGGCATTTTGCTGGCACCCATTCCTCAGGATGACAGCAACTAAACAGAAGAATATTCTACTTGTGAATTTCTCCTTGTGCAGCTTTTATGGTCAAGCAATCCTGTTAGGAAACAGAACTGGATCTTTAGCACATGTTGAAGTCTGCATATAACTGAAGAGCAGAATAAGAAAAGTGGGAGTGCTTGTTTCACATGTCACAGCCCAGGTTTATTTTAACTATGGTTACTGAACACACAATGCCAAGCCATAAACTGTTTTATAAATAACTAAGAATGAACCAGAACTAAAGCACACTAAAACTTGGTATCATTTGGGATTTCAGCCATTACGTCTCTATATTCTGTTCTTCAAACTTGTGCAGAAGTAAAACACAGTTTCATGTGGCTTGAAAGCTAATATTCCAGGTATTTGCCACAGCAGCCTTCCTCTGTATTTACTATTTAAAATAAATAGCCCTCCTGAGAATTTGATAAGAAATAGATTTCACCAGCAATCAAATTAGTTTCCATGATCATTTGACTTTTCAGTAATTGTAAACTGACTTATTCTAACAATGTTGCTGATTTTTTTTAAAATTTAAAAAAAGCACAACTATTCAAAATATTTGCTATTTGGTGCAGAAATTTAAAAAATACTTCAAACAATAACAAAAATGAAATTGCTTAAAAATTCTATTCTTACCACGAGAAAATAAAAATACACACTTCTCTGCCCTGTGTCCTTATTTTTCAAAAATATTGATCATTTCATGGTTCACTTGGTTAATTTACTAAATAAAAGTTACAACACTAATAAAAAATACAGACTTGAAATGGTGACTATTCATTGGTGTTCAGTTTTGGTGCATTATTTTTCAAATATGTAACAATGAAGGAATCATTCTACCAAGAAGATAGGCAGCTCATAATTTTAATAAATAAATATATATAAATATACCTAAGAAAATACCATATTCTAATACTTTAAATAGCACTACAGCAGAAATGTAATGGTATGTGGTGCTATCCACTTCAATGTTGATTTTATTTGTTTTGGAGTGTTATACCTGTTAACCTGTTTATGAAGAAGTCAGCCATTGTTATAGCAGAATGCAGACTTTGCAAACAAATCTGATGAAGGCAAAAGAACGCCAGTACAGCTCTTCCAAGGTGGAAGAAAATTCAGCCATACACTTACAATGTCCAAGACAGCTTACCTTCATTGTGTTCTGCTTTTCCTCAAAGGAGACAACTGGCTTCTTCCTTCTGATTGAGCCACCCAAATCAGATGAGGAACAAGAAGGCATGGATGAGGACAAATGCTTAGTCTTCACTGGCCTACAGTAGGTGGCTGAATTCTTGCGCCTCTTGGCTTCTTCATCTGAGATGCAATTGGTCAGCAGTGTTTTTGGACCATTCAATGTGGAGCTTTGGTTCTCCAGTGATGAGGCTTTGACAGGCATGTGGCTAGGTGCCCTGCAATCCAGATGGTTGACCCTCTTGACCCTGGCACCTGAAGAGACTGTCCCATTCAGGGAAAGGTTGGAGGAAGCCACCACAGATGGCTTGGCCTTGGCAGATGGATGGGACACCTGGCAGCCAATTGCTTTGTTCTTGCCCAGATCAAGGAAACAAGTTTGTTTATAAGGTGGGCTAGCAGAGACACTGGGAGATTGTTTGCGCTTCCGAGCTAAGGCTTCTGGCTCCACGTTACCAGCCATCTCCTTGGCTTTGGAGGACTTGCTGGCCTTGTTTGAAGGCAACTTGCTGAAGGATGGTGATGGGGTATTGGCTGGGAGTGGAGAGGTGATAGATTGGCTTCCACCCATGCAGTCTGACTGGCTACAGGCAGCTGCAGCATGGGGTGAACCAGCTGCATAGTTCACACTATGGTGGTTACGGCTGTCCCTGGATGCCATGGTCACTGAAGTTGCCCAGGATACAGAGGTCCTGCTTGGGGTACTGTGGGGAAGGCTGCAAACCAGGGAGGAATTGTAATTTGGGGATGTATTGGATGTAGAGAAGCCCAAAAGCATGGGAGATGATGTAGAAACTGGATGATCAGCAGCTGGAGGAATCCTTCTGGATGGGTCAAAGTAAGAAAACAAGAGTTAAGAAACAAAGCTTGTTTCACAGACCAGCTTTCAATTACTCTGCCTAGCTATTAATACTGAATCATAGAATCTCAGGGTTGGAACCTTGGTGGTCTTCTAACCCAACCCCCCTGCTTAGGGAAGGGGTCTTTATTCTATCCTGAACGAACAAAACATCTTTATTATTTCTTTGTTGCCTTTTTCTTTCTATTTTTTTTTCTTTTTTTCATTATGCTTTGTTTTTTTCCATACAGTATTTCCAAATTATACAGGATCTCTGTTCTCCTTCAGATTCAAAACTTTCTCCTTCTTTCTTTTTGCCTCTATTTGCTGTCAGATTCAAAGGTCTTTACAAGAAGGATGCCTGGAAATATGTGTATCTTCTCCATCGTCTTGCAACCTCTTCCCCTGCTTGGCTTACTCATTGTTCAGATAGGTTTTCTCCCTGTGAAGGATATACCATCAAACTCGGTAATCCAGTGCCATCTACTGGAGAATCCCCCCCCCCCCAAAAAAAAAAAAAAAAAAAAATACCAACCAGCAGAAACTTAACAAATATTTCTACAGGCACTGACTTAGAGGGACTGATGACGAAGCAGAGGGAAAAAAGCTAAAAAACATGTGACCACTTCCTATCAAACATGTGCATGATGTGTAAAGGTGAGCCTGTTTGTTTCCAAGGATCCAGATATCCTTTTATATTCTCAGATGACATTTCTGTCAAAGAGATACAAAACTGTACAATACAACAATTCCAATCTTGCTTGGGATGAAAATGAAAAACTCTCTTCAAACATGACAACTCTCTCAAGTTTTCACAAATTTGACAGAGTGTGAAACTGTCATTCTGCATGAATGATGAATGGCTTGTGGAACAACATTCTATATGAAAATGCACCAAGATTCTGTTGTTGCTTGGGCTTTTTTTGATAGCATGAGGTAAAGATAATTTCTCAGCTTTTGAACAATTGTTTTGGCTGCCTTTTAATCTTTGCAGCATTTTACCATTGCTATTTTTTAAATTTTATTCTTTCTTTGTCACAGATTGTTAAGTGGTTTTGTTCTGGTTTTTTTTTTTTTAACCAACCTATTTCATTGTAACTGTTATATGTCTTTAAGCCATAACTAGGTAGAAAAAATAGTAATTTTAAAAAGAAATGAACAAGTAGATATAATTGAATTTTCAGGAATAAGGAGGGTCTGTGCTGTTTTTACATTTTCCCCATTTTTTCTTCTTCTTCTTGTGCATTACAGTCTCTAAATATTTCTAGTGTTTGATAGATGCTGCTAAATCTTGTTTAAGAATACAAATTTATTAATTCAATTTTATGTCAGTCCTCAGAGTCTGTTAGGTGAGATACAAACTATGTAAATAAATAAATCAGGATTTGTTTTTAGAAATATGCAAGATGATATCATGACTTAAGATTGACTTCTTATATATGAAAGGCATCTTCCACTTCTCTTCCACTGCATGCCATGCCCAAATTCATGTATATGACTGTGCAAAGGCAGAAGCACATTCCAATTATTTCTCCAATTTGTTTGGCATTGTCCTAGGGTAACTTACTTCCACATGTGCGAGCTAAGATGTCTCTCCAGCATGGAACTGAGTGCAGAGCAGAACCGATCCAACCGTCGACTGAACACATAACAACCTGGGCTCATCAACCTGCTTCCAAAAGTGCAGAACTGTTGTGGTGGGGGAGGATTAACAGAAGGATCGAAGTGTTAGAAACTCACAATCGTGCAAAGAGCACCTTCTCAAATTCTACAGTGCCAAATAGTAGACTCACTTTATATCAAGAAAGTTATTCATTCTATCCTCTATTTCTTCAGCTAATGAGAAAGGGAGACTAAGTTACCTATATTGTCTTAATTCCTATGAACAATTAATTTTGTGTGGATTCAACCCACATTTCATTAGTACAGGTAGACTTATGACCACAACTGAGCTCAAAATTTCTATTGCTTAAGTGAGACATGTGTTGTGTGAATTTTACCCCATTTTACAATTCTTTCTTGCCTCTGTTGTTAAACGAATTTCTGCAATTGATAAATTAGTCACCCGGTTGTTAAGTGAACCTGGCTTCCCCATTGACTTTGCTTGTCAGAATGTCGCAAAAGGGGATCACACGACCTTGGGACACAGCCATGGTCATAAGTAGGAACCAGTTGTCAAGCATTTCAACTTTGATCACATGATCATGGGGATACTGGAAAGGTTGTAACTCTGAAAAATGGCCCAAAAGTCACTTTTTTCAGTGCCGTTGTATGTTTGAACAGTCACTAAAACAACTGTTGTAAGTTGAGGACTATCTGTAGAGCAGAGAAGCTTTGCATTTGTTAACCCCAATATTCAAGATCTGGTTGACTGAATTAAAGGAACTGTTTATCTCAAAGCCAAGAGGACTTCCTTTTCTTTGAAGAGTTACTTCTTGCCCTTCAAAACACCAGCATAGGTAGACTAAGGGCTTGACATATTGATTTAATTTACACATTATGCTAAGCATTATTGAACAAGCATGTCTGGATTTAGAGATCACCTTAAGCCCATGATGATGAACCTATGGCACACGTGCCACAAGTGGCACGCAGAGCCATTTGTGCTGGCATGCCAGCTGCAGGCAAACTTACCTCACTGTGCATGTACGCGCCTCACAGCTAAATTTTTTGGGGTTGGTTTGAGGCCTTTTTTGGCCTCCCAGAGGCTTGGAAAAAGCCTTTGCAAGGCTTCTCAGCCTGAATTATATGCCTGTTTTGCCACTTCCTGTAATACCGAATTTGTCCTGAAAAGCCTTGGAGAGGCTTTTTCCAAGCCTCTGGGAGGCCGAAAAAGGCCTCAAACCAGCCAAAAAATCAGCTGTGAGGCGCAGTGCAGGTAAGGGGGTGGTGGTGGGGAATTGTGCGTGCATGTGCAGGAGGCGTGGGGAAGGGGCGTGCATTGCATTCTGGGTGCTGGCACACAAGCGCGTGCATACTGGTGCATGCGCAATTTTTGGCACAGGAGCCCAAAAAGGTTAGCCACCACTGCCTTAAGCCAAAAAAACAAACACATCACATTATGACTTAAGAGTGACATGTGAACCCAGGCATCGGAAGACCATCCCACAGCTTCACAAGCACTCCATTCTCCTAGGGCTCCACTTTTAACATCTGCCAAGTATTTCCCATCAAAGCCCCACAGCAGCAAAGGAAAGAGCAGGGCGGGTCTCGCTCGGTCCCTTACTGCCTGGGGATGGGGTCGTCGTGTTGCATAACGGCAATCTAACTTGTGGGAATCATCTGCGGCCTCCTCCTCACTCTCCTCGCTTGTCACCCGCCCCGTGCTCTTCGATGCCGGGAAACGGTAGAGACGGTTGTCAATTTCGCTAGAAGATACAGGCACGTCATCAGGGTCACTCTCAGAGGAAACCCCAGACCTGAAAGCAGCAGAAAGAGGATAAGAGCTGTGCTTCCTGAGAATTGAATTTCCAGAAAGTATGGCGGATACCATCATATCTGCTCCCTCATCTCAACTGTGTGTTACCTGGAAAGTGCACAGTGGGAATATGGTTGCTTCGTGTGACAAGAAGAAGTAGAAACATTGGTCAGAACCAAAGAAGTCTGTGACATGGAAGAGAAGTCCTGCAACAGCCGTTCAGTAGCTATGTCTTTCCTCACCGGACTTTTATCTTTGGGACAGTCGCCCTTCTTGGTGCTGGCCTTCAGTTCAGCCACTAACACATCAAAGTCCTTTGTTCGGCCTTGCACCTCTCGACGCTGATGTACAGAATGGATCTGGAACACAGGCAAGATCAGATAAGTTAGATTTATCAGCTGGCAGGCAGAAAAGCAACCTCAGAGAGAGGGCATGATGACAGGCCATTGTCAAATAAGGAACAACCCACATAAAACCCCATGAATGGTACAATCTTATGAAAAGAGTGTGTGACCCCCTAATGCAGGGGTCTCCAACTTTGGCCACTTTAAGACTTGTGGACTTCAGCAAAGCTGACTGAGGAATTCTGGGAGTTGAAGTCCACAAGTCTTAAAGTGGCCAAAGTTGGAGACCCCTGCTTCTAGTGAACATTTTAACAAGTCTCTGAGAGACTGGCACTGAAGCAGAAGTTATGGTTAGAAAAGCATTATGGATATGGGAGTAGACAATCTTTTCTTGGGGTGAGGACCACATCTGATCTGTTACTTGGCTCCCAGGAGATCATACTCCAGGAATTGGTTGAAACTGGAATCAAAACCAAGACGAAGCCAAATTTAATGTGATTCAATTTAAACAATAACTGCCCCGTACGTTTAATAATTTTCCATTTCTATCACGCTAGACATGACAGTTCAGTAGCATATTTTGGAAGAGTTCTTAACCTGAATCCAAGACTTGCTGGGAATGCATGTGACTTCTGACAGATACTAAATTAAACAAGATTTGTTAAAGGTTTTGCTGGAAAAAAAATCCTCTGGTTTATTGTTACAAAGCAGAGAAAAATTGATAACATACAGTTGCATATACTATAATATTTTTCACAAAGAGACTTCACCAAAGTTATGTTAAGGAGATATATTAATTGTACCTGTTACCTGTTTATTTTATGTTATGTTATTTTGTGTTGTGTTTTCCTTTGCTTTGCTATGTTATGTTACGTTGTGTTGTGTTAGAAATAAGCAACAGTAAGACAAAGAAATTGTGAGAACATTTGTAGCTTGGGGTTGACATGAGGGATCCTTGGTGCCTCTGAGCTTGCTTGTTTTCTTGCAGACATTTCATTACCCACACTAGGTAACTTCATCAGTGCTAATAAGGAATGCAGTTTCCTGTTTTGGGCTGGGACTGGGTGATAGTCTCTTTTACATAATCCAGAGGAGAATCGGTAGCGGAAATTTTGAGTAGTTCAGAGAACTGGCAAATACCTCTGACTGGCCCTGCCCCGATCTATTCTCTGCCTCCTGAGTCCCAGCTGATTGGCTGGGTCTTCTTTTGTTGCGCTGCACAGGAGAATGGAGCTGGAAAGCAGGTTAGTGGGATGGGGAGGAAATGGGATTTTGCAGTAACTTTCCCCTGCCATGCCCACCAAGCCACGTCCACAGAACCAGTAGTAAAAAAATTTGAATCCCACCACTGACATAGTCTATAAATGCTGTTAACGTTTATATGTCTATTGATGGATGATTTGTCAGAGTGCCAGGCTTCTAGAAATTCCCTGGCATTTTTGGACTTGGCTTAGTCTAGGATGGTCATGTTATCAACCAAAGAAGCTCTAAAACCACCTCCACCAACACTGACAGGACAAGCCATTGGAATATAAACTGAAGCAAACTGCACTCCTTACTAGAACTGATGCCGTTACCTAATATGGGTAATGAAACATCTGCAAGACAAGAAGCAAGATCAGAGAGCACCAAGGACCCCTCATACACATATAGTTTATACTAATAACACATCTCCCTGTCTTTCTATCATTGCAAACATCTTTCCTTCTGTCATATCCATGTACCATCTATACACAGTTTTGATCTATTAACATTCTCAACATTTTTTTTTGAGGCTCTTTTCCAGCCAGAACTTTCTTAGTTTTCCCCCTTCATCTGAATCTATTTGCTCTTCCTTCATGTATTATTTGCAATTCAATCTTCCTTCATTCTATCTAAGTGAACAAGCCACCACAGTGCATATGTTTTGGACTGATTACTAACTTTCATATTTCAAACTCAGCATGCATTCATTTTCAACTCTGTTGTGTTCTTGTTTCATCCTATGCCCTTCTTAAACACCCTTTCTTATATCTTTCTCCTGACATATCTAACACTCATTTTCATATAACCGATCAAGTAGAAGCATGTTTTTATTCCCAGCCATGTTCACTTCTTTCAACAAGCATTCATTCCTCGCACAGAATACACATCACCCACCATATTTCTATCATTATTTGGACATCTTAAAATTTCTCAATCCATTTCCCCATCTTTAATAAACATCCTACCAAGGTCACAAATCCATCTACTTCCTCTAGTTCCCCCCCCCCCCCCCGCCAATGATTAAAATCATTCACTCCATTTCCTTGTCAAACATAATTGCCACATTCACACTGCTCCCTGCATCATACACTCTAACATTTACTGCAAATTATTCTGTTCTCAGTTAACACAGCATCATCTGCATACAAAAACGCATGTATATTCATGCGCCCAAACTAACACTCCTCTAATGTCATTGCAAGCATTCCTTATAAATTTATCCCTAAATGCATTAAGCAACCCAGAGAAGTCCTGTATCCTTATCTTACCTCCAGTTATTGTTGAATCATTCTCCGAGCATAATATTTATTTTGACACATGTTTGGTTTCCATCATATACCTTTCTTATCACCATCATAAACAATCTTCTACTCCATATTTTCACAAAAAAATATTGAACGAATATCCACATTCATTCAAGCTGATTCACTTTATCATATATTTTCTCTTAATCAGTAATTGCAGTCCGAATACCACAACTACTGCACACAGTCAAAGCATGTCTGCATCAACACTGCATGCACATACAGAGTGGAAGGGCTTTGATCCCATAGTTGAAACCATCATTTTGATTTTATTTTACTTTTTAAATTTCCCATATGAACATCCCCTGCTGGCACTCCAATGAGATTTCCCAAGGAAGACACAATAGCACCTATACAAAGACACATCTCAATGTGCAAACGAAGAAATTATTTGCATGGAGATGCAAGACCACTTGCTAAAGATCCCCAGGCCAGACTGCCATTAAAAACAAAGGAGGACAGGCTCTAGAAAAGAAGAAACCTATCCTTTCAATAAATATTGAGAGTGGCAGTCATAAAGGCAACTCACTACCCTGCACTTCTCATCTCTCCAATCACTGCAGAAAGCAGGCTTACACTGCACAGCATCTTACCTTGCAGGTCAGTAACCGAGTGCAAACTTTCTTGGTTTCAGGATTCACCACACCACACTGGCGGTTTAAGTCACATTCTTTCCCTGTGGGAACAAATACAGAATTAGATGCCAAAGAGTCACATTTCTGCAGGTCCAGTGACATGTCACCCCCTCCCAATGACCCAATTCCGTTTGATTTATTAAGGCAGCCCCCTTATTGAAAACGTACTACTGGTAGTCCTCAACTTACAACCACAATTGAGCCCAACATGTCTGTGGCTTAGTGAGAAAGGTGTCAACTGAGTTTTGTCCCATTTTGCCACAGTTGTTAAATCCCTGTGGCTCTTAAGTTAGTAACAGGCTTCTTAAGTGAATTTGGCTTCCTCTATTGACTCTGCTTGGGGCAAAAGGTTGCAAAAGCTGATCCCACGACCCTGGAACACTGCAACCGTCATGCACGTGAGTCAGTGATCAATTGTGATCACGTGACATGGGGATACTGCAATAGTTGTAAGCGTGCAAAGCAGTCACCAGTCACTTTTTCAGTGCCACTGTAATTGTGAACTGTGACTAAATGAACTATTGTAAGTCCAGGACTGCCTGTATTTAAAACAACAACAACAACCATTATTCACTTTTTGCTGTCAGAGCTGCATCAAATACAATTCTTTATGCAAATGAATGGCATGTCTCATTTTGGATGTGTATATTTATTTTCTTGCTGATCTTTGTTTGATTTTATGGACCAGCCTACATGGAATCATATCTTTGGGGTAGACATTGAGGTGACATCCTATTTGTCTTGGCCCAGAATTGTGATCATGTGGCATTAACTGAAAAGAGAGATCCTTTGGGAGTTGGGGAACTTCCCCTAGCTGCTAAGTAGCTTAGATTGCATATCCTCCAGGTAATCCTGTAATCCCAGTGCTTAAAAATGAGATTGATACATGCAGGATTTCCCTCCCTTCCATCCACTTAGGTACCTTTGGGACAAATGCTTAACCTCATGGAATTAAACCGGACAAACTGGTTTTGCACAATAGGTACACTGGTTTTGCAAAAATTCCAAAGTGGTTATGACACACACCCTTTTTCTTTTGACAAAGGATGAAGTGAGCAAGATGCTAAATATACATGGAAAGAGGCATCTAAGCTGGCATCTTAGAAGCCCGGTTCTCTTCCTTTGTGATTACTAAGGAAGCAATCCTAGAACCCTCTTTCAACTTCCCCCTAGGACCTAGGTAGCAACCCTTTCTTCCTGACAGATGAAATGAGGAATGGGTTTTTTGGGAAATGTTTTGCTTAGGAAATACAGCTACCAAACCAAGTTTCATTTGTACAATACCACTCATTAAAAAGACCCTACGGCAGGGGTCTCCAACCTTGGCTCCTGGAAGCCTGGCGGACTTCAACTCCCAGAATTCCACAGCCAGCTTTGCTGGCTGTGGAACTCTGGGAGTTGAAGTCCGCCAGGCTTCCAGGAGCCAAGGTTGGAGACCCCTGCCCTACGGTGTTCATCATTCCTGATGGTTTAACTATTTATTACATTGCCCCTAGCCAAAAGATTACACAATTAGAAAGGCAAGACTCACGAGATATTTTCTTCAGAGATTTTACAACACCCGATTCTTTCTCACTCAGACTAGAAGCATTCTCCAGTTTCCTGTTCAAGGTGTCAACCGTTATTACAGAGGTGCTGCCAGCTTTGGCTGATGTCAGTTCTTTCGTTGACGCCAATAAGGAAGGCTTGCCTAGAACCTCTTTTGAGTTACCCGAAGTCTGTTTGGGAATGGCAGTGTCAGAGAGCAGAGTGGGAGCCTTGATTCCATCTCCATCGGACTTTGGAAAGCTGGAGATCTTCTCTAGGTTCACTACAGGCACAAACAAGCTGGAGGACAAAAGAGCGCACGTTTTGGTGTTGATGTCATATGCAATCTCCTGAATTATATTTCATCTAAATTTCCAAAGAAAGTAAACTGGGGGCCTTGTAAAAGACCCTCATGACGGTTGGAGTTCCATATCAGCAAACTCTTGCAGCAGCTTCATTCACCAAGTAACCTTCCTCATGTATTAGCATTGTATTTATGGATTTTAAAAAGACGCATGTAATCACTGCATGAGAAGGCATGCAGGAGAAAGTAGAAGAAAGACAGGAAAATAGGGCTCAGCTTCCACAGATGGTAAAGCAAGAGTCTGTAAATGTTGGGAGTACCAACTTTGATAACTTCACACATAATCCCAGCACCTAGCAACACAGTCTTCTAATTTACTTTCAGCCATCAAAAGACCAAGCCAAGAAAACAATTTTAGAACATTTGCCATCATACTCCATCTTTTAGTAAATACACTCTGTTTTAAATACACTAAATAAACATTTGCTATCACAGCTCACCTGTTAATAAATATGCTCCACTTCAGTAAATACACTCAGAAACCAAAATGGGGTCATCTTAACCCAAAGGAGCAATCATATTTTCTCACCGGACTTCAAAAAAAAAAAATCCAAACACTGTTATCTGGCTAATGGAATTCAACCTTAATCATTACATAAATGAACAAGCTTCCATCTGTACTGCAGAAAACGGATTATTGTTTTGACCATACATTTTTAACTGCTGCATACTAGCTTTTTTCATGTTATATTTCCATTAGCATTTGTAATTAAATAAATAAAATTAATTACTTAATAGAAAGAAATCACAGATGTATAAAAATGGCACAAAGGGAATACATAATATTCCTTTTTCACATCATTAATATATGGGTTTATTTATTGCTCTGATTGCTTCTGGAATTGCAATCCACTATAAAAGAAGAAAGCTAAAAAGTTAAAAAATAAAGTCCATGTTTTAAAAATCATCTTTTCTGGAACGATCTGTAGCAAATGAGACCATAAATGTGAATCAAACTAAGAGTGTGCAAAACCTTTTTATTTGATCATTTCAATCTCAGAACATCCTAATCAGGTGTGAAACAGTTGTTTCAAGTGCAAAATAAGTTTTTTTGAGCACTTCAGAAGAGTTTCACACTCAAAGCAGTGTTGTTCTAAGCATCAAGAGTTCACAATCACTAGAACAGAAATCTTCAAAGAAAAAAAAATCCTCTCATGTTTGCATGAAATATAAACCTTAGAGAACAAGAATATACATGAACCATAGAAGTGCTTGCAGATTCCCTGTGTCACCTCAGGAAATACTGTAAGTTCATTCATTCGTTTTCAATAGCTGTAGGGCTCAATTTTTATAACTATCCTGAAGGTTTCTCTCTTTCTTACCACACTTCAACCAACCAACCAACACATAGCTAGGATTGTTTTATCCAAAGTATGCCTGATCTCAGAGTGTCTCAAAGAGAATGGTGGGACTGATCACTCACAAAGAACTCTGGACCCTCTTACCATAGGTTGTCCTTTGGCATCTTGTCCATCTTCTCTGGTACATGCTGGGTTTGATTTAAAAAGCTTTGGGATTTTTCCCTCCATGATTTGGTGGATCCATGACTGCCACCAACAATGGGTCGCCCATTGACTGCATGGCACTTCTGCAAATTGGATGAAGGTTGCACCCGACCACAGAGTTTGCTGAGAGGTCCATGACGTCTCTCTATGTGGGAATAACAATGCTGTTAGCCAGAAAGCTTAGCTAGCCAGTGAAGGAGACTGCAAGATAGTATTCAGATTGCAAATTACAGGTCTGCCTTGGGTAAGCAGTGGGATAGGTACAACAGTAAGCCAGGGCCTTTTAAAAGCATATTTTCCATAATTAGCCCCTGTTCTTCTACTACAAATTTGTTATGATTCCCAATCTCTTTCATCAGCCATTAAAAAAATATTGTTCTCCTCCTAAAGCTACTTGGGGATAAAAATAATGCAAACAGCGTAAAAAAATTATAATAGGTATTTTAGCCTGATCACTTACCTCCCAGTCTAAACCAAATCCGTGGATCAAAACAGGTCAACTAAGTCAGAGAGAGCTTTATGCAATTCTGTATTTCATTCCAGTCAAAAATCATTCAATAGTTTTAACTGCAAAATTCTGGATCTTTCCTTTTCTCATCTACTCACCACCACACCTGCAAACTTGATTTTATAAGTATATGCAATACTGCCCGAGGAAAGACCTGTTGTTATTAGATTTGAACTTTCACCCAGAACCTTAGAACTAAAGTGCATGACAGCATCTAGAACTAAGTCCCCAAATTCAGAAGCACATTTGTACAGCTCTCCAGTTTACCAAATCACACTTAAAGTCTCTTCCTTTTCCTCAGCATAACTCTTTGCTGCTACTACAAGTCACTTCTAATCTTGATTTAGGATTATTACATCGTTAAATCCACACAGTTTTCCTGGCATTTTTTTTTCCAGAAGAGAGTTACCATTGCTTCTTTCTCCAGGGCTGAAAGAGAATGATAACCCCAAGGTTACCCAGCTAGCTTCATCCTAAGGCAGGAGGACTAGAATTCACGGTCTCCCGGTTTTTAGTCTGGTGCTTTTAACCACTGCACCAGGTTGGCTCTTTTTGCTGGCAACCCTCCAAGTGCATCTTTTCAAATTTGTCCCGTATAGTTTTGACAGAGCTGTGACACAGAAAAGAGGTTATTCTCTCTCTTGCCTGCTTGTTAGGGAACTGTACCCGGTAACTGTACATAGCCCACCACCAAGATATAACCATAGGTCTCAGAAGCCAAACATCATACTGTTTTCTTTGTGTGGCTGCCACTAGCAACAAATACAGGAGTATTCTATCCCTCTAGGCACAATTCATAAAGCCTAGGGGCATGTTGGTGAACCTTCGCCACGCGTGCTGGAAGTGGCATGCAGAGCCATTTCCCCCCGCACTGTCAGGTATCTGGTGCGCATGCACGGGGGCGGAGGGGGGGCCATGGGAGATGCATGCGCAGGGATGTGCTGTGCGTGAGAAGGATCGCGCATGCATGAGGAGGTGTGGGAGGGGGCAGCACGCACAGCATGGGAGCCGAAAAAGGTTAGCCACCACTGGTCTAGGGTATAAATACATAACAGAAATAAAAATGGTATATTTCTTCCATCATATCATTGGAAGTGATATATGTGGTTGTGCACTGAAACACTGAGCGGACCCAACCTATCTTGCTTCAGCAAGGATTCTGCATCATGTGACTTCTGCTCACATTCTGGATACTTCTCTCATTCCATTCACCCATTTGCCTCTTATTTGCCAACAGGCTAAATGACAACTTTCCAAATTGCCAAAGGGCTTCAAATTTAGACCCTTCGCTTGGCTTGCTCCAACTCAGAACAGATTTTGGTAGTGAACAAAGAGATTTTGATAATCCTCATGAAATAACTACTTCCTCTCATCTCCCTCCAGGCAACAGTCCAGCTCTGGATAAAGGTAGAAATTTGAGATGAAGGTAAATAATTAACAGATGTTTGCGAAATGCAATTTCTTACATTTAATTTCCTTAGCTGAATTTTGAGATCACCAAAGGAAAAAAAACAGTTAAAAAAATGGCCAAACATAATTTTATCTCTAAAAGTTAGAATTTGGTAGGAGGCAGCTATACCAGCTGAGAAGGAGAAGAGCTATAATGCCACTTGCAAAGCATTGGACAGAAAAGGGTCGGCCAGATGTACAACTCAAGCAAGGCAATATTCTAGCAAATAGTGTCTTCTGCCATTAAAAGGGTGGTTCTGTTAGATGCACATAATTATTCATATATCTCTCATACATATATTGCAGAAGTTATGCAGACATGCAGCTTTGGCCATTTTCTAGCTGCCTCCCAATCTTGGGGTGTAAGTAGCAAAATGTCATCTTGGGAATGACCCTATCCTTTATTTCTTGACTACTACCTTACCAGCAGTCTCCTTGCTCACTGAGAAGCAATTCTAGGGAAGAGGAGCTTCCCTAATTTGTAGAAAGGAAACAAAAAAAGAGGGCCTTTTTGGCACCACCATCATCACCTCAGCCCCCAGGTAGCACTACTCCCAAGCAATTCCTGAGAGACTATAAACATTCAATTGGCATGTTGGCTGCCTAGCTTACCGCAGTGCTTCTGAAAGGCTTGAGGTTTGACCACTTGGCCACAGTGGTTACACACCACCAGGTAGAACTCATCATGAGCCGGGCAATGACCAAAGATAGACATGTCTGAAAGGACAAGAGATGCAAGCGATGAGAGCACACTCAGGGAAACCTACACTCATGTCACCCTGTCAATTTTGCAGCCTAAGAAACGCTTAAGCAAACCTAGGAGCAAAAGGATAAGCCCAGCCTATCTTGAAAGCACAGATTAAGTCAGGAGAGCCTGGGACTCTCTGTGTGCAGCTGAGCTACAACTATTAACACCCCACAGCACTGAGCTCACCTGGGAAGCTGTAAGAAGTGGCAATTCAGCAACACCTGGAAAACCACAGAATCTATCCCTCTGTCCCTCTCTCTCTCTCTCTCTCTCTCTTGACTTAAAAGAATAGAGAGTGAGACACACAGCTGAGAAGAAGTTGTATTTTTGTCACAATTATTTCATACACTACTAGCATTTCCTGGATTCTTTGTATGAGTGCAAGATGGAGCAGCCAGTGCTTGCAAGGTACATTGTTCAGTTACAATCAGTGGTTGTTTATATCAAGTCAGGCCATTGGTCCAGCTAGCCAAATGCTCTTTACTTTAACTGGCTAATCATCTCACAACAGGAGGAGTTGCAAGAGCTGAATAGTAAGCCTATACTCTGTTACTTAGCAAAAGAAGCACCTAGTTCTTACTGGAAAGGCTACATCAGGGCTGTCAGACTTGCAGCCCACAGGCTGGGTGCGTCACACACTGGCCATGCCCATACCCAGTTTAGCAAAGGGGGGAAAAGTCAAGATACGTCACGTGATGATGTCGTGACGATGCGAGTTTGACACCCCTGGGCTACATAATCAGGAGCTTAAAGTGATATTCCCTAACTCATCACCCCTCAGTTTTGACTACAATTCTTATGATATCCTGATAATACCAGCCAATGATAATGGGACTTGAAAGCAAATGTATGTGGAGGGCATTGGCTTGAAAAAAGACAGATCTAATGCTGGACTAAACTAGGCATTCCAGTCTGCATGCAATTATTTTGTATGTTATTCGGTTGATATTTTTGCAAGTGGCTATTCTATTTAGAAAACTGCCACTGAGTGAGGTGGCCTCCAGAGCTAGTCTGGGGATTGCCTCTCCCTGCTAATGTGGCTGCACATGTTAAAAAAAACAAAAAGGTGACAGAACAAATGGCTATCATCCGGCAAAGGGGGTTCTCACATGCTGTCCTAGGCTCTGTAACGTTGGCAGCAAGCAACCCCACCTCTTAGCACAGCTGGGGTAGCAGAAATGGAAAACAAAGAGTCACAGACAGGCTAGAAAGCAGTGAAAAGACCTAGGGCAGCAGGGCAGGAAAGAGAGGAAAGCTGCCAAAGAGACAGGGAGGGGCAAGGCCCAACTAATTGCAGACTATCCAAGGGCTTGGCTGGTTCAAAGTGATTGCAAAAGTCAGACAAAAGCACAGCAGAGGTTCATCTGAACATTCTGGCTTGGGTGTCCAGTGTAATTCACATTTCCAAAGGTCTGCTAGAGAAACAGAAGGGGCTGCAGGAGGAGTTTGGGGTATGAACAATCTGATCTGGAAAAATGATTTCAGTTCCTGATGTCATTGCTGATGTCAATGTTCTTACCTCCTAGCAGGACTTCAATCTGCATCTGTAGCCTTCTCTACTCTAATAAAGAACAGGACTTCTTTAGAAACACGTGTGTACACAGACACACAAAATAGAGGAAGCTGTCTGATCCCTTAGCAGAGTACAGGCAGTTGGTGACTCAGGGCATATTTTTTTCTAACTATTGATATTAACAGAGACTGGACTTGAATGAGTTGGACTTGATTTTATCTATTCTAGCATGGGTTCTAGCATAGTTTTTATTTAATAGCATTTATTTGGAATGCTCTGGTTAAAATATTGATGGACAAGGTTTGATTGGTATTTGAGGTCAGAAAAGAACAGTCTGAGAACATATTGGGTCCCTCCCTGCAGCCTTGACTCATTTGCATGAGTCATCTGGAATCTCTATAAAAGTCTATTTAACTTCGTTTTAAGAAATGCTCGAGTTCATATAATATAAATATGAGGGAAACTATGGACAAATAATATTTAGGCAAAAATGGTGGGAAGTCAGTGGCTTTTGTTTGGGGCTCATGCAACTTCATCTTATTAGAAATCATAGAGATAAAACTATCACAAAAGAGACTTTGAAACTAAAAAAAAAAAAACCCTGGCCATAGAAACTGAATAGTTTCTGTTATCTCAAATCTCTGGAAAGGTCATATTAACTGTTTGGTCAATAGAAGGTCTGCAGAGATAAGATGGGAAGATTCAAGACAAAAATCTACAAACCGATGCAGATATCAAGGAAGGTATATCTTCAATACTACAGTATATTGATTTCCTAATTAACTGTAGGAATTATTCCTCTTTTTTATCCTAAGTTATGCCATAATTAGGAAAAATCCATCATTTTTTAAATGGGCAAAACATCAACCCTCTCTGAAATACAAGAATATAATCATGGAATAGGACACTTTTACCACTGCTGCCATCCATGATGTGTCAAAGCATTTGCCCAGGATTTATTCTATGCATTCCAACTCTTCCCTTCCCCACAAATCTTGTGTAATGGAGAAATTAGAGTTGGTTGTCATAATGCAGCAAACCCTATTGTGGCTGTCACTCAAAGTTATGGACATGTTACTGCTCCATGGGCAAGCAAAAACCACAGCCTTCTCTTTGCAGAATTGAGACGTCTGTATAGGCTAAGTTAAGGATCACCTGCTGTGTGAAAATGCAGTAATTACCATTCCAGACACTGGAGTATACAATACTTATAGCACTATTCATCCATTTCTTTTTACAGAGCATTTATAAATGCAGAAGATTTGATTTTGACCTTTGTAGAGCAAAGGTTTCTGCAATGCATGTTTCACCAGAGAGTTTGATGTCTTCTTACCTTCTTTAATGAGGGTCATTGCATCAATCTTCTTTCTCCCATTCCTACTGTTTTCTTCCAGATCGGACACTAGACAAATTTTAAAAACAATTGTTTCCATCAGGCCAAAATTAAAGCTACTTAAGATACATTATCTATCAATGCTAAGAAAATGGCATCCAGATACATTAAAATGGATACTTTCTACCCCTTAAAGTTCAACTCAAAGCATGCTCAATTAGAATTAGTTCATACTATATAGTAAAGCTTACTAAAGTATGTATGGTTATGCAGGTAGGTTGAATAGGCTTACAACATATTTCAAGACAAATGTAGCAAGAGGAACTTTCATCTCATTTACACATCACACCTTCTCAAACTTGCTATGTAGCACTCTGCTACATTACATTATGTCCTAGTATTGTACTGAAGCGATCCATCTGCAAGCAGATAAACACTATGTCTCTATTACACTTGCGGTTCAATAGATTTTTTTTAATTAATCCTCCCCCCTTCAAAAGTATATGAAATTGATTTCTTGATGAAAATTATTACATTTGTATGCCACCTTGCCTCCAATTGAGCTTGAGCAGAGGACTGTGCAAAGGTTGTCTTATTATTTTTTTTTACCTTCGTAACAACGCTATGCAAAAGGTAAGGCTGGTTTGCCCAAGGTCACCCTGAGCTTTACTAAAGATAAGGAGTTAATTTAACAACAGCAATAATTTTAGCAATTCTTAAAGTTGCCAAGACAATAAGGGTTCCTAAGAATCACCTCTGCTAATACAGCAGATGTTCTTCAGCTTCTGCGAGCTTATAGTAGTGGACTTGCTGAATCTCAGACTTCACTGCCTGCTGTTTCAGCAGAATTGCCTGCCAATCTGTATAAATCAAGAGGTGTGTGGAAGACAGTGACAAGCATACCCATAGAGGCTTTGAAATTATAACAAGGTGGCCATAGGATAAGAACATGATTTGATCAACTCCTGTGGTAAGACTTCATTTGAAAATCCTTTTCTTTTTCATTTAGCTTTCAAATAGTCATCATCCACCAGTATTCAACAAGCACGTACATAAAATAAATATGACTATGAAAGAGATATGCTTGTATCACATGAAACAATATGTGTATCTGATCTATGCACTTTTTAGGATCAGTAGCTCTATTCTCCTAGCAGTCAAACCTAGCCTCAAAAAATAGATGTCTTAAGATGGACTTCAAAATGGAATCCCCAAATTTCAAGGTAAATAAATGCTGCCGGATTTTAGCTCATGGAATCAAAATTTTGCTGATGCTAAATTACAGTGCTATCATGTTGTAAATCAGAATATTATGGTTTTATTACAGTGGAAACATTTTTCTTACACCACTGTGCATGTAGTTGACCTAATAATGTGGTGTCATATCCAGTTTCCACATGTATATGAGAAATGAAATAAATTAATTTAGAATTAATATTTCTTCTACTACTTTCCATCTGGGAACTTCTTTGCACTTATAGAGACATTCATGAAATGCCCACTGGTGTCCAGCAACGCAGGTCAAAATCAAAGGTGTGACTTCAAATTAGTAATGTGAATGTGTCACAGAGATGGTCATCAGGACCAGACTCCTGATTTTAACCAAGATCTAATACTCTGTATCTAATAGATTTTACTCCACCTGATGCATTCACAAGACAAGATGTACCTGTTAAAATGCATCAATTGCTTCAGCATCAAAACAGAAGAAAATTATGTTATGTGTGTCATCATAGGATTGGGGCAAAAGGTGGATGCTAAATAAGTATTAGCACTTCGATGGACAGCTGTGAGCAAGGGAAATTTATAACTTGCTTCTAAATCCCTGAAAATACAGGAGCCATTATACCAACTCTCTGCTGGATCTGGAAGTAGATCAGGAATTATAGGAGGGCACTAACTCTTATCAAGATAATGGAGGGGGAAGGGAGAAAGCTCAAATGTAAAAAGCATCACCAGGGACAGCTCCACAAGATTCTCACCGCCCCTTCTGGAGTCTGCTGTCAGGTTGCACTTGAGAAAGTCAAAGAGACTAAAGGCAATGCTCCCAAATGATTCCAAGGACAAAAATCACCAGAGGCCAAGACATCCCACCCACCATGTCAATATACTTTCAACCTGCCCCTCTGACGAGGGAGGGCGAGCAGAGCAAAGGACACAACAGAATGAAGGAGGAGGAGCATAGAGACACTGAATCAGGATGTCAGGAATCCCGTTGGTGAGAGTGGAAAGGCGAAGGGAAGAAAATTCTAGTGGAGGATAATTTAGTGGCCAAGTCAACAGAGCAAAAGAAGCTTGCTAGTGTAGAAGACAGAAGGAAGGTGCAAGGAATGCGAAACAGATGGATGGGCGGGGACCAGTTTCAGTGGCCAAGGCAAAGATCTGAATAAAATGGAATAACTTGGGAGAGGAGGAAATCCAGGGAGCAGCACTGCTGGAGGTAAAGCCAACACAGATTTCTGAAAACACTTCAAAAGAACTGGTTGAGAAGCGGCCATACAGGGATTTAAAGAATAAAATCAATGCAAAATATTAGCTGGCTGAATTTAAGGAGCAAATGTGAACATTTAGTGAAAAAAAACAAACAGCAAGTCTAGAATGACCCAAGTGAGAATTCAAGAACAGCAAGGTATTTTGTGGCTTGTAAGCGCCACAGGAGCATATCAGCGCATGGGTGGCTATTTTGGAGAAAGTAGAAAAAGTGGTTGCAAAAGAATCAAGAGGAAAGAATTCTCAAACGAACCGGGAAAAATTAAAGCAGGGCTCAAAGATCCTAGTGGGAATTTACATAGTTTCATACATAACTGGGGACTCAAAAACCAGTAAAGATCAAAAGTCGGGGGGGGGGAGAATCCTGTGAATAGAGCATAACTACAGTAGCCCCAAGTCAGGCGGGATCAAAGCAAAGGACAGAGCCACCTAACCTAACACTGTGGTATGTGTGGAAACTACGGGGAACAAAGATTCTAATCGGCCCCAAGATGATTACAGCATGTCCTCCAATTACATCAGGCTCGACAGTGGGATCCATGTTAGGAATTCGGGAGATTTCGGGAAACCTGGTTTTGCAAAAAGAAGCATTTATTAAGCAAGAATTCCACGGCGCTAGGACCCGGCGGCTCCTTTGTTTAGGGCGGGCGAAGGGAGGGAGGGAGAGAGAGAGGGAGGGAGGAAGCTCGGCGGCGGCGGCGGCGGCAGAAGCAGAAACGGCGACAGAGAAGTGTCCCCCTGCTTCCCCCACCCCGCCGCTCCTCGCTGCCTAAAGATTAATTAGCGGGATAGGCGCGCTCACCTGTCTCGGTAGTAGCCGGCCCAACTCTCTCCACCCAAGCACTCCAGCTCTGCCCCGCGAAGTCATCGAGATTCGGCAGCCGCCGATCCACAGCAGCCATTGCTACTGCTGCTACTACCGCCGCGCGTCCACGCACCGCCATCACCGCACGAGAACGCGCAGCCCTCCCCGCCGCCGGCGGCATCTTGCGCATGTGCGCCTTGCTCCTTGCACCACGGGAAATGTAGTTCCCGAGCTCATGACGCTTTTCCTCTGCGCATGCCAAGAAAAGCGATAAAAAAACGAGAGGGACATGTTCATTTATCTTTTCCACAGTTGTCCGTCCACCTCCCCCCACCCACCCCCCGGCCTATAATTGAAACGATTCCCATCTTTGGGAAAGAAAAGATCCTAAGTTTATGACTTTTCTGTCCGTGAAGTAGGAATCTTAAGAAATAAGCACATGACTAGACTCGATGTAAGGTCTATGACAGCTAGGATCTCGAGATAGTAACCTCATCTCCAGGGTGGAAAGAAACACGTTTCGCCCATTTGTCTGTCCCGACCGGAGCAGCTACAAACTAGGTAGCAATATAAAGGAATGAATATAAAGAAAATATATAAAGAAATATAAAGAAAACTACTCTCCTCTTTCCCCACGTTTTGTATGGTTATCTTTTTTTTTTTTACCAATGCAATCTTTTAAAGCAAGGTCAGAATATGATACATTATTTTCCTCCTGCAGCATGACAACCTATTGGCCATTTTTATTGTTCTGTGTGACACCTTTTCTAGCACAAATAAATCCTTTTTGAGATGGAGTGACTTTCCCGCATTTCAAGATAGGATATAATAGATCCTGTACGGTACTGTCAAGAATCTGTTCTCTACTCATTCCAACTATAGATGTGATCTTGTTTTGTCCTTGCATTCAGCATTCTACCACAACCCCAATATTTCATTCAGATGAAGTCACTATAATGCCAACTTTATCAATATATTACAAATATACTATTCAGAATTATTCTGAATTCTGAATCTCTTTTCCCATCTTATTACCAATTTCCCCAGGCTGGAGAAAATGTTCAGAAATGTTTTAAGGCCCAGTTGGGTATGCCTTTTTTATTCTAAATTATCCACCAAGATTTTTGCTGTTCATCTCTGTTCTGGATCCTTTAGGAACAAATTAAATAATACAGGTAGTCCTCGACTTACAACAGTTCATATAGTGATTGTTTGAAGATACAACACTGAAAAAAGTAACTTATGACTGTTTTTCACACTTATAACTGTTGCAGCATCTCCATGAGCATGTGATCAAAATTCAGACTTTGGCAACAGATTCATATTTATGACAGATGCAGCGTCCTTGGGGTCATGTGATCCTCTTTTGCGATCTGACAAGAAAGTCAATTGGGAAGCCAGATTCACTTAACAACCATGTTACTAGCTTAACAACTGCAGGGATTCACTTAACAGCTATGGCAAGAAAGGTCATAAAATGGGGCAAAATTATTTTAACAACGTTTAACAACAGAAACTTTGGGCTCAATTTTGTTCATAAGTTGAGGACTATCTGTAGTGATCTTCTGATGAGAACCAGCTGGATGTGGTGGTTAAAACACTGGCTAGAAACTAAGACCCTGAGTTCTAGTCCTGTCCTAGGCACAAACCCAGCTGGATGGCTTTGAGCCAGTCACTCTTTCTCAGCCCTAGGAATCCGGCAATGGTAAGTACTTTCAAAATCTTGCCAAGAAAACTGCTGAGATTTTTCCAGGCAGCCCCCAGGAATTAACCTGATTTGAAGTCACCAAAAAAAGGGGAAAAAAAGTTTGACAGAAGGGTAGATAAAATTGTTATATGTAAAAAAAGAAGAGACATTCCATAAAAACATAACATTTTATATGCTGAACTAGCTAAATTCATGTAACAAAATATATTCATAATATTTGCTATACTATACAATAATATTAACAGTTAAATGCAGCACAAATTTCTAAACAATCCTATAAATGAAAGTCTTGGCAGTAGCATAGTTATTCAAATATAGAAGCACTTAAGATGTATGCAACCAATTAATATAAAACAAAATAAATACGTGAAAACCTCCTACCCAAAAGAGAGCTGCTTCAGTACATGAAGACAGCTTGAGGAAAAAATTGAATTTTGAAGATAACAATAGAATCATTACTTGACCCTCTCTCCCTTTTTGATAATTACATTAAGAATGTTACATTCAATGAGATCTAGAACATATTCTTGAATATAGCTTTCCAAAGTGGTAATTCTATGCTCATTCAGGTTACAATAAGGATAATGAATAATAAATGGGATGTTGAACAAGCAATCATAAACTAAGCTGCAAGAAAGGTTTGTTCATATAAGAAGTCTGCGTATTTCTTTATGCTTGGAGAGTGAAGGAATCTACAGGATGTATATACTGTAATTTCACACACATGCAATGTTTCCATTACAGCAAGTCACTCACTGTACCCAGCAAGCTAAATCAAAATAGGACAGCCAATTATGTTGTGAGAACTCGAGAGAGGAGGGGAGGACAGAAAAGCAGTGAAGTTGACCTTAGATCAAGACCCTCATTATCACTTCCAACCTAATACATCTGCTGTGAAGTAAGAAAGAGTTGGGCATTTAAATGGAACTTATTTTAGTCTCAATTACGTGGGATTGCAGCCTGAGCGTCTGCCAAGTAAGGCTTGCAAGTGCTAAAATCACCGTTCCTCCTGTGTGTGTGGAAGCATTTGCTCTGCAGAGAAACAGCCCAACTGGTCTATTCTTAAGAGCGCTAGAGCTCAGCTGGTCTGCATCTTCTGTCACGGTGACAGAAGGCTCTCTTGGGCTTGAGAAGAATTGCAAGCTAGGAAGCCCTTGAATCCCTAGAAGCTTCTTCTGTTGCTATACAAATGCCCTCCCTCCATTTCTGGATCAATATCCTGTGTGCCAGCCAATATCCTCCTGTGCAGCCTGTACAGTAAATTCATCCATCACTTTGCTCTTTTCCTAATGAATATTTTCTCCCTTTAAGAGCTGTTGCTAAAGCCTCCAAACAGCAGTATTTCTCCTTCAGGATGTCACTCTGCTTGTGGTGAATTTAAATAACAGGGTTTATTTCTACCTTTGCTCCAAAGAAATCTCCCCTTTTTTGAAACCCACCTTGCACAACCTTTAATGCAATTGTTGGAGACATATTAACACCAACACATTTCTGATACATTTCTCCTAGGCTATTTTGTACTGTTATGAAACTAGACTCTGAAATAGCAACGTTGCTTTATGAAGAAAGCTTTCTGGCTTCCTTGAGAAAGGATCCATTCTGGAGCTTCACCATCTTGTCTAATTAAAAAAAAATAGTTTTATATTCTGTTAAATTAGAATTCTATTCTGTTAACAGAATCTGTTAAAAATATTGGAGTTGCTATAAATGTTATTTCATTTACCTCTGCAGTGATGATTGCACTAAAGCTGCAGGTAGTCCTGGGTATGTCATCCCACGAGCGAGTGGTCCACAATCTTTCTGGTACCAGGGACCCATTTTGGAAGAAAAATTGTCCTCCATGGATTGGGGTGTGGGAATTTTGCGTGCAACCTAGATCTCACGGATGCGCAGGTGAAGGTTTGCTGGCTCACCTATTGCTTGTGAGGCTTGGTTCCTAACAGTTCATGTTAGAATCCTAACAGGCCATGGACCAGTACAGAGTAAATGGTACCAGGTATAGGTCCAGAGGTTGGGAATCCCTGCCTTAAGAGATACTTTCCAAGTGTTAGTCAAATATTAGGAAACAACCAACTCAGTGGTGGGATTCAAATTTTTTTACTAGCGGTTCTGTAGGCGTGGCTTGGTGGGCATGGCTTAGCTTGGTGGGTGTGGCAGGGGAAGGTTACTGCAAAATCCCACTCCCTCCTCACCCACTAACCTGCTTTCCATCTCTGTTCTCCTGTGCAGGGCAACCAAAGAAGACGCAGCCAATCAGCTGGGACTCGGGGGGCAGAGAATAGATGGGGGCGGGGCCAGTCAGAGGTATTTGCCGATTCTCTGAACTACTCCAAATTTCCGCTACCAGTTCTGGTCAGAACCTGCTGAATACCACCTCTGAATTAACTGTTAAAAGCCAGATTTATAAACAAATCTACATTAGCATCTGTAAGCTGGTGTAGAACTTCTGTTATTGACGATGAACTGAAAATTCGGAAAGATAAACCTTTGGAGTTTGTTAATCCGGGAAGAAAAATATCATTCAGGAATTCGATAGCAGTTTATAAAATGATAAGTAAATAAAGTATGTGAGTATAAGTCATTACTCACCCCTCTTAATAGTAAAATTAAGGGTTAGTGAAATTGGGAACTCATTTTGGACTAAAGTACATTTTTCAGACAGAACATTGCAAATTTCTAAGATTTTTTTCCTAGAAAAGGTGCAATGAATGGATTTAAAGGATGATTAAGTAAAAGAATGAAATGTATTGACTAGTATTATATTGAACAGTAACACAATCTGTTACTGGGAATGAACAGTCATTTTATGCACTGCTCATAAGGTTCACTGAAGCCTCTAAACAACCACTTTTGGAAAGGAGCTACTGGAGCAATTAGATTTCTAGCATTATCTAGCACCACCCTTTTGTTTTGATAGGATGGGATGGGATAGGGGAGGGGAAAGGAGAGGAAGGGAGGGGAGGAGACTTTATTGGGCCAAGTGTGATTATATACAGAAGGAATTTGTCTCTGGTGCAGAAGCTCTCAGTGTACATGCAATGCAACAGAGTAACATTGTCCCAAAGGTGCAACTGGACTTTCTGCTTGTTGTTTTTTTAAAAGACACTTTGTTTCTCATTGAAAAAGCTTCTTCAACTCTGAAAGTTTTGCTTCTTGGATGAGAAGCAAAGTGGTTTCAAAGAAAAACCAGAAAGTCCAGTTGCCTCTTGAAAAAAGCACTTTTGGGACCACCTGGATGACTGAAAATTTCCATAGACAATCATAATAATAATAATACCAATAAGAGGGGGTAATAGAAGATGAGAAGGATAATAATATAGCCATACAAAATGAATTAATATACTTAGAAATAAGACAATACTGTGAGGATTAGGTGTTCAGTAGAAGGGAAAGAACTGTCCCTGTGTCTAGTTGTTTTAGCATGCAGTGCCCTATAGCAGCATCCTGAGGAGAGAAGTTGAAACAGTTTATGTCATGGTGTGAGGTGCCTAGATATTTTCTGTTTTTATGTACAGGTGAAACTCAAAAAATTAGAATATCGTGCTAAAGTTCATTTATTTTATTAGTAATGCAACTTAAAAGGTGAAACTAATATATAAGATAGACTCATTACATGCAAAGCAAGAAAGTTCAAGTCGTGATTTGTCATAATTGTGACGATGTGGCTTACAGCTCATGAAAACCCCAAATCCACAATCTCAGAAAATTAGAATATTACATGCAATCAATAAAACAAGGATTGTACATAGAACAACATCGGACCTCTGAAAAGTATAAGCATGCATATGTACTCAGTACTTGGTTTGGGCCCCTTTTGCAGCAATTACTGCCTCAATGCGGCGTGGCAGGGAAGCGATCAGCCTGTGGCACTGCTGGGGTGTTATGGAAGACCAGGATGCTTCAATAGCGGCTTTCAGCTCTTCTGCATTGTTCGGTCTCATGTCTCTCATCTTTCTCTACAGGGTTCAAGTCAGGCGAGTTTGCTGGCCAATCAAGCACAGTAATCCCATGGTCACTGAACCAGATTTTGGTGCTTTTGGTAGTGTGGACAGGTGCCACGTCTTGCTGGAAAATTAAGTCAGCATCCCCATAAAGCTCATCTGTGGAAGGAAGCATGAAGTGCTCCAAAATCTCCTGGTAGACGGCTGCGTTGACCAACACCAGCAAATGACATGGCTCCCCAAATCAACACAGACTGTGGAAACTTCACACTGGACTTCAAGCATCTTGTGTGTGCCTCTCCATTCTTCCTCCAGATTCTGGGTCCTTGGTTTCCAAATGAGATGCAAAAGTTGCTCTCATCAGAAAAGAGGACTTTGGACCACTGAGCAACAGACCAGTTCTGTTTTTCTGTAGCCCAGGTAAGACGCTTCTGACGTTGTTTGTTGTTCAGGAGCGGCTTGACAAGAGGAATATGACATTTGAAGCCCATGTCCAGGATCCGTCTGTGTGTGGTGGCTCAAGCACTGACACCGTCTGTGTGTGGTGCATCAAGCACTGACTCCAGCCTCAGTCCAGTCCTTGTGAAAGTCCCCAACACTTTTGAATGGCCTTTTCCTGACACTCCTCTCCAGGCTGCGGTCATCCCTGCTGCTTGTGAGCCTTTTTCTTCCACACTTTTTCCTTCCACATAACTTTCTATTCATGTGCTTTGATACAGCACTTTGGGAACATCCAACTTCTTTTGCAATTACCTTTTGAGGCTTTCCCTCCTTATGGAGGGTGTCAATGATGATTTTCTGCACAACTGTCAGGTCAGCCGTCTTTCCCATGATTGTGATTCCTATTGAACCAGACTGAGAGATCATTTAAAGGCTCAGGAACCCTTTGCAGGTGTTATGGCTTAATTAGCTGATTGGTGTGGGACACTTTGAGCCTAGAATATTGAACCTTTTCACAATATTCTAATTTTCTGAGATTGTGGATTTGGGGTTTTCATGAGCTGAAAGCCATACTCATCTCAATTAGGACACATCACGGCTTTACATGCTTTACATGTAATCTATCTCATATAATAGATTCACCTTTTAAGTTGCATTACTAATAAAATAAATGAACTTTTGCACGATATTCTAACTTTTCTAGTTTCACCTATAATGCCTAATGACCTCAGCAGGCTCCCCAGAACTTTGGAGGGTAGCTGAGAGAGTTCCTGATTAGAATATTCACATTTACCCTCTGAAATATATTCTCTTTAGAGAACGCTTTGGAAACCTCCTAGTGCCAGACTTTAACTGGAGTGAACTGCAGTATCACCCAGTATGACTTTGACTTTATTTCAGTAAGTGGCAGTACTTTGCAAACATCCAGGACTCAAAAGTCAAGCAGGGTTGGATCCTATTGTTTTCTGAATGTGGAACACCAGGGATGAGAGGGCTGTAGACTAAAAAGGAAAATATTCTGGAAGATTATGGCAAATTATTTTGTACTGTTCCCCCCAAAATGACACGGACAAGTTCATGTAATCACAGGAATCAGGTGTGACCTGAGGTATTTTTCTTCTTTTTAACTTCTCACTTCTTACAGATTTTACCCATTTGTTATAAGGTTAAATTCAAATCAATAGGTTTGATCTTTAAAGGCCAACTCGAATGGCCTTAGGAAAAAAAATCAAACTTGGCTGAGTATTGTTGCTATTTGGTTGATAAATCACCCAGGAAATCCTAGGGCTATGAACTATATTGGAAAGTTTTTATAAAAATCCAGGAAAAAAAGCAATGTTCAACTACTTGCATGTTGTGAGTAATAAACTACATGGATAGGAAGAGTTGAGTTTAAACTGGGATCCAAGTTGTTTTACAATCAACTTTCCCACTTGCCATATAAACTGACCCAGGAACTAGGATTGACTTCTTGCAGCTTTCTGATCTACTGCTGTTAAATGTGGATAGCTTTTCTGGAGTAGCATCCCTGGAAGTGTTTGCCTGCTTCCTTGCTGCTTTTGCAATGATTTTAATGAACAATTCTGGATGATGTATTCAAAGATTTAACACTGCTGCTTTTGGCCTGCTTCTATATATATTATTATTATTATTTCATTTTGTTAGTTGTCTTGACTCTACATTTCTTTAATAAATATTAGAAATAACACAACCTAATTAAAATAACATAAATCCAGTTAATTATGTTAAAATTCAAGACAACTAGGGAGTTTTCTAGTTGGACAATAGGCATATATTTCTGGATAATTAAGACAGTAAACCGGTCATGAAGAAAAGTACAGAGTTCAAATATTTTTTTCAAAATCTCTCTTGTGAAAAACAATAGTTTTGCATATCTATTCTAAAAAAATACAGCTTTCCTACCTTTTTGCAACATTAAAGAAGTGTCATAAATTACAACCAAAATTACATTCAGAATAAATTGTTTAGGGTTAATTAGGAAAAACATGACAGTTCTAATTCCTTGTTTCTGATGACCGAGGATCTAGCATTTAGCTGTTTTTCAGGGTAGAAGTCAGAGGAGCTCCCTGCATTGGAGGGCCCTCTTGTGCCTAGGTGCTTGAAATACACAAAAGAAGGAATGTTATGAGAAATCAATGCATTGTAATTTGCCTCTCCTCTTCCCACTCCTGCTTTCTGGGACCGAATGTGACTCAGCTAAGATACTGAATCCTTTGCTCATCTTCCCCAACCCAGTACTCTCCAGATATGAATGTACACTCCCAATATTTTAAATACCATGTGAAGGTAAAGCATATGGTCTGCCAAAATGAAAAAAAAAAATGGAGAAACATAAATGTTCTCAGTATTTTGTGCATATCTTTGTAAAGTTCGCTTTATACTATACCTTAACTAGAAAATTCTAGGAACCTAAAACTTGGTGGAAAAAATAGCCCCATTGTACAAACTCTATAATGTGCTTTGAGTTATTATTAATATAGATTACAGGGTCGTATTGTATCTGATATGTTCTGTGTATTTCTAAATTTTTCTTTTACTAAAGAGAGCACTTCTTAATTTTATCAACATAGTTATTTTTCATTAGTATGCAATGATAAAAAGCAAAAACCCAAATGCATTGGGCAATTCTTATTGATAACTGGACCAAGTTGATTTGAAAGACAAGAGTTGCTATTGTCAAGAACTTGGAATGACAGTGGATTTTTTTCCATTAATTTGGTAGGCTTTATAGCATGCCGTTACAGCATGCATAAAGATCTTCACTTCATAATGATTAGCTGATTCAGTTAGCTGACCAGTTGTTTTTTGTGTGAGTTATTCTGAAGCAATATAGTTTACCAAACTGAATATGGACATTTGATCAGGGACACCAAACTTAAGATCCAGTTCAATTATGAATGCAACTGAGTGGACTGTGACGTCAATGCAATCTTAGTCTTGGCTCTTAAATGGGACTAGAACTGACTTAATTACAGTATCAGAACACCTGCCTCATCACAGTGCCAGCAGTGGCTTTTGTGTCCTCAGTTAATCCAACAGTTGTTTCCCCTGACATCATGACTTCACCAAATCAGAATCAGTCTGGGTGGGGAAGTTTTTCAGACTTCCATGAAAATAGCAGGAAGTAGATAACGCATCATATGGTAGCCAGTCTGACCATATAAAGTGGCATCTTCAACAGCATCTATGCATGTTTCAATTTTAAATAAATAAAAAGTTGTTTAAAAAAATGCAAAATAGAACTGTCTTCACTTACCTGAATATGTTTGGGGTTATTAATCTCCAACTCTCCACATCCCTATCTCCCCTTTTCCATACTGTTTTCAACAAGGTAAAAAGGGATTGATGTCTACGTTTAAAAAAAATCAATACACTTTTTTGCTTTCCAATATTTTATGTTATTTTATTTTGTTACAAATCATTGAGGTATCTTGCAGAATGAAAGTTCAAATCCCCCAACACTCATGAAATTCCATGGATGGTCTTCTCTTTCTCTCTATTTCCTCACAAAACATTGTTTTAACATCAGAATGGAATCGGCTCCCACATATATCTCAATACTGTTCCTTTTTCAATGCCTTATATATGCTTTAGATTAGATTAATACAGTGAGTAGTGATAAAGAAGAGAGCAAGAAAAGGCTTCATTATAAACTAGAAACAAGAGGGCAGACTGCAATCAACTGCTAGCCTATTCAATCAGTGGTTTATTATTATTATACTTGCCACAGGTCAGTCAGATATTTAGACTAGATTTGTCACTTTTATCCATCTATGTTGGAATAAATAGTTCTATTTTTCAGATAAAGCACACAGCCATGTTTTAAATTCCTCAAATGTTCTGGACATGGTGAAATATGCTTAATTTGGAGAGAAAAATACAACAAAAATTTGATGGCACTCTTCTAATATTTTAAAGATTATCACTTAGAAGGCAGCAATTTTTTGATTCTGTCGCCATAAAAAGGGTATATTTTTAGTTGCACATTAGAAATACATTGTTCTATTAAAAATAGGTAAAAATGAAACAAATGATTTAGAAGATTGATGGTCAGAGACTGAGCAATCTAAAAAGTACTCTTGTTTTGAATATTTTGGCATTATGCCAAAATTTCGATTATATGCTTTACAGATATTTATTTATGGTGCATGCATGCATTCTACATAGAATAATTACTATTCAGTTAGGCATCTCAACCAATCACACTAAATGCACACAACAAATTCAGATCACATTGGGAATCTTTTTCATCCTTTCCACTTTGTAACCACAACATAACAGAGAAAATATATAACATAGGCAATAGTCTGGCTACAAAATCACTTGCAAATTTTTGACAAAACCATGTTTTGTTGTTTGCCCACCATATATTATATGTTCAAAAAGTTAGAAGACACCATGTACTGATAAGCACGTGCATGTGAAATATATATAAAACTTGTCATATGCTACACCAAATACAAAAGTTCTAAAACAGTCAATCTCTGGAAAATAGACAGTTCAGTAACATTGTCATTAAGGCAATTATACTTAGGAACTAGATAGGACATTGATCAAAACAAAACTATAAGTGTACATAAAGGCTATAGTCCTTCAAAGTGAACTCTCCAAATATTTTATTAGAACAATACTAACAATCACTAGGAGAGTAAAAATATGCAATATCCTGTCACTAGAAGAGTAAAATGCCTGAGAAAGTAAGCAGAATTGGTAAGAATAGATGCCCAGAATTCAGTAATGACCTATTGGTTGCTCCACTTTCAATAGAAATGTTTATTTTCCCAGGACAGAGAAGATAGACAACATGAGCATCTTAGTTACACATCATTAATCACCATTTGCTACACTGAATTTATAAGAAGTGCTATGCTTCAATTTTCAAAAACCCAAAGGCAGCAAAAGCAGTGGCCCTTCATTCTTTCTAGCATATGTCATGCCCAAGATACAGCCTCAGGATAGTGAGTCAGTCATCTAGGATGGCTTTGGATTCAGTGTAATGGGTTTATCTGCACCTGCTGCCTGGTCAGCTGTTATACAGCTCTCTTCTATGTTGGCTATAGAAGAAATCGCAAATGTAACACAACTGTATTTATTTCAAATACAGAAACAAACATATTTTAAGTCAGGAAGTGGCTTGCAGAATTTGCATGACCAATGGCATGCAACTATCGTTTACTTTTTAAAGAATGTTTACTGCCAAGGGGACAGAATGGGCGTTAGTTCTTACCTGATACGCCTCTTCTCGTTGAACTGCGTAGAACATCCAGAGAGTGGGAGGTGCTCGCGTCTCGTTTCATACAGGCTGAGCTATAATTGAAGGAACGCCCTCCTCCTCCACGTGACTCCTCCATGCGTTCCCCCAGTTTTACGAAGACGAGAGGACAGCAACAATCCTCTAACGGAACTGGAAAAAACAACTCTCACAACCATAAACAGTATCATTGGCCGAAAGAGAATTCCCTACCAGATGGAAAAAAAGGGTGGGGCTGGATGCTCTACGCAGTTCAACGAGAAGAGGCGTATCAGGTAAGAACCAACGCCCATTCTCTGTCGAACTGCTGCGAACCTCCAGAGAGTGGGACATACCAAAGCATGTTTGTCCTACGGGCGGGACTCTGTCTGGGTTGGAATTTCCTCTGGCTCTCTCGCCACCTGTTGAAGGACTCGCCTACCAAAGGAAGCCTCAGTGGAGGCATAAGTGTCAATTCTATAGTGTCGTATAAAGGGAGATGGAGAGGCCCAAGTGGCCGCCCTACAGATGTCATGAATGGAAGCTTGCGTAGCCCAGGCTACCGAAGTAGCCGCACTCCTGGTAGAGTGAGCGGTTACCCCACTAGGAACCGGCAGAGCTTGCACCAGATAGGCCTTAGAAATGGTAGCCCTAATCCAGCGACCTATAATAGACGGGGAGACTTTGCATCCCATTGTCTTTGGCTGAAAGGAGAGGAAAAGAGACTCAGACTTTCTGATAGGCTGAGTTCAATGGATGTATATATGGAGAGCTCTGCGCACATCGAGGGTGTGCCACTGCCGTTCCTTCTCCCGCACCGGCTTTGGGAAAAAATTAGGCAGGACCAATTCCTGTGCTCTGTGAAAGGCCGAATTGATTTTAGGCATAAAGACAGGGTCAGGCCATAAAATCACTCAATCCGGATGGAAAACGTACAGGTCCTTTCTGATGGATAGAGCTGCAATTTCAGATATCCTTCTAGCTGAAGTTATTGCTACGAGAAATACCACTTTAAGGGTGAGATACTGAAGCGAAGTTTCCCTGAGAGGCTCGAAGGGAGGTTTAGTCAGTGCCGTAAGGACTTTATTAAGGTCCCAAGTCGGGTATCTGTGAACCATTGGGGGGGCGCAGGTTGGAAGCCTCTTTGAGAAAGGCCCTGATACGAGGATGGTGGGAGAGTGGCACAGATGAGTCACCAGAAACCACCGTTGAAAGAGCCGAAACCTGTCTCCTCAGAGTGTTAGGGGAAAGACCCCTGTCTAGGCTGTCTTGCAGGAAAGCCAGAACCTGCGCAACGGAAGGGGAGAGCGGATTGATAGAAGATTGACGACACCATTTAGAAAAACAGTTCCAGGTTGCATTATAAATGCGAGTGGTGGAAGGGCGTCTTGCTGCCATGATGGTAATGATGACCTGGGCGGATAAACCCTCTGCTCTTAGTTTTTCCTGCTCAATCTCCAGACGGCCAACTGGAGCCACTGCGGATCCGGATGGAGAAGGCCCTGGGACAGGGAGATCTTGTCCCGTGGAATCCTCCATGGTGGGGCCACCGACATGTCGCGAAGGTCTGCAAACCATGGTCTCCTGGGCCAATATGGTGCCACTAGAAGACTCTCCGCCCTCTCTAGTACCAGTTTCCAAATCACCCTTGGGATCAAAGGGAGAGGAGGAAAGGCATACAGAAGACCAGAAGGCCAAGGGCAACGCAGGGCATCGTAATTCTCCGCTCCGTTGGTGGGGTATCGAGAGAAGAATCTTGGTGTCTGGGCATTGTGCGGAGATGTGAATAGGTCTACCAGAGGCAGGCCGAAGATCGTTGCTGCCTGCTTGAACAGAAGAGGATGAAGGCGCCATTCTGCTTGGTCCAACGTGGCCCTGCTGAGCCTATCTGCGCGAACATTGGAGACTCCCAAAATGTGCTCCGCTCTGATGGATAGAAGATGTGTTTCTGACCATCGACACAGCCGCTCGGCCTCTCGCATGAGACGAAGAGAGTGAGTGCCTCCTTGGCGATTGATATGCGCCTTGGTTGTGGTGTTGTCGGTTAGAACCAGTATGTGATTTCTTTGTACCTGAGGGAGGAAAACCTTCAGGGCCAAGTACACTGCATGGAACTCCAGCCAATTGATGCTGCAACGCCGCTTGGCGGCCGACCTAATGTCCTGGGCTGAAAGGGAGTGCAGATGGGCTCCCTATCCGGAGAGACTTGCATCTGTAGTGAGCGTGACTCTTGGAGGATCCTTGAACAGATGGCCCCTGTTGATAGAAGGTCTTGTCCACCATAGAAGAGAGGTGAGGACTCTTGGAGGGACCTTCACCATGATGTTGGAGTTGCTGTGACCGGTGCGTTGATATGGCAGAAGGAACCACTGCAACGATCTAGAATGTAAACGTGCCCATGGAATAATAGAAATACAGGAAACTAGTTTCCCCAGTAGCTTGGATAAATCAAGTAAAGAGGCTTTACCAGACCGCCTAATGGACTTGACAGAAGTTTGTATGCTGACGAATCTATTGTGGGAAAGGAAAACCTTCTCCATCACTGAATCAATGACAGCTCCTAAATGGGCTAAACGGGTGGAAGGGATAAGTTGACTCTTTTCCCACTTAAAAGGAAACCGTGAGCTTGCAGCACCGAAAGGGTTGTGACGGTGTCACGTTTAGCCTGAGTTTGGTTGGGCGAAACAATTAAAATGTCATCAAGGTAACAATGAAGCCGGATTGGAAAGTGCCTGAAGTGGGCCGCTAGAGCTGCTAACACCTTAGTAAATGTCCTTGGGGCTGAAACAAGGCCAAAGGGAAGGGCCACATACTGAAAATGCTGCTTATTATAACAAAACCTCAAGTATTTGGAATGCGAAGGGAGGATAGGGATATGGAGATAAGCCTCGGATAGATCTACTGAAGTCATCCAGTCTCCCTTTCTGATGCTCTGCAAAATGGATTGAAGGGTATGCATTTTAAATCTATGCCGGACAATATATCGATTAAGTCTCTTCAAATCCAAAATGGGCCTCCAGCCTCCAGAATGCTTAGGGACTAGAAAGAGGAGAGAGTAGAACCCCTCTTCCCGTTGTGAGGCAGGCACGGGCTGGATAGCCCTAATATCTGCGAGATGTTTGATAGCTGATGACATGAGCTCCTGCTTGGTCGGGTCCCTGGAGAGGGAGAAACCATGAAATGATCCGGTGGTGGAGAATGAAACTGGAGAGAAAGACCGAATCTAGCAGTGTCTCTGACCCAAACATCCGAAGTGGATGTTTCCCATTGTTCAGCAAAAAGTCTAAGGTGACCGCCAATGGGATAGGAGGCAGGAGATTTATCTGGGCCTCCGGGACGCCCTATTTCCTGAACCTCTGAAGGACCTCCTGTAGCTTCCTCCCCTCCTGCCTCTATACCTGAGTCGCTTCTGTCCTGATAGGTCGGCCGAAAGGATGACGAGGCCTGATATTGAGGGGAGAAGGAATGCTGGGAGAAGGGATGAAAGGAGCCCCTCCAAAATGGCTAGGACCCTCTGGCTTCTGGTTTACGAAAAAGGGACGGGAGAAATTTCTTCTTATTACACGTCTCCATTAATAACGGTTCTAAAGCAGGACCGAACAGCTTCCCTCCCGAAATGGGGGCTGAGGCTAACTTGGATTTATTTTTGACATCGGCATGCCATTGCCGTAGCCAAAGCAGCCGACGGGCAGCCACGTGCGAGGATATGGCCTGGGCCGAGAACTTCACGGAGTGAAAAGTGGCATCGGCTGCAAATTCAGCCACGGCCGTGAGCTTGGCGATGTCCTGCTGGGCTCTGGTGTTGGAAGCGGGAACATGCTGCTTAAGTTGTTTAAGCCACCTTATGGAAGAGCAGGTAAAAAAGGAGGCAGCTGTGGCCGACTTAATGGCCCAAGCATCTGACTGATGCGCCCGCCGGAGCACCAATTCCATACGTTTATCCTCAGGTTTAAGCCTCCAGAGCATCAGTGGGATTGGAAGAAGAAGAAGCCAATCTAATGATAGGTCGTCTACCTCCAGAGTAGCCAGCAAGGCTGAGAATTCCGGATCGAGATTGAACAGCCTCTTATCCTGGTTAGAAGGGGCAGGAGAGGGCCCTGTCGCTGTGAGTTGTCTTGCTACGAGATCGGAAAATATTGGGGGGGGGGGTAGGAATTACCTCAGCCTCAATGACCGGATGAGTGAAAATGGAGTCTTCTTGACTCCCCGTGGTAGCTGGAGACGGCTCAGAGATAGACGGAGAAAGAAGACATGAAATGTTTTTAGCCTTGAATAATAAAGATTTAAACAACTGAGGTTTGAACAGGCCCACCATTATCGGTTGCTCAGGGGAAATGCCTTCGTCTTCCGACATTTCCTCCTCCATGGGGTCCAGGGCAAATAGGGGCTCTGAATAATGCAGTGACCCTCAATCGGAACCTTCCTCTTCCCCTACAGACTGAAAGTCCCCTTCCTCCTCCACCAGGGCCTCTTCACCCTCCAGACATGGAACTTCCAATTGAAGAGGTACCTGTCCCTGTTGGGAAGCCGACTCGGTGATAGGTCTAGTAGACACGGATTGACATCCAGGTGCCATCCCTTGAGGCTCCGTCCTCGAGAGTTGCTGCATGCCTTCAGCGATCCCTTGATGGATGGCGAGCTGCATCCACTCCTTGATACTGTCTGGGATAATAGAAGAAGCCGGGTCTTGGCGTAGGCCCGCTGCAGTTAGCGTAAAGGTTGCCTCGGGGGCGCAAAGGGACTGGAGACTCCGTGTTGAACTACACCTGGAGGGGGAAGACTGTCCTGGCGGGGGGGAATGCACAGAAAGAGAGGGAGGAGCAAGAGCTACAGAAGGCGAGTCTGTTGAGCGTTTGCTAAATTCTTTCTCCAGAGCCTTATGACGCCTCAAGGCATCCCTTTGGGAGGCACTGGAGGAATCCTTGTCCCTTGTACGCAAATAGTGGGTCTTGGATTTGGCCTTTAAGGAAGGCCCACTCGGATTTCCCTCTGCCATGATATCCAGAATATAGGAGAGGCGGTTGGCGCGCCAAGGAGTTCGGCCTATCGTTCTAGCCGGTTTTCCTAAGGTTGGGCCACGTCCCCCTTTTGGAAAGGAAAAGGGAAATTCCCTTAACTAACTATGTACTAATAACAGCTGAAGAATAATCAAAAATATTTTTCTTTCTTTCTTTTTTTTTTTAATATATAAAGTTGGGTGGAGCCCAAAGATAATCAAATTGAAAGGAAACTCAATAAACAACTAGCTAATTAACAACAGTGTAAAAGGGGAGGCCAAATTCAACGATGAGGCCAGTGAGAAAAAAACAACCCCTATATATAAATATAAGTAAAATATCCACAGACAAAAAAAGGGGTTAAGAAGGCCTCCTAAGGCAGCCTCCCAGCGAACTTGGAAGGTACATGCCTGAGTCTCTGAGTAAGTTGTGGGCAATCACAAGAACCAACAAGGCAAATGAAAGCAATAGAGAATAACAGGGCACGGAGCCACAGTATTCTCAATAAAATCAGGCTCCATGCGGTCTATTACGCTGAGGGCCTACCAGCAACCACGCAACTTAAAGGGCTCAAACAAAATGGCGCCGACCACGAGGCACGCCTAAAATGGCCGCCTGTAGTGGCGCCAATAACCCAGAGACGCACCAGCCCTTAAACGGAAGAAAAAGTCAAGGAAAATCAGAAGACCTGGGAGAAGAAGCAGAGCTTCCTCTGATTGCGTTAATGGGGGGAAGACGCAACATAGAGAAATAAATCCGAACAAAAAAGGCTGCCCCTGGGACCGCAAATTAAGAAAGGCAGAGGGAGAAGGAGGGGGGGTGGGGGGGGCAAAGGCTCTGACTCCCCCTAGCTCCCCCCTAAAGGCGAAAAACCTCACCTAGCAGAAATTTGGGACCACACAGTCAAGCGCAAGGAACAAGGATAAGAAAAAGCAAACCCGATATAAGGATTTTAAACAAGGAATCTGAAATGGCCAAGGAACAAAAATAGCTGCCTGTCTGTCGAAGGCTGAGCTAAAACTGGGGGAACGCATGGAGGAGTCACGTGGAGGAGGAGGGTGTTCCTTCAATTATAGCTCAGCCTGTATGACACGAGACGCGAGCACCTCCCACTCTCTGGATGCTCGCAGCAGTTCGACGGAGAATGCACCAGATACTTGTTTCTGTTTACAGCATCAATTTACAAAATATTATTCAATATTTGCACAAATGTCAGATCTTCAATTGGTAGCAAACAATAACAGTATTGTGACATTGATTTTTATTAATTGAGGATCTTAGACAAATTTTTGCAAAGGTAGCAAGTAATCTGTAAGATTCAGAAGAATGAATCAAAGATATAAGCAAGATGAAAGACACACATATCTAACTACACTTGTAGGTTCAGTGTTTCAGAAAAAAAATAGAACTCCTTGAAATGAATGATTATCTAAACACACACTATTAGCTAAAAGCTAGGTATGGACTAATTTGTTGCACACATGATGGACTACCAGAGAAAGCTATTCTAAGCTAGTCAAACAGTTTTCTTTTTGGTTTATAGTAACCTTTTTCTTCTTCAAAAAAAAAAAAAAAAAAAGAACACTGCGGGGCCAGTAGGAGACTACATATCATAGTTTCAATGTCAAAATGCCACAGGATTTCCTAAAAACTTTCACTGTGGTAAGGAAGTACCAGTAATAAAAATTCAGGAAGAAAAGGAAGTTTACAAAAAATACAAAGGACACCTGCTTAATATAAAGGTCCCACACCTAACAAAGCACCAGTATTAGTAATATTAAGATTTCTTCTCCCTTTGCTGATAAAAGAAGATGTGGAAATAAGAGAAAGTCCAAGACCAAACAAGGTCTGATGTAATAGATTGAATTCAACAGAGAAATCATCCTTCCATACTCTGGCATCCCTCACCTTCCTAAAAGCTATCCACTCTCCCCATTTAAGTTTAGGTCTATTTGAGATTTAAGGATTGAGGGGTGGAAATAGCTTGAGAATAGCTGATATTCTCAAGAGCAAGTTGTTTCTAATTAAAAAGATGGAGGAAAGAAAAAGCTAGATTTATTATACTACACTTAATTTCTGGCAGTCTTGTCCTCTACCTAAGAGACACCCAGAGTTGCTAAAAGCTTCCTTAAGAATTCCCATAGCAATCTGGGTGATTAGGGTGGCTCATGTCACCATCAAATGATGTTGCTAATTGCAGCCAAATGGGAGTTAAATTCGAGATACGAACAAGTATACATTAGCAACTGATAATCAATTCAAAAAATGAAGAATTAACCATTTTCATTACAGAGGATTTAAAGGCCATTGCTAAGTTACTAGACACAAAGATTCTGGAAAGTATCGTAAGTTATATAAAACAATCCAATCTGTGCTCTGCATGTTTCTCAGCCAAGTTTTGGGCTGTCTTAAATTCAGGTGAATTGAATTAGTCTGCATATTCAAAGAAGTTCATATTGTGAAATATTTTAAAATAAAACAAAATTTCAAGGAGATTTTGAAGCAGATGTCAAATTCTAGAATGCTAGAAGTATTCCACTAAAGCTACTTCTGGATGGTCAACATTTGTGTGCAATCTAGGGTTAGCAAAACCAGCTCACATTGGCAAGGATTACCCTTTGTGGCTCAAAATGATCAATGAGGACTTTCTCTTACTTCAATTTGTTTTTTAAAAAAAAAACCTTTTCCATATTAGCCATGCAAGGCTGATCAAGACACCTGTGAGCAAACAGTATCTTAAGTTGTGATCAATTGTACTTAATTGAAGCAAAAATATGTTTAGAATATGTATACTCTGTAATACAAAATGAGAAATGTAACAGCCTGCTTCCTGCCTTTAAATGTATTAAAGGTAAAAAAAAAACTTTTTTGTTTTTATTTTATTTTGCTGCTCAGCCAAGTGGTATGTTACTATTTCTACATCTATTATAGCTACAAAGTAGACTATTTTCTCTCTAAGGCACTTAGATGTCTCAAGTTTTATGGTTTTAATTATTTGGTTTTCTTTAGGTTCTTATTCAACTCGACTGGCTTCATTTTTAAAAAATGATAAAAGTCATCGGTAAAGACATATTGCCATACATCCTGAGATAGGTGACTAATGTGAAAATGTACAGTAGCATATGCTTATAAAATATCCAAATAAAGAAGAGGTTGTTGTAACTATGGACAGTCTGTGTATATACAACCACAAGAAGACCAATGATTGCAGCTGGAGAAAGGCCTCCCATTTCAGTCACAAAGGGAAGCCAATATGACTGCTAAACAGTAGCAAAAATGGCAGAGAAGACATATTTCCTGTATAGGACGAGCAAAGGGACTGCATGTTCTTGATTTGGGGAAGGTGAGGAGAAGAAGGCTTCAATGGGGTGGGGGTGGGGGTTTCTTATTGCTTATCAACAGCCCCTTGTTCAGCAGAACTTTCCTTGTTGCTAGTCTGGGCATGCCAAGGGGTTTCTTTAAAAACAAACCAGCAGTTTCCAGCCCAGAGTATAAAGTTGACAAAACCAAACAGCTGAGGAAGAAAATGAGAGGTGTATAGTTAATACAAGGCAGTGATTGGTGAAGGCTGAGCACTTATATAAAGTCAGTTCAGTACTTTTTCATGCCCCCTTGTTCAGATTTTCACAATAATTAAAGAACAGAAAAACAACCATCTTCCACTGTTTTACACATGTTCATGCACAATAGAAATACTTTCTTATACTTCTTTTGTGAGATCCAAAGTCACAGACGAACATAATTTTGAAATCGACCTGTCCGTTACGAAATTATGCTGCCTTGACTGGATATTCTGTCTATTTGCCTGTTCTTTATCCACTGAACAATCAAATCAGTAATACTGTAACCTACGGTAAGTAAAAAATAATGAAATGAGAGGAAGGGCTAATATTCCTTATATGTGAATTTCAATAATAATGATTATATTCAGGAGAACATAAACCCCACCCAGTTTGGAGTCAGGGTATCTTTCAATGGTGAGATTCAATTTTTTTTTACTACCGGTTCTGTGTGGCTTGGTGGGCATGGCAGGGGAAGGATTCTGTAAAATCTCCAGTCAGGGATGGGATTTGCCGGTTCTCCGAACTACTCAAAATATCCACTACAGGTTCTCCAGAACTGGTCAGAACCTGCTGAATACCACCTCTGTGGTATCTTTCTATGTGAATCTTACAATAAGCAGATAAAGTCCTCTCTTTTCCTCTTACTTTGGGGGGTGGGGGTAGTAGTGTATTTTAAATCCTTCCCAAGGAATATATATATTCAGAAATGTATCTCTTCCAAGTAACATTTTTGCTGTTGTTTTTATTAGGCATGTTTGTATTGATGGCTAACGTTCTACAAATAATTTATATTGCCTGACTTTTATTTTAAACCCACTGCTGTTTTTCAATATTTCCTTTTAAATGTTAAACAATCATGTTTTAAACTGTAATATTTTAGATATACTTCTTGTATTTGTATACTTATGCTGTTCTTCATTCTTCTTTAATCACCATGATTTGCCTTTCTCTTGATTAGCAGCTGCTTGTTGAGCAAACTTAAACTGAAGTTTCTGTTTGCAAAAATGATGTGTTTGCTCAGTCTCTTTCATGACATAATTTCAGAGTTATTGCAGAAGAAGACTTAAAAGACTAGCACTGTTGGTTTTCGGAATGGCTTTGATTTAGTAAAAGAAATGGAATGGTACTATAGTGCAGCTGTACTCTACATGCTCTCCCTCCCAATCATTATATTACTTCCAAGCAACTCTTACCACAGAGATGTTGGCCAAACCCATAGAAGGAGTGGCCCCAGCATTGCACACTGCATTTTTGAATTGACATACTGACATGGCTGCAATAAGGCTGGAAGGCCGTGTAGCTCCTTTCACATCTGATAGACCTTTGCCCCAAGCTGAAAATGCCACCAGCCAAAAGAAGGTAAATGAGACAGACACACAGAAGTCCTGAATGAAGGGGGAAAGAGAGAGAGAAAGAGTCACGGTTAGTATTCTCCATGACAGTAGCTCTATTCTGCTACATCCTTTCATCCAAAATACTCATGGCCAAATGTGGGGGCATGCTTGTTATTTCATACTGTTTGTCGGCTAACAATGATCACTCCACTGCATAGTAAGGTATACATGCTGCACCTAGTCATATTATAGTTTGTTTGCTGCTGCCTCAACCATTATTGGTTTATAAATCAACTGTGACTTATTCAACAAATCATGGATAAGCAAATCCAAACTAGCCACATCACATGAATCAGATGATAATACTGTTGCATAGATTGATTCTTCTTGTGCTAGTACTCCAAGGTCAATAAAAATGCAAAACAAAGAAGATAGGACTTCCAAATTGGATGCAGGTAGTCCTCACTTAACAACCACAATTGGGACTGAAATCTCAGACATTTAGTGAAGGAGTTGTTTAAGCAAGTCCTCCCATGATCTAAAGACCTGGTTTTTCTCTGGGGACCAAATGAGAGTTCCACACTGGAAGGGACTGCTGGATTGATGGCAGGCTCCGCATTCCCCTCCACCTTGCTCTCTGTTTTCCCATCCTCCTTTTTGGTTATCAGATTAATGTTTTATTCTTGTTGTTTTCCTTTGTCATTGTTTATTTCAGGGATCTCCAACCTTGGCAACTTTAAGCCTGGTGACTTCAACTCCCAGGGGAGTTGAAGTCAGCAGGCTTAAAGTTGCCAAGGTTGGAGACCTCTGGTTTATTTCATTGTTCTATTATTTCACTTCTATTCTGTCTGCACTCCTTTCCTTTTCTCCCTTTTTATTATTGTAAGCCACCTTAAGTAGCCCCATGGCGAGACCGGCAGCAAATAATTTAACAAATAAATAAAATGACTGCTTCATTCAACAATTTTGGCACACTCAGTTGTGGCAATTAAGCAATCTTATGGTTGTTAAGTGGATAAAGTCCTAGTTAAGGAGCCTAGGGTACCTTGGGACTGGGAAAGACTCTAGGAGATCCATTGTAGGCTCTGCGCAAATGTATCTCCACTCAGCAAATGTATCTTCACTTGAAATTTCAGCCTCTGAGCAGAAAGATATTCATATGCAACCTGCACCAAGCCTCCTAGGCCCTTTCCCCTACCTTCTTGAGGCACCCACACCCCTTGCCTTACCGTGCTTCCCCTCCAGTCAGTATCTGAAAATCCTGCTTGGATTTTGGCTCACCTCTTGTCTTTGGGGGTTGGGTGAAAGAGCTCCTTGCTAAAGGATTTCAGCTCCACGCAAGCAGGCATGAAGGTTTTCAGCTCCATGCAAGCAGACTCTTTCAACAAACCCCAGAGGGGAGAGGGAGTTTTAGCAGGTGGTAGCAGCTTGAAACCTTTCCCGCTGTCTTCCCCAGTGAAGATTGCAAATGTTGAATACATTATTGAATAGCACTTGGCAACTGTGAACATAAATGTCAGTGGTGGGATTCAAATGTTCTTACTACCAATTCTGTGGGCGTGGCTTGGTGGGCGTGGCAGGGGAAGGATACTGTAAAATCTCCAGTCAGAGGTGGTATTTGCTGGTTCTCCAAACTACTCAAAATTTCCGCTACCAGTTCTCCAGAACTAGTGAGAACCTGCTGAATACCACCTCTGGTAAATGTAAACAGGTTGCCAAACAACCAGATTGCAATTATGTGACCATGTATATCTGTGTGTATGATGTTTTGCAATGAGGCCAATGTTCATGCGAACCCTGGTTAAACAAGGACTACCTGTAAACATACATAGTGGAGCATTGTACCCTTTTTCTCAGGTTTCACATTCAGAAATGATCATTTTTTAAATGGAGTTTGCTCTAAATGAATTGTGTTTGTATAGAATTGGTTCTGTGATGTAGGACTTGAAATCTAAAGAACTTGAAAACCAAACTTGAGATCTTACCGCAAAAGGTAGCTTCTTATTTTCCTTATAGAGGGAGTGAAATCGTAGATATACTGCAAGAGCTGCCATAGTATATAGAAAAGTAAAAACCCCCAAGGTCACGAAGAATTCAGCTGGTGCAGAAAAGTCTCCCATGAGATGCAGCATTCTTTTAGAAGTTGATCCTTCGATACAATCTGGCATATCAAATGGGATTTTATACAACCTGGTCAAATTGAAAACGAAAGCAAGAGAAATAGCTTAAATGTAATTTGAGTACTTAGTACAGAAGAATTAGGCTACAGGGTATCTCTAACATCTAGAAAACTGTAAGGAGGAAACACCATATATATTTGCCTCATTTCCATCTTCGTTAAAATGTATTTTGGAGGTTTTAAACAGTTTTCTTCGAGACAAAAATGAAAAGGGCCAAGCAGCAATTTTTTAAAAACAGCTGTCTGAAACAAGCACCTGAACAGCACAGTTTGGCTCAAGATTTTATGAGACTGCCTCATGTCCTATCCAGTCCTGTTTAGTGTACATCCATTTAAGTCTTTATGATAAATCTTGATAAATTTTCTTGCCAATAACAGCACTAATAAAATACTTTGGCAGATTCTCTCAGACCCTATACCAATTTTAATAAATGTGAATTTAAAAAGTAGCTAAACCTTCTTTGGAAAAGATTATCAGAATTAATGGGTTAAAGAGATGATACTTTAAAATTTTCAATTTATATGCGGAGAAACCCTTTTAGATTAAGCAATGTTATGTAAACATTTTTATAAAGCCAAAAAATAAAGGTATGTTAAGAAAAAATACAGCTAAATCTAGTTTCTCAGTGCACCTTTATAGCTTTCTGTACTTGCAAGCTCTCCTTGCTTCCAACACATCCATATATCACATCACAGACTGCCTTATTCTATTTCCATATTATTTTTAGTGTGACTCATATTGAACATGGATCTTGGAAAAAATGTAAAGGAAAAGAATTTATTTGAGATTTCCCTGTTGCAAACCATAATTTATGGGTTTATTGTAATGCTAGTTTAACAATTGACAGTGCATATACAGAATTTCTTGCAATGAAAATACAACTATGAGAGAAGAGGTTTATATCCTTGGCAACCATGCCTAACATAATTCTGAATTCAAGAGACAAAAAGGCCTTGAAGGATGGGGAGGGAGGAATCTATTCCACCTAAAATGTTTTTCAACCCATATACAATTCATTAAGATACTATATTTTGTTTTGAACTGTCACTGCCAGTACCACAACAACCCTTCCAATTTGTTCCCCTTCTTGTCAAAGGCATTTTAAAATACTTCACAGACATGCCTCTATTTATAGCTATCAGATGTTGGCAGGGAGGGAAAGATCCACACAGATATAACCATGTTAGATCTTTCATGCATTGATTTTATTCCAACTTAGATCTTGTTTCTGTTTATCCAAAAGCCTTATGGTGGCATCTCCATGTAATGTAGAAAGTTTTTGTTGTGCTGATTTGTGCTCCACAAAAATATAACCTTTTATCTGAACTGGCATACCAAAAAGAAGTTTAGGATATTATGTATACTCCAATGCTGCCTCTTGTTTTTAGCAATGGCACTGATCACCAAGGCCACTAAATCTTAGATCACTAAGATTTAGATAAAGAACTGCTGATATATTTTTTTTGTAAATTTTATTTGAGTTTTCACAAAGAGAAAAAAAAATACAAATAAAACATCTTTTTTGAAAGTAGCGTAATCCCGGGTTACATTTCTTCGTACAGACACAAATTCAGGTTCATGCTCATTTTTATGTTCTATTCCATATCTTATTACTATTTTACATTTTCTGCATAGCTTCTCCCCTCTTTTAATTTTCTCAATTTTATTTTAATTATATCATCTCAATTCAAATCATTGTATTTATATTTTTTGTCTGTCCTGTTTCAATTATCTATTATCTTTTCTCATTAAACAAAATTTCTCCTGTAGTTACTGATTGGAGTATGACGCCTTTATATCTTTTCCCTAAAGTTGTAACATTCAATATAATACATAACTTCCATTCGGATTCTGCTTGGTACATTCTTAAAATACACATTGTATTCTTAAAAAAAGAAAAATTATAAATGTATATAACTAAAACAACATTCCATTCCAATTCAATTCTATCATTAATATTAATATTCATTAAAGTCTTAACATCTTCTATGGGAATAATTATAAGCTTTCCATAATTAATTCCCCCCCCTTCATTTATATTTTATAAAACATTAACTAATTAAAATGTTCCCATTCCTTCCTAATTCAATTTTCTCTTTTATTTTATTTCACTTTTTTTATTCACAAACATTTCACTAAATTACACTATTTTATCCCTCATTTTAATCATATGTTGTTTCCAATTTTCTAAAGTTATTTATATTACTAATATAACAATACAATCTTATGTACCTTTACAGAATCCCTTTTTCAGTTAGATTTTCACCCATTATCTCTAAATAGGTCCTGTTTCTCTATATCTTGCACCAGTCCTTTGCAACTTCTTTTCCTTTCCTTCTTCCCTCTCTTCTTCTCTCTCCCCTTTTTACCCCCTTGTCTCTCTACCTCTATTTCTCTCTTCTGTATTCCCCTTTTCTGTTGCTTTCCAGTATTATACTTATTTTTTGAATTATTTTTCTTTTCTTTGGTTGTTTTTTTAAGTCTTAAATTCTCCATTCTCTTTACCCCCCTTTCCTTTTTCTTCCTCACATAAAATTGCTTGTTCATTAAAGATGGCTTCTTCTTTGTCCCAGTCTTCTTGTTTTGCAGTCTTTTCTTGTTGTTTCTCATAGTTCCAAATCTCCATTTCTAAGAATTAAAAAATGAAGCCAAAAGAACCCTTCCTTTCTTGTGCATCTTCTTTGTACTTTTTATGTCCCATTTTCAATTCATCCAGAAGTGGTGCCATTGTATAAATTTTTAAACAACCACCTGATTGATTTTAGTCATTCAAATATAATAACCAAGAATCCAAAGATCACCAAATAATCCAAATACATGCAAGCTGTTTCTTTTTTGCTCTTTTTTTCACTTTCTCTTCCTGGGGTTACTACTTAGTTGCAAAGTTTCAGTTAAAATGTATCTTTTAGAAGTCTTGTTGAAGTTTTACTGTAGATTCTTTTTAATTCCAGGCAGTCTCCTCCCTCTTCCAGATCCTGCCCTTATTCTTTCTCTCTCCCTTCCTGCTTATGAAAAAGAAAATGTCCAGAAATCTTTATTATCCTTTTGGCATTTTGTTTTATTTTCAGCTTAATTGCCTATTGATGTCAAAGTGGATTTTTCTGATTTCTTATTTAAGTCTCTTAGTTGTCAATATAGGGAAGGAGAGAGAAGAGAAAAAAAGGCCAAACCTTTCCCTTTTCATGTTCCTTCGCTGCTTCCGACTCTTCTTTGGGAGCGATGTTATTTTTTGTAAGTTTAAATTCCAGGGTACCATAGTTGTTGCTTTTACAATTTAATCCAGTCAGCCAAAACTTTCACTTCTTATCTTCCTCCTGCACATTCTTTTCCAGTCGAGTTCTCCTTTGGTGGCCATTTCTGACCACTGCTACAAACGACTTCGGGAAACGGAGCAATGGCCAGCTGGTGAGGAGAGATGCGGCTCTCCTCGACCCTGCTGGCAGTCTCCTCCCTCTTCACCACCTCTATGGGGTGGCTTAGCCCTGAAACCAGCTGGCTCGGGGCGCTCCAGCGGTGAGGCCAGATGGAAACCGCGCATGATCACGGATTTCTGTCTGTCGCCGAAACCCTTCAAACCGGAACCAGAACTGCTGATATTTTTTTTTACTGGTTTATATGACTCTCAATAAATGACAGCTGTATCAGGTCAGCTGCTGCTTTTAAGTTTGTAAAAAAAATATTCCTTTTCCGCTCAAAGCAAAATCAGAGTTTTCAGAATGCTTTATTGTATTTCTGGCTACACAGCAGTTTCCTACACAGCAGTTTCCTACACAGCTAGTAACCTGCTATAGCAACACTCATCTGGAAGTGAGAGGGAAGAAGAAAGGGAAACAACAATTCAGGAATGTTGTACCATAATCATTATTTTAATTTAATTCAGATGATACAATTTTACTATACTATAATCTACCAGTGTTAGTTCACAAAGTACAACCATGTGCATAAAGTGCATAAATTCAATTGACATCTGCTAAACTCCTCAATGAAAATTGCCCTCGGGAAGTGGTGCTCTCAAAGTTTTAGATGATATTATTTTTATCCAACTCTCCTCCTCATATCATTTGAAATACAATTTAATATATTTGAAACCGCAGCGGGGGTGTGGCAGAAAGGAATCAAACTACTCATATCAACATGCTGAAATAAAATGCAAGGCAGCTGGGACCTCCACCTGCCAATCTTGGAGATAATGCCAATCTGGAAGCAAGGTACCCAGCTGGAAACAGAATTCTCACCTCATTTGGTTGTCTCTAACCGGGATATTTCAGACATGAGCCCTTTTTAAATAGATGCAGTGATATAAGCTGGTGGTAATGCTTGTCTTAATAGTTCTGTACTGAGAATAAACTCCTATTGGAGATTCTGATGTCTTGGGAGAAAGGAGGCTTCGTTTCCACCGTCAGAATGAAACAGATATATCCCCAAACAAAATAATGGATGGTATACTTCTAGATATAATGGCCCAGAAAATAATACATTTGGGTTAACCTCTTCACCTACAAAGTTTTCTGAAAATCACGGTAGCTCCTCTTCCTGCAGGTCAATGCATTTTCTAATTCACTGTTAAGTGTTATGTAACAAGAATTTTCTCATGTGGGAATATTCCAATATATGCCATGTAGCTTATTTATACTATATAAGTCATTGAATCTTTTTTTCAAACATCAAAGATCCAATAGCACTGTGTCTGCACAGTGGGTCAGAAGTGGTTTCTATTGTGGCATGCATACACTAGTTTCTTGGATTAATTATATTTTCAAATCTCTGAACAACTGGAAAAAAGAAAAGGGATTCAGAGTTTTATAAAATCTGCTCTGTGCAATCAAGGCATTGAGTAGTAATACTTTATGCTGCATGATGAATCACTTTGAAAACTAAAAGAATTCTCAAAGTGATCTGAGCAATTGGAGGCATTAAAAAAACAAACCCAAAAGGAAGCAAAAAAATTTTTTTTAGCATATCCAAGCTAACATACTTAAGTGAGATTTCTGAATGTCGTACTATGCAGAGCAGTGTCCGTCCGTTGCTGAAATAATGCTACAATTCTTCCACTGCTTAATGCAATTTATTTTAAATCAGTAGTTAAGAAATTTAAAGCAATTCTAGAGGAATAGTTTGAAAAATAGCCTGCGATATTGAGCGATTCTAGTTAAAAAATTACTTGTCACTGAAAAAGATTTAAGGACATCTTCATAAGAAGAATTCTAAGAAATATAAAGTAACCATTTCCCCTTTACTAAAGGCTATTACCAACAGTGTTGAGTTTCACATTATATCTTCCATATCTGTACTCTGTCAGCTTTTCATTTACCTGAAAGGATATCCAAATTGCACAGTAATAGCAGTTGTCTCCTTGGGAGGTTTGGTACATTTCACAGTAGCCCCTGTTTCTGCACTGAAAGAACCACAGGCTCCAAAGGCAAAAATGGCAAAGAGCTGAAGAGAAAGGGGAGAGGAGTTTAGAATTAAATCTGTTAACAATCAATAGGAAAAAACCCTCTCTAAACAAGGCAACATATTGAGCTTTACCAACTCCTGTGAACAATCCCAAGACCGTACAAATTGCATACTACCAAGGTTTATAATGGCCCAGTGTTTTTAATAAAACCACATCAATCATCAATGCACATCAACCATTGAAGAAATAACTTGCAAGCAAGACACATGCCTGATTAATTTTTTAAAAACTGCATATTTTCTTGGATAGATTTAAAAAATCTTGAAAGAAAAGAAATAGCTTGCAGGAAGCCAACACTGCAGAAAAAATAACCAGGTTTATACTCAATTTCTATACAAAAAAAAGCATCAAATTTAAAAAAAGAACAATATATGTCTTGCTTTTTTGCAGGATAGTAAGCAGTATTAGAATCCTTAGATATAACCAATAGCTTTTAAAAAAGCATCTGTCAGAAAAGTAACTGAAATAATTCCATCAGCTTCAATAGAAAGCTAAATGGTTTGACTAAAGTCTGCCCATAAATATGGGACAAACAACAATTATGCCACATATATCAAAAATATTTTGTTTCAATATAAATTGCCTGAAACTACATAAAATCAACCCCCGCCCAAAAAGTGAAATCCACAGTGTAAGAATGCACTTGAAACTGATAGATTTATTCATTTTAAACACACCATTCCATTCAGAGATATGCATTACTTTTGTAATAGGCAAAACTCAGCAAAAGCTGTAGAAAGTCAAGACTAATAGGTATACTGTATAAAAGCAGATACTAGTGTTGGAAGAGACCAAAATTAAATTTCAGTCTGCTCTTGCTACGTATAAACTTCGCTTCAGCATTGCCAAGCTTATCTCCCTAGGTTAGAGAATACAAGAGGGTTCAGCGAATGAAAATTGTCAGTTTAGATTTGGGCCGTATATAACAATGCACTAGATATCAAGAAAAGCTAAATTAAGAGGATTCTTCAAGCACTGTGGTAGATCAGATAAAAATGAATGAAGGGGGGGAAAAAAGGATTTGCCAGTTGAACAAAAAACTGTTTCATTTACCATTAGGCTCAACTCTCTCACACATATGCATATATAGCAATATGGGCCATGCAAGACCTGGTAAGACATCCTGGGTGGATTCAACTTTGAACAACAAAGCAACAACAAAAGAGCCTAAATCAGACACTGGTCCCTGGTTTGAAAGACCCCCTTGGCTGAGCCTGAGACTAACATCCAGCCAAAACAGGACAAACCAAAATCCAACTATTCAGCTATTATAATGAAGGCTGCACTGTACTCCCTATGGGTTTCCATAAACTCAGCTAGGAAAACCGATGAAAGCTAGCAGATGTGCTGCTTAAATACCATTATGACTGAAGAACTTCAGAATTAGTTGTGTCTATGTATGTGCAGAGAAATGTAAGTGATACAAGAAAGAGGGTAAAAGAAAGGAGTAAAAGAAAGGTTTTGTCATGATGTGTAGCATTTAGATGGAACTAAAAGTAACAGTTGCAACAAAATTATAATATAAACAGCTCAGAAAAAGGCGACTGTATCTGTCAGGCTCTCATTTTTCCCCCCATCCTAACAAAGCAGGTACAGGTAATCCTTGACTTACAACCACAATTGAGTCCAAAATTTCTGTTGCTAAATGAGGCATTTGTTAAGTGGATTTTGCCCCATTTTATGACCTTTCTTGCCACAGTTGTTAAGTGAATCACTGCAGTTGTTAAGTTAGTAACTCAGTAAGTGAATCTGGCTTCCCCACTGGTTTTGCTTGGAGGAGATTGCAAAATGTGATCACATGACCCCCCTCTAGGACACTTTAACCATCATAAATACAAATCAATTGCCAAGTGTCTGGATGTTGACATGACGATGGGGATGCTGCAATGGTCATGAGTGTGACAAATGGTCATAAGTCACTTTTCCATTGTAACTTTGAATGGTCACTAAATGAACTGTTGTAAGTGAAGGACCACCTGTGCCTTGATTTAATAAACTTTATCTAGACATGTTTACTGGCAGCCAATACTGACTTTCCTTTCCTGAGCTCCAGTACTCCATGAAATCTGTAATTACTATTTGCAATTCCAGATTTTGCATAACAGCTGATGACAGCACTAGGGTTCTCAACCCTACTTTTGCACCAGGGGAAGAATCAGGCTCAAACTCTGAGCAGGACTGACTTATCCCAAAGCAACTGTTTAAGTGCTGACTTCTATGAATTTAGAGCCAACTCTATATTTTCTATCTGTATAGAAAAAAAAAAAGAACTAGCATGGTTCTCAAGTATTTTGCTAGATGTGAAACATAATTGAGAAAAAGCTTCTACATATATAGCAGCGGTAGTCAACCTTTTTATACCTACCGCCCACTTTTGTATCTCTGTTAGTAGTAAAGTTTTCTCGAACCGCCCACTGGTTCCACAGTAATGGTGATTTATAAAGTAGGGGACAAACCCCTACCACCCACCATGAAAGCTGGAACGCCCACTAGTGGGCAGTAGGGATCAGGTTGACTACCACTGATATATAGAAAATTCTGTATTCAGAAAATACTATCCTATCACTGCAGGCTGTGTGTACAGCCACATGTCATGAAAAATATCTGTGTACTCAAGGCAAGAAAACATGAAAAATCTGGTTTTGGCTCTTCAGTAGTTAATACTTCCCAAGCTAAGACATTATCATTGAATGAAATCTGGTAGGACAAAAGAATCCTTTCAAGATACAGTCACTATGACTTTTACTAAGGAGCTTTGTCATTAGAACTTTCTTGCTTTTTTAACCATGCTAATTTTAGCCTACATTCTAAAAGGGAAGCTTCTTGACATGATTGATATGTCTTATCACAATGCTAAAAAGTGTAAAGAGAACTGAAAATGCTTAAGACCTTGTCAGGCAATTACACAGCATAATAAAAAAATATGAAGGGTCAATTGCAGACTGTGAAAGAACCCTATGCACATATTTAAAACAATAAAAGACGACACAAACTACTACTTATATTGCATAACCCGATGTCTTGATGTATAATGGAAGGCCACTTGTGCCATTCGTCATAAGACTTTAGAGCAACATTATTCTCATGATCCAGTGCTTTAAGCAGTCACTCAATGCACAAAATTGCCACAACCAGAATCTTCATGTAGCAATTCATATTGCTGTCCTCAAGCCATGCATCATGCAAAGACAAATCCTTGCCATTTACAGGGAACCCACTTGCATTATCTTTAAAGTATGTGAGATATGTTTTCATAGAAGTTTAAACTCATCCAAATCTGTTGCACACTTAGATAGAAGGCTGTTAGTTCAGGTTTTTCCCCCTTATCACTCAGTTCCTCCCTGGTTCTTTTCAGAGTCTGAACCTGTATTGGACACCCTTTGTATTGGAATCATTAACTACATGATTTTGACAAAATGTATTCTTCATGTTTAAGTAATACTACTATTGTCTAAAGATAGAACAAATGTTGGTACAGCATGTTATTCAATAACAGTGCTATATATGGATGTTTATAACATAAAACAGAATTTTGAAAGAAAAAAAAAAGGAAGTGGGTTTTCTTTTTTTTCTTTTTAAGAAACAGAAAGTTGATTTGGGTCCTTTAAGGCTTATTCTGTTTCTCTCTCTCTCTCCCATTCCCTAACTTTTGCATTAAAATGGGTAGAAATCTGAAAATGTCCCTAGGGATCAAATTGAAATTGAAATGCTCCTCTCCCTTGGAAAGAGACACACAAAAATACAGCATTGGAGTGGAGCCTCCTGGCACTGGGTCTGTGCTGTGGACTAAATAAACCCAGAGCTTCTAATCTCCTCTTGGGAAGGCTGAGAAGAGAGAGAATTTGTGAGCTCAGGGACAAGTTAAGGCGTGGTATGTGCAGAATCAGAGCTCCAAAAAGGTTAAACCCGCCTGAGTGAAATGTGAGCGCAGCTCGCCACTGTTCCCATACATACCCCAAGTCCACAAATCCAGACTCCTTTGCACATAGAAGGACTGCCCGAGGAGGCACTTCCCTCCACCTCAACCAGCTCCTGCGCACAACCTAGGTCCAATTTCCCAGCCTCGTGTGGCCCCTTTCCTTGATGAAACTTCACCAAGGCAACAGTTTTAGCGCATTGTCATCCTTCCCTTCCAGGTTGGGGACCAGGTTGGGGTGAGGGGAGGGGGGAAGAAGGCAAAAGTAGAAAAGTTGCACACCGAAACAGCAAACTTACCCACTCCAGCACCTTAATGAATCCCAGGGGCTCCTCCAGGCGACCCCACCGTAGCCCCCCAAACAGCTGGGCCTGGCAAGGAAAGCAAAAAAAAAAAAAAAAAGAGGCAAGGGGGTGGGAGAGAAACATGGGCAGGGATTTCAGGTCAGCCAGGAGGGAAAGCCAAGGGTGGGAAGGGCGGGGGAGGGGGGAGAGGGAGAATTAGGAAAGGGCGTCAGAAAGTGAGGGGCAGTCAGAGACAGAAAGAAAGGCCAAGAGGCGGGAGAAAAGGGCCAGCGAAAGGAGCCCTACCACCAGGTTGGGAGACTCCTTGTCCGCCGCCGCGCTCGGGGCTCTGGATTCCGACATGCTCCGTGGAGAGCTGGTCGCCGCCGGGTCGAGCTCGGCTCCCTTGCCTCTCTGGCGCGTGGGCGGGGGAGTTATCCAGGCGAGGGGAGCCCCGGTTGGAGTTGGCGGCGCGAGCGGCTGCTCCCTCCTCCGCGGACCTGCGGGCGAAAAAAAGCCCCGTCGGAACTCCTGTCAAAGTCGGCAAAAGAGGAGGGAGGCGCCCCGAGGCGACGGCAGGCGGGCGGGCTCGCCTCCTGCGCGCGCTTCGGCTCCTAGGCTGAAGCCGCTGAGGGCGGGGCTCCCCTTGCCGCTGGCTCCGCCTCCCTCCGAAGGGGCGGACGACCCAGGCGCCCGGCGTCTTTTCGCTCTCCGGAGGAAGGCAGGACGTGCCTCGCTCGCTCGGCGGCGGCGGCTAAGGATGTAAGTAAGGGGTCTGCGAAGGGAACGTCGGTGTGAAGCATTTTAGTGCTGGGTGGGGGAGGGAGCGCAGAGCTTGGCCAATGCAGTAAGGTGGGGGTGGGTGGGAGGGAGGGAGGGAAGGGCCTTGTTTTCTTTCCTTTCGTGCGAGTCCGTGCATATTAAGTTTGAAGGGATGCGGGCACATTGACGACGCTGTTTGCAAAATCAAAGTAATCCTTGCCCGAGCACAGCTTGGTTGATGGGAAGATGCCTTTCTTCCCTTTCATATAAAAAAGGGCGGTTTGTGCTGCCTGCCATGGGTTGAGGGACGCGTATTTAATTTTATTATATTCTTGTGTCCCACCCCAAAAACGGGGAGATCCAATTGTAAACGATTGAGTTTGGATGAATGTCATTGTCTTACTAAGGTCTCTAGTAGCACAAATGTACAATTCTAATTTTTTTTCCACGCATAGGAAGACAATTATTTCCCATTCTTAAATTCTTCCTGTAAAACTTAGGCATGTCATTTACATAAGAATCATTGACATTGCTTCCAGTAGCTTGTTACTTAATGTCTGAATACTTATTTTTTTCCCCATTTCAATCCTTTAATCAATTGGTGTATGCTTTCCACAATGAAGAGACATATTGTCCTGTGAATTTTTTCCATTGGAAATTCTGCTAGTACCTGAAGGCATGATGAACAGTATAAAAATGTTTTAAATAAATTTGGACTGCTTTCACACTTAATAATTCATAAAAGTTTTATTCTTACAGATTTCTATCACTTCATCACATAAAGTCACTGAAAGTACAATCCAATGCTAAATACTTGAAAAGCTTCTGTTTGGTGCAACAGGCCTTATTCCCAAGTGTAGTATTTTGCACTGGATTGCAGTTCCAATGTTTATTGTAGAAAGAGAAGCATGAGCAATACAGGAAGTCCTAGTTTAGCGACTGCCTTCTTTAGTGACTGTTCACAGTTATGATGGTGATGAAAAAGTAGCTTTATGACCAATCCTTGCATTTACAACTTTTGCAGTTTAAGTTAGGTAAGATCATAAGAACATTTTCATTTAGTGACTGCTTTGCTTAATGACCAAGTTGTCAGTCACAATTGTAATTGCTAAACGAGAACTACTTGAATGCTGAAACTGTGAGAGAAATGTTTTGGAGACAAGATGCTTTGTGAAAAGTGCTCCCTTTGATAGCAAAGCTTCTCATGGTTCTCACCAATGGAATTTCATTTTGAGAACAGTAAAGGCATGTGAGGGGCCAGAGCCTGGTGCCCCATATCCTATCTCTGTTATGATATACAGCAGGGGTTCAAACTCATGTTGTTATGGCGGCATCATGTGATGTATCTGTGTTTTTTTCCTTTCACTAAACCGGGCGTGACTGTGGCCAGCACGTGATGCTTCCAGCCTGCCAGCCGAAGTTTGACAGCCCTTATATAAAGTACAGCTAAATGAATCAGGAGATGTGAACAAAGAGGAAACCATTAGACCTTTACAGGACATGATTTAGTTTGCAGTAGAGCACATCACAGATTCATTCTGACTGTGCAAAACAATTTATTGCAAACATCTGCAAAGGAATTACATTTGATGTTTAGATAGTGATAGTGATGTCTTGGTATTTGATAAAACTTACTTTACATTCAGCTGAGGCAATATTATTAATGTGGAAGTTACACTTTTTTAACCCCAAAATCCTGTTGAAGTTAATAGCAATATCACGTTTTCCCCCCGCATCCAGAGCTAATGCAGATAGTGCTTTAGAAGAATACAGGATATAGGATCAGCATGCTTCTTCCTTTTGTTATCCCCACTCCCATCCTATCCACAGATCCTTCACTTTGTAACCCTTTTACTGACAGTGGAATGTTTTTCTAGCATATCAGAGACATTCTGTGGGCTCCATAATAATTTATGTTTTGCCTGATAGTGGGGTTTCTACCCATTCTATATAATTTTTCAGCTGGCTCTTGAGCATAAGACTGCACTTCAGACCTTTTGGCAATTAACTTCATAATGTCCTGAAATCCAACACTTAACAAAGATTTAAAAACTGTTTCCCAAAACAAAGCAATTTCTTAAAGATCACTAGTGGCTCCAAATTATAATCCTCTGTCAAGGAGAAGGTTTCCATTAGCTTTTGTTAAAGTTAGTCCACAGGAAATTAATATTAAAAAGATAATCCTGTCTCAATAAGCAAGATAAATTTGGAGCTCATAAAATACTGGACCTTGTCCATTAAGGCTTTAAACATTCAAACTAGAAACTTGAATTATGTCTGGAAGCTTATTTTTAGGTCATAACATTTACTCATGTTCTATGCTAAGAGTGTCCTATGCCAATTAAAAGTCACTTGCTGTGTTTTAATCCATTTCCTAACATTTTAGATACCTGTATATGCAAGTCTGATATACCAGGGGTCCCCAACCACCGGGCCGCGGACTGGTACCGGTCCATGGATCACTTTGTACCGGTCCGCAAAGAAAAGAAAAGAAAAAAATGGCGGCTTTCTTCGCCTTCAGTGAATGCTGCTGGGATCAGGGATCAAGGACACAAATGAAAGAAGGGGAGGGAGGAAGCAACTGAAGCCTGTCCTGCTCTCCGGCTCAGCAGCTTCGGTTTCCTCCCGCCTTGTTCCTCTCTCAGTTGCTCTCTCGCTCCTTCATCAGCCCAGGAAGAAACTGCTTCAAAGAAGCCAGCAGGGTGGCTTCCTGTCGGCGCAGCTCCTCCGAAGCGCCCGTTCACCCCCACCCAGCCGCCCGCGGTTCAATCCAGTGCTCCGTTCTGCCTGCCTGCCTGCCTTCGTTTCTGGTTGTTTCGGAGCAGCTTCGGCTGAGAATAATAACTATTCGCCTCTTTTTATCAGCTGAAGCTGCTCCGAAACAACCAGAAACAAAGGCAGGCAGGCAGAACAGAGCACTGGATTGAACCGCGTGGGGGTGAACGGGCGCTTCGGAGGAGCTGCAGCGACAGGAAAAGCCACGCTGCTGGCTTCTTTGAAGCAGTTTCTTCCTGGGCTGGTGGAGGAGCGAGAGAGCGACTGAGAGAGGAATGAGGCAGACACCTGAGGGAGGGAGGGAGATACCTGAGGGATGGGGCTGAGGAAGGCAGGGCCGAGAGCCGTGGGCCGCCGCCGCCCAGCGCTCAGTTTTGAAGGCACTCCTCAGCCTGGCGCAGTTCCTGAATCTGCAGCTGAAACCCTCCGTTTTAAATGTCCCAATAGAAGAAAATATCTGTTGCTCAGGGTTGCAATGAGGAGCCATTGGCGCTCCCTGAACTTGGTGGTTTGCTGGCAGACGTTTTATTACCCGACTAGGTAACAACATCAGATGTTACGTAGTCAGGTAACGAAACGTCTGCCAGCAAACCACCAAACTCGGATTCCCCCCCCCCCCCCGGGTCCTTGAAAAAGTGTTTCTGCTTGAAACTGGTCCCTGGTACAAAAAAGGTTGGGGACCACTGTGATATACAATGATATATTTATGTAATTATTAAGTCCGGAAAAAATATTTCCTTAAAAAAAAGTTTTAGTATTTTCTTTAATTTTGTGCTTAATGTAATGTACGAGCAAAGCTAATGTAGAGTTCTTGGTAGTCTCAGACCATGGTTGTTTGCTTGCAGGTGTTTCATTACCCAACTGCTTGCACTGATGATGTTATCTAGTTGGGTAATGAAACATCTGCAAATGAGCAACCAAGCTCAGAGCACCAAGAGCCCCACAGTTCAGTCCCGAGCGAAACATGTTTTCTTTTATTAAACTCATTAAAACTATTAAAGCCAATATTATTTGAGGTCTACTAAATAGTGATTGGCAATTATTTTTATTTTTCCAGATATCTTGAAACTAATTAGCAGTATACTTTTTTGGCTCTGTTTTCTTCTCATATGCTGTTTTAAATTATTTATTTTACAGTACTGATGCTACTGATAGTATTTTAGTTTGGTCTTCAAAAGTTATTGTTAGCTATTCTGGGAATGTATTCCAAAAGTGAAATATAAATGCTCTAATCACAATACATAAAATAGCATGTGGGCCCTATGTTCTGTCTTTTAATCGCTGGCTGAATATAAAGACAGTCAGATTAAACTCTACAAAGACTTCCATACAAAGTTTCTTTATTAGTTCACAAGACATCCCTAAATATAACTCACGGTTAAGTCAAGATTCATCTAATGTCCAATTCTTTGCACAGCTGACTTCATAGTGTAAAATTATAGTGATCTTCATCCCATAAGGATGGAACAAGGGGTGAGACACCAGCACGGTGCTGGGGTCCAAGCAAGAGTAAAGGAAACTCCCCCAACCCAACCAAGGGTCAGTTCAATGACCAATCAGGATTACAGATGTGACCACATAACATGAACTACATTACCCATGATCCATTAACTACATTTACCATGAGGCATTCCCTTAAGGGGACAGCTCCAAATTCTAACTTAACTATCTCAATTCCCAATTACCTATATACTGTCTGGACAGCACACCCTACAAACATATGTTATGTTCACACATATTAATCACAGCTGTTAAACTACAACATAAATAGTATGAGATTAAAATATTAAGATGGATAGGAATTAGCTGCACCCATTTTCACATCTGGAAGGACACACCTGCATGCTTTCTCTAGTTATCCATGTATTCAGCACAACCCATATGGTTTCAAATTCAGTTTCATAAATCATACATATGATATGGTCCTAATTTCTAGAAGTGAGCATTCAGCTGGGGGATTCAGGGACATACAAGTCTATTCCTTATGTAGTTCCTTAGCCAAGAAAGGTATCAGTATTTCTAGATAGTTCTCCTTTGCTTGATTTTTTTCTTTAGCTTTTAATAGCCATACAGATGCTCCAAAGGTACTTTTTCAGGAAGCAACTGCACTTTCTTATTTTTTCTTTTGAAGACATTTCACTTCTCATCCAAGAAACTTCTTCAGCTCTGATAGGATAGTGGGGAATGGAAAGATTTTCCTATCAGAGCTGAAGAAGCTTCTTGGATGAGAAGCGAAACATCTTCAAAATTAAAAACAAGAAAGTCCAGTTGCCTCCTGAAAAAGCACATTTGGGACAACCATGTCCTGGATGATTGAGGATCTGTATAGGCTTTTAGCCATACAGATTGATAAGAGACTCTGAAGTACTGCTATTTTCTTTCACAGGTGATAGAACAATGGTATTAATGTGATACAATTTTCTAGGTAAAATAATTTAAATGAAAATATATTTGATAATTATATAGGTTTTCAATGTGCCTTTGATCTGCTGTTTGGCTGATGCAAAGTCATTTGTCTATTAAGAACAGCATCTTTTTCCACAAGTCCCATGAGTATTAATAGTTTATGTTTATTTTATCTAAAAACTAATTTTTGATAAGAAATTGATATTGACAAATATTTAAGGAGAATAAAATTGCATTTTAATACAAAAGTTAAATTATGTCTAGATATACAAGTCTAAATTCCAAGCAGTTAATATTTACATTCCCATAATGTCCTTACAAATTTTCTTACAGTTAGTTTTGAATCCATTCATTAAAAGAAAAAAAATGTATTTAACCCTAAAACATTTGACTAAGAAGAAAACAATGTCTAGAATGCTTTCTAAAAGTGCATATTTTAACAATATTACAATATTACATCCTTGTAGAGCTTGGTAAATTTTGCAAACTATACCACAATATAGCAATTAAAAAAAATACAGGCAGATAAAATTACTAGTTCTGTTTTGACATTTATTAGAATACTCACCAGGGCTGTTTCCAAAACATGTTATTTCTTCCATATTGGTAGCTCATGTCATCCTTTAAAAGAACAGAAGTTTCAAAGCAGAATTTGTTTGCCAAGTTTATCTTGATCACTTTCAGAGATTCCTTGTAGCAACAATTATGGATTGTTCTCAATGTTTTTAAGAATCCCACTTTTCAAAGTTGTGCTAATAAAAATATAAGGTGTTCAGTCTATGATTATTTCATATTATTGTTTAGAATATATTTTATCCAAGCTTTATTCATTAATTAATAAGAATTAATAAATATTCATTTATAAAATTACAGAAAGTTGTGATATTTAAGTTAAATGGTATTAGAAATAGAAAAGGCAGTTTGAACGTTTGCAAGGATGAGGCTGAATTTAGTCATTGCCATAACTTGCTTTAACTAAGAGTGGAAACAGGAAGTTGCTATTCATTTCCCAGGGAACCTTTGAACATAAGATGTGAACTACTACTAATAAACAAAGCAGGTTTCTCATCATATATTGATGTGCATGAAAATGTATCTTATGTAGCAACACTTTTTGTTTCTGTTAAAATTATTTTACTCTTTAAATTAGATGCTTTGAAAAATTACATAAAATAATTCTCTAAGTAGGATTTATAGTAATCCTGTTAGCAAGGTAACACCTTATAAACACCACACCACAGTGACTCAGGGGGCAGTTTTGTGACTCTCCACACGTATTCTCAGGTTTGTCTCAGTGCAGATATTAATTCTTTACAGCAATTGTTGGAAGAAATATCCATCTGGTTCAGTTCCAAACCAGGAGAAAGACACTGGAAACATGGAAAGATGATTTAATGATGAAGCAGAACCACATGGCTCTGGATAGCTGACCATATGGAGTTGAGAGTGAGGGTTTTTAAATACCTTCTCTTAGGCTTTGAATTTGAGCTTCCTGTTCCTGTGCACGAACATGTATTCTGTTGACTGTTGTTAGACTCCCATGGGGCCATGTACAAATCCTAGGAGTTTGTCTGAGCTAAGTTTGGTTGAAGTTTGGGCTGATGCAATGAAGAGGCTTGTCGGGCAATTCCTATTGTGTCTGAGGGCTAACCCTACCTTTGTTCAGACCTAGAAGTAATGGATTACCAAATCTGAAGTAATCTAGGAGTAATGGATTACCAAATCTGCATTTCTAAAAGGTGGCCTCTGCTTAGTATCTGCTTGGGGGCACAAAGCTGGGGGTCTGAGTTCCTGTCTCCCTTAATATTTTTATTTCTCTCTTAAGGGAAATATTTTATCCTGCCTTTTAAAAACATTTCTCAAAATATTTCAATTTTCTAGGAGAGGGATGCGGTGCTAACTTTCTACACAGGCATGTCAAACCATGGCCAGGCCATATGTAGGCTCCGGACAGCTAGTAATGCAGTCTCACAAGATCATAAACATTTAATACTATGTGATTTAGATACATTAACTACATTATATATTTTATTTGTGGCTCAAGACAATTCCTCTTCACAATGCAGCATAGACAAGTCAAAAGGTTGGACACCCACCATGCTCTATAGCTTTTCCTGAATATTCATGTGCAGATTTAACTTTACACATACTTATCCTGACTCAATGGGTCTTGTTTAGCAATAGATGGGTGTAGGTTAGTATTTCAGACATTAATAAAAAAAATATTAACAACTTTCCATTAAATATGGAGCTGGTTTTGATATAGTGTTAAACCACTAGCAGTTCCATGTTTATCAGACGAGAATTATTTTGATAAGTTAATACTTAGATAAGAATAGCGACACAATTAACATCTCCATCATTCTTTTAATGGAAGACAGAATTTTATGAGCACATTAACAATTTTTACACACTATAATACAATGAAGAATGCAAATGATCAAGTGGTAATAATCATACTTGAAATGGTAATTTGAAGCTATCCTGGTTTGACCAGGATTGTTCTGGGTTTGTGCTTTTTTGCAGGCATTAAAAAATTACTCCCTGGCAAATAAGACTGCATAGCTTGTCAGTGGGCATAACAGATTTATCCCATCTGTCATAGCTTGCTTCCCCTTTGCCTGTGCAATTTAGCAGCAGGCTCAGTCAAAGGGTGAGGGAGTTTAAATGCATGTGTCCTCCTTTTTAGAGAAGCATAGGATTAGTGGTCTACCCAAACAGGTCCCCTCTTTATCTGCACACAGTGAGGTAAGCTTTGAAAAAGTACTAAGATCCACACTCCCTGGCTGCTGATCATGTTCGTCTGCTTGAAAATATGGTAAACCTGTTATCAAAATCGGCCTTATTCGCTTTATTCCCAGACTTTCCTTGTGGCCATTCCTTCAAACTCACATTTACTTTACTTCAGGCATTATGAAGGCTTACCTAGCTTCTTGTGGGGACCTGCAGGTTCTCCCTCATCCAGAAGGATCATCTGTCCTCACCAAAAGGCCAAAGCCACCCTGTATCCAAGGGGTCTTCTTGAGTTAGGACCAACACTTTTGTGAAGTAGGCCCAAACCAAGCTTCGAATCTTTCACACACAATTCTGCACTCTACACTGAGTGCCAAGTAGGACTTTCCCAAAGAAAATTGCTCCCCCTAAGGAAGTCTTCTTGCCCTATATTGTTTGGTAATACTGTTCTGATTATTTCAGCTTTGGAGGAATGCCAGATGTATTCATTGTGATGAATATTAAAGTATGGGTGTACATAAGAGGGGAACAAGGCAGGGCAAACCAGTGATGGGATTCAAAAAAATTTACTACCAGTTCTGTGGTTTTACTACTGGCTTGGTGGGCATGGCAGGGGAAGGATACTGTAAAATCTCCAGTCAGAGGTGGTATTTGCCGGTTCTCCGAACTGAAAATTTCCACTACCGGTTTTCCAGAACTGGTCAGAACTTGCTGAATACCACCTCTGGGGCAAACGACATCAAACATACCCTGATGTTATAACAATGTCTATGGCATGACTATGGTTTCTACCAAATACCGTATCTGTGAATGGGGACATCATTTTCATCAACCAGTTGGATAGAAGGGTTTTTACCACTAAATGGTAGCAAAGAAAGCCTCCACTTATTTGCTACCATCAGATTTTTACGATCTATTCTAGATCCATTTTGCACTACTTATTATCTTATTGGAAAATTCATTAATTGCTCTTGACCCGAAGCAATGGAAATAGCCAAAATAATAAGAGTTATATATTTCATTTCTTTAAATTTTTACTCTGCCATATAATAAATGTGCAGTTAATGCTTTTAAACAATAACTGAAAGTTAAGAACAGGCCAAGTTTGTTTATGCCAGTTTATTTCAACTGTAGAGGTTGCTGTAGAGACAAGACAGATAACTTTCAGATTGTATGTTGATTACAGCAGTTACCTACTCCGCTCTCATGATTAAAATATATTCTAGCTAGCAGAATAGGGACGTATTGGTAAAGTCAGAGTCCTGGGTCCTGTTTTGATGGGTAAAGAACATTGATAGGATAATAAGTAGAGTGACTCAAAGATTGTTATTATAGTCTTTGATTTTAATCTATGGAAGTTAAATAATAACTTACTTTTTTCCTTGGTTTCACATGTTTATTAGTTTATCAAAATATAAAATAAAAAGAGAAATTCAAGAAAGTAATAGAAAACTAGAAGGAGAGGAGAAATATGGTGTAGAAAGGAAAAAAGAAAAGAAAAAGGCACCAACTTCCAACTCTCTAGCACAGTAGAAGATAACAACAACTTCTTACTTTTACACAACAGTATATACTAGCCATTTCTATAAAAAAAGCCTATCTAATTAGCAAAAATAAAATCAAAGTTTCATTTTTTTTTCTTTGCAAACACAAAATCCGGAAGTAATTTCCAAATAGAAACAAGATAAATATATTCTCTTCTTTAGATAAAAGAATAAATTTGACTATCTCTGCTTCTCCTTGTTGTGGGGAATAATGTATGCTTCTGTTTATTCATTAATCTTTATCATAATTTATATGAAGAAGTTAAATAAGAATTTACAAACCTAGGTAAGCAGAAATGATTTCTTACTGGCCGCTTGTTTCTTCTTTTCTTGTTATGCTATGCTAATTATGTTTTCTTTTTTTATATTGCACATATTAAAATATTCTGGAAATGCTGTTTTAAACAAAAAATAAAATAATCTATAGAATTGATTTTGAAAGCCATTCAAGTTCTCTCTTCTGCTTCATCTGTTGTTTATTTTCTAAACCATGTATGAGATATCATTAAATAATTCAAAAACATGAAATAAATTGAAATTTTGCTTTCTTGGTGTAGATTCTTAAATACAGCAGATTCACAGATGTTAATAAGAAAATTGTGATTTGAATATTCAAGTGTACACTATTTTAACATTTATTTTTCTAATGAAAAAGGGTTAGTTAAGAATTTATGTTTTGTCTTTGTACAGTACTCCTGTTCACATAAGCATCTGAAGCACAAGGACAATTGCTTGCCTCATTGCATTGTTCTTCATCTAGTGACTTCTATACATTTGACTAGAGCTTGTAATATCTGCCAGCTAGGATGGCTGATCTGTATGCTAGATGGAAATCATGTGAATTATAGCCCAATTTTTGTGCAGATTAACAGATAGTGATGATTAAAAGATGCTTGCTTGGATGTTGAATATGTTAAAAATCAAAGCCAAAATCCTGTCTTTTATTCCTTGCTGGTATATTTCTTTGGGGGGTTATTTGTAACCCAAGGAAAGAGCAACTTTGAAAAGCAAGGAAATATGATTTGAGATTGCATCTGCCTATGTTAAACCATTCTGGATATTTAAAGCCAAAATGTATCTATTATAATTTGTTGGGCAATTATTATTTATCTCAAAATAAAATGATACTGCTTAGATTTTACATATTTTCCAGGGCATTCTTATTTTATTTCGAGAAAAAAATAAGGAAGGACTCCATTTTTTCTCTGGGACTTTCTGAAAAACATTGTTTGGCTTTTTCGTAATGCATAAAATTAAATGTTTGGTAGACGCAATCAGCAGCATAAGATTTTATTATAGATTTCTGTGTGATGTAACCTGAAACTCACTTGTGAATCGCCTTCTTTTAAATCACCATTTAAGCCTTGGGCTTTACACCTCCAACATATTTCCTTATGTGTTAGAACAGAGTCCCCTAGACCTACTCTACTTATGGCTGGCTCAGCATTCCTCCTATATTTAGGGAACTAGAGCCACGAAATTAATGCCTGCATAAAAATAGTTTGTTTTACGTTTTGCAAAATGGCCTCGATGTAGTAGGAAGATAACCGGGGTGGGCTATACTAGTTCACACTGGTTCACCTGAACCGGTTAATTTTATGGCCAGTTCGGCAAACCGGCAAATCCCACCCTTGGCTGGCCCCTCCCACCCCACTCCACTGCTGCCAGGAGTCCCCATGTGGCCCATTTTGGATTGCAGGTAAGTGAAGGGCCTGTGTGGAGGCTCAGGAAGGGTGAAAAACAGCCTCCCGGAGGCTCAAGGAAAGCCTCTAGAGGCTGGGGAAGGCATAAACATTTTCACTCCCAGGATGGTGCAGGAGGCTGATTAAGCCATGCCCACCATGGCCAAGCCCACCCAGCAACCGGGCAGAGAACCAGCTGTTAAATTATTTGAAGCCCACCTCTGAAAATAACCTATGGAAAACATTGATCAAATAGTTCAATGTGCATCTTGCAGGGATCATACAGATGACACAAACATGTCTGTACTACAAAAAAGATCTGAGAGTGTTATGAACCTGAACTTGAAGTGTTGTTTGGATTTCAAAATAATAGTGTGATGGTCTCTCATGGAAAGATGAGACACAAGCAAGTGTTCTCGGGATGAGAGCCCAGAGTAAAATCCAGCACTCCCTTTTATTGAGATTTTTGTACATGGTAAACATAGCAAGCATAATCACATGATGGGTTACAATAGTTAGATATAGTACAGACTTATTTACAGTCTGAGCTACTTCCTTAATCCTTGTATTTTTTCTTGCCGTTCTCGTTGTGAAATTTCCTTGCACTACCTCAGTGACCTTTAAACAAGCATGTATGTATAAAGCATTAGATTAATCATTACCCAAGCCCAAGCCAAAGTCTTATTCCCACATCTCCCCTGTTTTAGTTTTTTGATGTTCGCGGATGCCTCGGTAGCTTTTCGCTATCTGTAATAGCAGTTCTCCTTCCGGAGGCTTCACCCAACACATTCCTAAAAGTCCAGGGAGACATTGGATATAACAGCATGCACAGAGAGAAAATATAATAAGCAACATTACTCCAACAATTAGGTGATGAATCCATGAACCATTTGGCAACCAGGACCAAAGTGCAGACCACACGTCCAGTCCCTCACCCTCCGATTGTAATGGATTCTCCTTCAAGTTTTGTTCCATATACTGTATAGTAGCTGTAATGTTTGGAGAATAATCAGATATATACATGCAACAATGCGTATGAACCATAATGCAAACTCCCCCTTGCGCAGCCAGAATAATATCCACCGCATATCTGGTTTAAAGGACAAAGTCACGAATTTTGCCTTGCTCTTTTTCAAGCAGCCTTAGCGTTTTAATGGTGTCATCAAACATAGTAATTGTCCAGTTGTTTAAATGATGTAAATCTCTATAGTTCATCATGATTCCTAAAGGGGGAATAACTCCCCTTGATATCTGTGTCCAGTAGTCATGGGTCAAAACAGAGTTTACTTTCGTTGCAGAGCGTGCATTGCGGATATGAGCAGTCCCCAAAGATTTTAAAATGATATGAGATGGGATTACTTTCCCAAAGATGCAGACCCCTTTCCATCGTGCTGGCATGCGATCATAGGCCATCCGGCCACACAGCAACCATAAATTTGCTCCCAGGAGATGACCAACCTTATCTGGCTCAACATAGATTAGTTTTGCAAAGGACTCCATTAACATAGCCAAATAAGTGGACGATGGTGCGTTAGTTCCATTTGCACATTTAGATAACTGGTTTTCTTTCGTGGTGGGACAACATGTGGCAGCAATATATGGACACCCATTTTCACTGATCAAAGATGTGATATCAAATCGAGAAATGTTATGTACAAAGTAAGTAAGATTTTTAGTTTTCATGTTATCTGGATAAACCCGACTTCCATTGCCAATAACAATTGTTTTGTTGCAAAACAGATATGCTCCCAAGTAAGTCATATTCTCTACTGTCTCATTGTGGGTCCAACAGATACCCGCCACCTCTTGGATGCGGCTTCCAAGGTGTAAGGTAGTTATGTTACTTGGAGTCCAACTGCTAGACCATGTCCCTGAACAACCATAGCATTGTCCCTTATACCAGTCGCCTTTGGCCAGAGGTACTGCAACCATTGGAAGCCCTGATGTTTTGTGAGTTGGCATGTGCATACATACCCAACAATCAGTTTTCTTATGAAGGTTTGCTAGCTTCTTCATGTCCTGGATCAATGTGTTTCTTTTCCATTCCCCCAAATCCACCCCCTTGCCCCTTTGGCTGATGATAAGGACGCACACAGTGAGCAGGAACCCAAACAACTGTCCCCTCATCTTCAATGGCAGCGTATCCTTGGCCCCAAGTTATCAGAGGGACAGGTCCTCTCCACGTTGGATCTGGCAGTCTCCTATACCGAACTTTCGGTCTTGGCGCTCCTGCAGAAGGGGAGGAAGCAAAATGCTTACTGGCTGCCGTAGCAGCAGGAGATCCTGTCATGTTTAGAAAATTTAAAGTATATAAGGTAATATTAAGAATGTTTTGTATGTAAGGCAAACCATATCCATCCACTTCCCCCGTTTTTGTTTTTATATGAATGAGTGCTTGTTTGAGTGTCTGATTAGCTCGTTCCACAATGGCCTGACCAGTGGAGTTGTAGGGAATGCCAAATTTACGTATAATTGACCATCAATGACAAAATTCTGCAAAGGCGGTGCTGACGTAAGCAGGGCCATTATCGGTTTTTATCTCCATTGGTGGCCCTACATGTGTGAAGGTACAGAGACAATGGTTGACTACATGTTTTGTAGCCTCTCCTCGTTGAGGTGTTGCCATAATAAATCCTGAATAGGTATCAACGGTGACATGCAGATGGTGCCATGGTTTGAAGGGAGGGTGTTGTGTGACATCCATCTGCCATAGCTGACAAGCAGATGTCCCCCGAGGATTTACTCCTTGAGGAAGAGCACTGGATTGGGCGCTGCAACAAGGACATTGCTGGATAATAGCTGCTGCTTCTGCAGCAGTGAGCCCGAATTGTTTACAAAGAGCTTTGGCATTTTGATGAAAATAGCTATGTGAGTCCCACGGAGTAACAGGGGAAAGCGAGAGACAGGACATGGCCGAGGCGGCCGCGTCAGCCACGTCATTCCCTTCCTGCAGCTCCCTGGGAAGTGGCTGGTGGCTGCGAATATGTGCGACATGCAAAGAATGTATGCGAGAATGAAGACAGCTTTGTAGGGCTAAAAACAAACTCATAAGATTAGCATCAACAGATGGGGAAAGATAAGCAAATTCAATGTTAAGTATCAATTGATAAACGTAAAGAGAATCCACAATTAGATTTAGCGGTTCTTGCGCAAATTCCTGTAAGGCCAAAATAGCAGCAGCTAATTCAGCCCTTTGTGCTGATTGCTGAGGAGGGGTAATCTTTGTTTTCCATACTCCTTCCTGTCTCCACGCACAAGCGCCGTAGGTCTTACCACCGTCCGCATAAATGGTCACGCCCTCAACTGGCTGCTTAGCAATAACTGAATTAAAATTTACAGATACGTTTTGAAGCAACTGGAAACGGGGGTCACTGGGGGTATAGCAAGAAATCTTCCCTGGCCAATTTTCAAGAGCAATCTGCAATTCAGTGGATTGACTGTACCAAGTTTCCCACAAAGTGAGGGAGATAGGTAAACATAACTGAACTAGATCTATGCCATATAAGTGCATACTGCGATTCCGGCCTTTGATTATTAACTCACTGTAAAGCATAGCCATAGTAGAAACTGTTTTTCTGGGAGTATTCTGCAAATGCAACCATTCAATGATATAAACCTGCCCCTCATGTAATTGAAATAAAGCTGCCGTAGGCAAGGCTGGAGTTTGTAAAATTTCCAATGCAAATGGGGTATTAGGAATGCATCGATTAACCCAACACTGTGTTAAAGCCGCATTTATGTGTGCCAGTACCTCCCTTTGTTCCGCTGATAAGGTTATAGCAGAATCCGGCCTCGTGGAGCCCTTTAGGGCCAAGAACAAGGGCTGGAGTACCGCTGTAGTTAACCCCAGGTAGGGCCTAACCCAGTTCATTGTTCCTAGTATTTGTTGCAATTTTACTAGAGAAATATTTTCCTCAATTTTGATTTCCGGAATGACCGGATGAGCATAGGTTGCAAGGACCTTATGCCCTAGGTAGGCATATGGCGTTTGACTTTGAATTTTTTCTGGGGTAATATGAAGTCCAAATCGCAATAATTCCTCTTTAAGGCAAGGTAACGCTGCCTTAACCGTTCCCGGTGGGCCGGGAGCTGCAATTAAAATATCATCCATGTAATGGTAAACCTTTCACCCAGGATGGGAGGTTCTGAACAGAGCCAGAGCCATTCGAACATATGACTGGCACATCGTTGGACTGTTTAGCATTCCTTGTGGCAAAGCCTTCCATTGGTAATGAAAGGTAGGCTGCATTGTTATTCAACTCAGGTACGGTAAAGGCAAATAATTGCTTGTCATCTGCATGCTAAGGGATAGAAAAGAAGCAATCCTGCAAATCTACTACAACTAGATCCCAATTGTGCGGGATCAGGTTCGGGTTAGGCAAGCCACATTGTAACGCTCCCATTGGTTGAAGGATGGCGTTGAATCGTGTAAAAATCTCCATTTTCCATTTTTCTTTTTGATAACAAACACCAGAGTGTTATACGGACTAGAAGTTGGCTCAATGTGGCCTAATTGTAGCTGCTCAGCTACCAATTGATGTAAAGCTACAAGCTTTTCCTGTGGAAGTGGCCATTGGTCAATCCAAACTGGCTGAGAGGTTAACAATTGTAATTTTTCCATTATCCAATCACAATTTTTGTGCGGAACTGTGACAGCAAGTCTCTAACCCACAAGTTTATATGCAGGGGCAACACAAGAGGTTGAATCCTTGTGGTTTCGCCAGTTGCTCTATGCAGTGCCGTCAACCAATGTACACTACTTCTCGCAAACTGCATAACACCTACTCCACGAACAGCCGGAGAGTCCTCAAGCACCCATTCATTTGGCCATTCCTTTTGGCGTATCACAGAGACATCTGCTCCGGAATTTGTAAGGCCAGAAAATGATTTTCCCTGAATTTCAATTGTTATTTTAGGTGGTCTGTAGTCAACTTTTTTGTTAGCGCTAACAATTCTGCAGCAACTGGAGAACTGGCCATTTCAGTGGACCCAAAACCGCCAGTTCGTGGGATCCCAATTAAAGGATTCATAGGAATGTATCGAAGCAATAATAACTGGGCAATAGAGTCACCGGCCATTAATGATGTTGGAGTATCAGTGTACAATTGTACCTTAATAACCCCTTTATAATCTTGATCAATAATCCCTGGAATAACAAAGAACCCTTTTTTTGATGCAGAGGACCTGGGAAGTACCAATCCCACTGTTTTTTCTGGCAGTGGCCCATGCAAATGAGTGTCCTCAATGTACACTTGATTAGGAAAAGTCACATCAATTGAGTGCAACATTTTTAAACCCAAACCTGCACTCCTGGTAGTTGCAGGTGATGCCTTTGTGACAGCCTTGGGAGCGGGGCTAGCTGCACACCCCAAATTTAGTTTCCCGAATTTTGGTTCTGATCAGAGAGACATTGATTTTCCCAGTGAAACCCTTTTTTGCATTTCAGACAGACTGATTTCGGGCGGACGTCCTTTTTTTGTTTTTGTTAAACGCCATTCCCCCCCCCCCAGGGGCTCGACACTGGGCTTTAAAATGGCCAGGCTTCCCACCATTAAAACAATTCCCTGTAGGTTTCATCCCTTTTTGTAATGCCATAGCCAAAGTCTCCATGTTGTAAGCCTGAGAACCCACCACTGCACATGCCTTTAACAGATCAGCCAGAGTAATCTCACCTCTAGCTACCAAAGGCTGTAAGATACGCTTGCAGTCAGCGTTTGCATTTTTGACTGCCAATTTCAGCAAAAGTTCCTTTGCCGCTTCCTCATTAGAGATTTACCGGGTAATAGCCAATCGTTATAGGACTCAGATGCTGTTTGCTTAATTTGAGAAAAAGACCGTGCCGGGGTTCCCACATCCTGGATGCGGGACAACGCCCCAAGGACAGCCGCCATAACCACGGGAAATACGTGATCAGGCAAATTAGTAGCTTGATCAGCAGTGGATTCAAACAAGCTTGCCCCATAGATTTGGTCTGGCATATACAGCCCCCCCAAATTCCATCCCCTAGTGATAGCTTCCCTCTGGTACTCTGAATCAAAAACCACATACTGAGTAGAGCTCAATATCATTCTCATTAAATCTTTCCAGTTATTAGGAATCATGCGTGAGGTAGCCAAACTTGTCAGGAGACCCTTTGTAAAAGGACTTTGAATACCGTAATCTTTAACGGCTTTCTTGATTTCCCTAAGTACTGCCAACGGAATCGGAACCCATTCTGCTTGCAGGTTGCGTTGAGCATCCACTTGCCTATTAACTGGAAACAAATTTTTCTCCGTAGAACTGCTGCGAGCATCCAGAGAGTGGGAGGTGCTTCAGTCTTTACTTCTCACAGGCTGAGCTGTAATTGAGGAACGCCCTCCTCCTCCACGTGACTCCTCCGTGCGTTCCCCCAGTTTTAGCTCAGCCTTTGAGAAAGACAGGCAGCTTTTCTTCTGTTCCTTGGCCGTTTCAGGTGTTGTTGCATTTTAAGTTCAGGTTTGATTTCTTCCTTTCCTCCTTGTCCCTGCGATTGTAGTGTGGTCCCAAATTTATTTACAGAATGATTTCGCTCTCAGGAGGGAGGTAAGGGGTTTGGAGCCCTTTCGCCCCCCCTCCTCATTCTTCCTCTGCCGCTCCAAGCGCGCTGGGCTCAGCCCCTTGGCTCCACGCTATTATTTTAGCACGCAATTGCGTCTTCCCCCCAGAATGCCTTAGGGGAAGCAGCGCTTCCTCTCCCAGCCCTTTTTCTCTTTTTTTGTGCTTTGAAGTTGCGATTGGGCTGGTGCGTCTCTGAGCTGTGCGCTCTGAGCTGGGCGGCCATTTTGGGTGCACCTCGTGGCCGGCGCCATTTTGATTCTTCCAATAAGTAAGGCTATTATTTTTTCGATTTAATTGTGAGCTGCGAGGCCTTTGTAGGCCCTTAGCAGGACCGTCAGGCCGCGTGGAGCCCCTGTTTCTACCTGGAGGGCACTGTGGCTCCGTGCCCTGTTGTCCCTCTTGGTCAGACATTGTTGGTTTTCTTCCTTTGCCTGCAGCTCACTCAGAGGCGCAGGCACGTACTTCCCATTGTTGTTGGGGGGCCTGCCTACAGAGGCCCATTTTGTCTTGTTTTTTTGCATAGTTGCTTGGCCTCAGCGTTCATTTGGTTCATTTGGAATTTAGGTTTTTGCTAGTAGGTTTTTTTTGCTGTTATTCTCTTGGGTCTGTTTGGTCTTCCTTACTTGGGCCCGACCCACAAATTAATAATAATAATTGTTAGTGTATATATTTTATAACTTTAGATAGATTTTTCCTTTTTATTACATAGAGTTCAAAAAAAATAAAAAATAAAAATAGATAGATAGTTAGATTAATTAATTACTATTCAGAGAATAAAATTTCTTTCAAAAAGGGGGACGTGACCCAACCTTAGGAAAACTGGCTTGCGTAAGTAGGCCGAACTCCTAGACGTGCCAACCGCCATTCCTTGTTTCAATACCATGGCAGAGACTAATCCTACTGGCTCTTCTCTGAAGGCCAAATCAAAGACGCACTACCTTCGCAAAAGGGACAAGGAATCTTCCAGTGCTTCTCAAAGAGATGCTTTACGGCGCCATAAGGCCCTAGAAAGGGAGTTTAGCAAGCGGGCTAAAGAGTCACACTCTGTAACACCTGCTTTACCTCCTACCCCCCTGCCAAGCCAATCCTCTCCCTCCAGGTGTGGTACCGCCACCTGAGGCCGCCAGCTCACCCGTATGCCCGAGGCGACCTTCAGGCCAACCGCTGCAGGCCTAGGTTCTAGAGATCCTACTCCAACCATTATACCTGATAACATTAGAGAATGGATGCAGGTTGCCATCCATCAAGGAATAGCTGAAGGAATGCAGCAGCTGTCTAGACCGGACTCCCGAGGGAGGACTCCCGTGGTCGAATCTTTATCCGGAAGGTCTCTCTCCGGACCAGCGTCTCAGCATGGTCAGGTACCTGCTCACATGGATGCCCCATTCCCAGAGGGGGAGGATACCCAAAAAGAAGAGGTAGTGGGCCTTGAACCGTTCGGGGAGTACGAAGGTTCTGATAGAGGGTCCTTGCAGTATTCTGAATCCTTTCTGGAGGCAGACCCCATGGAGGGAGAAATGTCGGAAGATGAGGGCCTTTTCCCCGAGCAACCTGCTGTTGTGGGTCTTTTTAAACCCCATTTATTTAAGTTCTTATTATTTAAGGAAAGGAACGTTTCAGGTCTGGCCTCGCAGTCTCCCTCTAACCCTCCTCCATCGAACCCAGAAGGTCCAGATGACCTTATGTTCAGACAGCCAGTGGTAGCAGCGGACATTATTCCGCCCCCCCCCCAATCTTCTCAGATCTGGTCGCAAAGCAGTTGGCTTTGGTGGGTCCCTCTCCTGCCCCTTCTAGTCAGGACAAGAGGTTGTTTAACCTGGACCCGGATTTCTCCGCTATGTTAGACACACCGGAAGTGGATGATCCGATTGTAAGACTAGCCTCCTCTTCCAATCCTACCAATGCACTGGAGGCGCTGAAGCCGGAGGATAGGCGAGCAGAAATGGTGCTCCGGCAGGCTCACCACTCTGATGCTTGGGCCATCCGGTCGGCCATGGCCGCTTCCTTCTTCACCCGGTCCTCCATCAGGTGGCTCAGACAGCTGAAGCAACATATCCCCCCAGCTGACACCAGAGCTCATCAAGATATCGCAAAAATCACGGCAGCGGCAGAATTTGCAGCCGATGCCACTTTTCATTCGGTTAAGTTCTCATCCCGGGCTATATCTTCCCATGTAACTGCCAGGCGATTACTTTGGCTTCGGCACTGGCAGGCTGACATTAAAAATAAGTCTAAGTTGGCTTCAGCCCCCATATCAAAGGGGAAATTGTTCGGGCCCGCTCTCGAGCCATTGCTTCTGGAAACTCGAAATAAGAAAAAGTTTCTGCCTTCGCTTTTTTGTTGGCAGGAAACCAAGGGTTCCCAGCCCTTTTGGAGGGGCTCCTTTCGTCCCCCCTTCCAGTCATCATTCACCCCTAGGTTTCAGGGCTCCCCATCATTCCGGTCATCTTACCAGGACTGGGTTGACTCGGGAGACAGGAGCAGGAGAGGGGGCAGTTACAGAAGGCCCTTTAGGGGTGCCGGGAGCAGGGCGGCCCGCCCACCCAGGTAGGATTGCAGGTTCTCCTCCCAAAGGCGGCCGCCTCAGGCATTTTGCCGACAAGTGGGAGGAATCCACCTCAGACACTTGGCTCAGAAATTCAGTGCGCTTTGGCTTGACCCTGCAGTTTCACACTCCCCCTCCTGAGCATTTCAGGCTTTCACCCATCTCTAAGTATCCTGCTAAGCAGGCCCTTATGGCCTCCGCCATCAAACCTCTGTCTGATATTAGGGCCATCCAACCTGTACCTCCCTCCCAACGGGGAAGGGGTTTCTATTCCCTTTTATTTTTGGTGCCTAAACATTCCAGGGGTTGAAGACCCATTTTAGATCTTAAGAGGTTAAATTGTTTTATCGTATGCCATAAGTTCAAAATGCAGGCTCTCCAGTCTATTTTACAGGGCATCAGAGAAGGGGACTGGCTTATGTCGGTTGACCTCTCCGAGGCTTATCTCCATATCCCCATTCATTCCTCGTATTCCAAATATCTCAGGTTTTGTTATAATAATCAGCATTTCCAGTATGTAGCCCTTCCCTTTGGTCTCGCCTCAGCTCCGAGATCTTTCACTGAGGTGTTGGCAGCTCTGGCGGCTCGCCTTAGCCAAATTCCTATCCGGATCCACTGTTACCTTGATGATATCCTGGTTGTATCCCCTTCCCGACATCAGGCCAAGAGTGATACTAGCGCTACCCTCTCAGTACTTCAGAGGGTTGTTGTTGTCCTCTCATCTTCGTTAAAACTGGGGGAATGCATGGAGGAGTCACGTGGAGGAGGAGGGTATTCCTCAATTACAGCTCAACCTGTGAGAAGTGAAGACTGAAGCACCTCTCACTCTCTGGATGCTCTACGCAGTTCCACAAGAAGAGGCGTATCAGGTAAGAACCAACGCCCAATCTGGGGAATCTCATCAGGCTCTAATTTCCCCTCATTGAAAGCCTGATGCATCATTGCTTGAACTTTTCCCATTTGTGGCTGGGGTTTCTCCTCCACAGGCGTAGGCGCTGTTGAGGGTGAGAAAACATACTCCAGTTTTGGAGTCGGAGAATGCAACACAACTCCTTTATAAGGAGGAGGTTCCATTAAAGGTTTTAAAAGAGGTTGTTGCTGGGTCTCTAAAGCAGTCATAACAACCTT